>QNQO01000495.1:0-600000 GCA_003290165.1 Berberis thunbergii
GTATAACATATGAGAGTGGACTAGTTAAAGAAAATACTAGTACGACTTCAGTATGAAATAAAGTTCAAGACCTACCTGTGAAAGAGCTTCAACTCAAAATGGCGCACATCTTTCCCACAACCCTCTTTAGTCAATTGCTGGTTCTTAATCTAAATTAAAAATTATATTAGTAAAAAACAAGACAATATTGAAACGTACTATGTAACATTGTTTATATATGAACGCAACAGTTAACAATAAAATAAAATAAAATAAAAGACGAGAACAGAAAAACGCATGCCATGACAGCAGGTAATATACTTCATTTATAAAAGATCAAAATTATAACTCCAGACATAAAATAGCAAAATAGTAAATTGTATTGGGTTGGTTGGACAATTAAAAGCAAAGATGCTTTTATATGAGGTTAAACAAGGGGAAAGAAAGGTTGAACACAACAAAAATTGAGGTGGTAGCGAGACCTCTATGGGAGATTCAGAGGAGCTGAATGATATAAACAGATTCTTATTAGACTGTAATAGGAAAATGCCACAATTTTCCAACAGACATGACCATAACCCCATCAGCAACCTTCGTGAAATTGAAGAGAAAGGCTGCTACAGGGAATTGATGTCCTAAAAAGGATTCTTACCAATATGGTAGGGATCTGCCTATCAACGCATTATGGCACACTACATAATTGATTGAGCTAGTCACTGGAACTCTGGAAAAATAAACATTTACAAGTCCTCAATCATCATCAAGATGAGCTCTAAGTTTAGATATGCAGTATGCTTGGGTGCAGGATCATTGTTTCAGGCCAGATACACCAGAAGTAAAAATTTAGAGGTTCGTTTCTAAGAAATCAAGTTACCAAATTCAAATAGGACAAGGCATGCCAATGACAAAGCATGGAACCTACAGCATACCATTTGTAAAACACAATGGGCCTACTTTTTTTCATGACCAAATTTCCAGGGGACATCAGACGGGCTCTCTCAATCTGCAACATGTCGCGGTCCAAATCTGAAAGGAATCATGAGGAACATGCAACCCTTTTTCTAAAATGTTTGGGGTTTTATTAATAAAATTTTGGGGCTGGGATATTTTTTCTAAAAGCTCTCTTTTTTGTCTTTTTTTTATTTTTTATTTACAAAACCCCGTAATATAAAGATAAATATATGTATAAGATCGTATGTATGCTATTAGAAAATACCTAATCTCTTACCAGTGTCCAAATTTTCTGTGTAGACAGATGTTCCAGTTGATGCAGAAAATGTGAGGTTTGGATCAAACTGAATCTCCAAAAGCATGGTGAGCTTCCCAAGTTCGGATGGAATCTCCAAAACCTCATGTCGCCATAGCAAGGTGAAACAATGCCCAGCCAACCCAGCTCTCGCAGTCTGTCCCTGCCCAGTGAATGCATGTCTAATATAAGGAGGCAAATCGTAATTAATGACATTCCTCACCCCTTCAACCGTCCATTCCACGCGTCATAGCATCAGACAAAACAAGAACCTGTATGTCTCCTTTTTCGAAATGCCCTCAGTCTTGCTGCCAGCATAATTTTCATATCATAAGTACAGCACAAGAAACAATACACACTAACCCAAGGAGAGGTATATTTTTTTTAATCACAAAAACAAGTATCATAGCATTCAGTAAAGGCCAGAAAGATTAGTGCAAAGTACAAAAGATATACAAATGTGCATCCTCTCAACAGTGAAGAATATTTTGCCAACTAAACATACAAGAAAACTCAGTATCCCTATATCTGTCCCAATTAGAAGCCCAAAGCCATAATGTAACCTTCAACCATGAACATGTGAGATTTTTCGATATCCCCTAATCATGCTACTAGTGGAAAGTGATATGGTCACCCGAATTATCTTAAATACCTTGAAATCAAGGATACAATTTCATTTCAAGAAGGTAAACAACTATAGGGGAGGCTGTAACTAAAACTGCTCCTCCCCAAACCATTGGATGTTTCACAGCACCGATAATACTTCTAGTACTAGTAATACCTTCGTACAGATTGACGTTGCAGCCCTGAATACTCCTAGACTTTTAATTTCAATTCCACCAAACAATTTCAGTAGGGTGCTCAGCCTGTGGGTAGATTCTACGGACGATGTGAAAACAATACACTTTTCCCCTCCTAAATGAAGTAGCAGGGAAACCAAGAATAGTGGTTTGAGCTTTGATTCACAAATCTGCAAAGTAGTCAAAGAAGGATTATACAATAGCTAAAGATAAGTGTACAAAAAGAAGAAGAAAAAATGAAGGAAATTCGTGCATACATGTAAGCAAGTAGTGACACCTACCAGCTTGTAAGATTCTAGCATTTCAGGTAACTGATAACGTTGAGGCCCAATTGTCAAAAACAGAGGACGATGTAGATCAAGCTGGGGAAAGCTTGCTTGGATCCCGTGTCAAGGTAGCAGATAGTACCATCTTCACAAGCCTTGGATAAGCATTTCCCTTGAATCCTCTTTCAACGACGCCACTACAACACAGAGATCAAGAAACCAAAAGGTGGCTTTTAGGAGTTCATATAACTTCTACAACATCCCTTTCTTAATTTAAAAGAAGAAAGATGGTATCAAATCAAATAGGAGACATATTTCAGAGCTAGTTTTCATATTCATCAATAAAAAAAAACTAAGTTTAACCGGAAAACTAGGAAAGATGAGAAGGTTTGTCTTTGTTTACCTAGGGGCACAACATGAATGGGTCCAACCAGACATATTTTCTAAATAAACTTCAAAAAGCCAAAGCATCAAATGATCTAGTTTATAAAACTTGACAAGACCAGGTATACTTACACTGCTAAGCAATAAAAACAGCAGAAAGCACCGGCATCTAGATAGCCCGATCAAATTGACCTTCATCAAAGAGATCATTTTGATGAGTCAAAATCGTATGGTTCTGTGCAGTTTTTTTTCCTAGATGAAAGTCATGGTTATTTATCCGAACATAAGTGTTGCAAAAAATTTCGCATTCAAGAACATTTTCATCCAAGAGAACAAGAAGCACAACATGGTAGATGTTAAAGTATGATAAATGATAGAACATACAACTTCCTTATAGTTCTCAAGGAACCAATAGTAAAATGAGCAAATTTACTAGCATGGTGAAAAATTCCCTCACCACTTGAGCTTGTCAACTGAAGAACTGTAGGCAACCAGGACTGATATGCTTCTCTGAGTAATGATCTGTTTCATCCACTACCTATAAAATTCAGTTTAAGATTCAACAATGTCCCAAATGAAATAAATAACAGCTCAAATCATGTGTACAATGGTACTCATACAAGAAAAGTAGCATGTTGATTGAGTGACCCTAAATGTTTAGTTAGTAGATTTGTTGGAGGAATCACGATACTATGAGCATGAGATTGTTTGTGTGTGTGCATCTATCTATGTTCCCAAGTGTCGTGACAATTAACACGTGGTCCAGAAAATATCCATAAAAGATAACAAATCAAACATTTTTCACTAACTATTTTTGGTGACATGGGAAATTATTCAGATGGTCTCAGGAATTGACTGTCAACAAGTAACTCTATCTTTCTGACGTTGCCAAACATCAACTATTGAATAATGTCTCAGAAATTGACTGTCAGTGAGTAACTCTTTTCCTACTTGCAAAGAAACTCTTTTATGTTTTACAACCAAATTATCCATTTGCAGGTACATTCTGAACATGCAACAGAAACAAATCAAAGTTTTTCATACTTACAGAAAGCACAAGTTGTTGTTTGTTGTACATACTAGATAACAAAGATGCTCAAGAGTGAACCCCTTTGTGGTATTTATATGGTCCATTAGTCATTCCAGGGGTTGCCACTAATATGTCCACTGCACTCTGCAACTCCATGTAGCGGTTTTCTGGGTCATAACAAACACCTGCCTCAAGCTTATGTCTCTTAATAAGCACTGAGATCTCATCGGCAATTGAAGTTTGACCAATAGCCAAACCAACTGCAAGGGCAATAGCAGAAAATACTTCCTTAACCTGAAGCAAACAAATA
This sequence comes from Berberis thunbergii, assembly GCA_003290165.1. Lineage (NCBI taxonomy): Eukaryota > Viridiplantae > Streptophyta > Magnoliopsida > Ranunculales > Berberidaceae > Berberis > Berberis thunbergii. The sequence continues at coordinate 4,016 of QNQO01000495.1, forward strand.
GCAGATATCTTGTTAGCAACAGAATAGTTAAAAGTAAATGAACAAATACATTAAGATGAGTAGTCTCAGATTTTAATTTATACTATGCTAGAAACAATAAAGGAAAAAACAATTAAATAGCATTGACATAATAACACCCTTTATTAATAAATAAAAAAATAGGTGAACCTCGCTAACCCATCATACTAATTAATCACCTTGGCTTTTATCAAACCCGAACTTAAACATGAAATCTAGCAAGCAAAAAGACTCAAACTTTGAAGTTTAGTAACCCTTTGTATCTCTTATTCCTACACTCAACTTTGGTTGGGAGGAAATTGCAAGGTCAACTCCGATAACTATTGCAAAATTAACTAAGATACTACATTATAACTGAAAAATATTCTTGCGTTAGTTCCAAAATGAAGCAGTGTGAACCATAAAATACATTTTTCATATACCCAAATCTTAGATTTGACTGATCATGTTCACTTTTGTCTGATTGGGATTTTGTGTTGTGGGCTTGTTCTATTTCGGAATACATTAACTATCAGCAACAATAGAACGATAATTATTTCTTTCACTAGTCAATATAAATTATAATATCAGCAAACATATGAGCAAAAAAGAAAATTGCCCAAAAAACAACAAGAACAAAAGAGAAAAATGATTGCTAAGTCGATTGAATAAACGAACCTGCAAAGCCAAATCACGAGTAGGGAGCACCACCAAAGCGAACTGAAGCTGAAGCGGTGGAGCCGAGCGGAGCGGAGAGGGAGAGTAGAGTGGAGCGGAGAGGGAGACCACAACGCCGAGAAGTACACCAGGCAGTGAGCAGAACGAGAACAGTGAGGAGAGGGAGAGTTCCTTCTCTTTCTTTCTTTTCTTTCCTCTTTCTTTTTGATCGAGAGGGAAATTTGGGCCCTTTGTGAAATTTTTAACTCCCACTCATTTGATAGCGTTTTAGCAATGTAAGAGACATGAAATGGAAAAAACTTTGGACTTTTCATAGCACTACGTAAAAAAGTGCTATTGTCATGTGCTATTAATGGGTAGTTGCTAACATTAATCATGGGGGTAGAAGACATTGTAACAATCGTCTTCATTGAGTGGGACTGTAGGTTCATCGTCTTCATCTGAGTCTTCTGAACAGATCTTGAACAATGTTTCTAACAATTGAGCTTTTGTAGGTTTCCCTTGAACCAATATGATTGTAGCTCTAACATTTTATCAACCATGTCGAACAGAAGGTTTGTTGGACTTATATTGTCGAGCAGGATGAAACCTATATTTGAGTCTAGACTAGGGATGGTTCATGGTTGGGAATTTTAAAGTCATCATAGTCATACTGTTGATAGAAATCACCTAGCTCTCTTGGGCCATGGATATTTTGTTTATTCAGTTGGGCTTTGAGTCTTAAATCATTACAAATATGCAAAGTACATTTGTTGATAAAAGCAATGATATCTCCAAAGGTAAGACGTTCATAAGGAATGTCTTCTTTGTAGATTTCTTGTAACTTTTCTCTAACATTTTCTACAAAGATAGGAGGAAGACCATAAATGAATTTTCTCTTCCAAAATGGGTTACTTGCATCAGATTGAAACATAACATTTTTTAGGAATATATCTTTGTACCACCGAAAATGGCTCAAAGTCGGACATTTAAAATTCACTAGGATCTCCCATAAAATGCTTGAGAATGCAAAAAATCGGAGTATGAACTGAATCAGAGATCTCTGTTCCTTGCTATGTTTTATGGAGTTACATAAATGATCAATTTTTACAGCATGAAAGATTGATTGTTGTTCTCCTAAGGATAAATAATTATCCCACCATCCTTTGAGTAGACCAGAAAAAGTCAACAATGATAAGAGAGGCAATAGTCTTATCATTCTTACCTTCATTGTGATGAGCCGAAGCCATCATAACCATTTTCTGGGTTAACTCAATAATATTTTCTTAAGTTAAACCATCTATATTCCAAGTATAGAGGTTACCTGTAGAAAATGATCCGTAGATCTGAAGAGATTTATCTTCATATTGCATATCAGGAAATGATGGTATTGGATAAAAATTTCTAGTTGTTGGAAGAGGATTTTTATTTTTCCCATAAGGTTTGGTAAAGTTAATAAGATTGGCTTGGTAATGGATGTAATTTAAACGATCCAATTCTGCCATAGGATCAAAATCATCATTGCTATCAGAATCCATAGATAATCCTGGATTTGATAGGGTATTGATATGAAGATTTGATTTCAAATCGAGAGCAACTAATTTAGAATCAATTTTTTAATTAACTGACTAGGTGTGGTTAAAACATTTTGTTCAACCGACGTAGGTGTAAAGTACGTTGCTGGTTTGAAGATTTTCTGATTAAAGGCTTGCTTTTGAGTCAATTGAGTGTGAGTCAATTGATCTTGAATCAATTTATCTCCAATCTCATGAAGCAAGATATTAGTATAATTATTATGTTGAATAATTTTACCAATTCCTTTAAACATATTATCCGTTTGAGGATCTTTGAAAGGTGATGCTAAAATATCACTACTTAGAGTAGAAAATTTAATTTCCTCTGGAGGTGGTAATTTAATTTCTTTTGTTGTTTGCGCATACAATTATTCTCTTCGAGAATGATTGAAAGGTTTTAAAAATCTTGTTTAATCCATTCTTTCTCAAGAATAAACTCTGTTTTTAAAACATTCAACTGTGGGTGTAGAATATCATCCATCTCATAACGAGTAGGAGATTCCAGATTGTAAATAGGTTGCGGGATCTGAAAAAATTGAGAATTATTTCTCAGGCTAGCAAGATCTAAATGAGGAAGGACTTCAGAGGTGATCTAAGTCCTTGGGATTTGAGAGGTTGCAGTTCTAAAAGAAAAACTTCCTGATTGGAAGTCTGACAGTTTTAAGCTAGTTTTTTCTGAACTCGCAGAGAAGAGCCATCAACTGATGTAAAATCGTGCTTGTATGCACTGAATTTCAGGTTATGCTTGTGTATCTTGTTGGGTAATTCTGCTTTGTTGTAATCAGACAAATGAGGGGAGAAGAGCTTCAAGGATTACAAATAGAGCAACTTCAACAACTAGAGAAATCACTCGAAACGGGATTGGGTCGTGTGTTAGAAACAAAAGTTTGTATTATAGTTCTTATAGGATGAATCTATGAGAATCAAATTTTGTTTCTTACATTGGACTTTAATTTCAACTGGTGTCAGGGTGAACGCATCATGAAAGAGATTAGTACCCTTCATACAAAGGTTAGGTCGAAAGTTCTGCAAAGTTCTCTTACCATTCTTTGTGTGAATTAAGGATAGACCAAATAAAATGGCCTATACTTTAGGGTTTTGGAGTTCTCCGACTTATGCCTAAATTGATGAAAATGCAGGGAGTTCAATTGATGGAGGAAAATGAGTGATTGAGGCAACAAGTAAGAGCTTCTGTGACATTCCTATACATTTCCTTTCCAGTGTGCTATGTTCTTTCTTTGTTGATGTAGGGATTTGGCTTGCAGATGTTGGGAATCACTAAGCAGAAAGGCATAGCAGAGGCTCCCCATGAAGAAGGTTACTCATCAGATTATGTCACCAATATCAGCAGCTCTGGAGGTCCTCCTCAAGACTATGACAGCTCCGATACATCTCTCAAGTTGGGGGTAAGTCCATGATATCCTATTACAGTTCAAGTAATTACCGGTTGTTCTTACTGTGTTTAAAGCCATTTTTTTACTCACAACCAAATAAGTCAAGTTTTTAAGTAATGTCATCATTCTGAAATTATTTGTTCGAATAGTTTGATTTTTGTTTCTAGTGAAATGGCAGTATTTTATTGCTTTCTACTTCTTATAGTGTGCCGTGATTGCAGATTACCCTACTCAAGCTGAATGAATGAGAAAAAGAAGTCATTTAGGAAAACATTATGGGCTTGTAATGGTGAAATGTAAGACGCATCCATGTGTTCATCAAGTATGTATGATAAGCATTTTGAAGGAGAGGGCGTTGCACCCTCCCAGACAGTAATATCTAAAACATACATTCTTCATTTTTAGTTCGTTTCATTATAAAGGTATTTTGTAAGGAAAACGTATGAAACTTTGGACTGTGAACTTTCTGCGAGAAAATGGGGTTGGGTCTAAAGGAACCCCTTGGTAAGTGTTCTTAAGCAAACACATACTGAGTTTTCATTCAAAGCAGTCAGTAAAAAGCCATTTCAAGCATCCAGGGCTTTAACCAAATCTTGTGCATACATTAGGGTCGAAAATTCTAGCTGGCCTGGGAGGTGCGCCTGGGTGGCTGCCTGGACACCCCCTGGCACGCGTTCGGGAGCCTCCCAGGCACGAGCAAAAAATTTCGCTAAGCCAAAATTTGGGCGGGATTCCTCGGAGCCAAAATTTGAGGGAAACTCAACGCATAGAAGAAGAATCGATTATCTCTTGGCGAAACTCGAAACTGTTGGGGGAAATTCTGGGCGTGCGTCGACTTTGTGGACAATTTGTGTGAAACCGAACTCTAGCTGCGAATCGAGTAAAACAGAGAGAGTAGAAGAAGAAGAAGAAGAAGAAGAAGAGGAAGAAGAAGAGGAAGAAGAAATAGAACAAATTGTTGAAGCAACTGGAATCAAACGGAGGAAACCCGCGAAAGGTAAGTCCGAAACTTTAAATTTCTTGATTTCTTCTTGATTTCTTCTAGATCTAGGGTTTGTAGATCTAGGGTTCCTGACGGTTTTTTGGTTTTTTTTTTTTTTTTTCTTTTTTTGTATGTGAGAACTAATAGAAGAGAATAGCGAGTCGTGAAATCATTTCTCATTTCTCTATCATTTCATGCAAATTGGTTTTGCAGAGAAGTGAATGACCCTTTCTCTCAGTTGCCACTCACTCAGCCTACTGTCTTTTGTTTGAAGCTTTCTTCACACTGAAATCAGAACCCACAAAGAAGGTACATTAAACCATGACTGAATTATTGTCAAGTTCAAACATTTTTCATTATATTTGTGGAATATTCAACATGGGGTTACTTCTTTGATTGAGAATTCTCTATGTTCTGCCTTGGGGGTGAAGTTGATTTGCATGATTTTGTCAAGGCAAGGGTTTTTAATAGTTTTGTGTTGTTTTTCTCGAGTTTTGCTTTGATGGGTTTTGTTTTGTGGTTTTTGGGTTTAGAGAATTCATGGGTTCTGCTTGGTTTGGTAAGGAATTTGTGAAAAGTTTGAGTCTTTGAGTTGAATTTGGTGAAATTTGAGGGTTTAATCTCTGTTCAGTTCAGAGTTCATGATCTGTGAGTCTAAATTAGAGTGTGGATTGCTTCATGAAGCAAATCAATTTCATATTTTAGACTTAGTTTAATTAAGTATATGGTGTCAAAACTGAAAAACCAACACAATCTGTGTATTGAAGAATCACCCTGCATGACACAGTCTATGGATTGAAGAATCACCCTGTCCCTGCACTTAGTTTGATAATTCATTTCAGTTGTGATCCAATTGTTTATACTCTTTCCTAGCCAAGTTTGTGTTTTTACTATGCTTACCACCTCTACACCTAATGAAGGAGGAGAATGAAGCACAATGCATTAACATGCTTCTATAAGCATGTGAGTTAGAAGCCACGTGATTTTCTTTCTGTTGTTCTTAGACGAGTTTTTTTTAATCATGCTTGTTTCATCTCTTTTTCAAATTGAACAATTGAGATGTGTCCTTGCTTCAACCATATCACTTATCTTTTCAATAGGTTCTTTATCCTGAAACAATGCGTCATTCTGTATCTTTTATGTGCATTAAGAAACTATTATGAATATCCATAATCCAAAACTTGGGCATCTGGCTTACAAGTTGTTTTACTTGATGTTTTTTGGATTTTACTTCACTTAGTTATCTCTTTGGTAAATTCATTGTCATTCCTAGAATGTTTTAGCACAATGTCTGGCCCATGGAGCCATTTGTTGGGTCTTGTTAGATATACTTGTCATAAAACTATATTTTTTTTTTTCAAAAACCTTTCAGGAATGGATAGTGTAGAAGAGAATGAATTGATGGAAAATGAAGAAATTTTAGAAGAGATAATGAATCCCACAGAAGGGATGCAGTTCAACAACATTAATGAGTACCAACGATATTTTCATGATTATGGTAATAAAATAGGATTTCCAGTGAAAATAAAGAATACGGAAAAAGATGAAAATGGAAAACCTATATTCATGACGCTTGCATGTGGTCGTTCTGGGCAGCATAAAAGTCAATCACAAAATGTTGTAAATAAACGGGGTACAACTAAATGTGGATGTTTGGCTAAAATTAGAGGTAAAATTTGCCCTGATGGAACAGTGTCAGTGACAAAGGTAACAGTTGATCACAATCATGAATTGAGCCCTGGAAAATCTAGATTTTATCCAAAAATAGAGTTATGAGCTCGTATGTGAAGAAGAAGCTGGATTATAATGATAGGGCGGGTATTAAGCCAAATAAGAGTTTTAATTCATGTGTGGTAGAAGCTGGTGGTCATGATAGCTTGCCTTTTTCTCAAAAAGACTGTTACAATTATCTGGATAAAATGAGGAGGTTGAGGCTTGGGGAAGGGGATGCGGAGGCCATTCATAACTACTTCCAAAAAATGCAAGCTAACAATGCTGAGTTCTTTTATATGTTGGATTTGGACAGTAAAGGTAGATTGAGAAATGTCTTTTGGGCTGATGCATGGAGCAGAGCAGCTTACAAGGAGTTTGGAGATGCTGTTACCTTCGACACTACATACTTGACAAATAAGTATGAGATGCCATTTGCTCCTTTTGTTGGGGTGAACCATCACGGGCAGTCAATTCTTTTTGGATGTGGATTGATATGTGGTGAGACCATTGAAGAGTTTGTTTGGCTTTTCCAAACTTGGCTTGTGTGTATGAATGGCAATGCTCCGACGGCTATAATCACTTATCAAGATAGGGCAATGAAGAGGGCCGTTGAAATTGTTTTTCCCAACACACGACACAGATAGTGCTTGTGGCATATTATGAAGAAGTTGCCTGAAAAGTTGTCCGGTTGCAATCAATATGATGCAATAAAGTTTGCAATGCAAAGATCAGTTTACGATTCGTTGTCTCATGAAGAATTTGAAGTAAATTGGCATGGTTTCATTGAGAAATATTGTCTGCAAGAAAATGATTGGCTGAAAGGATTATATCTTGATAGAATACTTTGGGTGCCAACATATCAAAGATCTACTTTCTGGGCGGGGATGTCTTCAACTCAAAGGAGTGAAAGCATGAATGCCTTTTTTGATGGTTATGTAAATTCGAAGACCACTTTGAAGCAATTCGTTGAACAATATGAGAATGCACTACTAAATAAGGTTCAAAAGGAAACTGAAGCGGACTTTAAATCGTTTCACCGACAGATCCCTTGCATTACTCCTTATGCTATAGAGAAACTTTTCAAACTGCCTATAGTACAAAAAAATTTAAGGAATTCCAAGAAGAGATTGCAGGGAATATATGTTGTACAATTCGTAGTGAAGTTATAGATGAGAATGGCTTTGAGGTGTACACTGTTAGACAAGACTTGGTGATAGGAGATAGACAACGTTCAGTCAATTATATAGTATATTTTAACGTTGCCGACTTCATAATCAAGTGTAATTGCCAATTGTTCGAGTTCAAGGGGATCTTATGCAGACATGTATTGAAAGTTTTGTTTGAACGAGATTTTCATGCTGTACCAGATAAATATGTCCTTCGGAGGTGGAGGAAAGATGTGAAGAGGGCGCATACAAAGGTTAAGATTGTTTATTCAAATTGGGGAATGAAGCCTGAAAATCAAAGGTTTGACAAGATGTGCAGCCACTTCAATGAAATGGCCGAATACGCCGCTGAGGATGAAAAGAAGACATGCCAAGTTCATGAATGGATCACTTTGAAAATGGAGCAACTCAAAACTGATAATGGTGATGAGTGTGTTGATTCACATGGGTTTATGGAATTTGGGTCCAACACTACTACTTCAGGGATGCAATCCAACATTCATAGTCCATTACCGGTTCGTAGCAAAGGTCGACGCTCTAATTCAAGGATGCAACCCACAGATGAAAAGATTCGAAAAAAAGCACAAAGGAAAAAAAATAAACAAGCAAGTAAAGATCAGGCCCTTGAGAAGAATGTGGTATGTTTTGCAAAAATTTTTTATGAATATTTAATTTTTTAAGTCTAGAATATTAAATTTAACGTACACGTCATTTAGATTGGAAGGCCTCAGTTAGAATATATGACACCTCATTCACTAACCCCAAATACACAGGTTTGAATTTAATATATTTACTGACGCGAATTATCACTTATGATTGTTCACTTATTATTTGTATTTGTCAACTTGAAGGATCAAACAATGCTGTCACAATCTGGTATTCCAATCTCATTCATGGATCCATATTTTTCATTGATGTCACAGGTATATATTCTAACCAAGGGGTCATACTATTTTTAGTACTATTGCAATTATTTATATATATATATATAATCGTTTTTTTTTGCAGCCACCGCCTTCAAGATGAGTTTCTGAAATGTTAAATGCTGAAAATGTTATGAATATGCTGAAAACGATGAATTGAAGCAGTGAAGATGCTGAAAATGTTGATTTGAAGCAGTGAAGATGCTGATTGTTGTGAATATGCTGAGTTGAAGCAGTGAAGATGTTTATCTTATGAATATCTGACAATTCCGTAAGAATTCTGTGAATTCTCTGAATTATGTGAATAGTATCTGTAAGAATATCTCTGAATAGTATCTGTCAGAATTCAGTGAATTCTTGTTATGAATATTCTGCAAGAATTCAAACATTCTTGTTATGAATATCTGTGAATTCAAACATTCTCTAAATTATGTGAATACTATGTTGTTTAGGTGAATACTATGAATATCAACTTTAGTTCCTCTTAGTGAACTGCTGATATTAAGAGATGCCTTCCCTGTGGGCTTCCCACCACTTACAAAATACTAGGGACATAAAAATATGAGCTCTATGATCAGCTTCAGTTATCAGAAGTTCTATAGTTACTCCTCCATTGACCCACCAGCTTTTAATCTGCCAGTTATCAGTTCTATAGTTACTCCTTCATGAACTATTCTGCCAGCTTTTAATCTGACTGTGCGTGATTCATTACTCACATTGCAAATGTATAATTCATACTTCACGTTTTTCAAATGTGTGGATGGGCTTGTCTGAAGAACTTGTCTTTGCACTGTTCTTATTGTTTCTAGTTTGGCACTTGTAGAAGTTTTCATTTTGGGTTAATTTGGTTATTTATTTTGGATTATGTTCTTACTCATGCGGAAACTCCGTGTAAACTTTTAGTGTAAGAGCACACTCATAATTGTAGTGTAAAATCCTTGTTTAGGAGACTTTTCGTACAGAGTTTGGCCTATTAACCCTACGTTGTTAGTGTAGAAAGACATTTGTGCAAAAAAGTAATATTTGTTGTAAACTTCAGGCCACAAGAGGAAAGCATATTCTGGCACTGATGGCACCAATGGCTACAATGTACAATGAGGAGAAGAAGAGAATGACTTGATACCAAATAAGAATAAGAATTCATACAGTTTTTATTGCAGAATTCTGCAGTTATTGCATACAGTTTTAGATAATAAGAATTCATCGTTGATACCAAAATTCTGCAGAAACTTCTGCAAACAAATACATTAATATGCAGTCAAGTTCAAGATAAAAATTTACTAACCATCACACGAAGAACAGAAGAGTAAAGGATCGTGCAATATCTACCAAGATATGAGTCTGCCACAAGGGCACCTAGCAGGGGGAGCATGAAAAAACACAATCAATGCTATTTTTCTTCAAACAATATCTGTACTACTTTCATTTCAAACAATAGCAGTACTACTCTGTGTCAATGGTTTGTTTGAAAACTTACAATTCAACCAACTTACAATAGCATTAATATCTGTACAATGAGAATTACAATTCAATGAAGTTTTGAACAACCCATTTACAATCAGAAGTTTTGAACAACCCATTCAATGAAGTTTTGGTGAAGATCCCTAAAAAATATATGGCAAATATCCAGTTGCTGCTTTGTATCTTTGTTGAACCTGAAGAAGCAGAAACAGATCACATGCACAGTTCACTAGTAGAAAATATGTGTAGAAAAAGAGAATACACATCAAGTTACATAGCTAACCTGAAGAATTTGTTCGCTACTTCGCAAACTGTTCCGTCCAATCACACAAACTGTGCCCCCAGAGCCTCCACCTGTAACTTTTGCCCCATATAATGTACCATTTTCAGATTTAGACAACTTATTGTGCTGCATTTCCTGCACTAATCTTACTAGCCTATCTGTTCCATCCGACCCGAGTCCACAAGCATTGTAACTGTAGTGGCACTGCAACAAAACGAATGTAATGGAATGAACTCCCTTGCCTCTTTGTGTACATATACTGAAAGTTGTCTCTGACAACTTAAGTATTCTGAAGAATAAGAATTACGTGTTTTCTGAATATGAAATTTGGAAACCAGGATCGTATTACTTGTCCAAAGAAAGTAAATACCTGATACATGAGTTCTCCGAGAGAAGAAAGTTGCTCACTTGAAGAATCAGCAGTCAGTATTGATTTAAAGGCCTGTGTATCAAATAACATCCAGCAGCAACTTTTAGTCAGAACCCATTTAGACATGTTTTGTAAGGTTTTACCATCTAAACATGCTGATCATAATCCAAGCTTTACCATCTAAACATGTTTTGTAAGGTTTTAAAAGGACTCAACAAACTAATGACCCCCATCACAGCCATTTTGGTAACTAGCATGCAACTTAGAAGGGTGTGCAAGTAGTTTTAGTTCTAAGCTGGCATGACAAGCATGCATACCTCTATGTTGATGAACAACCAAGCTTCTTAGCAAGACGACAATGATTCCATGGGATACCTGCATTTCAAGGAAATCATTGTTGTTTAATAATTCCCTATTCCACAAAAAACCAACAACTGAGCAAGGGTGATGCTAGACTGCTAATAACCAACGTACCAATCGAAACTAGTTTGATTTCCCAGCAAACAACCTAAACTTCAGTCAGGAAATTGTCACTCCTCTTGGCAAGTGACCCCCATCTGAGCACAAAAATAAACAACACATTAATAAAGTTTAGCAAATATAGATAGACATGAAAGCTTTACAGACAAAAAAAATTAAAAAAGTGAGACACATTTTACCAACAGATTCCTTCTTCTGCTTCTTCCTTTCCTGCTCACCTTGTGACCCAAGTACTTCGTCTTCCATGTAGTATGTATTTTCAGTTACAAAAGCATACCATACGGAAGAAAAAAAAGAACAATATGAAACACAAATTTCATTGGATTATGAAATATATTCACATAATACATATGTATGTACATATTACATTACATATAATTCCATCATTCGTTCAAGAGCTTAATAATAAATATGAAACCTAACATAATAAGTACAACTATCAAAGTATTGATTAAGTCCCTCGTGTAAGCCCAAGGATCATTGTTCCCTTCAGTGACATTTCTTTGATCATTCGATGTACCAACTTGATCATCATAAACTACATTGTTAACTCTGACATTTTCATTGTTGTTGGATTCCTCCGAATCTCTCCTCACCGATTCTGAGCGAACCCACAACTCGTATGATTCCTCGGCTTCTTCAACTGACATAAACCCTTTGTAAGAAGCACGACTATACCCTGATACCGCTGATGAACATGCGGGCCAGTTTAGGTATACTCCAGGGCGATGACCTCGATAGACAACATACGCTCTGAATGCCATTCCTGCATTTAACAAAATAAATGCCCCGATAGATACGCATGTGGGCACAAAAAAACAATGTTTGAAGATCGAGTAGTTTGAAATGCATACATTTCTCCTTTGTGAGCATGAATAGTTAGTGAACACAATAACACTTGGTTTGGGGATTTTTAAACTTATCTTGAAGAGATCCACCACATAGTAGTAGAGAAGTTGGAATTATAAAGGGAATCCCCAGGATGACTAATGAGGATCATGGTGAGATTTTAATGGAAAACAATTAGACTTTTTTGGTGCAATATATTGTTTGTAACAATTTTTTATAGACTTGTACGTTTCTCCCCAAAACGAGTTTTTGTATTGTCAATGTGAATTTAATTAGTAATGCTTCCTAATGACTTACTCTGCTTTGCAATCACAACAAACAGGGCTTAAGAATAAATGGAACTAGAACCATTTAGAGTATGCAAAATTCTAAGTGTCGAGGAAATGACCGAGGAAATGAGCGAGGGAAGTGAGGTGGCGGGGTGGGAGCCGTTCACCTCACTCGAGGTGCGTGCGTCGACTTTTTACTCGCACATCCCGAATGAGGTGAACGGCTCCCAATAATTTTCTAACAAATTGGTTAAACAATACGAAATCAAGCTTCAAACGCTGATCACAATAAATGCTTTCCTAACAAATTGGAAATTGAAATAAAAATGATCACATCTACCAATAATTTTAATCCCTCACTCAAAATTTTATAAACTATTCCCATTAGACAGTTAGGACTATTGAAGTGCCTTGAAATTGTTTTCCCTAAACCTTCGTAAGTTGAATGTGATCTCTCAGTAGTTATGGATTCAAAACAGTATCAAATAAATATTTGGAATAAAACACACAGAAGTTCTTCAAAATAAATTTCAAATTTTGTAGAAGTCACAGATACATGGTGTTTGCAGAAAAAACTCACATACAAAACAAAAAGAAGAAATCAAGAACCCTAGATCTACAAACCAAACAAAACAAAACAAAAAAAACTCAAGAAAACAAAAAACTCACATACAAAACAAAAAAGAAATCAAGAAAAAACTCACATACAAAAAAAGAAAAAAAAAAAAAAAACCGTCAGGAACCCTAGATCTACAAACCCTAGATCTAGAAGAAATCAAGACATTTCAAGTTTGGGAGTTACCTTTCGCGGGTTTCCTCCGTTTGGGTCGCTGATTCCAGTTGCTTCAACAAGTTATTCTCTTCTATTAGTTCTCACATACAAAAAAGAAAAGAAAAGAAAAAAACCAAAAAACCGTCAGGAACCCTAGATCTACAAACCCTAGATCTAGAAGAAATCAAGAAGAAATCAAGAAATTTAAAGTTTCGGACGTACCTTTCGCGGGTTTCCTCCGTTTGATTCCAGTTGCTTCAACAATTTGTTATATTTCTTCTTCTTCTTCTTCTTCTTCTTCTTCTACTCTCTCTGTTTTACTCGATTCACAGCTAGAGTTCGGTTTCACACAAATTGTCCACAAAGTCGACGCACGCCCAGAATTTCCCCCAACAGTTTCGAGTTTCGCCAAGAGATAATCGATTCTTCTTCTATGCGTTGAGTTTCCCCCAAATTTTGGCTCCGAGGAATCCCGCCCAAATTTTGGCTTAGCGAAATTTTTTGCTCGTGCCTGGGAGGCTCCCGAACGTGTGCCAGGGGGTGTCCAGGCAGCCACCCAGGCGCACCTCCCAGGCCAGCTAGAATTTCTCCATTAGGGTCTGTCTGGGATAGTACAATCATTGTTAAAATGACATGGGTCACACTGTTTAACGCATGGAATCCCAAAATCTAATATAAAATCAAAGAAATTTTTTTTTTAATGCATAACTGAAATCATGAAAATTCGAGAAATGATCCTCGTTCATGGAAATCTGATAAATGATGCTAAAAGACGAACTTAACAATTTAGTGAATGTGATCTTCCATCTCTATAATAACCCGTATCCAAATTCTCTCACAAAGATGGGAGAGAGAGGGAATTGGAATTTCCAAAGATGATTCCACTTAGGCATGGCAATCTGTTCCGAACCGGTGGTTACTCCCAACCCTTATGATTTGGGTATAGATTTGGGCTAACGAGGTTCTGATTTAAGTTTGATTCTTAGTGTTCAGAATGGGACCCAAATTGAGAATAATGTATTATATATAGTTGTGCATAATATTATAATATTGTCTCTAATTGTGTAAGAAAGAGAAATAAAATATCACTAGGAAAAAACAAAAGAAACTTCGACTCTTAAAAAAAAAAATATTACATTCTGGTAGGCTTGGTGGTTTTATTAAGGAATCGTGGGTTGGATAGAATTGGCAAACGGATCAAGGAATTGCTGATTCAAATTAAACTGAATCAGATCACTTTGCTTCAAACAATCCGATTTTAAACGTGTGATTTAAGATACAGTCTAAATCCATTGTCGAAGCAATTATGTATACCTAATGAGGGGGCTCCTGCGCAGAAAGCACAGGACGACGTCCTGCACACAAAGCAGAGCCGTCGGATCTAATCCAACGGCTGAAATTGATGAATTTGAATTTTTTTTTTTTTTTTTTTTTTTGAAATTCACTTTTTGAAATCTTTCAATCTGAACCGTTGGATCTGATCTGACGGTTCATAAATATGCACAGGAGGACGTCCTGCGCTGTGTGCACAGGAGCCCCCCCGGGTCCGTACCTTTTCTACTATGAGTGGGGTTAAAAATGTAAATAAAAAAAACTAAAAACATTGTCTTCTCTCTTCCCGTGTCGCTCTCTTCGATGTTCATCTTCTCAAACGGTTCCTCCTCCCTCAGTCTCTCTTGCGAAGTGCCCTTCCTCCACCATCAAAGCGTCCGCCACCATCGAAGCGTCCATCAACGCCTGGAACGCCTCCATCCACCATCCGCTTGCTCGATCGTGAACTCCACAGTTTCTTCCATCACTAGGCTCCAAAACCCCTTGGATTCGATCGAGCTTTGGCCCACGAAGAGATCTTCACTATCATCGTCCGACCTGATGAAGTCGAACCCCAAGTTATCTTAAACCGCCAAGTTCATTCGACACTTCACCAACTGATCCTTCTTCATTTCCTCAACTGATTTACTTTGAACCTCAAAGCCAAAGGTTAGCTTCTCAACTGATTTGAAGAAATTCTTCTGGAATCGTTGGACCCGCCATTATCTGAAATTGAACAGGCCAAGAGATTCGTCTCTCTTCTTAAGGTACCTAATTTATCCAATTTCAAAATTGGGAACAAACCCAGTACAAAAAAATTTCTGTTTTTTTTGTGTGTGATCGGATGTGTTTCAGTGTTATATGAAGAATTTGTTTTATGGGTTTTATACTTTGAAAGAATCCTATATCGAATTGCTTGTGTTTTATGTAGTTTTCCATTTTGGGTTTTTTTGGATACTTCACTTGGCAAAGTTGAGTGAGTTTCATATCTATTGCTACCATGAACTCTGTATCCCTTAATTCTTCAGATTCTTCTTTCTTTGTCATTTTATCTCATATCTATTGCTGCTGTAGTTGGATTGACCTTGGTTTTTCAATTGGTATTTTTTTTTTTTGACAGGCAAGCTGTAACACTCCTAAATTTCATAATACTAATTTACATTAAATAAAATAGGGTTACATTTAATTAAATTTAAATTTCAAAATTTTAGGGTTTTAGTTGGTGAGTGTCCTCAGAATTTTAATTGGGGGGGGGGGGGGGCGAATAGCCATTCACAATATTATAAAAAAATTCTTTTTTTTCTTCTCTTCTCATGTGCAATTATCCTCCTCTTTGGCGACGGTGACAACGGCTAGCATTGGGATTTTGCCGCGTCTTCCATCGGCCCAGCCTTCCTCCTTTATTTTCCTTTATCCTTCCTCTATCTCCCCTCTCCTTTCCTGTTTGATTTCCTCACCAAACAGAACAGATTCTAACAAAGAGAGAGAGCTCGATCGGAGTTGTCGCCAGTTGTCCAAGCAGCTCAGCTCCGATCAATCCTTTGGCGGTGTGTGGTGTTGCGGCAGAGAACGGTCGATGTGGCGATTAGAATGGTGAGTTTTTTTTAGATACCCTTATTTTGATTTTGCTCAGTTTTGGTTTTAATTTAAGCTTTCTTGAGGATCATTCACCATTTGCAAACTGCATCCATCTTTCTTACTAGTCTGCCAGTATAAAACACAACTAGTCCGCTAATACTTACTATTTACATAGCTGCTTTGCATATTATTTCCAATGCTTCAGTTCTTAGATTGAACTGCACTCACCGTTCCATCTCGGTTCTGACATTATCCCAGCCACTATACCATTGCCTTGGAATGTTTTGGTGGTTGTTCATGTCAGGCTGGACATCATTGATATTTTTTTCGTTAGCATCATCCCCTTTTTTGTCTGGTTGCTCAAGGTTCGTCATTCCTATATCACCATTCTCAATCATAACCAACATTCTCTGGTTGCTCAAGGTTCGTCATTCCTATATCACCATTCTCAATCATAACCAACATTCTGTTCTTAGCATAAGCAAATTTGCTAACACTAGTAGAACAGTTGAAAACAACAGGACACTTTTCATGGCTTATATCTTACTGATGCAGTATCCCTGGGACAATCAGATATCTGTTTTGAAAACCCATTGCCTTTGCCTGAACAGAGGGCAAGTAGTTATAGAGAATTAGTATATATATTGCAAGTGGTGTTTAGTTTTTGTAGAAACCTAGTTGTAGTGTTGATCTGGTTGGGTTTAGGAAATGATTAGCTTGTTGAGTTACAGCAGTGCTATGCAGCATTATTGTCACACCCCGATTTTCAAAGAAAACGAAAATCGCAAAATCCACGTAGGATTATCCGTTTTTCCAAAAACTCTAGACGTGAATTGTCATTCACTAACACTAACAGTTGGCATCTACGAGGAATAATCAATTGCACAATTTACTAAATTAGAGGAAAATAAAACAACTGATCTAAAAGCCCATCAAAAGGAAGAAAAACTTAAAAGTCGTAAAACCAACGCTAATAAGTTCAACAAATCACGAATGTATCTCTCCCAGGAAAGAATAAATAACTTTAAGTTCTATTACAAGAAATGAAACTGTCACCTACAAATAAAAATGACCTAATCTTTCAATCGACGCGCAACTCCCAGCAAGGCTCGTCACGTACGAAAGGAACTGCTCTAAGCTCACTCGAGACTACTAAACCCTGAAAATCCGCTAGTTGGCTACATAAACGAATTGCAGGTGAGTGTTTATCCACCTTTAATGTTATTTAGTCTTTAGCCTTAAAGCCTCGATGAATAACTAAATTCTTTGAACTGTGTTTTCTTGCATAACACCTTTGCCTCGTTGATGAACTACCTATTAGTGTGATGGTTTGTTGTCTGTGTTTAGCTTAATGTTTATCACGTGCGAATTTATTGATTTTGGGATGAAGATTACTAACACCAGCTTTATTGCTGACCCAAGTAAGCTTTGCTTATTGGGTACATTCATTTGGGAATGTAGCCGATTAGCCTTTCAGGTTTAGAGACTTTTGAGCAGCGTTACGGGAGTTCCGTTAGTGGGGTTAGCGACGTCAGTTTTCCTGGTTAGAATTTTTATTTATTTCAGTAATTAAATCATGTTTAAGTTGCTGCTGCTAAATGTTTCTGTTGTTATTGAATTTCACGTCCCGAGTTTTGAGAAAACAGATAATCCTATGTGGATTTTGGAATTTTTGTTTTCTTCGAAAATCGGGTCGTGACAATTATCCAATGATTCAGGTCCCATTTGTGAGTTTCTTTCCATCCTTTTTATTAGAACTGCTGCTGTTTTCATAAAGGCTCAATTTTTATGGATTGGAGAGGGATGAATATACAGGTAGTTCATTAGTTGACATGTATTTTAAACTTGGCGGAAGTCTTGATGATGCACATCATGTCTTAGATAGAGACTCTGTGACATGGAATATTTTGATCTCTGGATTTGCTCAAGTTGGTGAAGTTGATCAAGATCTAAGATTGTTTTGGGAGATGCAGGTGGTTTATAGATTGAGTCTTGATGATTTTACATTTACTAGTTTGCTATAGTGTTGTTGTTGTTTGATTGAGGTGGAGCTAATTCATGGATTTGTGTTGAAGTCGGGAGTGAAACTAATGTAGTTGTAGGTAGTGCACTTGCGGATTTATAGGGTAAGTGTGAGAATGTTGAGTTTGATGATTAGATATGAAATTTGCGAGATTTGTTTCCTGTTTAATTGTTTGTGTGAGATCATCCTTACATGTCCATTGGATTGGCTTTTTTGTTTTTGTTTTTGTTTTTGTTTTTGTTGGTGTCTCTGGTTGGGGAGAGTTCGCAAATACCTATTCATTCTGTTATATAATCCCCCATTAGGATCAAGAATTCATCTACGAATTGAGTATGCCCTCAACGTTATTTGCAGGCATGTACTCTGAACTCTTGAAGGGAACTTGTAGTTTTGATGACCTTTCTATTTAGTTCACTGTTACAGCGAGTTCTACAAACGTCATCTATTAAGAACCTTTCATTATTAGGTTTTGGTTCCGAGGGATAGGTGGTTCTACCTGTTCTGAGATGCATGGCTGGTCTGATGCAGTCTGTTGAAAACAAATTTTACTTTGGATGAAGCGTGTCTGGAATATCAATATCTGTGTAGAGTATCAATGCCATCTTTGAATCTTCAAGTGTGATTTTTTTTTAGTGACATCTTTAATGTCAGCTTAAGCTATAACAAGTTATTGTTAGATGGTTGATGAAAAGCGAAGGCTACTTCTTTGGGTCTGTTATGTTTTAGATGCTGTCATTACTTGGATGTGTGTGAATAGGTGGTGAAGATGGATTATACTTTGTTATGTTTTCTAGTTAATTAAAGGAAGGGAATTAGGTGAATGTAAAGGGAAATTTCATTTGATGAATGCAAAAAATAGGAGAATCAAGTTTAGGATACTGTAAAGGAGTTTTTGTCTGGAGGAATTTTAATTTAGGTTCACTTAACAGTTAAAGAGTCTAGTTGAGGACACAACATGGTAAAATATGTCTTGGTAGAGAATCTAGAGATCAGTTTCAGCTGTCTCAGTTGAGTTAGCAGGTTGTTTCATCACAGGGCTATTTCCAGCCGAGAATAGGGGTTGTTTCGAGATTTGTTTTAACGGATTTTAAGGGGTGATTCCAGCAGAGTTTTGGGATTGGTTGTTTGTAGCTGTGTTTAAAGCTTATTTCAGCCAATTTAAGCGAGCGTTTCAGCTGAGTTTTGGATGTTCTAATCAGTTGATTTAGGGGGATGTACTAGTTGATATGCATTGTTGTCAGTCCAAGCTCTTTGTTTCAGCTGAATTTAGAGTTTTCTTTTATTGAGTTTCATGCTTCGATTTCTACAGTTTGATGGATCTAAAATGAAAATCTCCTTTTGTGATTCTCTTGCATTTTAGTTGTTTACTTTGCCTTAAAGGATAAGTTGGTATAAATGCAACCCTTGTGATAAATATTTTGATCTTCTTTGCTATATGTTGTAATGTATGATAATGAGAATTGGAGTATGTTTTTATATATATATATATATATTGTTTATGGTTAACAATGTTGTAAAGTAATGATGTTTTATTTCATAGCTTGAATTAAACTCAATAATGAGCTATGATTGAAAGTGTGATGTTACCATATTGGTAGGAATTTGAATCCTCTTATTGGATGGGTTTTGATCCTTGTTCTATTACAAAAAAATCTGTATATGAAAATGTTAGTTGCCCAAAAATGTGGGTGGATATAGTTGTGAATCAATTTATAAATGACAAAGTGTTATTGTGAGAGAAAAACTGAAATATAAAAAATAAATGATATTGATAAACTCTGACTGCTGAAAATTTAATCACCTGGAATTGTGTCACTTAGAACTACCACACATCTTTTTGTTTATTATTTTCCCTCTCTTACTAGAGAAACTAAATAACCTGCGGGTTGTCTTGCGGAGGTGGGGCACCTATTTCCTATAGAGAAACTAAAATAACCATCGGGTTAGTCTTGCGGAAATGAGGTGAACTTTTATGCCTAAGATAGGCTTTGATATTTATCCGTAAAAAATGTGACGTGATTTTTATGCCTAAGATAGGCTTTGATATTTAGTTTTGCTGTGTGTTGGAAAGACAAATAATCTTGTGAAACTAGATGGAATACTCTACAGAAACATGCAATGTTCGAGTTAGGTTCGATCCCAATGTTCAAAACGAGGGAATCTGGATCGGACCGGATCTGTTAGATGGTTCGAGTTAGGTTCCTAAAAAATTGAAACCGATCCGGACCGTGCCCACCCCTAAGTCTGTGAGTAGACCTGCGAGAAATTCATATTCAAAAGGGTGGTGTTCTCTACAAGTAAAAATAATTGGTGCGACTCGAATTACCTATTAAAAGTAGGGGCAAACTCATGTTTTGGAGTTGTCTCTCTATCTCGCGCTTCTTCTGAAAAATCTGTCTTCGACTTCGCTCGCTCGGTCTCTCTCAACTCGCTCGGTCTGACGAACAACCCAGTGTATTTGGATAATAAGGTTTTTGTTGTTTCGAATCTTCAACAACTCAACTTTATTATTGTTCTCTTTGTTCACTGTTTGTATTTATTTACTTCTGAAACTTAGGGTTCAAATCTATGTTTTTCTTTCAATTTTTTTAGGGGTTGGCTTCAAGAAATTTGATCAAGAAGTTCCACTTGAAATATTAGGGGTGACTAATCATTATTATGACTTCTTAGGGTCTTAGTTTAGGGTTTATAATTGAATCTTCATTTTTTATTTTCAATTACTATTTGCTCATACATTATTGTCACGAAAAGTTGGAATTCAAGAGCGAATGAATAATATATGAAACCAAACAGCATATGGAATAGAAATGAAAGAAACCCAGTGAGAAAAGTGTATGATTTGTTGGTCTATCATGATTATTTATTCGTGAATCCTGACTTTACAGTATTCATGTGTAAGATTTTTTATTTTTATTTTTATTTTTATTTTTATTTTATTTTTATTTTTATTTTTATTTTTATTTGTAACTTTTTAAAATTGGAGTCATGATTTTGTGTCAATATTCTGAATTTGAGGTGCCGGAGCAAAAGTTTAACCTTGATCACAATTTGATCTCCATTTTTAGGGTGTTTGATTAGATTTTAGCTTTAGACTAAAGGAATAAGAAGAAAAATGCAGAAATTGGGAATTTCAAGCGGAAGGAGATGGCTTTCGAGGCGCTTCTCTTCCGTTTCTTCTCATTCTCAACCTCTTCGGGTCTGTATTGTTGGAAGCGGACCTGCAGGTTGCTACACAGCTGAGAAAGTAAATCTCATCTTTCCTTGCCTTCATTTCTTACTTCCTATTCTATTTGTAGTTTTAGAATTGTGACTTAAGGCAAATGTCTTGATTCTTCACAACGATATCTTTGTTTTCACTTGACATTCTTTGTTTCTGGTTGTGGTTTTTATGTAATTTCTAGATGTTGAAAGCACATCAACAGGCTCAAGTGGATATTGTTGACCGCTTGCCAACACCATTCGGACTAGTTCGATCAGGAGTTGCACCAGATCATCCCGAGACAAAGGTAATTGCAAAGAGCCTGCAAGGCAGTTAGTATTCTAAGTTTTCATTTTTTTTTTATCACCAATCCAGTTATTTGTTTAAACCCAACATGAAACCCTTTGCCAGTACAACGAACAACGTCAATTAATGAATTGTAATTAGAAGTTAAGCTTATAATGTACTTGTTGCTAACTGCACTCATTGTTAACTGCACCTGATATTCTAATCATACGCCACCATTATGGTTGGTGATGGATTAGCATGGCTTGATGGCTAGCAATAATCTATATCAACATGAAGCTCAACAGTTCTGAAAAAAATTCAGAACATGTGCGACATCATCATGTTGATAAGCAATCCTTCATTCATATTTATAGTTTACCAATTTATTTGAGCAGATGCAAAATTACATGACATGCATAAGTTTTCCCTTTGTGTTGATATACTTAGTTTGAGTTAATCACATAATTGAAGACATCAGAAATTCAGAATATTATACATTTTATGCTGTACCAGAGCAAAACTTTTTGCAAGTAATCTTCTTAATTGAGCTTATTTTACCAGAAACTTCCAACAGATTGTGGTTAACCAGTTTTCTCGAGTCGCATCAAATGATAGATGCTCATTCTTTGGAAATGTATCTCTTGGATCATCAATTTCAGTCTCTGAGCTCCGTGACATGTATCATGTGGTAAGGACATTGGTTATGTATTTGATATTTTAGTCTTGAAAGTCCCTACAACACTGTTTCATTTTTATTTTATTTTTTTATTTCTTTATGTTTAAATTACTAGGTTGTGCTTGCCTATGGTGCCGAAAGTGACCGGGCATTAGGTGTTCCAGGAGAAGTATGTTCCCAGTAACTACAGTTTGCACTATTTCTATGTGTTTCAGTTTACGATCTAGTATTGTTTATCTGCATCTTAATGTCAGTAAATAACATGTACTGGATCAGATCTGGACCATGGTTTTACTGATTTCTTCATCAAATATTGCCCATGGAAATTCTTAATTTTTCTATATTCTCATGTATATATTTGCAGGAGTTGGAGGGAATAATCTCTGCCAGAGAATTTGTTTGGTGGTATAACGGACACCCAGATTGCAGCAATTTAAATCCCGACTTAAAAAATACTGATACAACTGTCATTCTTGGTCAGGTATCTTTTAGTTTCTTTTATCTAATAATGGATGGGGAAATCTAAAATTTATGCTAAGAGAGACCAACGGTGTGATATGAATGACCAATTTATTTCACAGCATAGAGCTATAGAAGTAATTTCTCGTTTCTTTAATAACATAAATGTAATAAACACGTATCTGTACCATAATGTTTCAGTAAATTGTATGCAAAACATTTAATGATGAATGTGTTCACTTTCAGGGTAATGTAGCTCTTGATGCTGCTCGTATTCTACTGAGACCTACAACAGAATTGGCAGTTACAGATATCGCTGATCATGCTTTAGCCTCTCTGCAGGACAGCTCTATCAGGTACATCCATAAAATAACTGATGGTAACTCCTTTGTTCGAGCTATATGCTTAGGACTAAAATAATTTACATACCATTGATATGGTCATAGGAAGGTGTATTTAGTGGGAAGACGCGGTCCAGTGCAAGCAGCTTGCACCGCGAAGGAATTGCGCGAAGTTCTTGGTAAGTGTCAATCATTAGGATATACCATATAGTAACCTTATAATACTAGTAATGCTTTCTTAGTATGTGTGAAGTAAAAGACATAAATGTCAACTGTTACATCTATGCCTTCTATAGTATTGTGTAGCATGTATGTAATCTGATTTAATTAGTGTCTTTTTTTTATTTAGCAAAAGAAAATGTGTATACTTGTTCAAGCATCTCGACTGAAATACCTATAAATGATACTTTCCAAATAAACAGTATTGTCACTTGTTTTGCTGGTCTTGTTGTGTTCTGAACGAATTTAAGTGGGAACTTGGATTTGAATCCATTAAATTAGACCCTTAACTATGATCAAATCATAACCATCACAATTGCCGTCCCAACAAGACATCATGAATGAGTACTTCCAAGAGACCAAGACTTTGCTTTTAAGAAGAACTGCTGAAAAAAAAAAGACTTGGAATTCTATAGACTATGAGATATCTGATAAATTTTCCAAATGAAATCCAGAGAAATGGATGCATGCAAGAAATGCTTAGCTAGCATGGAACTCTAATAAGCCTTTTGAATGATGTTTGCATGTGATATTTTACCTTGATTTAATAGTGCTTTTTCTTTTGCATTGTTCTTCTGGGTTTGTTCATTGGGTAATGGTTGAGACTTGAAAACTGAAATATAACATGTTATAGAAGCCAATTTAACTTGATGTAATAATTTTCACTTCTTCCAGGTATTAAAGATCTGTACGTTCACATTCGAGAAGCTGACCTTTCCAAATCAGCAGCAGATGAGGTATATCTTTGCCCTTGTTTTGGTATAGTATTACATAGTTCCATCTTAGTGTTACATTGCACTTTACATTTTTCTGGGTTTGGTCATACTGTTGTAGATGTATTTATATGCTGATGTAATCATTGGTTCCAGGAAGAACTAAAAAACAGTCGAATTCAAAGACGGGTTTATGAAATACTTTCTAAAGCAGCCAGTTCCCAAGGCTCCCATCCAGTTTCTGGTCAGCGAGAACTACATTTTGTGTTCTTTCGGAGACCTAACAAGTTTTGGTATCAAGATGACAATGGTGGCAGAGTTACAGGTTTACGCTTAGAGAAGACAATTCTAAAAGGTATGAATCAAACACTACATAATTTTATTATATATGCTACATTGAACGTGCATATTCTCTATTTAATTGTTGTATTTACAAGGCTTGTTATGTATCAACTATGTAGGCGATAATGATCAAGTTAACATATTTGTATCTTCATTCACAGAAAATGGTGCTTCTGGGAAACAGTCTGCTGTTGGCACTGGGGAATGTGAAGACCTTGACTGCGGGTATTTTCCAAACAAAACTATGGACTTTGCCATTTCTATTATCACAAAAGTATATATAAGCCTTTCTAGAGGGATATTTCATTCTTTTCTTTTGTTTTTATATGCAGCCTAGTGCTAAAAAGCATTGGTTACAAATCGGTGCCAGTAGATGGATTGCCATTTGATGATCGTAAAGGTAAAACAGATAGGTTCATGCATCATTTTTTTTTATAGAATTATGATATTTATTAATATTAGGAATATGAGTATTTTTAGTATTATTAGACAATTCTATTATTCTTGTAATAGGGATTCCAATTAGGATTCTCATATTTGTTTTCAGTTAGGTTTAAGGTTTGTTTTAAAAGTTAGGTTAGTTATATATAAGGCATAGGCTGCCCATTGTTAGTTGGTTGATTGAATAAAAGATTTTTCGTTGATAGTTTATTTTGTATTTCGTTCATTTCGTTATTTTCATTTATTGCACTTCATTTATTTTTAATTGATATCAGAGCCGAACGATTCTAGTTTGTTTGATTTGAAAAAAAAAAAACTCACCCGCAATTCAAGTTGCAGCCACTCCGACCACCTTCCGCATCCTCACATAGTCACAATGAGGAAAGCGTTCGCAAATTTTAGGGCAGCAAAGAGGGAGGCGTTCGCAGAATATAGGGCAGAAGATAGATGCTAGGTGATATACCCAAGCAACAACACCGTCATCGGCCACCACCGTCGAAGACGACGATGCAGGGCCACAGACCGCCTCTCTTCAGTCGAGCAACCACAATTTGTTACAGTCAATTGTCCTTCCCCCAAGGTTGATGACCTGTTGTTCGCCACCATCGTTGACCCTTAGCCTCCATCCTCGCCGTCACCATCGTCGAACAGCTCGCACGTCCCTTCCAAAATTGATGGATCGACTTCCACCGTCCCTTTACCGGTCAATCAAAACTCTCTGATGTCGCTTTGCCTCTGCCTGTGTCGATCGCTGGAGAAGCCTCCACCCTACATTGATTGACAGACCCCAATTCTCACTGTCTTGATCATTTGACAGACCCCGTCACCCACGTCCAGTCCCATCTCTTTCACTCTCGTCCTCCATTGAACCCCCTCCATCCTCCCCGTCGATCGCCCATAGTTGCATTTGCAGTCAATCATCCACACTTCATGTTTCCATCAAATTGGGGAGGAAAAAGGCAACTTTAAACCTAATCCCTGCACTTCTTTTCATATCAGTATGTGGCCAAATTTCACTTAAGTCCTTCACCCTCTCAAACTATTTACAGCCACCACTTTGTCAGTACCACCACGAGGATCTGATTTTTCTAATTATGATGCCACAATTCTTCACACCACAGGATGGGTCCTGTACTACCATGGAACAATATTGATGATCCAATTTGGGTCAATTTTGTGGAATATTTTGGTGACATGTTTGCGATCAGTATTCAATTCATGAAGTGTGTTTCTTGTGCAACGGTTTATTGAGACATTATTTTTTGAAGTGCATTCTTGATTTGATTGTTCATGCTGCAAGCAATTTCAAAGGAAAGTTTCATGGTCGCCTTCTGCTAGTGCCATACGTCTTGTATTTACTCAGTGGTTTCTTGTCTTCTGTGGACTTCTTTGGCTTCAAGCTCGAGGACGAGCTTCTTCAACTCAGAGAGGCTGATAGAATTAGGATATTTATTAATATTAAAAATAAGAGTATTTTATTAATATTAGACAATTCTATTATTCTTGTAATAGAGATTCCAATTAGGATTCTCGTATTTGTTTCCAATTAGATTTAGGGTTTGTTTTAGAAGTTATGTTTGTTATAAATAAGGCAGTTGGTTGAGTGAATAAAAGTTATTTCGTAGTTAGTTTATTTTGTTATTTCCGTTTATTGCACTTTGTTTATTTTTCATTGCAATTACACTTTGTCTGCATATGCATTCTTTCCAATTGAACTATGTCACATGCCGAGAACGTCCTCTTTGTGATTCATGAGTATGGATGTGTGCTTGTTTGCGTCATTCATAAGTGGAAATTCATTCGAGGCTAGGGTCATGTTGGGCTTGTTTGCAGATGCACACTATATGTCTTGAAAAATCCATCCATCGGAAAAAACTAAACTACTAAAGCTACTTGTAATGACCTCTTAAAGGCACCTATCATCATTGCCGCAAGCAAATGAGCCCTATGCTTGTTGAAAAACATTTAGTGCCAATATTGTGTTTAAAGTTTGTGGGTGTGAAATTTCAGGTGTAGTTCCAAACATCAGAGGTCGTGTCTTAAGTAATACTGCTGCGGAGCCAGATATCCTTGAAAATGGCTTGTATGTGGTAGGGTGGTTGAAGAGAGGACCTACTGGGATTATTGCCACAAATCTCTATTGTGCTGAAGAAACGGTAAGCAGATGCCTTCAGTTCTATGATATTATATCTTATATGCACTATTTACTTTTCAAAATCTGAACGCAAAAAGATTATTGATGGTGACCACAGTACTTACTCGAGTCAATAAATGTAGGTTGCAAGTATCTCCGAAGACCTAGAACAAGGAAAAGTAACAACTTGTTTACCCAAGCCTGGAAGAGAAGGACTGCGACAATTACTAGATGACAGGGGTGTAAAATTTGTGCCATTCAGTGGTTGGGAGAAGATAGATTCAAAAGAAAAGAGCTTGGGGAGTTTGAAAAACAAACCCAGGGAAAAAATTACCAGATGGGAAGATCTACTAAAAGTTGCCAATGAGTAAACTAGCGGCATGATTTTTCAACTATTCATCATATTGGCAAAAAATAGGGTGAGTGAATAGTAGGATGAGTTTTCACTAAAAGGTTCATTCAGTAGTTATTTATGGGATATTGTAGCCATTGTCCAAGAAATATTGGAGGTTTTCGAGTTCTATTCATTCTCCAAGATCGTCGAATTCCATATTCAATTGTAATGTCACATTTGGGCAATTTACCAAATAATTGCTAATGCACAACAGCTTCTGCTCCTCATTTGGCACCTGATCAAATCACTGTTTGCAGCAGTACTACTATTGATTGAAAGACACCTCGTAGCAGTAATGGTTTGGATTACAGATGCGAGGTCCATTGGTTGGGACTTGGGAGACCTAGTTTATTTAAAACCCAAACCCCATTGTACATCAAAAAACTTGCATCAGCATGTGAGGTTACACAAATGGAAACATTACTCTGTAATCTGTATGCTAAATGCCTGAAATGATGGGTATGGTAATCCACCCAAAATAAACAACTATATCACAAACTTCCTAAGCACTATTTGGTTTATATGGATGGTAAATTCCTGAAATGATGGGTTGGTCATTTGGTTTTCTTTTGAGGACATGAGTGACATGTATATGTTTATATGGATTCTAAGATTATTTTTTTGATTCATCTGTGTGTTGAAAATGAGGAGCAAACACGGGGTTATGTTATTGGGAAATCTTTATGAATGAGATGAATTCGTTGAATGCATTAGGTTTAGAATGAACAGTATTTACAATAATCTTAGATCAAGAATGGTATTATCATTACTTGCATTTAAACACATTTTTATTTTTTTTTGTAATAGTTAAAGTAAACATATGTTTGGAACATATTTATGGGCAAGCTAGGAGCAGAAACTTCCTTTCATTCTTAGCATTTCCCCTGTTAACTCTCCTATGGGTTTTGATTCCTCTTCTCCTTAGAGAAACAAATTCAAAGAAATTTTTTTCACATATATTGGTGATTTTCCTTTACTTTATTGATTGCGGTAGATCAATTTCATTAATTCAAGTCAGAATGATTTTGAACTGTGTGAAAAAAACTCTGAATTTTATGTTTTGTGTATAAATGTTCCAATTACTGTTTATATTTCTTTCATTTTGTTTTAACCTTTTAGGACCTATTTTGCTCTGTCTAGTTTCTGAAATGAACTTGACAGTAACTATTGCTAATAAGGTTATTCAAACTGTCTTCTGGTTTGCTAAGTGCTAATGTCATGTATTTATTGATTTAGTCATCGAACATGTGTAAATCTGTCTCAAGACTATTTATTTATCTATTTATTCAGAGTCAGATCCGATCGTATAATAAGTTTATAACACAATTCTCGACTGTATGCGCAGTAGGCTTTAATGAAGTTAAATATCTTTTTGCTAGTTCCAAAAGATGAATGAATGGATGGTGTCCGATTAGATAGGATTTTAGGCTTTACCTTATTTTGTTTATTAAAAATTTCCCAACTTTTGTCTCAGGGTGTCCGATTCCATCGCATTGTAAAAGGATTCATACTGCAAGGTGGAGATATCTCTGCTGTGGATGGCACAGGTGGAGAATCCATCTATGGTTTAAAATTTGAAGATGAAAATTTTGAACTGAAACATGAAAGAAAAGGAATGTTATCCATGGCCAATTCTGGTCCTGACACTAACGGGTCTCAGTTTTTCATTACTACTACTCGGACTTCTCATATTGATGGAAAGCATGTTGTATTTGGAAAGGTAATAAAAGGAATGGGAGTTGTTCGTGCTATTGAGCATGTCGCCGCCTCACTTGATGTTGTTATTGCGGATTGTGGAGAAATCCCTGAAGGTGCAGATGATGGCTTTTCTAATTTCTTTAAAGACGAATGCACAAAATGCAGTTTAAAACACCTGGTTTATCAAAACTTTTATTATGATTGAAGCAAATACCGATTTTTATCCTACATCTATCCCTGCACAGCTATGCTTTCATGTCTTGGGAAGCACATTCAAACTGTAGATGGCCTTAGACCAAACTAGATTATTTACTAACTGAGCGCCATATCTTCAATTAGTTTGGCCAATGAGGTTGCTTGTACAAGTTAATTAGTAATTAGAAATCGTAAGAATGTAAGGCTCTATTTCTTGTATTTGACTATATGTCTTCCAGGTGCTATAAAGAAGGAACTTGCTGCTGCTATGAAGAAGGTTAGTAGCTTATTCCTCGTCTAGGAAAATTTCTATTGCAAAAGTTTGTTACTTCTAATTGGTTCTAAAGGCTACTATATGAGTTACAGATAGCTGAGAGACGTGATTTGGAGAGGAAGGCTTATTCCAAGATGTTCCAATAGCATTCAGGCAGTCCCTTGGTATGATATTTACTTTGTGACTGTAAAAGTTATTGGCGATTGCATTATACTTGAACAGTTCCTTTGGGATTTGCTATATAGTATCAAAGACGTACACCATTCTCCAAACACATCAATGTTTGAGTTATCTATTAACCGACATTGTAAAGAGGCAATTGGTTCAGATTTTCCATGTTGCCAGCAGCCAATAGACTGACGACGGATTATCAGGTATTGATCCTTTTCTTTTCACCCTTGTTGGAATACAAGTAGATTAGTTAGGAATTTTTGTTTTTGAAAGCAAACGGGTTTCAAGGATCCCCAAACCTTTATTTTAAATATAAGATGAATCAAAATATATCACTTGTTACATTTAAGATCCCAAAACCTATAGGTAAAAACATAAAAGGGCATCAAACTCGGTTCCTTCATTCGACTTCTCGATGATCAAATGTGCTAGTACTGGTATAATTTTTTATATGTTTCTGATAAAATGTTACTTTTCCAGGTTTTGTAACTGATGAAAGGAAGCCGTCAGAACCCTTGTGAGAATACAAACACACAGACACAAGACAGGCTTGAAGCAATTTTTCTTTCGAATAATGTCCATTTTATTGAGGGATTGTAGTATTCTGTAGATGGCTGTATTCTGAATTTTCTGGAGCTATCGGAAAAATTTACTTATTTTGCGTACTAGATAACTTTTGATTTTATGTAAAATGGACAGTTTCTTCTTGATGATTTTCTTCGTGTAGCTGCCTTTTGATTTTCTCAACTGCTCTGAGGGCCAGCGATCAACTGCAAGTGCCTTATTTGCTTTCACAGGAGCTCTTATTTCGTTTCTATTTGTATGCTTCATCATTCTTGGATCACCATCTCCTGCCACAAACCTTTTATGCATCACCTGCTTTTTTGTTTGCCTCCTTATTCTTGTATCACCGTTTTCTGCCACATGCATTTCTTGTGTCACCCGTTCTGGTGTTATCCTCTTTCTTCTTGGATCATCGTCTTCTGCCACATACGTTTCTTGCATCACCTGTTCTTCTTGTGTTATATTCGTTCTTCTTGGATCACCTTCATCTGCAACATATGTTATTTCTTGCTCTCTTCGTTCAGCTATTTTACCGTCATTCATATGTTTCTTCCTCAATCTTTTCCTCATGTTCACTTCTGTCAGTTTTTCTAATGCCGTCTCTTTGCTCAACTCAGCTGCATCTTTCTGTTCCATAGACATGGACACGCGCCACTCTGCCAGTGTGGTCTCCTCATGTGCTCTTCTTACTAATGCATGGTACTCTTCATGAGTGATTTGAACAGAGTCATACTCACCTGCATTTGACCACTTGATGTACCAAAGAGCATCAGCTGCTGATGCTCCTATAGCTTCTGATTCTATTCTGATTGCTCGAAGTGTAAGTTGCAATCTCCGAAGAGTCTGTCTCCTCAGACGAAGTTCCTGCTTCATCTTTGCCCTCCCTCGACTTTCCTTCTCTGTGTCAAACTTGACCGTTTCCATCTCAGATGTTTGCTCCAACGGCTTTCCCAGTTCATCAATTGTAATCCTCGCCATGTGTTCTTCCCTCTTTTTTGATCTGAAGTTTTTGTTCGTAGTCTCAAACTGAGTTTCAAGCTCATGGATCATTGTGGCAACCATGGAAGCTCGGTTTCTAGCAGTTTGCAGCTCCAACTTTTGCTTCTCAAGCTGATCGATGACTGGTTCAGAGTCCAACTTTTCTAGCAGTTTTCGTCTTTGCTAATTCTGCCATCTTCCTCTCCAGCTCTCCGTTGTTTGAATTTCTTGCACCTCTATTTCTCCTTAAATCATTCTCCAGTACCTCTCCATAAAGAGTTAAGAAAAGTATTAACCCATGACACAATCACTTCCCAAGTTCATTACCTTTATACAGAACTGGCACTGTCTTCTTGGATGTTTTTATCTATACACGTTGTCACCTTCCTAGTGTATTATAATCTTTCTGGTTGACGAAAAGGCTATAACTTTGATAATATATTGAATAAGCGACGGATCTTCCAAGGTGATTTTGATACTAAAGCCTTAATTTTGTTGTTATCCGTTTGGGTTATGTAGAATTGTAGGCGTATACTGCATTATGAAGCTAAAGGTAGACAGCATAAAGATTCCTGTTTGACGTAATGCAGCATGCTAACAAGGAGTTATTAAGAACACATACTTTCACTGATTTGCTTTAGTGACCAAAGGAGGTGGGAAAGGCTTTAATTTCAAACTGAGGAATTCACAGCCTTACTACTTTGCTTGTGGTGAGCGTGGTGGCTTTCACTGCCAAACTGGACTTATGAAGTTCGTTGTGATGCCCATACCTCGTTGTTATGGCTAAGAAAGACAGGAAGATGTTATAACGAAGCAAGATGCTGAACCAGTTATGATCATATTCAATAAATGAGTGTGTGTTTTAGTTTTTTTTTTTTTTAATATACCAATATACATGCATCTGCAGGTTTTGTTTAGAATCAATTCTGAGATTGAAGATACTGAAAATGGGAAAGGGTCTACAGGGAAGGAACCTCTTTAGAATTCGTTAAATAGTAAATAGTTAGGTAGTTAACTGTTTTTCCATAGAACATCTCCAGAGGCAAACCTTACGAGCCTTAAATTTGGGGTTTGGGGTCTTCCATTTTAGATGTTCCTGAGCCATATGGATGCTAAGCTCTTCAATGTCATTTACCTAATTTTAATTCTATCATGTGTTAAGAGTGACCACTTCAACATGCACAAGACATAGTGGTTGAACCTATCGCTAGTAACTTAAGTTGGGGTCCCTAGTAAAGCTTGGAACAACATCAAAAATCATAGAACTGTGTCATTTTACAGAAGTTGCAAGAAAGAAGAAAGAGGAGACGAGTGTATAGGAATTGTAAGCTGATGCCTGATTGAGAAGCAAAAGGTAGACTGCGTAGAGATTCCTGCTTGAGTGCCTTTACAGAGTTTTAATTGAAAACTTCATTCATTTGGATTTTTCAACACTAAATACTAAATAAATTGATTAATGAGAAAACATCCTAAGCTCAAATTCAACTGATAAGAGTAACTTCAATCAACAACCCACATTCCACATTCCACCCTGTTCCATAGCCTGCGTAACATCAATACTTTCAATTCACACCAAATAGATATCACCCAAAACAAAAACTTGTTGAAAACACCATGGAGCTCATGCATCAAAGGCCTTGAATAACCTTTGCATTTCATGTTGGAGATGTTGGCTCAAATTGAGCATGCAAATTTAGTTTCATATCAGGTAAGGAGCAACATCATATGAAGTTAAAACCTCACACCTGCGGGTGGGTGGGTGTCTAAGTTGTGGACAATATCATTGTTCTTCAACATCATGCGAAGTTAATAAATGATTGGACATCTACTCAACATTTTGAGGGCGACCCAACATTTCCTAAGTCAAACATGCTAAAAAAGTTGACACTACAAAAAAAGATGCAATAGCTACAAATACTAAAGACGAAATTAAAAAATTGTCTAAAATTAAAAGATTTGCGACGGCAAAAAATCGTCACTAATTGTTTCGGTAACTGGTGAAAACAAAAATCATAAAAACTGTGCTTGTGATGGGAAAACCATGGCTAAATTCAGAATAAATCATAGCTAATTAAAACATTTGCGACGGCAAATTGCCGTCGCTAAGTTTTACAAATAAATTGTGCTTGTGACAGGAAAACCGTGGCTAAATGCAAAACAAGTTGTAGCTAATTAAATCATTTGCAACAGTATATTAGCTGTTGCTAAGTTTTACAAATAAAAATTGGTAGCTACGGTATAAGTCGTCCCTAATGGATTTTTTTGAAAATATATATATATATATATATATATATATATATATATATATATATATATATATATATATATATATATATATATATAAACATTTAGCCACGGCATATTAGCTGTCGCTAAGTTTTACAAATAAAATTTGGTAGCTACAGTATAAGCCGTCCCTAATGGATTTTTTGAAAAAATGTATATACACACAAAAAACATTTGGCCACGGTATATTAGTTGTCGCTAAGTTTTCACAAATAAAATTAGTAGCTACGGTATAAGCCATTCCTAATGGATTTTTTTGAAAAAAATTATATTAAAAAACATTTAGCCACGGTATATTAGCTGTCGCTAAGTTTTATAAATAAAAATTGGTAGCTACGGTATAAGCCGCCCCTAATGGATTTTTTGAAAAAAGCCAAATATAATATATATATATATATATATATATATATATATAAACATTTAGCCACGATATATTAGTTACCGCTAAGTTAGTGCAACTCATTTGTTTGCATGACAATTATCAAGGAAGGATATATGTAGTCTTATCCTAGACAGTTTTATAATTTGTTAAAATTTTTCCTCTATTATTTTTTGTTCTCTAAATTTGAACAACCTGTTTTTGCTCATATTTTTTTTGTTTCCTCCAATAATTTTTAGGAAGATGTGAAGATAATGAAGAAAATGAATGTGGATACTTACAGGTTCTCCATTTCTTGGTCAAGAATTATACCAAGTGAGTAGTAGCATAAGCATTATTTTAATGTGGATGAATTGCTAATAAGGCAATTTCAGAAAGTTAAAAGTGTCTTTGAAGACTTGGTTTACTATTCTGAAGGACCTCAATTTGTACGATTATAAGGTTAAGAACAATAATTAGTTGTGACAATTGTTTTTGGCTTTAGATGGGAAGAGAATGGATGGAGTGAACCAAGAAGGCATAAATTATTACAAGATTATGCAGAGGTTTGTTTCAAGGAGTTTGGTGACAGAGTGAAGCATTAAATCACCTTGAACGAACTATGGACCTTTGCAAGTTGTGCTTACAACCTGAGGATCCATGCATCTGCTAGTTGTTCTAAATTCATCGAAAACTATACTGCTGGGGACTCCGCAACAAAGGGCTACTTAAGTAAGGTAGTATATTCAATCAAAGTTGCTTAGACTACGTTGGTTGTTTTGTCAATTGGATTTGCAACTTAGCGACGACTTCGAAGCCGTCCCTAAATAGCCACTGCAAATACCGTGGCTGTTTTGTCAATTTGATTTACAACTTAGCGACAGCTTTGAAGCCGTCCCTAAATAGCCACGGTAAATACCATGGCTGTTTTGTCAATTGGATTTGCAACTCAGCGACGGCTTCGATGCCGTTGTTATTTTTCATTTTGCGACAGCCTTAGCCATCGCAACATTTTAAAAGCCGTCACTGTTACTTCTGTCTCAAACAGCTTTAGCTACGAAATTTTTCGACTTAGAGATGGTTTTTAGCCGTTGCCAATTAGCTACGGAATAGTTTACCGTTGCTGGTTCAAACAACAACGATTCAAATAGCTACGGTATTGCGACGGTCGTTGAGCCGTTGTTGATTCATTTTAGCTATGGTTTTTTAATAGTTAGCAATGATAAAACGCCGTTGCTGAATTCACTTTTTTTTGTAGTGTGAGAACTTGACTTCACAGAGGTGGTTCCAAAGGGCTTCACCATCTTCACCCTTGGACCCAACTTTTCATACGTCAAACATGCTCAAAAAGTTCAGAACTTGACTTCATAGATTAAACAAAAGAATGTCTGCCCAAAACACTTCAGTCAAAACACAAAACAGAAGTGGATCTACCACTTTCTAGGAAATTGAGTATAGGAGGAAGTCAAAACACAAAACAGAAGTGGATCTACCACTGTCTAGGAAATTGAGTATATATATTAGGAAATTGAGTATATATATTGCAAGTGGTGTTTAGTTTTTGTAGAAACCTAGTTGTAGTGTTGATCTGGTTGGGTTTCAGGGAATGATTAGCCTGCTGAGTTACAGCAGTGCTATGCAGCATTATTACGCTCCGATTTTCAAAGAAAAAAATGAAAATCTCAAAATCCACGTAGGATTATCCGTTTTTCCCAAAACTCGAGACGTGAATTGTCATTCACTAACACTAACAGTTGGCATCTACGAGGAATAATCAATTGCACAATTTACTAAATTAGAGGAAAATAAAGCAACTGATCTAAAAGCCCATCAAAAGGAAGAAAAACTTAAAACTCGTAGAGCCAACGCTAACAAGTTCAACAAATCACGAATGTATCTCTCCCAGGAAAGAATAAATAACTTTAAGTTCTATTACAAGGAATGAAACTGTCACCTACAAATAAAAATGACCTAATCTTTCAATCGACGCACAACTCCCAATAAGGCTCGTCACGTACGAAACAAACTGCTCTAAGCTCACTCGAGACTACTAAACCCTGAAAATCAGCTAGTTGGCTACATAAACGACTTGCAAGTGAGTATTTATCCACCTCTAATGTTATTTAGTCTTTAGCCTTAAAGCATATGATCACATACTTCTCCTTGTTTCGGCTGGCTAGCTTAGTACTGTGGTATATTGTAATGAAATATATATTTTATTTTATTAATTTTATTTATTTTTGAAAGAAGTAGAACAGAGGATGTGATCCTATTGGTAACCTCAGATAATGTTACTGGTGGTTCAGAGTATTATGCTTCTCTCCAATCATAGATTAAACATAGTTTATCTAATTGATACAATTCCATAAAATTAAAGGATCAATTTAGTGATTGTGCAAAATAATTAATACCCTTGGTTAAAAGTTGAAAACGCCAGCAGTCAGCAGTTATAGGCAGAAATATTTGGGTGTTTAACTTACTATGACTAATAAAAGATATTATTGTTCAAATGTATGGTTGGTAGGAAGAGTAATCAGCATATATTATAAATACATAAATAGGAATGAGGAAGTTTGATATAACAGACACAAGTAGGTTGGATGCTAGTGCTTTGTTGGAAGTAATAGCTCTCAGCAATAGAGAAAGCAAAGTTGCAACGTAATGATGACAACAAATAATTAAATCTGCTTGATACTCTAAGATGGTTTGTGTTTGGTACTTGGAAATCTTATTTACATAAGTAATTTTTCATATTATCAGGAGGGTGTTTTTGGGAAGATCACCATCATGTAGTAAATGAGTTTTATTTTACTTGTAATGTGCATCCATTTCATATTACAGTTGATAGTAAGTGTATTTGTCTTTGGTACACTGTTTCCTTTCTACTACATATATGTTTTTCATAGAAAAGAAGCACAATGGTAGATTGTGACAGACATCCTTACCTAGCAAGCAGGAAGCATGAGCACACTTGTGGACATCAGTTCATAAGGTCCTGCTAAGACACACTTGAAACCTGTTTTAGTTTATTTGATTTCCCTAGCTCTTTTCCTTCTTAAATTTTATTGGAAGCCTAATGAAAGTAATTGACGAGGGAGAATGAAAGTATTTGACAGAGGAGAGACATGACATTCATTTTTTTTTTAAATTTCATTCACTACTCACCGTAACTGAAAGAATGAAGAATTAACATGAGTGTTAAGGTCCCATTGACCTAATACAACTTCTGACCTTGAGTTAGCAAAGTTGTCGGAGAAGAGTGTTAGAAGGGATATCAGTCTTGATACTCTAGACGGGAGGGGGGTTTTGATGGTTACTGTAGTATGATCGTGCTGTGTTCTTATAGTAGCTTAATTGAGGGTGTAGTCTTAGCTCTAATTTTGATCAGTTTAGAAAATTGGTTGAATGGGGTTTGTGATTAGCAAGGATGCACCGACTCTCCGAAAAACCTCCGAACCACGCGTCAAATACGTGTCGGACAATGAGGGTGGTCCAATGTTCTTGAAGGTCTCTTATTAATTTCATAGTGACTAATGAGGGTGGTCCAATGTTCTTGAAGGTTGTGAACTGTGAAGGGGAATACAAAGACAAGTTCTTCATTGCTGATTTGATTAAGGAAGTTGTACGTGAGGTTGGGCCAAGTAATGTGGTTCAAGTTATAACCGACAATGCTCCAGTTTGTAAGGCTGCAGGTTTACTTGTTGAGAGCCAGTATCCTGAGGTTTTTTGGACACCTTGTGTAGTCCACACTCTCAACCTTGCCTTGAAGAACATATGCGCTCCAAAGAACAAGCCTGCAAATGAAAAGGCCTACAGTTTGTGTAGTTGGATTATTGATGTTGTTGGGGATGGGGTGATGATCAAGAACTTTATCATGAACCATTCCATGAGGTTGCATATGTTTAATGAGCATTCGAGATTGAAGTTGTTTTCCATAGCAGAGACACGCTTTGCTTCAAACATAATTATGTTCAAGAAATTGAAAGACATTAAAAGTAGCATCCAAAGTATGGTGATTGGAGATAAGTGGGATTCCTATAAGGAAGATGATGTTGACAAAGCACGGATTGTGAAAGCAAAACTATTGGATGACTTGTGGTGGGACAAAATGGACTATGTGCTTCGTTTCACAGAGCCTATTTATTCAAGTTTCACAGGGCTGATACAGATAAGCCTTGTCTTCACTTGGTGTATGAGATGTGGGATGTTATGATTGAGAAAGTGAAACAAGTTATTTACCGTCATGAAGGAAAGGAAAATACTAGTGAGGAGTCAGAGTTTTTTTCAGTGGTGCATCAGATATTGGTAGATCGATGGGAGAAAAAGAACACACCACTGCATTGCTTAGCACATTCCTTGAATCCAAGGTAAATAATTACATTGTTTTTAACTTTTTATTCTACTTATTCATGAGTCTTGACTAGAGGACTAGAATTCATGAGTTATGCACTTAATGTTTATATATTAATTTGTAATTGACATTGCTTATATATAGGTATTATAGCAAAGAATGGCTTGAAGAGGATCCTAATCGCATTTCGCCACATAGAGATCCTGAGATTACAAAGGAGAGGGATAAGTGTTTCAAGAGATACTTTCCTAATATTGAAGACAGAAGAGTGGTTATTACAGAGTATGCAGGGTTTTCTACGGGTACTGGACAATTTGCAGAAGGTGATGCTCTACAAAATATAGCATACCTAGAACCTGATGTGTGGTGGGTTTCTCATGGTACCAGTGCACCATTACTCCTGAATATTGCTTTGAAGTTACTTGGACAACCTTGTTCTTTCTCATGTTGTGGGAAGAACTGGAGCACGTACAACAACATTCACTCATTAAAAAGGAACAAATTGACCCCACAACGAGCTGAAGATTTAGTGTATGTGCATTCCAACCTTCGTCTTTTATCAAGAAGAAAACAAGAGTACAAAGAAGGTGAGATAAGGATGTGGGATGTCGCAGAAAATACTACTGATTCGTTGGATTTGGATGCTACTGGAGTGCTTGAGATTGCCAGTCTTTCACTTGATGAACTTGAGTTAGAGGCTGGACTGTTGAATGAAGAAAATGTGACAATTGATCCGCTAGTTAATGAAGAAGAAGAGATGTAGCCGCTTCGCTGGTGAGTTTTTGAAATTATCAATTTACATTTTATTTACATTATCAAGTTAATGAAATTATATTGCTTATGCTTTATGAGTATGACTTGAGCAGTTGAGCTTGACTTTATGATGCATTTGTAAATTTGAATGAATGAATTTGAATGTTTTATTAATATGTTTTATGTTCTTATGAGTTACAAAAAAAATATATTAAAAAATTAAGTTTGACCGTGTCGCTGAGTCCTATTTTTTGAAAATTGCCGAGTCGTCATGTTGTGTCTGTGCATCCTTGAACAAAACTAAGAAAGGCCACTGAATGAAACAAAACATTTGCAACACCTACGCACTAGAGAATCTACAACTTTACAAAAATATCAATAGATTGACCATTTTCTTTTCTTTTTTTTAATAAAATGTAGAATACGTGTAGAAAAAATTATAACTTATTAAATAAGGTGTTGAAAATCTGTGAGCTAATATCGGGTCATATCTACAATTCTATGAATAACAAACTTTGACCTCTAAACTCAAACATTACACCGTCATGGTGAACTTTCTAAACTCAATACACTGAGGATTCATATTTCAGAATATAAACATAATATATACAAAGGAAAATTTTTGAAATGTTTCTATAAAACTCCATTTCAGACCATAATATATCAGACCCAAATGGGAAGTATTCACAACTTCACTATTAAATAGCTAAGTTTCTATAAAACTCCATTTCAAACATCTTGAAACATGTATTTTTGACGTGGCAATCAGGATTACCTTATGAGATATCCACTTCGCAATGCCATAATAATATCAAGAAATCAGAGCTAACAGAGTCCTCAATTGAAATAATCACTTTGCAATGCCGTATGGTCCGATAATAATGTCAAGCAATCAGAGCCAAGAGACTCATCCATTGAAATAATCACCAGAAATTAAAGCAAGACTTAGGAGAGAAAGTACTTAAGAGAAGAAGATTTGTTCTCTTAAGCATAAGGAGAATCCTTGTGAGTAATCAATCGTCTTAAATCTAGCAGATTTACTAGTAGTTAGGGTTTTGAAAATTGTTTGTGATGGATACTCTTGTGTCATCATCTTCAAGTTGCTTCATTGATCTTGAACCTTGTCGAAACCTTTCACTGTGAAAGTTAGCGCAGAGAGAGTCCTCAGTCAGAAGTTTGTAGTTTGAGCAGAAAGAAAGCAAACGTCAAGAGAAGGAGAATACATTAGAGGAAGATTCGTTTGTTCTCTTACAACAACGAGTCAATTCGTGAAGCTTACTTCTGTCCAGAGAGAGATACACAATTATGAAATCTTGATAGATAGAAGAATTTTTCAAGTTTGTTTCTTATTAACAAAGCCAAGATCAAATGATGTTGTTAATCCATTCAGACGGAATCCCCTCTTCGTCTTGATCAGTCTCGGCTAGTTTTCACTCTCAGCATTGTCACTCCCACCTCACCCCATGTCTGAAACGACCTTTTTGAGATTTGAACAGCAAACACATTGAGTCTTTCTATCTAATTTGAACAAAAATTTCACAAAACATCAATACATTGCTTGTTTTTATAAAACTTATTTATATCAAAAACCTTGGAGCCAAATAAGCCTTTATCAAAACTTATTTATATCTAATTAAAACTTATTTAATTCAAACAAGTGAAACAACATAATGAAGAAGGAAATCTTAGTTGAGCTCTCCTGTAAAAGATCAGGTAAAGACAAATAGTGAAAAGATCAATACTAGGTGTAATGAACCATAATTATAGTTAATTGCAAAAGATCAAATGAGGTGATTCTTTCTTGAAGATAATTTGTTTCTACCAAAAGTTTATCTTGACTTCTTGGCTTCCCTGACAAAGAGTGAAGGAGGTAAACCCAACTAATAGAGAACTAGACAACAAATAAAACAAGAAAACACATCGTTTATGAGGATACCCATTCCAAATGCAACACATAAAGAAAAACCACAGCTCTTTGGCCAAAGGAATCATAGAAAAGCAAATAGAGACTTACTTACAAAACACAACCATAAAACTTCTTAGTTGAAAACCTTGAAATAAAACTCCATCACATAAACACTCCTTAGAATTCCAAATAGGAACCACGTTAGGAAACTATAAGAAACGATGATGAAATCTAGATGGAGTTGTTCAAGTTCCATTCCCAAATCATTCATATTTGATGATCTCAAATCATTGTCACACGTGCCTATGGTTTAATGCATGATTTCCCTGCCCAAGATCGGTACTAGGCTCAAGTTGGTGCGAGGCCAAGCCTATTTTGGGTTTCTATTTTGAAATGATCACAAATGCACCATTAACACATAATAAAGTGGTTACAAGTGGCATATGTGTATTTCTTAAATTGATGAGGTAGAATGGTAAAAGAACACCTATTAAAGTAGCATTAAACATCAATTTGGAGCATAGTCCTTAATAGGCATTCCATAGTTGCAAGTGCTTAATACTACATGCTTAATGTCACTTACCACTACCAGTTGGCCTCCCCAATTGTTCAAGTCACACACTCCCACCGTTTCTAGGACCGACCGACGCCTCATCTGCACATGTACCTACGTAGTGTAGTGTCGGTCGCACATTCAAAATAGCGTTTAGACTCATGTGCCTTCCAGAACTAGGGTTCCAAACCTTGCTCCTGCTGCATACGATTAGCCAGTCTTGCGGTGGCAAAAGGATTAGATGTCCCCCCATGCTACGGTTCCCCGCGGTTCGATCCCGGTGCCGCATTAGGTTAGGGTGCTGGGCGATAAGAAGTACTATTTCTGCATCTCCCTGACCAAACCCACCCACGTTGGGATTACTCGTTAATGGTTGATCTAGCTTGATGGATTCATCTTCTGAAACAAGAAGTTCCAGTCCTGGAGGTATAATATCAAGGGATTGGTGTCCATCCGACGCATCCACTATGGTTATTTCAAAATCGCACTTTTCTTTACGTACTATTTTGCTGACAATACCTGCCACTACAGCATTATAGACTGTATTGTTACTCTTCCTCCCATCGAGATAAATCTGACCCCTTCCCCTGTTCCCACCAACGTATATAGGATATTTTAAAAAGTAAATATCTTTCTTAGTAGCAGGGTCCGGGGAAAGAATAGGAAAGGTGATTTCACTATTTTCTGACCAGGAATAGGACCTATCACAAGAATATTTGTTTTAGTCGGACGATAACTCTAAAAAGACAAATTTCCCATCTTTTCTTTCATTTCGGGAGAAATACGATCGGGCCTATTAGGATGTACTATTAAACCAAAATGGGGATTATCTGCTAAGAACTATGGTAGAGCAGTTTTTTAATGTCTCCGTGGTGGACTTGATTTTACCAAGGATGATGAGAACGTGAACTCCCAACCATTTATGTGTTGGAGAGACCGTTTCCTATTTTGTGCCGAAACAATTTATAAAGCACATGCTGAAACAAGTGAAATCAAAGGACCATTACTTAAAAGCTACTGTGGCTACATGCGAAGAAATGATAAAAAGGGATGTATTTGCCAGAGAATCAGGAATACCCATCGTAATGCATGACTACTTAACCGGGGGGGG
The DNA here is from genome assembly GCA_003290165.1 of Berberis thunbergii. Lineage (NCBI taxonomy): Eukaryota > Viridiplantae > Streptophyta > Magnoliopsida > Ranunculales > Berberidaceae > Berberis > Berberis thunbergii. Next base: position 46,222 of record QNQO01000495.1, read on the forward strand.
GGGGGGGGGGGGGGGGGTGGTTCATTGCAAATACAAGCTTGGCTCATTATTGCCGAGATAATGGTTTACTTCTTCACATCCACCGCGCAATGCATGCAGTTATTGATAGACAAAATAATCATGGTATACATTTCCGTGTACTAGTTTAAAGCATTACGTATGTCTGGTGGAGATCATATTCACTCTGGTACCGTAGTAGGTAAGCTGGAAGGGGAAAAAGAGATCACCTTGGGCTTTGTTGATTTATTACGTTTTGATTTTATTGACAAAGACCAAGTCTCGGTATTTATTTCACTCAAGATTGGGTCTCTCTATCAGGTGTTCTGCCTGTGGCTTCTGGGGGTATTCACGTTTGGCATATGCCTGCTCTGACCGAGATCTTTAGGGATGATTCCGTACTACAAATTACTTTCTCCTTCACCATCAAAACAAATTTCAAAATTTTAAGTTCAACTCATTAAAGTTCAAATTTCATCAATTAACTCATTTGAACTACTCACATTGCCGTTGTATCCACCATTAAAATCAATCACATCTTAATTATTTTGCCCTGTAAGATCCCTTGCCTTTCCACCATCATCGTTGCCAAGCTTCTTTCTTTCCATTGAGGGAACATAATCTTCTATACCTTACTTTATCAGACATAAAATAAAAAGAAAACTAAGTTACGAGATATCACTAACGAATTACTTAAAGCGTTTGAGATAAAATAATCTCTTAAGGTCATCTTTCCAGCATCAATAGAGTGCATTTTCGGGAATCAGGATATTCAAAGAGCTCACCTTTCACTACTTTATTTTTCCTGATCAGACAAACAAGAAATTGTATTGTTATATTAAAAAAGATGGTTAGCAAAGCTACTAACCAATACAAAAATTACTAACCTTTCAGCACTTATTGAATAGCGAAATTCTAAATGTCGAGGGAAAGAGCGAGGAAACCAGCGAGGTAAACGAGGTGGCGGGGGGTGAACCGTTCACCCCCCTCGAGATGTGTTCCGCGCGCGCATCTCGAGGGGGTGAACGGTTCACCCCCCGCCACCTCGTTTACCTCGCTGGTTTCCTCGCCCTTTCCCTCGACACATAGAATCGCTCTATTGAATATGATATAAATCATGTAGAGGTTTTGAGCCACTACATTGAAATCAAACTCCAAATCACATGAAGATTCGTTAGAATTCAAAATAAGATATCCATGTTAGAAGACCATAGGAGATGTTAACCACTACATTGCAAATCCGAGTCATGTAAAGATTCTTTCTTTTCTTTGAAGAGTGAATCATGTGAAGATTTGTTAAAACTCCATATAAGAACTCACCAAACTACTTTGAAGATAGTAGATGGTTAAAGATTAAAAACCATAATTGTTATAATTTTCAATTAGCTAAAAAAGACTCAAGAAAAGGATATGAGGGAATCATAGTAGATAGAGATAATTCAATTTCAATTTCATACGCACATAAACTAGTACATATCAATTTCTTAGGCAATGCCAATTCATAAACTCGTAAAGAACTGGATTTCCATCCTTTATAAAAAACGATTATTTCAGCAATTTATACCACATGTGGAACTCCAAATAAGATCTAATCAAAACACTATACAACTCAACATGAATGGGGTAAAAGAATCTTACGCGACTCAAATTAAAGGCATGAAACATGTAGCTGGCAAATCTAATGGGAACTGGTCAATTCGCAGAGTGAGAAGCCTTTGCACCCACTAATCTGCCTTTGATCCCGTTTACAACCATATTGAGTTTCGTCCCTTGACTGTGTTGACCAGACGGTCAACAATTAAGTCGGCATGTGACTATTTTTTTGACTTGCTCTCAAAACATCTCAAATTCTAAAACATCTCAAATTCTAAACACTTGCCAGTGTGGATCAGAGGTGAATCAGCCCCACAATCACTTTCTCATTTCCTTGCAATATCTACCACCCATTCTGCCATGTATTCAGCTAATTCCCTTGGATGTCCTATGTGGCACCCACATCTGTTGTGGTTTGGTTTCATCACATGCTCTATTTCTCTCTTTCTCTTCTTTGTTACTCAAATCATCGCTACCACTCGTGAGAGATCAAAGTACGAAACTACAAATGCACATATGAAGATTTTAGAACAAGAGCTCGATTTTAACAACGCCCCTTATTCTTCCATTAGTGATACTTCTGATGGAGAGAGTTGTGTGTCTTCCTTCTTTGATCCAGCCTGCACAGTGATGGCGGGTCTGTTGAATCAACTAGAATAAGAAGGACAAGAATGTGAGGCATAAATGGTTTTTGTTGTGTCATCTACAAATGGAATCAACTATTTTGTTGATGGTGTTGGTGACAATGGAGATTATCAGAGCAATCAACAAGGCCAAAAATTAGTTATAATTTGACGACCCCATGTTCCCACCATGCGTCTTGGGCCCTCCCAAATCCTCCACCACGCCATCTACTCATAAATCTCACAATTAAATTTCTGCCACTTTGAACCTCCACCACTCCCTCTCTTTAGAAAAATCTAGACTTGTGCTCTCCTCTCCCATTCTCCTTTCATTTCCTCCCATCTTTCTACATTACTTCTCTTCTGACATATTCTAATCTCCCAATTACCAACTGGCAATGGTGTTGTTCATGTTAGTATTAGTGGTGGTAGTGAGGAAGGAGCAAATGTAGTAATGGAGTGATAAAGGAGGGTGGGATGAGACGATTGGAGGAGAAGATAGGTTTTAGGTTTTTTTTTTCTATTTACTGACTACTGGTAGTTGGTGAATGGTGATAGAGATGAGGGGATAAGAAAATGAAGTTGTTTTTTTTTAACTAAATCAATGCCATTAGGTTTTACCTTGGGATGTGTTAAATTTGGGAGGTTTTTGGTGAAATGAGAGCAAGGGTATTTAAGTCATAAAATAGCCACATGCAATACACATGCCAACTTAAGTTTTAACCAAACGATCAACAATAATAGTAGTCAAGGGACCACACAAGTACGATTTGTAAACAGGATCAAAGGTATTTATTCCGTTAGTAGAAGGGACCAACATCAAATTTAACTTATGTAATATCTAACAAATAATACAAACCCAGTACCAACAAAATTGATTCATAGAAGACCACATAATATCTAACAATTGTATCCACATCAATCTCAAACCCCCTTGTTAACAAGATATCTCATTTAATCTTCGACATAATAATTAGCCACCATAAACAATAAACAAAAGTCTCACTTTACAAAAACCATTTATCTAAAAAGTGAATTAAAAAATGCCAAAATAACAACAATATGGAAGAAATAACAACAATATGCAAGATGCATACTCTGGCTAGATTTCTATCATCCTAAAATAACAAACCCACGAAGTAACATGAGCCAATGAAGAAAAACAGAAAGTTTTGATGTTTACAAATCTCTACCTCCTCATGAGACAAGTTTCAGACGCTCCTCAACCATTAGCAGTAACAAATTCCAAAAAATCCAAGGGATCTGTTGAGACCACCAATAAATCAGCTTATTTATAAAATTGAAAATACATGCAAGAAAAAAATCATATGAAAGCATAATAGAGGAGAAAAGAACTTAATTATTTTGTTGAATTGTACGAAAATTATCCACGGAGGACACCACAAAAACTGCTCAGAATGAAATAACATAGCTCAGATGCACGAAATCTGAAGATAGGCAAAAGGATAAAAATCCGAATACATAGCCCAGTTGCACGAAATCTGAAGATATGCAAAAGGATAAAAATCTAAATTCATAGTCAAGGCATTAATTGAAGGAAAATAGAGGGCGTCCAATCCAACCACACCTGTCCACCAGTTTGCTCGGAAATCCGTATAGAAACCAAATTTATAGGAATCGACTAAAACAAGTGAAACTACGTAATGAAGAAAGAACAATGAGTTCCTACAAAAAAAAAACCGTCGATGAAATTTCGACCGCCTAATCTTGGCTGGGTTCCCCTGACAAAGATCAGCCAAATCCAATTAATAAAATGATCACTAATTTTAATGAACCACGATTATAGTTAATTACAAAAATTAAAGTTAAATCTTTGTTCAGGAGAAGAAAAACAACAGATACGAATCACTCTTGATGGGAAGTAATGGGCATTCACACAATTGAACTCCACTAATACTATAATATTGAAATAGGCTTCCTGAGAACTCAGCCATTATCTTTGAACGGTAAGCTAGGCAGACAAGTTAACAGAAGTAGTACACCATTAGATAAAATAAGGACAATATTCCCAGTTATTATGCATAATTACTAATGCATTACTAATGCACGACTAAATTGCAAACCAACATGATTAAATATAATTAATAGTCCACAGAAATTAGGTGCACTAGTATAGCATATTGCAATCCTAAAAGTTTTCTACCGAGCATATGATAAATCACCAATCAAACAACATAAAGAAGACACAAATTCTTTTTTGGCTAAGATACTTGAGCGTCAAATTCACAAAAGCAAGGGAAAAAAGTTTTCATATAAAAACCTTGTTGGTGCAAGAACAGTGAGAATAGACAAAGAAAAAAGGGGCTTAAGCACAGTGACCACAAATAAAGAAATAAAGAAAAGAAAGACACAAACCTGAGGGAATTTGTGCAGAAATACTCATTCAACAAAACAAGAAAGCTCTTTCACTGGATACCCAATCCAAATGCAACACAAAAAGATAAACCACAGCTAATAAAGACTTACTAAACACGACCATAGGATGTCTTACTTGAAAAGTTTTGCTTATCCCCCTGAGAAAGAAGCAAAGGCAATTCCTACAGTTACATATAAAAACTGATTGGACAACACTCATGGCATATTTATGAGAGAGACAATAGTAGGTGATGATGTAAAGAATGTAACCATAGTTTAAATAAGAGAATACAGAAAGTAATCATCAATAGTTAACTGCATCGAACCATTCATTAGCCAAGGGAACATTGTATGACATAGGACAGAGATAAGTTCATCCTGCATACTCACCATCGGAACATATGGATGAGTAAAACCAAGGAAGCCTGAAACGAGTTTCTTTCCACACATTTTGGGTATTTCCTGCTGATTTTCTGCCGACAATGAAGTCGAATGCATCAAAAGAGAACCACAAACAACAAAAATGTAAAACCAGTTGTGAAAATCAACAAGAATGTGCTTGAATCTGGATCCATGGTTGCTAAAGGAGACATGATATCAATAAATAAAAACTGTCACACAAATAGGAGGGGGGTTCATTCCTTCAAAGGAATTGAGAAACTTAAAAAGCTCCATAAGAGAAAGATAAACTCAAGAGAGAATATGAAATCCAAGGAAAAAACGAATAATCAAATAAGAATGACGGAGTCTACAAAATGGCCAAACGATGTACAGTATAGGAAGCTATTATATCAGAATAAGGGATTCCAAAAAAGAATCCCACAAATGAACACTAACAAATATTAGCTGGAACAAGAACTAACAAATATATATCAAGCACTAGGTTTTGAATAGGAACTCCAAACCATGACAAAAGAACATCCAAATGAAACTCAGACAAGTCATTTAAAGATTTAAACGTCTATTGCAACACTAGGTGAAATAGTTGGAGGGTGGGCCTTGCATGTGCTTTAGTTGGTGTTCTCAAGAGTGTTATGACAATTATTTGTCTACGAGCAACAATTTCATCAGCACAATCTCATTCTAGTGTTGGCTTCTTTGTTGAAGATGAAATGCTTTAAATAGATAACCTTAAATACAATCATGAAATATTGCCTTTCTTAAAAAACCAGTCAAATAAAAAGATCATGACCGATCTAATAATTTCTCGTAAAGCAGTGCTTTGGAAACCCATGCCCCCATCATCCCACTTGATTGAGAATTAAAGCACATAACGTCCACATCTAATCTCCAGTGTTACATCTATCATCTTGGAGTTGAAATTACTATATCGAAACAATCACCATAAATCTTGATACAGTAAGAACCTTGATACAATAAAAGAATAGACACAATGGATGAGAAGAGAACATGCTTGAATCTAGATCCAAAATTTGCTTAAGGTGACGAAATACCAACCACCAATGGTATCAGTTGTTAAAAAGGAGAGATGGTGATGCTTTACCATGAATGTTAATGGATGAAGATAAAGACAGTTATTCTTCATTGATGATGTTACGTTTCTCCCAAGAATTCCCTAAGCACATAAACAATCACTTTCAACATGATATGAATGTTGAAGAACAAAAAATATAAATTACAAACTCGTCCTTTCTCGAAGAAGATGTGCTTCACCCATACACTTATCTTGAGACATTGTGTTTCCCTGGCACAAAAAACAAAAAAATGTAAATCTAATAAATAACAGAAACCAACACCAACCAAACTGATTCTTAAAAGAGATAACTCGAATTAGTTTTCAGAAAACCCCTTTCAAACCCTAGATCCTATCATGCCACTTTATTATAATTAACCTACAAAATCTATCATCATGTCTGAAGTATAGTAATCAATATAGTAATCAGCTACCATAAGGGGAAAACATAAGGGAGAATGAAACAAAGTGATCACCAAAAAATTATGTATGAGCTCACAAAAGTTCTGAATGTGAAGATGAATTGAAAACTGGCTGATAAAAGATGTGCATGCAAAGCAACCACCCCTTCATCCCGATCAAACAAAAAAGGACTCAAACCCATTAGGAAAACCAGAAAGATGAAAACATCTTTATAAATATTGTAAACAACGAGAGCCGCATGCAAAAAAAAAAAGATAAAGTTTTTTTCTTTATTAACATCAAATTTATCTAAGAAGAAATCACCAAAAAACAAGAATTGACACCAAATAAAATGCTTGATATCAAAACCATTTGATAATTACGAGCCTTGTACCTCAAGGACTTTCCCATTACACTTCAAATTCTCTACAAAACTGCAAAGGAATGAGTTATTGGAATTTCTTATCTTTGGAAAAGCTCGAGTCACTATAAAGTTGCAAATGGATGAGCTGCCACAATTTCTTATCATTGGAGAAGATGGAGTCAATATTCCAATAAAAGAGAAGAGAGCTTCCTAACTTTCCTGGACAAACTCACCACACCTTGATTCAAAAACGAGTTAAAGGAGCTCACGATAAGAATAAGCAAGAAAGTTAATTGGTACAAGTAGCAAATCGACAATCGGTTAGGGGTGGGCACGGGACGGGATGGGATAGACCTCATCTCGACCTCGTTCCATTCCAAACGGGTTTGGGATGGCACGGGACGAGACGAGATGAGCATGTATAAAATTTTGGATTGAAAATTTAACATGTAAGACTGAAAAATTTGGATTTACCAAACACACAACTCTAAGAACAACTATATAACTTTAAGCCATTGATTATTATTTTCCCATTTCATTAGCTTTTACTCTTTTTTTTAGAACCACTATTGAAGATAGACATTTTTTTTGTACATTGCTAACGAAAATGATGGTTTGTCATTTAAAAACTACGAGGAGCACATATTGTTATTGTCAAGAGTTAAGAAGAGGAAAAAAAGAAGGGAGAGGGTTTGAGTTAGATTCATTATCTAGGTGAGTTGCATGAAAGTTTGTGAAAATAAAATAGCCATGTCAATAAATAAAACAACAAATAAAAATCATGTCAACAAATAGTTTCATAGTTCTATACTACATATTTCATATTAAATATTAAAAAAAATTGGTTCGGGACGGGACGAGATTAAAAATCTTCATCCCGATCCCATCCCACTCTAGATCGGGATGGGATTGATTGATCAATAAGACCCCAAAAAATTGGAACGAGACGGGATCGGGATTGGGATCGCGAGATGGGATGCCCACCCCTACTATGAAGCCCCTGATCATTCAAATTCTCTCATACGGGAATCTCAGACACAAGATATATGAACTCATAATAATGCATACCAACACATACCTGATTGATTCATAAACAACATATGTGAACTCAGAATTAAATGTTTAGAGAACCCTTGCAAAAATCCAAACATCCGCATCCTGCCATCATTAGAATTATACTTGGTAACCTCCAATGCATCCTGCAATCTAATAAACCACAATGAGCAACAGCTCAAATAACATAAATGGTATAAATTTATGCAAGGAGTAATGCAATTCTTGATGTGGTGATCAGTTGAGAATTTCCATAATATTGGATTGATGCTACAAACCAATAATCCCTCGAACATGGTGAAGGAACATCATGAAGAACCAACCCCAATCTTAAAAACAAAGAGGACGAATCAAAAAGCCAAAATTCAATTGATAAATTAATCACCATGTAAATAATTAAACAATTAAAAGAGACCTCAAATTAGCAACCAACATTTTAACGAAATAGAGATAAAAACTGCTCTCCACTCAGTGTAAAATCATTATTTTGTCAAGCCAAACTCCATAGGAATACAAATATCTATCGATCTATCCGAGTAACATATTAAACTCAAAATCATATTCAAACCCTCCACGTGAACCAACTAAGATCCCATCATCTTGACTTGAAGGAAAAAAAACAACGATCTAGTTTGCAGTATGATATAAACCAGCATTAACAACCATCATAACAAAAAATAACTCGTAATTCAATTACCCTGTCCAATGTCATTCTAAGAGTACAACTCTAATAAAATAATTCATTAAAGCCACCTCACAAAATAAAACTCAAAGGAAAGTTTTCATGAAAAGTGTCCAAAGGAATGACCCATCGCAAAATGAAGATGAACATATATGGAAAGGAAAGAAAAGCCAAGCTCATAGGCTTTGTATATATGATAAAAATAGTATGAGAGATGATCCCACGGGGTCCCAAGACACATAAGAAAGAGTGCAAACACTAGCTATGTAGTCTCGGACAATGCCTAGGCACCCGAGACCTTTACCGCCTAGCCTTTACAAGGTGAGGTGATTTAAAATGTGGTCTCGAGCGGTCGCCCGAGACTAGATTTTATTTTATTTTTAAGTCGTACTTTCTTATATCGTACACCTTGTCTGTGCGAAATTAGATTCACTTGTTAAAATGTAGTATAATTGCATATACAGGCATATACATGTCCTATTTACAAGAGGATTGAAAAATATATACAAGAGGAATTGAAAAGACATATAAAAAGCTTACCTCACCTTGCCTACCGTTTTAAGCAACATAGGGCATCAGATGAAGGACAAAAGTTATTTATGTTTTATATTTTAATAATTAAGATACAGGTATTATATTTGTAATAACTAAAAAGAACATTGAGATACTCACAAAACCCAAAATGCATAAATTTGGTTGTGAACGTGAACCAAGGTCAGATTGTTGTTATAAAGCCAATTTCAACATACATGTTAAAATGTGATAAAGAGTATTCTCTACCATAATCATGAGGTGAGTAAGAGCCCACCTTGGGCGTGATACAGACCGGCCAGAGAATGCTCATTGTCCAAGACCACTAGGTCGTTGTTGAAATACCAACAATGACCATTTATCAAGATATTTGATGGCACGGGCCTAAACATGTATCTCAAGGAACGATGCCCAAATGGGCTAAAATTTTATTTTTATCAAAAAAATAAAACTATTGTATTAATGTTCGCTTAGCCAAGAAAAAAGGGAGGGGGAGTGTAACTAGAACACCCCCCACCCCCAACAATCTATACATCAAAAAGTGTTGGAGATAAGTAAGCTCTCCCAACTAAACATACTAGTAGCAAAATTAATATCCCTGAATTTATCTCAATTAAACTCCAAATCCACAAATTAACTTTCAGATCCACCCATAATTGCTTAATAGACTTAGCTGAGTTGTTGAACACCCTATTGTTTTTGTCTCTCCAAAGCACCCAAACCATAGCATGAATCATCTATTCTAGGCCCATTTCCCAAAAGGAGTGAAGTTAGGATGTTCTCAGTAGTTGTGAGTCTAAACTCTCTACCCACTTCAGAGAAGGGGCAGCTGAAGCTTGCAGATGAAATTCTACAAGTGCCATTAACCAAAGCTCATCAGCAACACGACATTGAACTAATCAAATGATCAATGAATTTTTCAGAAATGTTGCACAAAATACAATGATTAGCCAAAAAAGTTGACACGTTTGAATGTTAATTCCTAATTTCCCTAAAAATTTCAGCTCAAACAGAGGTCTACAGAATTAAAAGAAATTAGTTTAGTAGTGTCCTTTAAGTACGTACGACAACTTAGTAGGTCCTAATCGGGCAGTCAAAATGCTTTTTGTCTTTAAATTGCCAATGCTACATCTAGATTGTTATAGCTTAAATCAGGTTACATCTAGGAATCTATGAAAAATATAGTTTGACCTCTAAACTCGAACATTACAATGACACGGTGAACTTTGGATTTACTTTCTAAGCTCATAGACCTAGGATTCATGTATCAGAATATAAACATGAGAATATAGGAAAGCATGCATTCGATTATATGAACACGAATAAAAGGGACATCGTGATACCGAGTTTCACTATGAATGAAGTTTATACACGTGAATGCAACAAATATATATAACAATAAGTTAGCTCTACTTCTATCTTATTTGAAACTTGCCTTGATCAATAACGTTAGTAACAAATCGAAGGAAACTATAGCATACCTGTAGATTGACATTTCTTATAAACATGTACACAACCATGGATCCTATAAAAACCATGGATGGTACCATTAGGCATGACAGCTCAATGGTTAGAGTTTGGCGGATGGTACCACTAGGTCATGGGTTCAAACCCAGCTTGAGGCATTTTTATGGGTTCTGGGATCCTATAAAAACCCTGCTTGCCTTTCAAAAAAAAAAAAACCATGGATTTAGTTGTAAATCCAGCTAGAAAACAAACAGGTAAAAATATTTCATGAGAACAACCCCAATGGAATGAACAGAACGCATGTTCAATCCAAAATTATATATACAAAACATGATGGTGTTTGGGGTGGGAGATAAAAGACGGCTAAGATTTAATCAACTATATGAATCTAACGGATCACATAGAACTCAAAGCACCAAGAGTGCATGGGTTCGATTCTCATACCCAAAAATTTTTTATGTTTATTTTTTTTTCAATTGTTGATGTTGTTGGTGTTGAAAACTCAAGGGTGATATTATTTTGACAAGTTTTAAACTTTTATCGTGCCAACGGCATGGGGAATACCCTACTTTATATTACACATCAGGATTGTATTTGAGGATGGAGATAAAAGACGGTTGAGATTTACCCAAATATAAATATCTAACGGATTACATAGAACTTAAAGCACCAAGAGTGCATGGGTTTGATTCTCATACCCAACATTTTCATATTTATTTATTTATTTTATCATATTTCAATATCTCTTACACTTTTTCAATTTCTTTTAACACTCACACTCTTAATCTCTCCCACTTTCAATTACTCATCTTTCAAGTATAAGTTTATTATTTTTTATACTAAATCTATTTTGATTTGTAAGCATAAATTTACAATTGGGTGTTTTTGAGTATTTGTCATTGTGTACAATTTCAAATTGGTGGGAAACTATGAAATACATTTTATATTGTGAAATGAGTGGCTTTATACTTTAACTTTTATATTTTCCAATTGATTTCTTGGGCAAAGTGAGTGTGTTCATGGTGACGTAGGCACAGACGGGTTGGCATGTCACGAAGTTTACCCAAAAAAATCATATCGTGCCAACGGCATGGAGGACACACTAGTCTATATATCAAATCAGAATGGTGTCTGAGGTTGGAAAAAGAAGTTTTTTTTTTTTTTAAAACTTTTATGCCCCAACTAACTCTAACCATCACACATCTAAAGGCTCAGATTGAATTTGAGTGCCGAAGGCACGGGGGATACCCTACTATGGTAATAAGTTACCAAAAAACAACCATTTAAAATCGTATATGAAGAATAAACCATGCTTCCATATAAAACATAATTAAAACTCAAGCAAGAGATCATCATGATTATGCCATAGACAACAAAAGGTGTTCATCAGTAGAGAACCTTCTGTGTTAACACTATAATAAACGTGTACACAAACACAACCATAGTATAAGTCCTCGTTGAAGACAATTTGCTTAATGTGGAATCTCTTTCTTAGCCCCAACAAAGAAGCAAAGGCAATTCATAAAGCAAGTACCACTTACTGAATCAAACAGGCATGCAACTAAAAAGAAGTAAACATTGAACCTATTCATCCCACAGGGTTGAATATTATTTTTAATTTTCTATGAAATTTAAATCCCCTTGCAAACCAGGGTTCTGGTTTAATCTTTAACAGGATAATCAACTGCAATAAACAAAAGTCTCACATATCAAGGAACACATTTATCTAAAAGCAAATTAATAGAGGCCAAAATTAGCAACAACAATATGGAGATGCATACTAAGGACTACATTCCAATCACCCTAAAGTTACAAAACACACAGTAACACAAGCCAATAAAGAAAATAAAAAACTTTTGATGTCTACACACCTCTACTTTCTCATGAGACAGGATTTGGAGTCTCCTCAATGTTATTAAGAAATTCGAAACAGCCAAGGTATCTGTCGAGAATTTGCAATTTTACAAAACATTAGTAGATTGCCTTTCTTATAAAACTTAAAATACATGCAAGAAAAAAGCATATAAAACCATAATAAAAGAGAAAAATCACTTAATTATCTTATGAAGGGAACTTTTAATCTCAAATCCTTTGCTTCTCCCATAACAAGGTAGATATAAGAATCACAAAGTCCATAAAAACAGTCATAAAACAAAATGAGAGAGGTTCAGAAGCCAAACTAGTAAAATCGCTCCTATAGATTCTGAATACAGATTTCAAACAAACCTTGCAAACCCTGAAGCCAACAAAAGCTTATGTGACAATACAGCTGGAAAAACCTACAAGATAACACCAAAGTCAGCTAGAAAATCAATTCCAAGTAAATGAATCCACTAAATTAACATGTTTTCAAATAGAACTAGGCATGCACAATGAGAGTCCATGGTATAGTAAATAGCGCCGACACTAATTTAATGAAAAAAGAAATGCACTGCCACACCAATCCTCCACTTTGTAAGTGAGCTTGAATAATATTAGACTAACGCAAAATTTAGAGGAACTATAACATCAAGAAGAAGGGAAAAGAAGTTCTATGCTACAAATCATTGTGTAACAATACCCTTCCATTCTGACCAATTCCTGAAACACCAACCTCATATCTAAACTTACTTGAAAACATAAACATAAATGGATATAAATAACAGCTAAGAAGGGAGCAAAATGAAGCAACTAAATATGCTTTCGACTCTACACAAAATTTTTGATACGGTAGGTCAACAAAAAAGAAATAGGTTCTCATCAATTCTCACTGGTTAGTTCTTTGTAGGATACAACTTTTGTCTTTTTTTTTTTTACATATAAAAACCAATCCAACTACTCTAATGCTAACATACAACTATAGACACTAGTAAAATATTTACATTTCCCAACAAAACAATGGCCATACATCTTCTGAAGAACCATAACAGGGCATGCATTACATCAATTTAACTAAATAATTTAGTATGAGTTTTCAGTCTTTAATTAACTCAAAGAGCCTTAGATTGAATTTGCAACATCATAATAAGCAAACTAGATTAAATGATAGCTGAAAATCAGTTTGTAATCATATTAGATAGGGAAGAGAGAAAATTTGTATGCAAAGACAGTCCTTTCCCATAATTTCAAGTTGTTAAGCAGAGGCAATTCATAAACCAGTAAATAATTTCATTTCTTAGGCAAAACCAATTCACAAACTTGTAAAGAATTGGATTTCCATGCATTACAGAAAACGCCTACATCCACAGTCTAATCAAATAAATGGTTTTCTCAAAAACTTCATTATGAAAATCTAAAAATAGTGAGTTTTTTGTGATTTTTTGAAATAGTCATCTACCCAATTGGCAAGTCATACGTAACCATACTGATATAATCAAACCAACCAAATTTGCATAAAAGTCTTTTATTTATAAACCAGGAGAAAAACTACAATCTTTCTCTTAAAATTCTTCATTCAGACAATAAGGTGAACATAACAAATGCAAACACCATAAAACTAGCTAATTTAACAAAATAAAACACCAATTTGCATGAAAATCACACAAAATTATCTGGGTTCATCAAAACCCGAAGTTAAGAATATAGATAAGATCATCAAGGACCCCAAGAAACCAACTTTAGGACAACTTAAGCAAACCACAATTTCAAAAATTAAAATTATCTTCCATCATCAGAATCAGTCATACCTCAAAGTCTCCTGCTTTCATCTGATACTAGTCTTCAAGTACCAAATAAAATAGTACTCCTTGGACTCAGATTCTTCGCGCACACCACCTTCCCCTTGTTCCCCATTAAATAATTCAATTTCTTAGGCAAAACTAATTCACAAACTTGTAAAGGAGTGGATTTCCATGCTTTACAGAAAATGCCTACATCCACAGTCTAATAAAATAACTGGGTTTCCCAAAAACTTCATTATGAAAATCTAAAAACAGTGGTTTTTTGTGATGTTTTTGAAATACTCATCTACCCAATTGGCAAGTCGTATGTAACCATAGTGATATAATGCCAAACAATCATAAACAAGAGAGTCCTGAATCTAAAATAATCAATTGGAGTAGAAGCAAAGAAAGAAAATACTAGAGTGGGGAAGATTTCTTCTCCTATGCAGCACAAGCGGTATACTTGTGAGTAATCATATTGAATCTTGCGGGGATTTCACAATGTGTCTAAACATTCTCTCATGGGTTTTTGTGGATTCTTTGCTTCATTGACATCGAAACCTATAAAATCTTGATAAAGTTGTTGAATCAAGATGAATGAAAGTAAGCAGTTAGATCGAGCAGAAAGAAAGTAAAAGTACTAAATAGGAGTAGAAAATCAATGAGCAAGAATCTTACAAAGCACAATTGTAATCTCGTCTTGAATCTTGGGCGGTGAGCGTACATCGACTGTGGTCTGAAGGAACAAACATTCAAGTTAGGGTTTTATAAAAATCTCCAAATCCCAATATACGCAATTCTTGATTTCTGATGGTTGTGGTGTTTCTTCCAAGTTGCTCTATCAAACAAACAAACAATGTCAATGTCATGTGGGTCGATTGAAACCTTTCATCATCAAGAAGCTTACTTGGATTCAGATAGAGAATATGAAAGAAGACCAAGAAATGAAGTAGTTGTTTCTTACCAGGGAAAGTGAAACGAAGATCAAACGATGAATGTTGTTTGATCCGCTCAGGTAGAATTCTTATTGCGGCTCACATTGTATCTGAAATGAAACGACCGTTGCGTTGAAGAAAATCTTTCAAGAAACCTGTTCAAAAGATATTTGAACAACAGCAAAGCTCTTCGAGAGAGAGAGACTCTATTTATAGTTTCGCTTTGGGTTCCTTTGCCGACCGTTGGGTTCCCCACTTGGTGTTGTGTTGTTTTACAGGTGAAGTAATTGTGAGCAGTTTTACCCAAAGTGGCATACCTGGTTTTGCGTTCATTGTTGATGCAACTTTACCCATGTTAATTCACCCACCCAACATGGCAATACAAAATCAATCTGTTTATTGAATATGCATTGTACTCGTGTTTACTTTATTCTAGTATGAGTATGACCTCGTTGATGAATGACATTGAATTTTTTTTATATTTATAAACAGTTTGTAGATGAAATTTAAGCCCTTTCAAAACTAGAATAACGGCCACTATTGTATGGCTTGTAATGCTTTGACCGTGAATTTTCATAAAATTTGTACGATCAATACTACGAGTGAACTAATTAGTTAGGGGGAGGAAATTGCAATGAATTTTAGCTTAGAGCTGGATGAATCGAAAATCAAATTGGTTTTCCATTTGAAGATTTTACTTTTTTATAAAATTTGATTGTCTTGAATATATGCGCCTTAGGAACAATGCCACATGTCCTGTCGTAAATTCGATCTGGTACTATTGCAAATCTTTGGTATGACTACTGGGTTAAACCAGGATTTATTCTTACAGATTGCTTTCCTGATATGGAAATCCCCAATTGGCCCCCTTCTATTTGTGACCTCTGGATTTCTCATCCAGACCAGCAACCCATATGGAATATTGAATTACTTAATGCACTTTTTTCGAAGTCCGTGGCCTTAGATATACATAATATCCTGATTCACCCCTCGGATCACTCAGACCAATTGATCTGGACCTTTGATAAAAATGGCACATTTTCGGTCAAAAGTGCGACAAAAGCCTTCGTAGCCGACCTTTCAAAAGGTTCTACCTCTCCCCCTCCTTCTTCTTCCCTGGATAAAAGAATTCTCCAAGAAACGTGGATAATCAAGGCTCCTCCCTTGGCCTTGTTCCTTCTCTGAAAAATTGGTCAAGACATTATCCCCACCATGACCAACATAGTCAAACTTCACACCCCCCATGGAGGACACCTTCATTTTTTGCAATAACCACACCGAAGATGTTGCTCATGTCTTTTTTAGATGCCCGGTTGTCAAACTTTTATGGTGAATCTCTCCTATTCCCATAGATTGGCTCAATAAAAACTTTGGGAGTCTCATCATCATTATTTTCCTCACCTTTATGTGGGATATAGCCAAGGCCCACCCCACTACTAGATAAGCTATGCTATCTCAGTTTATGGTTGTTTCCAAAACCATTTGGCAACTCTGAAATGACTGCATTTTTAGAAAATCTAAATTTGAAACCCACCTTTTCCTTCCTGCTTTTAATCTCTTATGGAATTCGTGGCACAAGCAATAGTTTTGTATTCCTAGTAGGTTCACGAACTACGCCTCTACCCAAGATACTCAAAACACTTTTTGTTCACGCGATTATGGAATAAGCCATAAATGATTCTCGCATTGATCCCTCAGACAATAAGATCTCACCCATCCCTCTTCTGAACCCTGTCACGGAAACCATGACAAACCACATTCAACTGATCCAGACCCAACTATTCACAGTAAGAAATCATAGCCTTGATACTAGATCTTTCATTGCTAAACCTGACCCAGATACTATCTTAGTCACCGATGATGCTAGCTTTTTTGCCTCTTCACAACAAAAAGCATTAGGGATTTTTGTAACTTCTTTGCATGGACAAGTGCTTGCACGGGTGGCGGATCCTATCACTGACAAAGATCTTGACAGTATAATGACAGAATGTCATGCGACAGAGGCATCTTTGATACTAATTCAGGCTCGACAATGGCGGACATGTCTTCTTCTAGGAGATTCGGGGACACTACGCTCTATCTTACAAGAATCTCACATGGACACGAGAACAAGGATGAACTGGGCATGGAGGCCTATTATTAGTAATATTAGACAATTGATGGCCTTTAACAAACTATGGTTTTGTAATTTTATCAATCGAGAATTCAACTATGTGACTCACGATCTAGCAATTACTGCTGGACACCGACAGTGTATGCAACCTTTTTAATATTTGTACAAGCTATGCACTATGCCTTTATCAAAAAAAAATTCTCTAGCAATTGTGTACAAGTAGTTTTTAAACCACCTTTAAAAAAAAGTAGTTTTTAAACCAAAGGTTATGTGTGCAAAAGGCTAAATCACAAAATTGCATGAGGAAGTAGAATTGTCCTGGTCAGTTCGACCAGGCTATTCCAGTAAATAAAGTAAATAAATGTGAGAGAAACTTAGGGGGGTGTATTGTATCTGGATTTTGTGGGCAATTTAATAAATTCCATGGATTCTGAAAATCCAAGTGTATTCAATTTGGATTTTAAAAAGTCCACAAAAGTCTAGGGGTATTCAATCAGGATTTTAAAAAGTCTTTCTAAAATCCACAAAGTCCAGGGGTATTCAATATGGATTTCAAAAAGTCCACAAAAGTTTTAGGGTATTCAAAATATCATTCATATTTATGGATTTGGAAACTCATGGATTCTCATGGACTTTGTAGTGTTAGGTATAAATAACAAAGTTCAATAGTTTGCCAGCTTCCATATCAAAGATTTCAACGTGAAAAAAAGTCTCTCAAAGTTCTTCCTTGTGCCACCCGTGAAGATGTTGGTTCTCATCCTCTTGTTTTCTCAATTCTTTTTCTATCTTTGCTTAGTGTTCATAGTTGCATCATTGATGATTTTGGATTAGGGTTTGAATTAAATTATTAGGGTTTATAAGTTGTGTTAGGGTTTGGATTAAATTAAAATACGTATGCTATCATAATGGTAACATCTTTTTGCTGTATGGTAAAAGGATTCTTTGATTTATCATGATGACATAATGAAATTGGTGATGATGTTTGTGAACCTATTGTCACACTTTGGTTACACATGTCTTGCACCGGCAGTCATCAAATGAACTATCAGGCAAACATAAATATATACCTTCCTACTTTGGTTGCGATTTTGTCAAGTCGATACTCCATTAAGAAATATTGTGCCTCTGTGTACTTGTACTGGATTGTATGGGGCAGAGGAATCGGAACATGAGCTATTATTAAGGCAGTTTTTCTAACTCAATCCCAACTGCAAACTCATCCAATCCAGAGACATTTTCTTGATGAGCATTATTAAGGTGCCACTTCAAATGACGCATAGGTTGAAACCCTGAGGCTAACTTTAATCAAGAAATTTTATGTTTATACTCAGAACAAGCCCAATCCAGGTTTTTAGTATTAATTCCTAGATCAAACTGATCCCAATGACATCGTTAAAGTTGAGCTAGTCTAGTTCAAGTTCTGGCAGATTCACGTTAGAAACCAAGATAAATTCCTTGTGGATTGATGTAACTGTTGAAATTTCGTAGTTTACAGGTAACAGTGATGTTACATGAAAATGACTTCACTTGATTGCTGTACAGACATCGCTGGATGATTGATCATGGTTTGTCTTCGATTTTTCTAGACTTCCTAGACTACATTGTTTGACATTGTGGATATACATTCTTGAGTGACACTGTCCTTCCTTTACATTTAGGCTGAAAAAATTACTTCATAAGTTACAATCAACTCTTTCTTCCATTTCCAATCTTCTTTACTTTCTTGCATGATCTGAAAGTCTGTTTTTGAGTTGATTCAAATCCTTGGAAGACTCTACAAACTCCTCTTTGTACATCTCTTCAATCATAGACTTCCACAGTCGTACCCGGGCATTGATTAACCAATTGGAAACCTGAAACAACAATTAGACGCCATAATGTACTACTAAGATCAACATGATTGGAAACGAATGTTGGATAAAGAAATGGGTATGCGTAAAGATTACTTGATTCTTAGTTAGGCCCGTTCCAACATGAGCTTCTCCGAGTCATTAGGATATCTGAAGGAAATTCATTAACGAAAGCTTAGAAATTTGCTGTAAGAAATACATAATATGAATTGGCAATGTGCATAGTTGAAACACTTACGGATGTAGGAAGTGTTCGAAAAGCCAAGACCGAAGAACCCCCACTGAATTCTCAGGTAAACCTCTAGTTGGTCACCATGTTTGTCGGTTTTGAACGAACCCAAGGTGTTGGAGAGACAGCCCATCATTTCTGGTTACCTGATCAAGCAGACTATGTTGAGAAACTCCGCTATGTGCCTTTAGGAAGCTATGAGACAATTGTCACTTTGATTTTCGTATTTGAGTGATTATGGCATCTCTTAAGTTGCAGAAGTGTCTTGACATGGCTTGGAGGGCCTGAGCTTGTTTTGGCATGTGCAGGATTGCATAATTTTCTTCGACAAGAATGTCGTTCAGATGAATTTCCTCCTGAACCAGAAAATGATCCGGTAGAGAATGATGAAGGTAATTTTGAATGGGATGATATTCAAACCCAAGAGCAGCAAAGAGAAAATGCTAATCAATGGAGAATGAGTATTGCTAATCAAATGTGGACAGCAGCTCAAGCAAACATCAACGTTGCTAACAATGATAATGAAGAAAATGACCATAATCATGAAGGAGAAGAATGATCATAAACAATTTTATGGACATTTACTTCTTATTTTAAAGATGCTAATTAATGACCTTTTCTTTTTCTAGTTTTTTTAGCACATGTATCTCTATTTTATGGACGTTTTTTTGTTTCATCACTATTTACCAACTTCTTTTTTATCTTGCAAATAATTAGAAATCTGTAAAAGTCGTTCATACAAAGTCCGTGGATTTTCATAAATCTCTAGAAAGTCTGTAGCAAAAGTCTATGGATTTAAGAAAGCAGTAGAAGTCCGTGGACAATTTAAAGAGTCTGTGGACAATTTAAAGAGTCCGTGGACTTTTCAAATTATTTATCAATTCCATAAGAATCCATATACAATACACCCCCCTTAGTTTAAGTTGGTTCTTTCTCAATGAGTAATTATAAAGATAGTGACAAATTGACACCACCAATTTTGCTGAAGGACACCACCATTGCGCTACTTTTTAAGGGCACTACCACCTGCTGAAGGACACCACCAATATAATAAATAAATAAATAAAACCTAATACATCTTTTCTCCTTTCTCCATTTCTTCTCCATCAAGTACCACCACCACACCGCCCTCGCTACCGCTGCCCACACATCTTCTTCTCCAACCTTCTTATTTTTCTTTTCTCTATTTTTTTTTATTCTTCTTTTTCTCCTCTCTCCATCTCTTCCTCCTTTTCTTCTTTTCTCATATCTTTATCTTCTTCCTCTCTTCTCAGAAGAAACAACAGAGAAGAAAGAGAACAACAACAAAGAATAAGAGGAATAGAGGAAAGTTGTGCAGACAAGGCGTGGTGGTGCGGCCGATGGCAGTGGCGGTGTTTCTCCCGTGAAGAGAGAAGAGAAAGCGAGGGGCGGTGGTGTCCTGCAACATATCTTTGATGGTGTCCTTCAGCAGAAATAGTGGTGTCATTTAGTTGTTGTCGTTTATAAAATGAAGTTCATTACTAAGCCAAGTCACTTAATGCTTGCACTTTAATTAATTGTATGAATATTCAAATTTAAAAAAATCACAACACCACATTGTTAAAGGCCTTGAGTTACAAATTACTAACTAGTGTGGGGAATATAATATTAAGATTAATAATAGAAATTAAATGAGGCAAATACAATCAAACAAATTTGGAACAACTTAAGTACATTTGCATTATAAAAACACATTCAAGCTATTTAACATTCATGCTGCACAAGTTAAACAAAGTTAGACAAATATTAAATCAAGCAAAAGTTATAACATTGCATTGCATGCATCATAGTTATAAGCTTGAAATGACTAATAAATATCATAAGCAATTCAAGCAAAAGTCATTAAATCAAATGGTTGAAATCCACCCCATTACATAAGAAGCCCAAAATATCATTTAAGGAAAGACAAAATGCAAGACATCTAAAAGCCAATAAACAACAACCACTTAGATCACCCAAAAACTTAATTGTCTTGTTAGCAAAAAAATGATGCAAATGAAGGATGTGATCACTGATAGGTGCGGATCCAATATTTTACATTTGAGAGGGGGTCATAGTCGTCAAAACAAAGTTGAAAAGAAAATTATGAAAGCGAAAACTTGGTAATGAGTTCAAGTCAATAACAATTGATACTTTACTATATCACACTAATTACAATTACAATATTGTAATTTTTAAGAAAATTACAAAAAATATCGCTACTATGAAAATTTAATTCTTATTAAGATTACTAAAATGAACATAAATGTTATTGAAATTATGTAACCAATTATTATTAGAAAACAAATTTATTTTTTTAAATTCATACTCTAAAGCGAGTTTTTTTTTTTTTTTTTTTTTAACTTTTCAGATATTTGGAAATTATGAGGAATACGTTTAAAAATAGTACAAGGATGGTCCATTTGTTACCACAATTGAGTGGTTAGAACAGATATGTGAACATGGTAGGTCCATAAATGATTTTAACTATCTTGCTTACCAAATAGGCAAAGCATATCGCATTGAAATACATCCAAGAATACTCAACCTATAGCATTAAAAAGTCAAGCCAATGCAAAACATCAAATTTGGATTATACCCAAGGATTGTGATTTCTCGAAAAATATCGAAATTTCATGAAATATTTCACTTTTTTAGTTACTGGATTTTCTTTCAAAATCCGAATTTTTTTTCATTAGGCCAATCTCAAATTTGGTACATTTTAACCCATTATAACATTAGTTCAATATTAAAATTTTGTTATATAAGTTATTCTTATGCAGTATGTAGTTTGTATAACATTATGAGTCTTGTGGTATTCTTTTTGTAACATGTAAAAGTTTAAAATGCTTAAATTATATTGATAACTTCTGATGATATATAAAAAATAAAAAATATTGGTCATCACGGCCATAATCGTGGCACGAAGACCCATCACGAGAATACAACACCTGACCTTTGGGGCCTGACCATAAAGCCCAAGAAAAATGAGGTCAACTATAAAAGCTCGAACTAGGGCCATCACTAAGGAGATGTAAACAAGATCCGAATCCAATCCCAAATGAATCGAAGCCCAATACGTGTTCTCTCATCAAGAAAAAGAACGTTGCACCAAGAAAGAATCGTGGAAGGACCTACGCTTCCACGAACGCATCTCCATTAAGGAGGAGAATGTTACAGAAAAATCTCCTTCCGTTGAGCCTCACATGCTTAAGTCACGCTGAGAGTTAACCACGACCATTATAAAAGGTAAAGGAAACATTTGACAAATGTATGCAATTTTAACTGAGTTTTGTCCAGATTACTTCATTCTTCCAACAAAGTTACTGACTTAAGCATCGGAGTGCCTTCGGCCACCAAAAATGTGGTCCTTGGCAGTCTAACAGTTGTTTTGCATGTCGAACTCGCAGGAGGACAATTTTTGGACGCGTCAGTCTGGTGTCGTCCGTGGGGAATGACGAGTTTCATTTTCTAAAACAAAACACACGTGACAAAGCTCACCACAACCTAGCGAAAGATCGACAAAGCCATCAGAAGGAATATGCAGTCTACAGACCCCCCCCCCCCCAATCCAGTAATGATCGCGACAACTCTCTCACTAACACATCACTAACAGCTCAAGGAGAGGATGCAACCAAAAACATCGAACCAATAGCATCTGAGAATGTGGATCCGCTACACACAATAGTCTAAACAACCCAGACGGTCGTTGGCCCTGCCACGGACCCTCGGGTAGACTTGCTCATGGCCCAAATGAAATACATGACAGAGATGCTGGAAAAAATCACCCAGGAACACATTCAGCCAGCGGACCCTACTCCAGCACCGCCTCAACAAAACTCCACTATCCGAACTCAATGGAGTGACGAAGTCTTAGTGGAACCCCAACAGGGAAACACCGAGAGCAGCGAACTCAACCGAGACAAAACTCTGCAATGCAACAGAACGATTGATGAGATTTCATTCAGGATTGGAGTCACGGATCCCAAGGTACTATACGAGTTGGCCAAGTCACCATTATCTGAAAAACTCGTGAAGAAGGCAATGCCAAAGAAATTCACTCCGCCAAAGTTTGAAGTGTACGATGGTACCACTGACCCACTGATCACCTAAGACATTTCTACCACATGATGGATCTAAAAGAAACTAAGGAGTCGATCCTGTTCAGAACGTTCCGAACTAGCCTTACATCCACAACAATGAACTGATTCAACATCCTGTACCAAGGTCAATAGATTCTTTCAAGGCCTTAGCCACTGCTTTCATTACCAAATTCATCGGGAGCCAATGGATGAGGAAAATACCCCACTACCTTCTGCACATCCGACAGAAGCCAGAAGAAATAATACGAGAGTATGTTACTCGCTTCACCAACGAGTTAACAATAATTGATGGATGCAGTGTCGACACGGCTGCTACAACTTTCGTCTTCGGATTGAAGAAAGGCACATTCTTCGATGCCCTCAACTCGGAACCTCCAAAAGACACGACGGTCGTGTTGAAACTAGCACAGAAACATATCTCCCTCAAAGAAATGAAAGTTGCAAAGAGAAAGAATGACCAAGAGAGGGAGAACCATTCGAGAAAGAAAAGATGAAAGAATACGAGATGGTGGATCACGTGAGAACAATACTCATTTAAAGAAACATCGAAGCAATGGACGTACGAATCCCAACCAGCAGGAATCCAGGAAATTGCAATTGGCACAACTCAATCTTGAGCGAATAACTAGCGTAATGAGGAAAGAGTATAAACCATACACAACCCTAAAAGCAAGTCGGACCGACATCTTAAAACACATATCAAACTGGGAGAATGTCAACTGGCCGACTAAGATGAAAGAAGACCCGGATGGACGAGAGAATAGCATATACTATTATTTCCCCAAGGATCACGTACATGATACCGAGGACTGCTACAATTTGAAAGAAGAAATTGAACATTGGATCCAGAGGGGACGACTGGACAAGTTTGTAGGCATATCAGACAAACAGTTCAATGGCAAAGAAAAGGCAGACGCAACAGCCACAGGATAAAAAAAGGGACTTGATATATGCTCTACACTGCATCCACTCTGAGAAAGAAGCACCTCCCACTCAAACAGACCTATATCGAAGTCGAAATATCAACGTTTCAAAGATCTTAGTAGCAGAAACAAGTTCGACCAAAGTCATTTATAAAGGAATTAACAAACTCCATCAGGCCCTAACAAGCAGTGCCAAACGGGGAGCGATAACGACCCAAGCAAATAAGGTTGAAATTATAGGGAATAGCGGAGGCACGGACGCCAACGCAAGGAAAACACTAGCAATGTAGGAATAAAATAAGAAACGCTCTACACTGTAACTGAGCCATTCCAGGAGAACGACTGCTAAAATGGTCGAAGAATCAATAAAGTTTCATTTTCAGAACTGACATCTCACAAAAGCAAAACAATTTCATAGCACAGCTATGAAAAACAATCGGCGCAAAAAGCTTAAAAGGAATCAAGACGCAAGTCAGATATTCACAATGAACTTCTAGTCTGATCAGCCAAAGAAGTAAATGTTGGACACCCGAGTAAAACTAAAATAGAAACTTCGAATCAATCAAGGTGTCGAGTTAACAATGTAAAAGTTGGACAAGCGAGTCAACTAAATAAAATGACTTCGAGTTGACTAGAATGTCGCACAAAATGAAGCAAATGTTGGACACCCGAGTCAAACTAAAACAGAAACTTTGAATCGACCGAGGTGTCGAGTTAACAAATTAAAAGTTGGACGAACGAATCAACTAAATAAAATAACTTCGAGACAACTAGAATGTTGCACAAAATGAAGCAAATGTTGGATACCCGAGTCAAACTAAAACACAAACTTCGAATCGACCAAGGAGTCGAGTTAACGAAGTAAAAGTTGGACGAGCGAGTCATCTAAATGAAATGAATTCCAGTCGATTAGAATGTCGCACAAAATAAAGCAAATGTTGGACACCCGAGTCAAACTAAAATAGAAACTTCAAATCGGCCGAGGTGTCGAATTAACGAAGTAAAAGTTGGATGAACGAGTCAACTAAATAAAATGACATCGAAATGATTAGAATGTCGCACAAAACGAAGCAAATGTTGGACACCCGAGTCAAACCAAAAACTTAAACTTCGGATCAATTGAGATGTAGAGTCGTCGAAGTGAAAGTTAATTGGTAAAGTAACTTCGAGACGACTGGAGTATTACACCGACAAAACAGAATGAATCAATAAAGCAAAACAGACAACTTCGTGTCACGACGAGATCGAACAGACAATTCAACAAAGTAGAAAAGCGAACAAAACAGTTTTTCACGAAAATTCGGATACGACAAACATAAGATCAAGACATGTGTACTGAAACGTGGGAAATTTAAAATCACCAAAAGATTGCTATAGACATATATGTGGAACATCAAATATGAATTATCAAGACAACGATAGATGAACAAAGTTGATACAAAGGAAAATAAAGGAGTTAATTCCTATCACTATCCATTTGATTACATTCAGCAGTAGCAGTGGAAGACTAAGAGGAAAAGATCTATAACGTCCTCGACACCACTACCTATAGGAGTCAAATCACCAACGGGAACTCTCTCTTCAGGAGGAGGAAACAGTTCTTCAACCATTGGGACACGTTCAGCGCATCGCGTCATATTGGTAAAAAACATGGGAAAACACCAACAGCGGCAAGGAAAGCTTCCTCTCCAAATAAACCATAAGACTGTGATTGACTTGATGACTCAAGCCTATCACTCATGCATAGGAAAGATGAGTCATCCCCTCCATTACAAGCCTAACACCATCCTCAAGATGAAGGTTCGGATTCAGCATGGACTTCGAGGGCCTCTCCATCGACCACCTGTGCCATTCATTTATCAACTTGCGTGCACCATCCTACACATCAAGACGAGAAAACCAACAAAAAATTCATCCTATTTAACCCGGACCTCCTCAAAAGTAGGTTACTTTCAACTGACCCACGAATGAAAAATGCAAAGATCAGGTAGTATGGATGAACCACCACCACCCATGGCCGGCAAAGATGAAGGAACAACAGGATAACCTCCATCACCATCTCGTCGCTCGGCAGAACGGAACGAATGGCAGCAGAAGGATTCATGTAAGATGTGGCTCGACAAGACTCAACTCCAAAAATTGAGTTCTTTAGATTGAACAACAACCAATTGGAGCATCTTCTCGTCCAAAAATTGAGGATCTTCATCATAATACTTAACAACATCAAGACCACCATAAGCGAAGATAAGCTTCTTTTCCCATCGTCCAATAGACGAACGATATCCTTCTCACTCCTCTCCAAAACCAGCTTCATCTCTTTCGCCTCATTAGCAGCGGTCCTCCTCGAAGGATCTCTATCCACAGAATCCGAATAAAGAGTCGTGCAACGCACAGAATCAACAAACTGTTTCTTCTTCGGCACGCAGTCAAAAGACAAAAACAAACGCTTCAATGGACTAACAGGCCTCGCTACTTTCCTCTTTCTAAAAGGATCGATAGCAGTATGGATAAGAGCATTGGGATTCGTAACATGAGAGCTCATTTTCCGATCAACGACCACTTCATCATTGGCAGCACGGGCAGCGATCTCCGCAGCCTGCCTCTCGGTCAACAAGGCCCTTTCGGTCTTATTCATGATGTATAGACCACTGTGCCTCACCATATCATTAGTAAGGTAGGAATCCAATGGGACCGCCGAAAGCTCCAAGAAGCGCTCACTGATAATCTACTCCTCAACAGTCAATTTCATATTCTGATGCTTAAGAGAAACTCGGAAAGACCTTACTATCGAAAGACCACGCAAATTGAATTGGCCAGAACCGACAGACACATAAAACCAATCCCGCGACCAGTCGCTGATGTCGTCATTAGGATTACCAAAAACACGTAGAAAAAATACATAAAACAGGTATGGTTGGGCCTCACGCTTAACCCCACCAAGGAATGCAGGATTCGAGGGGTTAAAGATATACAAGAGAATGACCCTAGCATACATAGCAACCATAACCCTCCAGCCATTCGGCCCCACTTGAGCAGGAGGAATACTCAAGAAGTCTATATATGACCAGAATAGCTCCAAAACAGGGAACCAAATACCAACGTAGAACATGCGAGGATAAAGGGCGATATACAAAAACTTGATGCGGATTTGACTAACTTAAATAAATAGGTTAATTCAGCCCACTTGTAATAACCGCAAGTGCACGGTGCCTAACTGGTAGACAACGGCAAGTACGGGTCGATCCCACGAGGAAGGTGGATTAAATTGAATTTTAGAAATTATCTAAACTAATTTAAATGGAAAATGGGGTTACGACATTTTTAAAACTAAATTAAAAAATAAGAAAAATAAAAGATAGATGAGATGGATTTTTGTGGGCTTGGACTCACCAATGAGTTAGCAAAATTATTTAAATCTAAATTACTGAATTTAAAAACGAGAAGCGTTAGGGATGAGAATCCCTTGCTTACACCGAATATGTGATCGTTAAAATCCAATTCAACTTATATCATGTTTCTATCAAACATTAACAAATTATTTCAAGCAAATACGCTCTTACCAAGTATTAAGTGTCTTTTTATGGCACACTTAATCAAAGTTTAAGCTTAATATTTTTAGCACATGCTTTGAATATTGAAAAAGGGTAATTCTAACTACCAAACATATCAAGATTAATTTCTCGAAAATGAAAGGTGAAAGTAATTTATCAAAAATTCAGAAATAAATTGTAATTAACAATTAAGCACACAATTCAGTAAAATAAATCAAAATAACTTATACAACCCATTTCGTTTGTCACAAACTCGATGTGGTAGCACTCAACAGATCAGCAGGTGGTCAAAACACGAATCCCGAGACAAATGGTCAAAAGCACTCTGTGGTGGCTCTTACAGATGGCTGGGGTGTGAATAGCCAGCTTAAATTGACTCAGTCCCGTCAGGCGCACAGTACTGCTACAGTGACGCCTTCGTCTCCAACGCGACAGCGCCACTCGCGGTGCTGTTCTTCGCTCCTCGCAACCGTCCCGTCCTCCAAACATCTCCAAAACCTGCAAAAGAAGAGAGAGGGTGAGGAAACACCAAGGAAACAGAAAAAACAGAGAAGGAAGACGAGGAACAGGAGCTCCTTGTTTCTGCTTGCGAGCTCTGTCTCGCGAGGTGGTGGCGGTGATGCTCGGTCTGGTCGTGACGGTGGTCGCGAGAGAAGGAGGCAGGAAAGAGCTCGAGACAAAGAGAGGCCGAGAAAAGAGGGGAAACAGTGTCTATGGTGAGGCGAAACAGAGCCGCGGTGAGCTCTGTTTCGCGGTGGTTCTCGGTCTGTTGTGGTGGTGCTCATGCGGAGGTGGTGATGGATGATGTTGGTTGATGGATGATGGACAGGGAGAGGGCCAGGGACGGTGGCAGAGTGAAGGTTTGACGCGAAACAAGGTTGTCACACCCCTGTTTTGTGGTGGTGGCGGTTGTGCTGTCCGGAGGTGGTGGTGGTGTTCGGGTGATGGTGGTGGCGAGGTGGTGATTGCTGAGTGAGTGAGAGATGGATAGGTGGTGGTGGTGATTGTGAAACAATTTGAGAGAAAGAGGTTTTGATTTTTGTCTAATTCTCTTCTTTTTCCTTCTCTTTTCTCCCCTTTTTTCTCACCCTATTATCTTCTATTTATAGAAAATTATCAAGATGAATAGGGATGAAATGAGGGAATGATTCATCAATGTATAATTTGGAGAAGGATTGGGCTTGGCATTAGGTTTGGGTTTAGGTTATGGATTAGGTTATGAATTAGGTTTCGGGTTTAGGTTATGAATTAGGTTTCGGGTTTAGGTTTGTGACTGCTTTATACCACCGTTGGAATCGACAATTGTCATTCCTTAACTTGTCGCCTTAATATGATTTCATCGTTTACGCTCAAATTCCTACAAAGACATGAAAACGAAATAATTACTATAAAATATAATAATCAAAACACTAACATGTATAAATTAAGGGATATATTATGTAATAATTATGTGAATATCAATATATCCTTTCCTCGAACAACAAGGATTGTCGGTTTCGTGAGGAAGATTGATTTCAAGATCCTCAGGCAAAGAATAGCTTTAACGGACACTATCCAGAATAGCCCGAGAGGCTTTGTTTGGAGAAAAATGAGCTTCACGAGTGGAAAGCTGATCACTAACCAACATGTCGCCAGCAAGCATCGTAAACAGGGAAGAACGAACGAGGAAAAAGAGGCAGTAGAAAAAAGATATAACACTAAAGATGGTGTAAAGAAAGAAGGAAAGTAGCCACAACACCTTTTAAGCAATTGAAAAACGAAGAGACTGCTCACGGAGCGACATAATGGCGCATTGAAAATGTGTGCGAAAATGAACAGACAACGAAATAACCAAGACGATCAGGAAACTAAAAGTTATTAGGCATCAAGTTCAATGCAAAAAACAATCGAAATACCAACCGCCACACAATTAGTGGATATGCAAACATACCCACTAACTAAGGGGGGAGTAGCTGATGATACATCAAAAAATACTGGTCATCACAGTCTTACACATGACACGAAGACCCATCACGAGAATACAACACCCGACTTATGCCCAGGAAAAATGAGGCCAACTATAAAGACCCAAACTAGGACCATCACTAAGGAGATGTAAATAGGATCCGAATCCAATCCCAAACGAATCGAAACCCAAATCCGGGCCCAATACGCATTCTCTCATCAAGAAGAAGAATGTTGCACCAAAAAGAGCTGTAAAGGGACCTACGCCTCCACGAATGCATTTCCATTAAGGAGGAGACTGTTACAAAAACATCTCATTCCACTGCACCTCACATGCTTAAGTCCGCAGAAAGTTAGCCACGACCATTATAAAATGTAAGGGGAACATTCAACAAATGTATGCAATTTTAACTGATTTTTGTCCAAATTTACTTCTTTCTTCCAACAGAGTTACTGACTCAAGCATCGGAGTGCCTTCGACCACCAAAAAGGTGGTCCTTGGCAGTCTAACAGTTGTTTTGCAGGTCAAACTCGCAGGAAGACGATTTTTGGACACATCAACTTCAATATTACAACCGATATTTTTACATTTTTCTATACACAACGAAATATTTCTTAAAATCAACTAATTGAAATTACCTCAAAAGATGAAATCACAATCCTTCTACCTACAACAACAAAGGATTTCAATACCTCTTGCCCTCTAGATCCGCTTCTAATCACTTGGAATCCTCACTTGTTTTTTTTCATCTTCGTCTTCCTCCTATATTCTCAATATTGTACTCCTTCAAATGTTCTAGAGGTGATGAGATCTAGTGCATCCATCATTTGGTTCATCCTTATTGTCTTTTCGAGGTTTTTTACATTATCTTCCAAAAGATCAAGATCGCCATTGATTTGATACGACACTACGCTTAATTGGGAATGCAATTGACTTTCCACAAACTCCTCCTCATATTTCGACACTTCTTGTATAACTTTTTTGCTTAACACTTCTCATTCCATCACTCTCTGAGGGTTTGGTGTTGAAGTCGAGTTAGACCTAAGACTCATTGATAGCATGTATGGTATGAATATCAAAACTTTCATGTTCACACACACGCACACGCACATGCACACGCACACGCACACACACACACACACAAACGATATTTGGTGTTAGTCAGTAACTGTGTTCAGTGGGTACACCAAGTAATACGATTGATGGGACCTAGTACTACTCTTTATTAAGCTTGGGGGCATGATGGGAATGCCTCCAATCTCTACAGTTATTATATATAGAAAGGAAGTCCATCTCTGTAGCTGCGTTGTATTACCACCCATTGGATGCCATGTTTAGCAAAGGGAAGACTTTCTCGATTTTCCACAACTTCTTCGTTCTTTCTTGGATAGCGCTAATCAGGTAAGTTGATCCAAACAAGATTTTATGATTTATTGACTGGTATGCCTAGATCATGTTATCATATAATAGATTTTTAACAAATGAAACGTAATATACCTTCAAGATATCTCTACTTTGATCTCAACTAAGCACTAGGGCGACCTAAGTCTCCAGTAAAAGCAAAAAAAGCTCACGATCTTTTATTGTATTCCCAACGCCGAACCACAAACAAAGACTGAAATTTGATCCTTCGAGGCTTCTCGTTTATCTCTAGCATTTTTGTAATCTGAAACTTCTCTAGAGTTTTCAAAGTGATAACGGCCAGAGAAACTTTGCAACATTATATTAAGGATATGGTAGGGATCACAAAGAGAAAATAGGTTCGGGCTTCTCATGGTTTGGAAAAACCTAATTCCGCCCTTGATCTCAACTAAGCAGTAGCGCGACCCGAGTCTCTAGTAAAAGCAAAAAAACCCCACGATCTTCTATTGTATTCCTTAAACGCCGAACCACAAACAAATAGTGAAATTTGATCCTTTGAGGCTTCTTGTTTCTCTTTAGCATTTTTGTTATCTGAAACTTCTCTAGAGTTTTCAAAGTGATGACGGCCAAAGAAACTTTGCGACATTATATTAAGGATATGGTAGGGATCATAAGGAGAAAATAGGTTCGGGCTTCTCATGGTTTGGAAAAACCTAATTTTGCCCAATCTCTTCCGAAGCCCATGAAGTACATTGCGGTCTAGGTGTTGTCGATATCATTTCATGATACACATGTGATACCTACCCTAAGAGTTCTAGTTTTTAGAACAATTGGTTGTTTCGCAAGTTGTTACAAGTTTGAGCAATATGAGCAGATAAAAATCCTTTTTCCATTGGTAATAGGAGGCAAAATACTTTGAAGTGCAAAACTTGGAATAAGAAAGCACAATAGTTTCGATTACAACCCTTAAGCCTTCCATATAATACTAAGGCTGCAATTATTTGGCACCACAACTTACTCTTATCCGCACCACCTTTCTAATTTTTTCTTTCCCACACCAGACACTTTCCCTCCCACGCTATTGCTCTCTTCCACACCAACCATTAAAGGAAAACCCTACATTCATCTTCTCCCCTCTCAAATTCAAACATGCAAAAACTCCCTCTTCCCTCCCAACTTCCCCTTCTACGCTCCACAGACTTCCTCTCCCCTCCCAACTTCCTCTTCTTCACTCCCTACTCGACTCCCTCTTCTTCCCCTCCCAAGTTCCTCTTCATTCCCTCAAATCGAAATTGAAGACGAAGTCGAAGAAGAAGAAGAGCTAGAGCCTTTACAAGATCTCGATTATGTCGTCACCCTTCTCCTTCTCCTCGCACTCTTTTTTTGCCCTCCGGCGGCCCGTGAGAGGATGGGTTCCCCACTCGCACAAGCTATTCCGAAGGCAAAAAAATTGACCCTCGTAGAGATACATGCAAGGGGAAGGAGAAGAATGAGGGAGATAGGGGCAGCGACCTGTGCGAGAAGAAGAGAGATAGTGGGAGAACTGGGAGAGGGAAGGATGAGAAGAATAAGATGGAGAGCTGGGAAGGAAAAGAAAGAAGATGGAGAAGAGGCAACAGTGGTTGTGGCTCCATCTTCTCTATCTCTCGCCATCGGCGGTCGTCCCCCACCATCCCTCGCAATCAATCTCCTCCCTTCCTCGTTGCCCCCTTCCATATTGTTGTTCTTGTTCTTGAGAAGAGAGAGGGTGAGAGAAGAAAAGATGAATAATGGTTTTTATGGGTGGTGTGAGAGAGCAGGTAAAAAAATTTGATAGGGGTGTGGGTGAGAGTAAGTTGTGGTGTGGAGTAGTCTTTGCCTTTTTTTTATTGAGAGAAATTGGCATTCTCAAAATGAACTAAATGCATATTGGAGGTGAGTTTGTGATAAATCGAAAAAATAAAAAGTGGCATGAAATTCACAACAAATTCAATCTAATAATAGATTTATTGCCATTTTTATGAAAAAAAAAAGATATAAATATCTTACCAAGATTTTACTTAAAATTCAATGTTAGAATAGATTTCTTAAGATTTTTAGGAAGAAAAAGATCTCAATATCTTACCAAGATTTTACTTAAATTCAATCTTATGAGAGATTTGTCCAGACCAGTATGTGGTATAATATAAATAGGGCCTCTGTCTCCTTTGCTTGTCATTAAGATTTAAGAGAGTTCTTCAAGTGAAACAAACAACAATGGCAACCTTGTTGTGGAATTTGACTACTCTTCATCTTCTAGTGGTCATCTTAGTGTTGTTCATTGATCAGTCCAATGCTAATTCATTTGATGTCAAGTCGTGGTGCGAAAACCATACTCGTCGTATTCCTGATCTTTGTGCATCATCTCTCCAATCTGATCCTCGCACTTCCAATCTTGACAACGTACAACTCTTGTCCAACATTTCTATGGACATATTATTAGCCAATGCCACTGCTATTCGTTTGGAAATAAACAACACTCGGAACAACAACAACTCATCTAAAATTGACCCTGAAGGATGGTTATATGCTTGCGTCTTAGACTATGACGCGGCCATTGAGGAGACTCAAACTGCTATTCAAGAGTTTCAATTGGGCACTATACCTTCCGATCAGTTAAATGTTATAGAAGGTCGTTTGTATCGTGCTTATGCATGGATTAATATATGCAGAGCAGGCCTCACAAACCATGGAGTGCCAGTGCCAGAATTGATAAACAAGATTGAACTTTCAAGACAACTTAGTATAGTAGCTACTGAAATCTTTCAAGTTACCCATAGTACTGCTTAGAAGTAGTGTTGTTTGGTAAGTGGTTTACATACTTTTAATAAATAAATTAGACCATATTTATTGCAAATATTTTTTTTTCTTATTGATTATTCATTTACTAACCTTTTTCACCTTAATATAGTAGAGAAAATAACACAATTTTGAAATATAAAAATGTGGACTGTATAGTAGATATGGTATTTACACTCCATAACGTAAACAATTTACTAATAGTTATTTATTGAATGCAAACACATTTTTGAGTTAAAAGTCCGCCATGAGTTTTGAAGTTCTGTAAATATGAGGGACATATATGTGATCAAAATTGGAATGGTCAAAATACAGGTTACGATTATTGTAATGGCTTATAAAAGTTTTGGTAATCTCAAACCATTTTTTTTATTGAGATTGTAAATGACAAAATAAAAAGTGGGTTGAAATTTACAACATATTCAATCTAAGATTTTCTTGAAAATTCAAGATTTTAATTAAAATCAGTTTTTGTGGAGATTCGTCCAAAACTGTATGTGGTATAACTGCGGGTCATCTGCCTTATTTGCTTGTCATTAGAGTTCTTCAAGTTAAACAAGCAACAATGACATCATTGTTAGGGGATCCGACTACTCTTTCATTTCTAGTAGCCATCTTTTATAGTGTTATTCATTGATAACCCCAATGCTAATTCATTTGATGTCAAGTCATGGTGCGAAAACGTATTGGTCGTGTTCCTGATCTTTGTGTATCATCTCTCCAATCTTGTGGTCGTACAACTCTTGTCCAACATTTCTATGGATATATCCTTATTCAATGCCACTGTCATTTGTTTGAAAATAAGCAACACTGGGAACAACAACTTTTCTGAAATTGACCCTGAAGGATGGTTATAAGCTTCCATCTTGGATTATGACGCAGCTATTGTGGAGACTCAATCTGCTATTCAAAAATTCCAATCGGGCATTATACCTTCTGGTCTTTATGATGTTATAGGTAGTCATCTGGACCATGGAGTACCATTGCCATAATTGGTAAACAAAACTGAAACTTCAAGGCAACTTAGTATAGTAGCTATTTATATCTTACGAGTTATATACCCATAGTACTACTTAGAAGTAATGTTGTTTGGTAAGTGGTTTACAATCTTTTGAAGATAAATTGCACCATATTTACTGCAAATATTTGTTTTGGTTTTTTCTTGTTAATTATTCATTTACTAGTCGAGAGAATGTGAAGATACACAACTTTGGAATACAAAAATGTGGAGTGTATAGTAGATAGAGTATTTGCACTCCATAATGCTAACAATTCACTGATAATTGAATGAAAATGCATCTTTGAGTTATAGGTCTGCCATTGAGTTTTGAATTTTCTCCATTCATTGGAGCTGCAGCAATTTCACAATGTTAAACCCCAATCTACACATTTTGAAATACGTGATCTAAGTCTTCCAATAAATAGTTTGAGATTGTGACTTGTAAATTGCCACCAGAACAGATTGGATTATGTTTAGTCTCCAGTCTCGGAATTGGCTACTGTTAAATTCTTCAACTGTTCTATAATCTCGGCATCTAACCCATTGAGCTCTGAAGGTCTAAAGTGTTGAACACCACACCTGAAAGATTGGGACTCCATATTTCTTTTATTTGGAACAACATGATCCGTTATTGCTGCATCCTACACTTGCTTGTGAATCATAAGAGTTGGTATAGAGCTGATAACTCTTCTATGATTGGCTAAGATATGAAACAGTTTTGAGCATTAGTCCTCATATTTCCCCCATTGTACTACCTTTTTCTTTTCCAAGAGATGAAATCTCTTTTGAGGAATTTCTTCGATTCCACATTAGCCTCCACTCCATTCTTGCCGTGACACTCTCTATCTTCTTGAATCTAGTCAAGGGCTGAAAGTTTGTTGCCTCTTCCGCTTCATGGCATCCTTGGTGTCCACTTCAACTATGCTTTTGCTCCTAGCTATGGCGGTAGTGTTGTTGATTAACCCGCCTGACGATGATGCTGCTCCTGAACCTCATATTCCTTCGATCAATGAAGTAACATCATCTCAGTGCCATGATTCGCTAACTCATTATTATGATATCTGTGTCTCATCTCTTGAATCTGATCCTTGCAGATTCAATGATGATTTCTTTGCAGTCATCATGCCTAGTACCTCCATGGGGATATCTATAGCCCAATGCTACTACTGTTCATTCTGAAATAAACAACACATCTAAACTCGACCCTATCACAAAAAAAAAATTGCTTAGCAAAATGCCTCAAAAACTATGACAGGGTTATTGAGGGCACACGATCTGTTAATTGTTCCTAGTAGGCCATTTGAATTGGGTAGATGCCACAGTCATCATTGAGACCTTGGAGTATGCTGTAGGAAATGTAATTATGCAGATGATTTCAGAAGTCATCAAGTGAAGTTGCCTTTGGTACCCAAGATCGAATTTTTAGTGCAAGTTGGTCATATTGCTCGTAATCTTTATGCTTTTATGCAGATTTGAAAGGGTTGACCGTACTTCAACTCATCCCAAACTCAAAGCAGTAAGCAAAGGCGGTGATATAAACTTCACCACCATCAACAATGCCATAGACTTTACTTCAAACAATACCAATGCCACGTACTATAACTCACAAAAAGTGTGTAGGGAGAGTTAATGGATGTTACAATCACTGCCTGGAGTTGGCGCGCTACCAACAAGAGAAGTGTCATGGTTTTGACTACTTTCAATATGTCTCTTCCTAAACCAACTTCAACACTAATAAGATTGTCACTTTTACAACCCTTCATTCACATGCCTTCAGAGAAGTTAATTTGCGATTTAGTGACGAGTAGCAAGACTGCATGCAGTCTTGTAGATCTGGTGCTGTTAGAATAACTTTGAGCAGACAACATTTAGACTTCATAATGCTAGATCATATGCTAAAGCAGCTATGGAATCCGATAGAAGAGTATATTTGAAGCATGAGAAAGCTTGAGTTTCCTATGTTTTATCTTTTCCCAGCTGTTAAGATACAGAGGAAAGATCTTATTTGTTTGTATGGTTCCTTCAAATCACACAGAATGTCATTGTTTCAGTATATACTTTTGTGGCTTTCTTGAACTCTTGGTTTTCTTTCAGTTTAGCTAAGTTCAGTTTCACTAGACTACTACGACACTGGTATAATATGGTCTCCCTCATCCTGTACTTTGTACGTCGAACACTATTTCATGGGCTGCCTGACACAGTTTGGTCTGCAAGCTATTTTGTAGCTAATTTTATTTCGAAAACCATGAGAGGGACTCTTTATGTACTTCAAATGTTAACTGAGAAACATCTAAATACAAGCGATGTATGCATAACATTATTATCATGGCTTAAAGTGAAAGAATAGAGCAAAGAAGCCATCTGCATCACCAATCAAATTCTACAAATGAAGAAAGGAATACACACATTCACATTATAATGCCATCAATCTAAACCACTAACAAAGCAATACAGAGAAACAACTGAAGTGAAACAAAGTTATATCCAAGTTGGGTTCTCTTGAACCAAAACATCAATTTTGAGTTACCATTCTATAATAATAGCATCATACAAGAATTCAATGCACATAAATAATCACATCTCATTCTACTTCATTACATTGCAATGTATCCATCAGGAGACTACCACGCTTTTTTCCTTTCTTTTTTGCAAATCAAGCCCTGAACATTCTTCTGCTAACTTGCTAACTTATCAAAATTTTGAATTGAGCATTTCAATTTTCCTTTGTTTCCTTTGCCCTGTCCTTGACTTGTTGCTGCTTACCGGTAACATTCATACACTTAGGGGATCATGATTAAGGGATCACACTGACTGTTTGTGTGATGTTCGCAGTTGTGCAGAAGGTATGCCAAGATAGTAATTTAGAGTTCTATACGAAAAGTCGTTGTCGTTTTTGAGAAAACAAGTTAGCGTTTCACATTTTCATTGTTCCTATAATGTAACCATGCTGCGTCCATGACATGCTTTATGGGTTGCTTAAACCTGAAGTACAAGGGTATACTTTGTATTGGCTGAAGACCATCTTTGATTTCTTATGTCCAAGTTTAACTACACAGCAAAACGCATTGAAAACTTAACGAGACGAGATTCAACAAGCGGTGTTTAATGCAATGAACTCATCGTATTTAAGGTTTCCTTGCCAGATGACCTTATAATTCGTGATGCAATTACAACAAATCCATTGTGAGGAAAACTCAGGATTAAAGTTGCAAGTTTCACAAGTTGAATGCTAGTCCAAATATCATGTCAACAAAAAAAAAAAAAAAAAAAAGACTTCAAGTTGGAAACAGTTGTGCTGAACAAACACAACTGAATTTATCCGTTGGAAAAAAATGATCAGTGATTCAAAATCTCAGGCACTTCAACAGGGTACTGATGAAGACCACACATTTTTCAGGTTCGGATCAGGATCTGACACACATTTCCACACTGCGCTGTTGCACTTGAATCCACTCCCAAATGCGATCTGCCAAACCCTATCTCCTCTTTTCACTTTACCCTTAGCTTCCACAGCAATGCTCGAATGCCTTATTAAAATCAGGGACATAAAGATTTTTCCGTCTAGCAGGAGGCCAAATTTTGTTCTGAATTATCGACCATCCAAA
Source organism: Berberis thunbergii (assembly GCA_003290165.1). Taxonomy (NCBI): domain Eukaryota; kingdom Viridiplantae; phylum Streptophyta; class Magnoliopsida; order Ranunculales; family Berberidaceae; genus Berberis; species Berberis thunbergii. The sequence goes on from QNQO01000495.1 coordinate 84,858, forward strand.
TAGAACTTGTTCAGAGAATGGTAATACAAGGGGACCCAATGTACTGATATTTATTTAAAAGCATTGCGCGCCACAGTTACAAGAGATGTTGAAAGTGAAACCCCAACATGCCCATCATCATCTGCTTCTTGGAATACACTGCCATATGCTTGTTCATTGGATGCAATGATGGTACTGACAAGATGCTGAAGTGCATACTTGGCCCTTTTCTCGTCTTCTTTCCTATTTGATAATAGAATTGCTGCTCCACCAATGCGAAAAAGAATGTTGGACAAAAGCATAGATTTGGATTTACCTGCATAAAGACTAGGGGTTATAGCCTCCATGCTTAAGACCAGTACTAAGGAGTTCTTATGAACCTTAAGCAGGTCTTTGGCTAAACTTAATGACACCAGATTAGTAAGGGCGGACCTACTAAGGGCGAACGGTCCCTTTCAACTTTTAAAATATTTTTTTTATATATACTTTAGTTTTTTAAAGAATTGATTATATAATTTAACATACAATATAAAAATTGTTTATACAAATGTTCAAATATGTTTTTGTTGGTGTATTGGTTTGAGGTTTATCATTTTCAGTAAAAGACTCGAGTTCGATACTCTTCGAGTACATTTTTATTTTATTTTCAATGCAATTTTATTAGTAATTGCAAACATTAAAAAATGTTTAGTTTAATAAAAATTTATTAACATTAAATAAATAAATTGTTTTTCACCCGTGGTATAAAACCTCCAACAAAACAAATATCTAAAATAATAAGTATAGAATTCAATGAAAAATTTGAGCCTCATATAAACTATTTTTTTTTATGAAATTGTATTATGATCATATTAGGTTCGCAAATTTCAAAAAAAAATTAGCTACATCTAGTTATTTATCCTAATTATTTTGTGATATTAGTTATATATTCTAGTTATTGTGCTCATTTGCTCTTTGCTAAAGTTATCGATAGTGACCTTATTTTGGCTTAAAATTGGACTACACTAAATCCAATTTGATATATACAATGTATTTTTTTTATTAGTTACTAGTTCAGGTAGAAAAAAAATTTGGTTTTACCATTGATAACTATTATTATCTACTAATACGTATTTTCCATTGCGCCCCTTCTCGACTAAAATCCTGGATCCGCCCTTACACCCCATGCCAGTGAGGCTAAAATTCGTGACATCATCTCGAAATCCAAATTTATTTATGATCAGCGCGGTCATAGATGGGGTTGAGCTAAATATGCTACAATTTGATATCACGATGTCAATGGTCTTGGGATCGATTTTTTGTTTGGTAAGGAGATCTTTTACAATGGTGAATAAAACCGTTTCAACCTCATGTATAGCATGGGGAAGAGCTTTATCTGGCGGCAGTTGATGCAAATGCAATGACTGGGGCAATCAGGCTTCTCCACTTATCCTGACCATAAACAAACCTTTCTCAGAAAATCCTTACTATCATCATCAAAATCTTCAATGTGCACAAAATGCTCAATATAGGAAGCACTTGGAGCACGCAAACAATTAGGAGGACGATAGCAACAGAAGTCGATTAGGTACAAATGTTCACTTGTCCGAGAAAAATAGATGAATACTAAGATCAGAAGTATGGCTAGCAGGAGATGGGTATAACGGAAGGGCCCTAGGGTTTCTGAGAAAATGGTCAGGTTTACTAGGTTAGCCCCCATTAGAAACACTACTTGTTAATCAGGCTACATCTTATAAAGTTAGATCAACATAGATATAACAATCCCCTGAAAACGCATCTCTCATTTGAGCAAAAAGGCTGTGAACTACCAAATCAGAAGCTCTCTTGCTCTTGTCATGACAGAAATTGTGGGTAAGAAAAATAACTGAATAGAACCAGAGAGTATATCAGGGAACATGCTCTACACATGAACCCTAAATGCATGCATGCAGTTTGATGATTGATGCCAGATCAGCGTGGAACACTTCAACTCTACCCTCCTATACATTCTACCGACAACTACATGGCCCTTGCAAGCTAATTTATGTTTGAAAAAAGTACTAGATAATGCCCCAAATCAGAATGGCATCTCAGGACTTCCAATCATTGTTACTGGCCAATTAATTGCTTTGCATAGGAGGTTTGGCAATCTTGATGTCTAATCAAACTCAGTACAGGTTTTTATCAAAAAATAATACTTGTCAACTTCTAAGAGAAGATATGAACAAGATGTTCAGATGTTTCACAACCTATTAACCTTGTGAGTAATGATTCGGTCATAGAAGAAGGAAATCATGAGAACATGAGTTGATCTTGCTATTCCCAGTTGATAAATTCTGGATTGACATTGTTGCGTGTTTGATCTTTAGCAGATAGAAATCTTGATGGAGATGAAGCATTTTCAATAAACTTTTGAAATTTGTGACCTCTGATTGTTGTCAACACTTGTTGTTTCCACAACAAGTAGTTGTGTTCATCCAATTTTATAGATAAAGCATGAGTAAACAACACTGGTTTTGACTCTGCCATGACAGAGTTGGTGAGTATCGCAGCATTTGAGGAAGTTGAATCCACCATTAATCCTCATTGGCTTTCTGCTATGCAAGATGAGTATATGGCATTTTTATGCAATAATACTTGGTCACTGGTGGATCTTCCTCATAATAGGTCCATTGTTGGTTGTAAGTGGATCTTCAAGATCAAAGAGAACTCAGATGGTACAATTCACAAATATAAAGTTCGACTGGTTAGCTAGGGGATTCCAACAAATTGCTGGTTTTGACTATGAAGAGACATTTATTCCAGTTGTTAAACTTTCTACCATCAGAGTTGTGCTCTCTATTGTTGTCACATATGCTTGGCCAGTGTTTCAATTGGATGTAAACAATGCATTCTTAAATGGAGAACTGCAAGAAAAGGTTTACATGATGCAACCTCCTGGGTTTATAGACCCCTCTTGTCCCAATGCAGTTTGCAAGCTTACCAAGGCCCTTTATGGTTTAAAACAGGCTCCTAGAGCTTGGTTTGACAAGCTGAGACATACCCTTTTCACGTTTGGTTTTACATCTACTAAGTCAGACTCATCACTCTTCATTCGACACTCTCCATCTCCTATTTTCATTCTGGTTTATGTTGATGACATTCTAGTCACTGGTTCAAGTTCATCTGACATTTCTCAGTTGATTCAATAGCTGAATTCTCAGTTTTCTTTGAAAGATTGGGATTGTTCATTACTTTCTTGGAATTCAAGTTCAACATACTGCCAATTGTCTATTCCTCTCTCAATCCAAGTACATTAATGACCTTCTCTGTCGGGCCAAGATGCAGTTTGCTAATGGCTTGCCTACTCCTATGAGTGGCGGTGAGACGTTGTTTACTACGGGTAGTGATCCTGTCCAGAATGTTCAGCTATATCGGAGTATTGTTGGAGCTTTACAATATGTAACTATCACCCGACCATAGATTGCATACTCAGTCAATCGAGTTTGCCAATTCATGCAAAATCCTCTTGAGTCTCACTGGCGAGTAGTGAAAAGAATCTTACGGTATCTAAGAGTTACATCTACTTTTGGTCTTCATCTAATACATGCTCTTTCTCTTCACTTGTCTGGCTATTGTGATGTTGATTGGACATCTGACCCAAATGATAGACGTTCCACTTCTGGTTATTGCATATATTTGGGTTCTAATCTCATTTAGTGGTCCTCTAAGAAGCAAAATATTGTATCTAGAAGTAGTATTGAGGCTGAATATCAGAGTTTAGCTTCTGTCACAGCTGAGATAACATGGCTACAATCACTTTTCTATGAACTAAAAATTGTTTGTGCCTCTCCTACTATTTGGTGTGATAACAAAAACACTGTCTTGCTGAGTGCTAATCTTGTTCTTCATTCCAGGACCAAACACATTGAGCTAGATATCTCCTTTGTGCGTGAGAAAGTTTCTCGCAAGCTCATTACTGTCCATCACATTTCAGCAGTTGATCAAGTTGCTAATCTTTTTACAAAGGCTCTTGGTACTTCCAGATTTTTGTTACTGCGTGACAAACTACGTGTTGTTGATGGCTCTACTCTTAGTTTGAGGGGGGATGTTAAGTATAGTTTGCTAGATAGGTTGTTAGCTAAATGTTGCAGTTTGTTAGTTTGTTATGACAACCATTCATTCACTTTAGATGTCTATATAAGCTGCCTATGTAAGCAATGTATGACGTACATTTTTACAGATTGATATGAATACAATAGAATCCTTGTTCGTATCTTCTCTTAGAAGTTGACAATACTAATAATCAAAATCACAAGAAAAACACAATTTATGTACTACATTACACTTGGTAGGAAGGAGCGATCATTCCATGTGTTTAAAGATATGGATTGTGCAGCCCAGGATGAACAGTGAGCGTGGCATTGACGAAATTACTATGTCACTTCCACATACATACACGATGAAAAGGTGTGTTCAAGCGATCGGAAGTAAATCTTGGGTTGAGTAAGGAGGGTTTTCAGGCTTCTAGGATGACTCTTACAAGGTTTGTAATAGTTCATCTTTGTATGGTATGAGCTCTACCATATATAAACCAATGGGAGGAAGATAGAAAATAGGTGAAAGAGTTTGACAAATCACATTTGGGAGGTGCGGCGGACCCAGAATTTTAGTTAGGGGGAGGGGCAAAATGTCAAATAATTATTAGTTGATAATAGTAGTTATCAAGGGCAGAGCAAAAACAAAATTTCCTACCCGATTGTAACTAATAAAGAAAATACAACTATCAAAAGTAATTGCATATAACTTACCCAAATAAAAAGTAAATTGTATATACCAAATTGAATCGAGTGTAGTCCAATTTTAAGCCAAAATAAGGTCACAATATCTATAACTTTAATAAGGGCAAATGAGCATAATAACTAGAATATATACTTAAAATCACAAAATAATTAGGATAAATAACTAGTTGAAGTTTAAAAAATCTGAAATTTGCAAACATAATAAGATCCTACTACAATTTCATTAAAAATTAATTAGTTTATAGGAGCCTCAAATTTTATATGAGTTGGCTAATGGTATATATTTTCATTGAATTATTATATAGTTATTATTTAGAATATTATATTCAAATATTTTTTGTTGGATGTTTTATACCACTTGCGAACAAACAATTCATTTTTTAAATGTTTGCAATTACACATAAAATTGCATTGAAAACAAAAAAAGTATGAGGCATGTCACAATGACAAATAGTAATTGTCAATCGCCATAAAGAAATTATACACTCCAAGATGACCGAAAATAAATTTTTATTTAAACAATTTTTTAATATTTACAATTACTAATAAAATTGCAATGAAAAAAAATTAGGCGAGCTCGAAAAGTATCAAATTTGGGTCGTTTACAAAAATGTTTAAACTTTCAACCCCTAGACCAACAGAAACATTTAAAAATAGTTGAATGAACAATTATCATATTATATTATACATTATATAATTAATTTTTTAAAGGCAAAGTATTTACTAAAAACATTTTAAATGTTGAGAAGGGAGAGCAGCCACCCCCCCCCCCCCTAGTATATCCGCCCCTGTTTGGGAGTGGATTTAAGTGTAAGAGTGCTAATGTAGCTTTGAAGCGTATTACTAAAATAGTCCTGAAATAGAATTCACTTTTTATTTTTATGAAAGCATATATATATATATATATATATATATATGTTAATATTGTTGAGTACAATGTTGGTGTCCAGCAGTAATTGCTAGATTGTGAGCCTCATAGTTGAGTTTTCGATTAATAAAATTACAAAACCACAATTTGTTTAAAGCCAACAATCTCCTTATATATATGTGTGTGTGTGTGTGTGTGTGTGTTAATATTGTTGAGTACAATGTTGGTGTCCAACAGTAATTGCTAGATTGTGAGCCTCATAGTTGAGTTCTCGATTAATATAATTACAAAACCACAATTTGTTTAAAGCCAACAATCTCCTAATATTACTAATTATAGGCCTCCATACACAGTTCATCATTGTTCTTGAGTCCATGTGAGATTCTTGTAGGATAGAGTGGAGGTTCCTCGAGTTTCCTAGAAGAAAACTTACTCGTCATTGTCGAGCCTGAATTAGCATCAAAGCTGCCTCTGTCGCGTGACATTCTGCCATTGTACCATCAAGAACTTTCCCAGCAATAAGATCTGCCACTCGAGCAAGCACTTGTCCTTGTAAAATAGTTTCAAAAACCCCTAATGCTTACTGTTGTGAACAAGCAAAAAAACTGCCATCGTAGGTGACTAAAATGGTATCTGGGTCTAGGATGTCAGGTGGGGGATTAGCAATGAGAGATCTAGTGTTAAGGCCGTGATTTCTGACTGAGATGAGTTGGGCTTGGATCAGTTGATTGTGGCATGTAAAAGAGCATGTGACAGGGTTCAAAGGAGGGATGGGTGGGGTCCTATTATATGGGGGGTCATGTCGAGAATCATTAATGGCTTATTCCATAATCGAGTGGACAGATAGAGGTTATGAAATTAGGGTAGAGGTGTGGTTCATCAAACTACTAGGAGTGCAAAATCATTAATTTTGCCACGCGTTCCAGGTGAGGTTAAAAGCAGGGAGAAAATGTGGACTTCAAATTTGGATTTCTTGGAAATGCAGTTATTTATGATTTGCCAAATGGTTTTGAGAACCACCGCAAATTGGGATAGCATGACATCTCTAGAAGTGGGGTGAGCCTTAGTTGTATCCCACATAAAAGTGAGGAGAGTAATGATTGTGGGATTTCCAAAGTTTTCATTAAGCCAATCTATGGGGATAGGGTAAACTCTCCATTGAAGATTGATAACCGGGCATCTGAAGAAAACATGAACAACATCTTTAGTGTGGTTATTGCAAAATATGCAGAAATCCTCTATGAGAGTGTGAAGTTTGACTAGATTGGTCATGGTGGGGATAATGTCTTGACCTATTTTCCAGAGAATGAACGTGGCCGATGGGGGCCTTAATTCTCCACATTTCTCGAAGAATCTTTTTATCCATGAGAGAATAAGGAGAAAGAGAGGTAAAGCCTTCTGAAATGTTAGAAATGATAGTTTTCGTCACACTTTTGACCGAAATGTGCCCTTCTATCTAAAGTCCATGTTAATTGATCTGGGCATTCCGATGAGCATGTCAGAATATTTTGGATATCTAAGGCCACTAGCTCCGAAAAAATAGCATTAAGAAGTTCGACATTCCAAAGGGGTTGTTGGCTTGGGTGAGAAATTCAGATATCACAAATATAATTGAGCCAATTAGAAATTCCCGTATCAGGAAAACATTCAACAAGAATGAATCTTGGTTTGACCTAGTGTCACGCCCCGATTTTTGAGAAACAAAATCCTAAAATCCACGTAGGATTATCCGTTTCCCCAAAACTCGGGACGTGAAATTCAATAACAACAGAAACATTTAGCAGCAATGACAAAATATAATTTAGAAAATAGGAACAAACTAAAATAACCTTCGGGTTAGTCTTGCGGAAATGTGGTGAGTTTGTATGCCTAAAATAGGCTTTGATATTTATCCGTCAAAAATGTGACGTGAGTTTATGCGCATTGATAGCCCAAGGGTGGCTTTTGGTACTCATATAGTTAGGGGTATCCGCGATGCATGCCTGTATGTGATGTCCCCACTTAGGCATGGATGACGGAGTAGTCCTCCTTTATATGAGAGAGGCATACGGGCATGTATGTTCGGCACGGAGGTGGTGCGAATGTGGTATCGTCTAAGTGATCAATCCGTTAAAAAGATGAACCTAATTCAAATGAAAAGAATAAATGACGTTGCATGGTTTCTAATCCTTTTTATGCAGGATGGCAAGTCCACTAATATTTCTGCAGGTTAGACTTGCCATAGTCGACTCCTATAGGGTAAGTACAGGTAAATAAATATTTACCTATTAGAATGATGATATGATTGCCTCGTTGAGGAACTAAATTCTTGAAACTGTGTTTTCTTGCATCACACCCTTGCCTCGTTGAGGAACTACCTATTGGTGTGATGGTTTGTTGTTTGTATTTAGCCTGATGGTTATCATGTGCAATTTTATTGATTTTTGGGGGAAATAAAGAGATTTCACACCAGCTTTATTGCTGACCCAAGTGGGCTTTGGCTTCTTGGGTACATTCCCTCGGGAATGTAGCCGACTATCTTATTTTCAGGATACAAAACTCTCGGGCGGGTTTAGGGCATATCGTACCATACGTGGCGAGCATTGCTGGGAGTTGCGCGTGTTCGAAAGATTAGATCTTTATATTTGTAGGTGTTAGTTTAATTCTTGTAATTTGAATTCGGAGTTTTTCAGTATTTTGTTGAGGGATACATTCGTAAAGTGTTGAACTTGTTAGCGTTGGCTCTGCGAGTTTTTAAATTTTATTCCGTTGATGGACTTTTAGATCAGTTGTGTTTTTCCCTCTATTCGGTAAATTGTGCAAAAGTTATTACTTCTCGTGGATGTCAACTGTTATTTTCGTGAATGAAAATTCATGTCCCGACTTTTGGGAAAACGGATAATCCTATGTGGATTTTTGGGATTTTCGTGTTTCTCGAAAATCGGGGCGTTACAGAATGGTATCAGAGCCTGACCCAGCCGGAAGTGTGCCACGGGGAGGTGGGCCCTCGGGCAACGTGGACGTTGTGCCTGTGTGGCCAACGGGGACGTTGGGCCTTAAGGGGGGTGGACTGTGAGACCCTTGTGTGGGCGGACCTGAGGGGGAGGGTGAGGGTGAGGGTTGGAGCCCAATAGGCCCATGAATCCCAAGAGGGGTTGGGCTCCCTACCAAGGGGGATCATAGTCCCACATCGCCTGGGTGCGGGATGGTTATGTGCTATATATGTGCGAGGTTGGATCTCCATAGTAAGAGGCCTTTTAAAGCCGTGCGGGCCGGTTGGGCCCAAAGCGGACAATATCTTACTGTGCGGATCGGGTCGTTACAGTTTGGTATCAGAGCATTTGGTTAGCCTAGGCTGGGGTAGAGTCTAGGTGATCCTCGGAATGTGGATATGGGTGTGTAGGAGTTTAGAAGTCTTAAGATGAAGTGACAAGGTTAAGCTTTGAAACTTTAGCATTGTTGTTTTTTTTTCTTCGTGAATCTCATGATGAGACTTCATTGACTTATGTGTGCGCGAGTAATCTTATTTATAATGTCAATATTTGTGTGACATTATTCCGTATTGTTTTCTTTTTGCGGTTTTGATATCCGTAGTGTTCACTTAACACTTTTCGTGAATCTCGGGACGAGATTCCTTTTGAGTTGTATATAATGTAACACCTCTACTTTTTCAATAACAATAAATATTTATGTTTCTAAAATTCAATTGGAATTGTGTTTCAAAATCTTCTTTTGTTTGACAACTAGTATTTTTCGAAATTCAGTTAACTTTCTTACCTTCCGAATCTCGGGACGAGATTCCATTTAACGTGTGTATAATGTAACACCCCTAAATTTCATAATGATAATTTTTTTTATTAAATAAAATAGGGTTACATTTAATTAATGTGAATTTCGAAATTAGAGTTTTATTTGGTTAGTTAAAGGGCGGGTGCTCTCAGAATTTTAGTGGGGGCGAATAGTCACCCACCCTATAAAGAGTAAACCCTCTTTTCTTTTGTTTCTCATTCTTTCTTCTTTTCCCCTTTACGTTTTCTTCTTCGATGGCGGCTCTCACTCCCTCTCACTTCCACTTCGTCTCTACAACAATAAGAGAGTGAAGAGTTCTCTCCTCTCATGGCGAATCTTCTTCGATCCAAATAACACTCACTCATCTCCTACAGTTTCTTATTTGTTTCCTGCTCGCGATGATCCTGGATCATCTTCTGATGGCAGCCCAAAGCAGGCTCGAAGCCCTAGTCCTAGATTTGTGGGACCATTTGAGATCATTGCTCGGGTAGGGAGTTTGGCCTATAGACTCGCTCTGCCCCCGAGCATATCAGCTGTTCATGATGTGTTTCACATATCCATGCTTAGAAAGTGTGTGAAGGATCCTACTAACATCGTCCAACCCACAGAAATTGAGATTAATGACGACTTCACCCAAGTAGTACGACCAATCAAGATTGTGGATCGTGATGTGAAACAGCTCCGTAGAAGGATAGTGAATCTGGTGAAAGTCCAATGGAGTGAAAAAGAGAATGATGTAAGTTGGGAGCTAGAGGACAGAGTGAAGCAGTTGCATCCGGAGCTCTTCATCCAGTGAATCTCGGGACGAGATTCCTTTTAAGGTGTGTATAATGTAACGACCCTAATTTAATATATAATACTTTTTAATTAATTAATTAATTATTTGTTTAATTTTAATTTTATTTAATATGCGGTGGCATCAAGTAGAAAGTGGGGTGTCCTTAACCTCGGGCAAAGCCCTAATTGGTAGGAATAAATAGGGCAAGTTATTCTAATTGCTCCCTCGCCGCTAACAAGACAAAAAAAAAGACAGAAGGGAGAAAGGAGAAGAAGGAAGGGAGGAAGAAAGAGGTGAGTCATTATTTCTTTCCTCGTTTTTTTTTTGTTTTTGGTGCCATGATGTTATTAAGCATGTAGGTGTTGTGGCATGGAATGGGTTTTTATGGTATGATGGGTTTTTCCTTTGTGATGAGTGTGATGTGATTGATGGGAGAAAAGGGGGGGGGGGGGGGGGGGGGGGGGGGGGAGAAGTTTGTGAATATCATCGTCGTTTCATTCTTACTTTGGGAATACTTGTTTTTTTGACTTGTTGAGTTTATGTGTACAAAGGGGATGGGAAGGTGTGTTTGATGTGACACAAAAAGTGAGATTTTTCATTGGTTTTAAAAGGGGGTCAGATGTATCTTTTGGTAATTGTCATCTGTATATTTTTTTTTTGTATATGATGAATCTGACATGCCTTAATTGTTTTGGTAATTTCGATATTTATTTGATTTCGAGATTACATGCATTGATTTCGAGATTACATGCATTGATGAATCTGACATGCATGAATATGATGAACCTTTGGTATGCATTAATTTTGATATTACAACTACATCTAGCAATATATTGTTCGACATAATTGGTTTCTAACAGTACGTGCTTGTTGCTAATAGAGAACTTTTACTGGGTTATATGAACTTGTGCTTACTTGATTTACATAGTGAATGCTTTATCAGAAGTATAGAACTGTGTATAGGATTAAGCTTTATTTTTCTTTTAAGAATAAGCTGATCTATGATGAACCTGACACTTAGTATTTATAGATAAGAATGTCACGTGATTGTCATGTTGTTATAAAGCATAATTGATGTATATGTTATGTTTTCCCCAAAAATGTGGGTGGATAGATGGTGAATCCATTTATGTATGACAAAATGTCATTGTGGAGAAATTCTGAGTTATCAAAAAAATAAATGATATTGGTAAACCTTGATTTCTGAAAATATAAATCACTTGGACTTGTATCACTTAGAAATACCACATCTCTTTTGTTTATTATTTCCCCTCTCTTACTAGAGAAACTAAATGACCAGTGGGTCGTCTTGCGGAGTTGGGGCACCCATTTCTTACTAGAGAAACTAAAATAACCTTCGGGTTAGTCTTGCGAAAATGTGGTGAGTTTGTATGCCTAAAATAGGCTTTGATATTTATCCATCAAAAATGTGACGTGAGTTTATGCGCATTGATAGCCCAAGGGTGGCTTTTGGTACTCATATAGTTAGGGGTATCCGCGATGCATGCCTGTATGTGATGTCCCCACTTAGGCATGGATGACGGAGTAGTCCTCCTTTATATGAGAGAGGCATACGGGCATGTATGTTCGGCACAGAGGTGGTGCGAATGTGGTATCGTCTAAGTGATCAATCCGTTAAAAAGATGAACCTAATTCAAATGAAAAGAATAAATGACGTTGCATGGTTTCTAATCCTTTTTATGCAGGATGGCAAGTCCACTAATATTTCTGCAGGTTAGACTTGCCATAGTCGACTCCTATAGGGTAAGTACAGGTAAATAAATATTTACCTATTAGAATGATGATATGATTGCCTCGTTGAGGAACTAAATTCTTGAAACTGTGTTTTCTTGCATCACACCCTTGCCTCGTTGAGGAACTACCTATTGGTGTGATGGTTTGTTGTTTGTATTTAGCCTGATGGTTATCATGTGCAATTTTATTGATTTTTGGGGGAAATAAAGAGATTTCACACCAGCTTTATTGCTGACCCAAGTGGGCTTTGGCTTCTTGGGTACATTCCCTCGGGAATGTAGCCGACTAGCTTATTTTCAGGATACAAAACTCTCGGGCGGGTTTAGGGCATATCGTACCATACGTGGCGAGCATTGCTGGGAGTTGCGCGTGTTCGAAAGATTAGATCTTTATATTTGTAGGTGTTAGTTTAATTCTTGTAATTTGAATTCGGAGTTTTTCAGTATTTTGTTGAGGGATACATTCGTAAAGTGTTGAACTTGTTAGCGTTGGCTCTGCGAGTTTTTAAATTTTATTCCGTTGATGGACTTTTAGATCAGTTGTGTTTTTCCTTCTATTCGGTAAATTGTGCAAAAGTTATTACTTCTCGTGGATGTCAACTGTTATTTTCGTGAATGAAAATTCATGTCCCGACTTTTGGGAAAACGGATAATCCTATGTGGATTTTTGGGATTTTTGTGTTTCTCGAAAATCGGGGCGTTACAGAATGGTATCAGAGCCTGACCCAGCCGAAAGTGTGCCACGGGGAGGTGGGCCCTCGGGTAACGTGGACGTTGTGCCTGTGTGGCCAACGAGGACGTTGGGCCTTAAGGGGGGTGGACTGTGAGACCCTTGTGTGGGCGGACCTGAGGGGGAGGGTGAGGGTGAGGGTTGGAGCCCAATAGGCCCAACAGGCCCATGAATCCCAAGAGGGGTTGGGCTCCCTACCAAGGGGGATCATAGTCCCACATCGCCTGGGTGCGGGATGGTTATGTGCTATATATGTGCAAGGTTTGATCTCCATAGTAAGAGGCCTTTTAAAGCCGTGCGGGCCGGTTGGGCCCAAAGCGGACAATATCTTACTGTGCGGATCGGGTCGTTACAGTTTGGTATCAGAGCATTTGGTTAGCCTAGGCTGGGGTAGAGTCTAGGTGATCCTCGAAATGTGGATATGGGTGTGTAGGAGTTTAGAAGTCTTAAGATGAAGTGACAAGGTTAAGCTTTGAAACTTTAGCATTGTTGTTTTTTTTTCTTCGTGAATCTCATGATGAGACTTCATTGACTTATGTGTGCGCGAGTAATCTTATTTATAATGTCAATATTTGTGTGACATTATTCCGTATTGTTTTCTTTTTGCGGTTTTGATATCCGTAGTGTTCACTTAACACTTTTCGTGAATCTCGGGACGAGATTCCTTTTGAGTTGTATATAATGTAACACCTCTACTTTTTCAATAACAATAAATATTTATGTTTCTAAAATTCAATTGGAATTGTGTTTCAAAATCTTCTTTTGTTTGACAACTAGTATTTTTCGAAATTCAGTTAACTTTCTTACCTTCCGAATCTCGGGACGAGATTTCCATTTAACGTGTGTATAATGTAACACCCCTAAATTTCATAATGATAATTTTTTTTATTAAATAAAATAGGGTTACATTTAATTAATGTGAATTTCGAAATTAGAGTTTTATTTGGTTAGTTAAAGGGCGGGTGCTCTCAGAATTTTAGTGGGGGCGAATAGTCACCCACCCTATAAAGAGTAAACCCTCTTTTCTTTTGTTTCTCATTCTTTCTTCTTTTCCCCTTTACGTTTTCTTCTTCGATGGACTTTTAGATCAGTTGTGTTTTTCCCTCTATTCGGTAAATTGTGCAAAAGTTATTAGTTCTCGTGGATGTCAACTGTTATTTTCGTGAATGAAAATTCATGTCCCGACTTTTGGGAAAACGGATAATCCTATGTGGATTTTTGGGATTTTCGTGTTTCTCGAAAATCGGGGCGTGACACCTAGCAACCGCACCAAAGATTTGCGATGGTACCAGATCTAATTTACCACAGGACATGGTGTTTCATTTTTGCCAGAACAGAGAGATTGCCCCTCCAGCTGAAGGAGGCTAGAGAAGGGGCTTTGAAAAATTGGAAGAAACTCTTATTATTGAAATAAAGAGCTTTGAGTTGGAGCACACAAATATTATTAGGGTCGAAAAATGCAAGCCACGTGTTTTTTGCCGTTGAGGCAAGATTCTTATTCCTGCTGGGAGAAATATTGAGACCTCCAAAAATTCTAGGCTTCAAATACATTCTCAAGTACACATGTTTGGCATAACTATCCGCCTTATTGTTCAACCAAAAATTCCTAACAAGGTTTATTGGACAATAAGTCCTGTGCAAAATCATTGATTGCAAAAGATATTTTTAAAAGAGAAAATAAAATTTCTTGTATATAACTTCCCAAAATTTTTGAAAATTCCCTAAAGGTGAAATCAATGATTCGGCGAGTGGTCAAGACCGGCTACTTTGTAATGGACATTGTGAAACTCATTTTATTTTAATTGAGAATTGGGATTAATGGTCAATAAAAATCAAAATTTTATTCATCTACAAACTATTTTTTGCTAACACATACACAAATAAATAAAAGAAATATCATTAGCAAACTCATCCATTAAAACGTTGAGAAATAAACTTGGAAATGAAGTGTTTTATTTGTGGAAGTTCTCCAACTTGTAACATTAATTTAAATCTTCAAAAGGTAATTCAAATACCTATTAGCTAGCTAGGTGTTAGTTGCTACAATTTATATTTCTTTCGCAAAATTCATTGCTCTTTTGAGAAAATTGATTAATTAGTTGATATAGTAGATTATTAAAGTAAAGTCAAACTAAAGTTGTGAACTTCTCATCTAAACATGACAGTGTGGTCAGTGTAGCGTATTCATTTCAAGATTAGAAAAAATATAATTCAATTCTCTCTACTTAAATGCAGGACATTTTTTACTTTTAAAAAAACTACCTGTGCAATAATACTAATGAACCCCCAAACTGCAATTCAAGCACTCGATTGTGGCTGCTCTAACTAATGGCTGGTGTCTAGTTAGGGGACCGCGTCAGTTGGTTTTCAAGTTAACAAGAACTCATTCGAAGTTGGGGCTTTTGAAATCAATGGCGCAAGTTTGTCACCACCAAGGATTGTGATTTCGTTTTTGGAGTTAATTTCAGTCTTCTGATTTTAAAAAATATTTTCGCATGTATGAAAAAAACATTAAAATCTTGAGGATAAATGAAATATATATTATGAACTTCGAGTGTATATGAAATATATGAAGAAAAAAAATGCAAGTAAATAACTATATTAAACACATTAAATAAAGCTTAAATACCAAGAAATGAAATCAATATATCATTAGAAAATCAAGGGGTGGTTTTAAAAATGAATATATAAGTAGAAAAAATGATAATTAGAATATCAGGGGGTGACTTCAAAAATCAATAAATAATTAGAACAATGATAATTAGAAAAAAAAAAAAAAAAAAAAAAAAAAAAAAAAAAAAAAAAAAAAAACCTAAACATTTTTAGAACACTTTGAAAATTTTATAAAAAATCCTCTAAAAAATGTAATTTTTGGTAACTCATTCATGGCCAAAATTTTCCCATTGCTCTTCTTCACCTTCTTGAGCTTCCTCAAGAAACACCTGACTTAGATTTGGCCTTGACTTCATTTGTGTGCTAGACCTTCATCTGATACATTTTTAGGTGTTCATCTTATATGGGGAGAACTTTCTCGACCACTTGGTATTGATGGAACATAAAAGCGCCCATTGGTGATGAAGGAGGGGTCTCAAAACCCTAAAGAAAATAACTCAACACTTCGAGGAAGAGTAGGTTTTTCTCTCTACTTCACTGCCCCGCCCCATAATCCCCTCACTCTCTTCGTTTGCTTCTCCGACCACTATCGCCTTGCTCCTCTCCCCTTCCCTCTGTTTTTTGTGAACACCACCGCACTGCCTCATCTCCCTCCCTCCTTTGTTTCTCTGCTTCTACTACCGCATATCTCTATGCGATGAAAACATTGGGCTGAAAAAATTACATGGACCGAGACCAGCTTGTGCTTCCACTACCGCTAATGCCCTCATCCCCCTTCCTTCTATCTCTATGCGATGAAAAAATTGGACTAAAAAAACTGCATAGGACCGAGACCGGCTTGGCCCGACCTAAAATATCAGTTAACTAGGACCTCGATTAACCGACCTCACCCGACCGGCTCAGTCCCTCAAATCAACTTTTGTAAGGCCCGATCCGGTTTTTGATTTTGGTTGTTCAAGCCAATTAATCAAACTGGCCCAACCCTCTAAAGGACACATTTGGCTTTCAACCTTTAAAAAACAATTATTAAAAAAAAAAAAGGTAAGTAGTTGAATCTACAAAGTGAGTTGTACTCGAATTGGACACATTTTTTTTTGTTAAAAGCATGATGCATTAATTAAACTAGGGAGTGTATATAGACTTCCCCGCTAAGGAAACGAGTTCATGAGCCTCATAATTGAGGTTTCTACTGATTTACAGATAATGTTAATCTTTAAACAAAACAAAAAACGGTTAATATTACAAAAAAAATAAAATTGGGTTTCAAGTCCAGACCAAATTAAAATATGAGGTACTATCCTCCGAAGAAAGCGCCTCTCGTAGGTTGGCTAAATCTCCAAAAATAAGACCACATTTCCACCGTTGGCCCTGGATCAACATGAGGGCCGCTTCTCCTGTGAAGAACTCTGTCAACGTGCTATCCATAACTAACCACGAATCATACTCGCCACTGTAGCTAGAACATGTCCTCCAATATCCATGGCTATAATGTCAATAGAACCCTGCTTCGAGTGATCATGAAAACAAGCATCAAAGTTAACAATCGCAATATCAGGATCAAGCAACTCAAAACACAGGATATAGGCTAGAAGGCGGCTATTCACTCTATGAGACCTGGCGAATTGTAGTTGAGTCTGGATCAAGTTAACTCTACTAGCTACAAGTGATGTAGGCGGTCCTGCTAATGGTTGCGAAGGAACAGAAAGATGTTGGTAGGTATTGTCAGTAAGAGTCGTACTGATAATCCGATGGACAGATGTCAAAGCCATATTTGAGGCTTGAGTGGAAGGATTAAACCATTGAGCAGCCCAAGAATACTAGATTTTAGACAAGGTTACAGTGAATTCATTGGTGTTGAATTTTGATTTATTGAAAATGATGTTATTTCGCTTCTTCCAGATAGAGATGAGAGTTGCTACGAATTTAGAGAGTATCTCCTATGTTGACAAGTGATGCGCTTTAGCAGATTGCCACATGAATTTGAAAAATTTGGGAACTAGTGTCGATTGAAGGGAAGGAGAATTCCAATCAATAGGTAGAGCAGAAAGGAGCCATAGACAGCTGGTAACAGTACACAAGAAGAAAAGATGTAAAATGTCTTCTTCTTGACAGTGGCAGAAGGTGCATCGATTCTCAATAGGAACGTGAACCCTTATCAAATTGGACATAGTTGGAAAAAGGTTCTAGCTAACCTTCCAAAGAAAAAGGATGGCATTAGGGGAGCTTTCAGATGCCAAAGATGATGGAGATTTTTTGACTCTGTGGTAGAGAGAAACAGAAGAGGAGCTTGCTACCATGGTCGAAGAAAAGTCTTGACTAGCATTCTTTACGGAGAAAAGACATTTTTCGTAACCGATCCAAATAAGGCAATCAGGCCTTGATATGACTCAGATACAAACATTTGTAACATCATGTACCACAGGTGTCGGGAGCAAGGAATGGAGAATAGTCTCGTTCCAAGAAATGGACGAGGAAGGTGAAATCATCCATAAGTCAAAGAAACAAAGATTAGTTGCCGAGGGAGCCGACACACAATCTACGAGGAGCAAACTCGATTTGATCCAGGAATCTGTCCAAGGATTAACTTTATCTCCTGAGAGCACTTGCCATGCATGAAAGGTTTCATGATGTGAAGAGCTTTGAGGGTACATTTCCAAGCGAAGGAAGCTAGTGTTGGATATTTAATTAGTTGGAAAAAGGTCTTAGAATGATAATAAGTGGTTTTTAGCACTTGAGACCTAAGAGATTGAGGGGATGTGATTGCATTCTACACATTTTTTCGTCAGAAGAGCCAGATTTTTGTTTCTAGAAGTGGGAATATTGAGCCAAATTGGTCACATTATAATGCTATTAAAAAAGCCACAGTTCTTACATATAATGCACGCATGGCTTCAACCTGATTTTTGAATTTCAATTTTACCTTCTGATTTTGAATTTCAATTTTACCTTCCAAACTTTATAATATTTATAAGTAAATCATAGTAAGTAATAAACTTTGATAGGAGAGGGCTGCATAGTTGAAAATGTAAGACTTGTCGAATAAGTTACCATCATGGGAAATGAGTAAAGAAAGTTGTTAATGTTTTTCAAATCGCTTTTTCTAAATGGCGAAGGAACTAGCGAGGAAACGGGCGAGAAAGGGGGTGTGACCCTTTATCCTCCCTCGCCCGTTTCCTCGCCGCCTAGTAGGGCTCTTTCAAATAGTGGATTTATTTCCTTTTTAACTCTTCAATTAAAGCTTATCCATGCACTTCTTCTCTCTCCTCTCTCATCTTTCATCTCCTTCTCCCCTCTTCGTCTTCTCCAATAGATCTATTGTCCCTTGATCTTCTCACACTCTCTCATTTACATAACACTCAAACCTCTCCTTCAGCTCATCAACCAACCTTTTCTCCATTGTTTAAGATCACAAAGAATAAGAAAACTCAGATTTATTAACACCAATTGAAGCAAAAGGTTAGAAATCCATTTTGCAAAAGTTTGATTTATGAATGGTCAATTACTCAATTTTATTTATTTATTTAACTTTGTTTTAAGAAAGTGAGATTTTTTTAGTCTTCTATTTGGTTGTGTACAATTCAGGCTGTGCTAGTGGTTCACTTCTTCAACCAACCTGTGAATGTCCTTTAGGGTTTTTTTTTTTTTTTTTTTTTCAAGAGATAAAAGGTCAAGAGGTACAGGTTGGACCTAAAAAATGAATTTCTCACAAAGAATAGGGAGATGGAAGGAGGAAAAGAGATAAAAGAGTGTGCATATTACCAAATTCAGTGTAAATTAGGAAAATAGTTTCTCAATTTACAAAGAAACAAATTATTATTAATTAACTGTCATAAAAGTGGCATTTTAGTGGACATGTGGCAACTTACTGGAGGGGTCTCACGCTTTCTATCAAAGTTTTACTCAAGTTTAAGGCAAGCTTTCATTTATGAAAAGCACCAAAATGTGTATCTGATCATACTTCGGAAATAAACAAAACTTTGGGACATTATCAAGTACAGAAGGAAGGAATCCTACAAACAACCGTGAACACAGGAGTCAAACAAGAAAACTTCAAACAGCACATCCTATGACTATAGTGCAACAAGCTGATATGGTAACTTTTACCCTCAATCTTCCTCTTCACCCTCATTCTCAGCAATGTTGAAATAGCGCAGTTCATAAACATTCCTGTCTTTGTTAGAAGCAATCACTCGAAGCCAGTCTCTCACATTGTGCTTCTTCAAGTACTTCTTTGTCAGATACTTCAAATACCTGAAGATCGTACACATGGTTATTGCACATTTCATAATGGAAAGTAGATCCAACATTCTATAACCACAACCAAACAATCTAGCATTTCACAAACTAAACCTAACGGATACTGGTCATAACTCACTAGAGAAAACTAAAAATCACTACAATAACAAAATTCTAGTGAGCTGCATATGACAAGAACATATACACACTAGTTCAAACAAGATTCGAGAAACCCAAAAGGCATTACCTGGTAGGCATGTGCAAAATATGTTATCTACCACTAGGGTGTAAACGCGCTCTACGTGTACAAATATTCAATAATTTTTAAAAACGTGTAATAATATTTTTCATTTGTAAGGGCCTATTTATAATTTATATATAATTGAAAGGCTTCAAATAAATTATGTTAAGGACTTGGGTGTAATTAATAAATTTGTAAGAGTCAATTTATAATTTATAGATAATTGAAGGACAAAATGTAATAGTATTTTTCAATTAAAAGATACAAATACCCTAAAACTATTTGGTATTTGATTTTATATGTAATTATTATGAGGAGAGTGAAACATGAGAAAGTAAAGTTAGAGTCGAAGAGATACACTTTTCACATTCATTTGGAGAAGTGGAGTTATAGTAGCAGAGATTATTAATTTGAACTGTGTATAGAGGCCACATTGCAACTAGTGCCCCGACAACTTCAATTTTAGAATTTCAAATTGGTCCATTACCTCATGATAGGTTGGTGAAATTTTCAACCAGATTGTCGCATCAGTCTAATGGGGAACTGAGACCAAATTGAAATATAGCAAACATTCTCTCACTACGTGAACACTACTTAATGCCCCAATTGAAAATACTCTGGAACCAGGATTTTGCAACCAGGGTGGAGTTATACATTCTGCAATTCCCAAATCGTGACATCACCCTGCTTATAAAATCCGAGTTCCCTAGCTTCGGCCCCAATATCTAGTTGCCTGCACCCTCTCCATCCACTTCTCAGGTGTAAATACACATTTTTCACATGTCTATTCTTGCTTTTTTGTCTAAAAATGCCAAAAAATAAATAAAAAATTCCACGCACATTCAATCAACATCCACTCTACTATTCTTGCTTTTTTGAGTAAAAAGTGCGGGAAAAAAAAACCCATCCATATTCAATCGAGATCCACTGCTACTACAAACGACTTCAAAAACTAGTAACTTACTGATAATAGTTACTGAACTGATTCAATAAACATATTCAAATCATACAAATTCTGATACCCTCTCGACTAATCTGAATAACATGTAATTGACCAAAAAGGCACAAATTTGTGTAAAAAACGCAAAACCCACCCACATTCAACTCTCAAAAACAAATTAAAAACTCAATAAATGCATACAAATTCCGATACCCTTTCAAACAATCTGATTAAAACAATCAAAAAAAGGACAATTTTGTTTTAAAAAAATGAAGAACCCACCCATATTCAACTCTCAAAAACTCAAAAAATGCGTTGAAACCATACAAATTCAGATACCCTTTTGAACAATCTAATCAAACCAACATATAACTCAAGAAACAAAGGCACAAATTTAACATTTTTACTATACCTCTTGGAGAAATCGCTGTCAGAGGTAACAGTGATCTTGTTCTTGTCACGGGCGAGAGTGATTGCATCACCGAGAGCGCCAGCTTTGCCCCCGACTTTGATCCTCTCCTGGAGGAACTTCTCGAGCGAAGCGATGTCCATGATCTTGTCTTCCACAGGCTTCGCACAGTCGATCACGAACGTCGCCCCCTTCTTCTTCCCCTTCGCACCACTGCCTGCTGAAGCTCCGCCGCGACTCATCTTCAATAAGAGAATAGAGAGGTGTCTGTGGTTTCTGCAATAGAGACGACAGAGAAAGAGGCGTCTGGTTGATTCAGGAGAGAGAGAGAGAGAGATTTAGAAGCTGCTAGGGTTTTTGTATTGGGGGTTTATTTGCACCACCTATCAGAGCACCTCCAATGGGGGAGGCAATTTGTGACCCGAAACGTACAATATGGGTCGCTATTTAGCGGGTTTGGGTTTAACAACACATGACATTGTTGTAATTGGATCACGTGATTAATTGGGTCATTTCGACACTACTCATTAGGGTTGAAAAAAAAACCGATCAAATCGAATAAACCAATTGAACCGATCGGTTCGCTTCACTTTGGTTTTAAAAAATTCAAAACTGAAGTGGTCGGTTTGGTTTTCAATTTCTATGTGATTTTAATCGACTAAACCGAACCGGCCGAATATATATAATAATATATATTTTATATGAAAATAATATAATATCTTTAAAATAGTCGATCTGTTCGATTTTAGTTTGATTTTAGTCGGTTCGATTAGATTATGGTTTGCGTAAAGTAGAATCGGTTCGATTTTGTTAATGGTTGGTTCGGTTTTCAACCCTAGTACTCATCAAATTATCGGGTCGTGTTTAGGCTTAGGGTTAAACACAATTGACTTGGGACTCAGTTAACTGTGTTATATATGTCAAAATTGACATGTTTGATTCATTTGACACGGATGACTAGAGTATTTTTAATGGATTTTAATTTTAGATAATTATTTAATATTAAGTCTAAATGGGCTCAAACGTGTCAAAATGGGTTAAACATGTTCATTAATTCAAATGGTTTAGCAAACATGATTTGACACAATTAGCTAACCGTGCTACAATAGGTCGTTTAAGGTTGACCTTTCCTAATAGAGGTGGAGTTTGAGTTTGATGATATACCAAAATGGTCGCATCCCTAAGCCATACACATGTCATGATGATCTCGAGAAATTACGGGCCCGAGTTTCAACCCAATACTGATCCGGCCCAAGCGGTTCTAAGCCCGCCTAATGCAGTCCGCCAAATGGACCCAAACTCTCACAGTTTGCTTAACCCATACGTCTCACAACTATCATCAATACACGTAACCCTGAAAAGGCAAGTATCTCGAGGATCAACTTCAGATAGGCAACTACAGCAGCTCTTCGCTTTCAACTAGAAAGTAAATACCATAGTACATATCATTTAGAGAAATTACCTCTTACGAATTACCCTGAGATTGTGAACTATCTCCGGTGTATCTAAGAACACAAGGCTAACAGGGAAATTTCCTTCTACAACACGACTCCTAATAAGAAAATGATCCCCACAAAGATCTCATTCTTAAACTACACCATCGATATCCTGGTTGAACCAGTTGAACCAGGACTCCTGCACCATAAATAAGACATGAGGCTGGTAAGCTATGGTACGCTACAAATTCCATGTTTGCATCATTCCACCTTCCTCATATTCATGTTTGACTTTAGCATAGGAGTGCCATTGGCCACCACAATGGTGATCCGTGGCTCACGTGTGTTCCTTGTGCAGGTCAGCAGGACTAGGTCAAAGCAGGGAGCAGAAAATTACAGTTTGGCGCCTTCTGTGAGGACGACATAATTCCTAACGTTTTATTAGCATCATTTCCCTTCGAAAATACAGAGAGATGGTGACCACCAGATCACGCAACAACGGAAAAATAGGGGAGACATCAAACGCTTCGACTAGTACTATACCCCGCTCTCCATTGTACCGGTTATGCACGGGCAACATACTCACTCCTCCGCGCCAGCAACAACAATGACAGACCCTGTGATAGATATGTTGTCATCTCAAATACAACAAATCGCGAGGCTCTCGCTCGGCAAAACCCTCCACCCGCTAACGAAGATCAAGAGCAGCACAAGCCTCTGTCTCCCGAGGACAATATAGAGCATGCACAGAGAGTCAAGCCCCTTCTAGTACTCACTGGACCAGAAAAAGTGGCACAGTTAATGCGGAACCGACTACCAAGGAAGAGATGCTCGACCTTCAGAACCCCTCCGCAGAGGGGCACATGACACATATGTGTTATACCGCCTCCCAGTCCCACTTTTCATGGTCCATATTAAGAATGAGACCCTTCTGAAGAAGTTTACGCCTCCGAAACTGGACTTCTACAACGAGATCATTGACTCAGCAATGAATGGCTCTCAAGGAAGGATCTGAATCGATGATGTGCTGAACTTTTCCCACTAGCCTAAAGAAGACAGCACTAACTTGGTTCTACAGCCTTTCGCCTAGGTCGATCGACTCCTTCAAGATGATGGTAAAGGAGTTTCTGATGCGTTTCGTCAGAAGTCAGGGTTTTCGAAAAGGCTCACACTACATACTCACTCTGAAACAGAGATCCCATGAGATGCTCAGAGAGTATGCCACACGCTTCAACGACGAGTTGACACTCATTGACGGTTGCAGCGATGACACAGCCGTGAGAGCTTTTACCGCAGGCCTAAAGGAAGGAAAGCTTTACGAAGACCTCACTTTGGAACCCCTTTAGACTAGACGAAACTCCTCAATAGCGCCCAAAAGTACATTACTTTAGATGAGTTGAGAACCGTTAAAAGGGAAACCGAAGGTGAGAATAAGCCCTCCACTCCAAGGACAGGAAGGAGGGAAAAGACGCGAGGATGAAGAAATGAGCAAGAGGAAGCGTAATGACAACAGATTAGACCATGGCTGAACCAAACTAAAAAAAACATCCAACTACATTGGATCTAGAGCCATGACACCCCTCAATTATAGTCTATCGAACGTATTGAACTCCATGAAAATTTTGAAAGATCTGAAGTGACCCCCAAAGCAGTACGGAGACCCATCCAAGCGTGGCAACAACAAGTATTGCTCGTACCACAAAGAGGGCGACCATGATACCAACGACTGCAAGAGTCTGAAATATGAGATTGAGTATTGGATCTGCAGGGGCAAGCTAAAATAATTTCAGAACTCTAAAAAGTGATCAGAGCGATCCAGGGAACGGAATGAGTTAGTCAAAGAAATAAAGACAGAGACCCCGGGTATAATCTATGTCTTTCATGGAGTCGTCTACCTACAACATTATCTTGAAAAGACCATGTCTCCACCAGATGGAGGTAGTAGTCTCCACCCTTCACCAGTGCGTTAAGTACACTACTAACCACTCTGAAGGAACAATACGTGGATACCAATTTAGAGCACGAGGTTTCCATTATGTTGCACTGAAGCAAATAGAATGTTCCCAGATCCAACCGGATCCCACGGTACAATCTGAACCAGAACCAAGCCTAGTGACTGCAGCCGCATCACTCCACTCGCTCGAGATCCTAAAAACAGTGACTTGCTTAAGAGAAACGGGACAGTCAAGTAGTATAGAAGCAATCTGCTCTTCAACCCAACAGAACGGAGATATTAATTCAAGCAGGAGTACAACCCCCCCCCCCCCCCCCGACATTCCGTCGACACAAAAATTAACTCCCCCACAAGGCTTACTTACTATTCAATAGCCTTTGTGACATTAGCAAAGTTCAACAATCCACTGAAAGCACAAATGATCCACAAGGGCCATACAAATTCACTTCAGAGCCAAGATCAATTTCTCTTCACCAACAATTAGTCTATTTCAGTTGCTTATTTCTCTTTCCATAGTCAATGTAGAGTTTTAGTTCTTAAAAACTTATGTGATTTGCAAACATTCAAAAAATAAAGAAAGAATTATGCAAACACACTCTATTGATTACTAGAAAGATGTAACAAGGGGCGCTAAGAGGCGGATACAAAATAATACATACTATAAACATCTGAATCCGATGCTACATAGAGTAAGGACTCGCTTAAATAGTCTGAGGTCAAAGACTACAAAGGTGCCAAAAGTAGGTGATGCGAACTCTCTGATGCATGCCATCTGCAAATAAAAACACAGCTCCTGCGGATGCAACCCTCAAATATGGTATGAGGTGGTACAAAATCGGCAATCAGATGCCTTGTGACAAACCACAACCAGATAAGGCCAACTCACGCACTCGATCTCGTGAATCGAGTGAACTTAGGACAAGCATCAGGTTGACACGGGTAGAGTTCACCTTCTTGTTGTAGGGACAAGAAGGGCGTCCAAGAGTCAATGGCACAATCCAGTGGACCATGTCCAACTCCTCTCCATCTCGAGATCCCGAATTCCAGCGCAAAGCGAGACAACAGGGTTAATCAAGAAGTGGTGGAGGCAACCACCCAGGAGTTTAGCGCTAGTGTTATCTATGAGATTAAATGCTCTAGAGCAAAGGCAAAGCACCAGCGCATAAATGACAAACTTTTCCCTTGGAAGAGAATCTGTACTTCTTCTCCACAACATGAGAAGAAATTACGAGATCTCAATGAATCAACTACGTGCCCACACAGAACAGATGACCACACATAACAACGATTATCATTGTGCCCGATCAGTACAAATGTCAGAACATT
This sequence comes from Berberis thunbergii, assembly GCA_003290165.1. Taxonomy (NCBI): domain Eukaryota; kingdom Viridiplantae; phylum Streptophyta; class Magnoliopsida; order Ranunculales; family Berberidaceae; genus Berberis; species Berberis thunbergii. The sequence goes on from QNQO01000495.1 coordinate 110,650, forward strand.
TGAAGATACGTTCTTCAGAAGATAGTGCCTACAACGATTGAGGAACGAAATTATATAGACATGATGGTTCACTAAACAGACGCTTCAGCATTAACTGCCACGTTCGTTCAATTAATGGTGTTGCATGCAACCCCATCAATTGAGGGGGAGTGACCGATACTCAACCATCTCGTATTCTACGTCGTACAGGTGCTACCATGCGATCTACACCGTATGTGTGGCGTAATTTGTGCAAGAAACCCTAGTTTTCCCTCTGCAGGCCAATGGGTCCGGCCCACTATTCAAACAGTGACCTACCACATGCCTGACATGAGCACTAGAGTTCTAGTCACTTCTGACACTCGGATCATACCTGCGGATCACCAGCTGAATTAAGGCAATTTTGTCTACACAGCGCACTACGCCCGCGAACATAAGTTCACATGCCCTCAAGCAGACAAAACCTTTCCCCAACCAGGTTAGCTTAGTCAGACAAGGCTGATGACGATGGATTTTGGTTCATCCCAACACCTAATCTGTCTAGCGTGGATCCCAATGGTTTAAGAAGTGGGAGTCTAATCAGCGCTATCAGGCCTGGTGACGACGACTCGCCAGGGATCATTGCCGCTTTCGTGGTCAATGGTCACCGAGCCCGATCAGGTAAGCCTAGCTGGTAACGACTGGCAATGAAAGCTTCTGATCAAAGCCCAGACCTGTAGCCCCTACTGCGTGGGGGTGGATGGTTTGGAAGGCGGGAGCCTAGTCAGTCCCAAACTAATTCCGACGGCTCGTCACGGGACCATTGTTTTCAGCCTGACCACCGAATTACCAACCCTGGACTTGTAGCCCCCACTGCGCAGGTGTAGATGGTTTAGAAGTTGGGAACCTAGTCAGTCCCGTAGCAAGTCTCAAACTGATTCTGACATCTTGCTACAGGACCACTGCTCTTCAGCATAGCCGCCGCAAATCTCCAAATTTGTAGCTTGATGCGCACAAGTGTGATGATTTGGAAGGTAGAAGCCTAGTCAATCCTAAACTAATTTCGACTGCTTTTCATCTTGGTCGTCGAATCCCCTTCGTCTCCAACTTGTAGCCCCTACTGCGTGGGTATAGATGGTTCGAAAGGTGGGAGACTAGTCAATCCTGGACTGATGTCGATTGCTAGCCACGGGACCACTACTCTTCAGCATGGCCGCCAAAACCTTATTTTTTGAAATGTAGTCCAATATTTTCGGACATAGATGGTTCGGAAGGTAGGAGCCCTAAGCAGCTCGCCACACGATCACCGCTCTCTTTTGAAGCAGCGAACGCAAAGATAAATCACAACTTAGTGTCCTCACGCTCAAACGAGCTGGCATTCTATTATCAGCAAAGGCCACTAATGTTGACACATAAATCATCTTGCCAACGTGCGGACAGGTGCTACATAGAATGCCAACCCGAGCTTACGATGTCTGACTCGATACAAACGGTTTGACACCTACATTCGGCTATCACATCTCGCTTATAATGGCGGCTGCATTCGACAAGTCAGACAAGCAAGATAAACCCCCAACAACTTATTTTAAAGACAAGTTACAACCCGGGTAATGCAACCCAAGGCTAAACTGTCGGCGACATGCCCACTGTTAGACATGACTATGCAACAGGGACTTTGAGTCACTCGCAACATAAACGGTCAAGCTCTCGACTGCAGACAGACCATTCGGCTTCCTACAAATCCAGCCAGCCTATGCCAAAGTAAGCGACAAGGCAAAACGAAAGACACATGATAGGGATAACGAGCACAAAAAGATAAAACTGTTTTCATTAACAATCAAAGCTAAATGGGTACAAGTATACAAAGTTTATTCCTTATCAGGAAAGGGTACAGAAACAAAAAAAAAACTAAGCTTAACAGAGGAATGAGCTGGAGTCGCGTCCATATGCGCCACAGCCTAAGCATCAGGGTCTGAACCGCCCTCTTCGTTCGATGACGTAAAGGCATCAGACAAGTCTACATACGACATCTTATAACGGCCAAGATCCCATTCTGGATTCTCCTCCTTCATCAACGCTAGCAACTCTAGTATGTCGTGTACAACCCAATGGAACTTGCACTTGCCTTGTTCCTGCAGAAGTTCTTCATCGCGTGCCTTCGTATCAGCAAGTTCATGCTCCAATAGCTCCCACTTACTAGTCAGCATATCAACCAAAGACTACTTTATACCCAAATTGCTCTTTACACTATTGAGCTCGTGTTTTTCTAATTCGAGCTGGTCATCGGCCTTCTGAGCATTGAACTCCTCGTCGGCCTCTAATTCTAGCTTTTGAGCAGCCCAGTCAGCCTCCTTCAAGACATTCTCTTTAGCGAGAGACCGCAGTGCATAACTCGCCTCAGCAACAGCTTCCTGTGCGACCTCTATGTGTTGACGAGTCTGATCCAACTCCTGCTTGAATATGTCCCTCGCAAACATTGGCTCCGCTAGATCACACTCAAGGGCTTCCAGACGAACCATCTGATTCTCAGCAACCACGGCCGATTGCTCCAACCGTTTATCCTCAGTTTGCTTCTTCAGCAACTCAATTTCATAAAGTGCATCAGAATACAACTCTTGCATGTGCGAAAAGACGTGCTCTCATGAGCCACCTCGACTTTTGTTTCAGCAACAACCACTTGGCTCAAGTGAGACATACCCAGCATAAGGTACTTTATACATTTATCCACACGCTCTTCTAGCGTATCCTCCTCAGGTAGGGGTGGGCACGGTCCGGATAGGTTCCAAATTTGGAGGAACCTAACTCGAACCGTTTAAAAATAACGGATCCGGTCCGGTCCGGATCCCCTCATTTTGAACATTGGAACCGAACCTAACTCGAACCGTTTGAAACGGTCCGGTTCCTACGGTTCCAATGTTCAAATTGAAAGAAATCTTACAAACAACTAAAATCAAGGAAAATGTTTGTACAAATAGGATTGGTACAAGATTTTCCACATTCCAGATATCAAGGTAGAAGACTGGGATAATATTTCAGCAGAAATTATTTCCAAACAAGTCGCAAATAGGGATCTGAATTCTTTCCCAGAATCTTCATAGCAAGAGCAACACCAGTTAAGTCCTCTCATTCATTTTTTTTTAAATTTATTATAGCAGAGTCTCCACCATAATATCACAAAAACTGACTGCGTTTCTCTTTCCATTAATTTGCAGATGATTTACACTCCATTCTAGACTATTCTCCAACTATGCCTGATGGGCAGCATTATCATCTAAACAGGTATCTAAATTAAATGGATAAACTCACAGTTTTTTCCTTTTGGGAACATCAACTAAAATCAAGGAAACTGTTTCTACAAAAAACTGTTCCTGTCAAGGCACAAAAAACTGTTTCTACAACTCGCCAAAAAAACACCTCCATGAGCAATAGTTACTCCCCCCAACAACCTCCCAAGTTCTTCATCGTTCCTTATCGCCAAAAGAAGATGCCTCGGGATGATCCTCGTCTTCTTGTTATCCCTCGCAGCATTTCCAGCCAGCTCCAACACCTGCAATCAAACACTGCCTATAGTCCCCTGTTTTCCAATCTCAAGAAACCGAACGAAATTTCAGAAATTGAAAGACACCCATTGAAGAACAGATCAAGAAATTACCTCTGATTCGCGAGCAGGTGAAGAAATTAGGAGGATGACTTCTTAGGAGGATGAATCACAGAGAGAGGAGAGGGAGATCTCGCTGATCTCTTCTTCTCTGTTGCTGCTTCTTCGACACAAAGAGGAGAGGGCTTCTTCGACGGATCTCTTCTTCTCTGCTGATCTTCAACAGATCTACTGCGGCTGATCTTCGACAGATCCCTTCTTCGATAGAGAGAGGAGAGAAGAGGAGAGGAGAAGACAGGGAGATCTCCTTCTCGAGACAGAGACAGAGAGAGGAGAGGGAGATCTCCTTTGGTCCTTCCCCTATTCGAGACAGAGACAAAGAGAGGAGAGTGGAGATCTCCTTCGGTCCTTCCCCTATTCGAGACAGAGACAAAGAGAGGAGAGGAGAGACAGAGAAGGGAGAGTTTAGGTTTAGGTTTTGCTTTAGGTTTTTATAGTAAATGCGATTTGAAACGGTCCGGACGGGTTCAACCCAGACCGTTTCTTTTTAAAAAATAGAAACCGGGACCGGACCGTTTTATAACGGATCCGGACCGATCCGAACCGTATCTAAAAATACAAAATTAAAATCCGGACCGCTTAGAGCAAAACGGTCCGGTCCGGTTTAAACCCGCAGATCTTCGACCCGTTTGCCCACCCCTATCCTCAGGTTTTGGAACGAAATCCATCAACCAACTATGACGCCAGCTTATATGCTTCCTCGAAGCATACTCCACATTGACCTCCTGGTGTCAGACCTGAGTGCTCATCCTCACTAAGTCCGGGGCAAACATGTTTATCTACGCATCTGGATGAAGCTTTCCCGGATTAAGAATTACACCGGCACCACCCTTTGCAGTCGCCATTATTCCCAAGCTCTCCTCCACAGCCTTTTCTTTGTCATGAACAACTTACCCTTTAGTGCGAGACAACTTAACATGATTCGGATGAAGGGGAAGAAGCAAGTTATCTAACAAACCCTCCAACACCTCGAGACGTGGCCTGGAACGAGATGGTAAACAATGCAGACTATGAAAAACTTGGCATGTGCCACCACGACCACTATCAGACAGCCCACCAATGGGAGGATCAGATTTCAGAACCTCAGGCGAATCCTTGAATGAACCTTCTATCAAAATGGTCTCATGCGAATCAGCACCAGTAGTAGCCGCCATTGCATCGGCCTTCGCCCCGACAAGTCGATCAGACTCACGCTCTTCACTTACAGGAGCAAGTCATTTTGGAGTCGACCCAGTTCTAATGCGGGACTTCTTCGAACTGACAAAGGAGGCAAGCATCTCGAACGACTCCTCTGTAGACAAAACAGGAGCTTTGGCCCAGCGGCTTTCCTCTTCCTAGAAGGAGCCCATCTTCAGACTTAACTCGCGACATTCAATAAAGAATGGGGAACCAAATAAAGTTAGGAACACATATGACATACACCATGTTCCTCGTTGACAAGCCACAAAATATCTCCATAGTGTTTGCTCCTTTAGGGTAAGAGGAGTGGTGGGAAACCGTCCGGCGAAGAAACACAAGCAACAATTAGCAAGCAATCAAGCGCAATGAAATCAGAAGAAAAGTTGTACTTACGAAATGGCTTGAACTCATGCTTGAGCGAACGACCCTTGAATTGGAAGTACTTTGAATCCGGAGCCAAGAAGCAATACTTCTGCCAGAACTTGAAGTCATCAGGCATATTTGTGAAGCAACCTGGCGACGTCATTTTGCAGACATCGTTACTCTTCAACTGAGGAGAAGTCAGCAATTGGATCACTCGTGGAATCACGAGGACGCCAGCTTCCTTCGCCTTAATTAGAATAAGAAGAATGATCCTATATCCATTAGTCCCCCACTAGGCCGTAGTAATTTCAAGGAAGTTAATGAAGTCCCAAATCACATCCAGAACAGAAAAACGTACTCCGGTTTGGAGCATCTCCTGATGCAAGCAGATGAACCCCGCCGATGGTGATATTGGCGACTGGTCACTCTTCAGAACAAACAACGGTAGGTCCCCGGGGACCCCAAACTTCGTACAGATTTCAACAAGGCAAGATTCAGAAAACAACCTGTCTTCGAAAAACTCAAGGCCCCTGGCCAAGGTTGCGACATCAAGAAGGTCTTATTGAGTCATAAAGAAGATGAACAATATTTTCAATCAGAAGACGAACAGAGCAATATCTTCAAAAGCAAAGAAAATAAAAGTGCCAATCTCTGCACAACGGATGACTTAAATAGGGATTAGGTTCCCGCCTTTTTTTCGCTGAACCGATGCACGTTCAATAAATGCAGCGGGCGACTCAGGCAATGATTCAGACTCAATCATCATGATCGGCATATCTTTTCAAGAGATGACTTAGCGAACCGATGTGACGACCCACGAACTTGGGGGGAGTAGCTGATGATACACCAAAATGGTCACATTCCTTAGCCATACACGTGTCATAATGATCCCAAGAAATTACGGGCCCCAGCGTCAATCCAACATTGATCCAGCCCAAGCGGTTCTAAGCCTACCTAATGCAGTCTGCCAAATGGACTCGAACTCTCACTGCTTGGTTAGCCCATACGTCTCACAACTATCCGCAATGCCCGTAAGCTCTGTTAAGGCAAGTATCTTGAGGATCAACTTCGGACAGGCAACTACTACAGCTCTTCGCTTCCAACTAGGAAGTAAATACTAGAGTACATATCACACAGGGAAATTTCTTCTTACGGATTACCCTGAGATTGGGAACTATCTCCCACATATCTAAGAGCACAAGGCTAACAGGAAAATTCCCTTTTACAGCACGACTCTTAATGAGATAAGGATCTCCACAAAAATCTCATTCTTAAACTACGCCATCGATGGCTTGGTCAAACCAGGACTCCTGCACTATAAATAAGACATGAGGTTGGTAAGCTACGGTATGCTACAAATTTTTTGTTTACATCATTACACCTTCATTAGATCTCTGTCTGACTTTAGCATCGAAGTGCCAAAGGGCAGCACAACGGTGGTTCGTGGCTCACGTGCATTCCTTGTGTAGGTTGGCAGGTCAGCGGGACTAGGTCAAAATAGGGAGTGAAAAACGAATGCATCAGTAAATATGCTAGAGATGCTGATAAGCGAGGTAAAGCATGTGATAACTGGTACAACTTGTGCCCATCTGATTGGCTATCAAGTGTTGCATCGATTGGCCACTCAAATGTAAGGAGTCCCATTTGCTTGATTCGATTTTATGATGAAAGAAGCTCATTGAGTTAATTTGATGTCTTAAACTAATTTTTTCAAAATAAGTGGAATAAACAGTCACAATAAGAGTATGAGAGCTCACTCCATTGGCCAAACCCAAGTTTATGCAGCTCACCCACTAAATCACATGAACCCTTCTAACCAAATTCATACTACATTCTCACCTTATAACCCCAAGCCTTGATTATAAATAAATTTTTACAAAAAAAAACTTCTAGAGTTGAAAAAAAATCGACCAAACTGATTAAACCAACTGAACCGATCTATTCGATTTAAGTTCGGTTCGATTATGTTTCGGTTTTAAAAAATTCAAAACCGAAGTGGTCGGTTCGGTTTGTGATTTTAACCGACAAAACCGAACCGATCGAATTTATATAATAAATAATATATACTTTATACAAAAATATTATAATATGTTTAAAATAGTTGGTCGGTTCGGTTACAATATACATAAATTAGAATTGGTTCAGTTTGAAAATTTTGAAACCAATCAAAGTCGATTCAGTTTTCAACCCTACAAACTTCACAACTGAAATTTAAGGCAATTAACTCGACACACCCTCGAGTAACTTGGTTGCAAATGAAAATGGGCTCATTGGAACTTAAACATGCCTACCTAGTACACGAACTCACCCTAAGTCAAACCATAGTCGATGTTCTAGGTGGGTCACATGAACCATGGGAGGAATGGTTGTAGGAGGAGAGAAATTGTGGAGGATGGCGTGGATTTCATAGTGGTGAGAGGGGAGACAATAGAGATGAAAAAGGGTTGGGTTGTTGGGAACCATCTAATGTTGTTGTGCGGAGCTGAAAAAAGACGGATGGAGAAAAACATGTAGGCAACCATGGATTACCTCGAGAGTAGTAAAACATATAGCCTATGGGTAAGTTGGTGGGTTTTGTGTAGGGATGGGCAAACGGGTCGAGGATCCTCAGGTTCAAACCGAACCGGACCGTTTTCCTCAAAACGGTCCGGATTTTAATTTTGAATTTTTTGATACGGTTCGGATCAGTCCGGATCCGTTATAAAACGGTCCGGTTCCTGTTTTTTAAAATGAAACGGTCCGGATTGGACCCGTTTCAAATTGCATTTAATAAAAACTTAAATATATGTTTTAATGTCTCTGTCTCTGACTTTGAGATGATGGAGCAGAAGGAAAAAAGAAGAGGAGGAGACGTATGGAATCAGTCCAAAACCCCCTCTCTGTCTCTATTTCCCTCTCCTCTCTCTCTCGAGTCTATGTCTGTCGAGTCAAGAAGCAACAGCAGCACGAGAAGAAGAAGAAGTAGCAGGCTAGCAGCGAGCTCCTCTCTCTCTCTCGAGTCTCTATCTCGAGAAGAAGAAGCAGCAACACGCAGCACGGGAAGAAGGAAGTAGCAGCGAGCTCCTCTCTCTCTTGAGTCTCTGTCTCGAGAAGAAGAAGCAGCAGCATGAGAAGAAGAAGCGGTTTTGTCTCGAGAAGAAGAAGCGGCTCTGTCTCGAAAAGAAGAAGCAGCCTCCTCTCTCTCTCTCTGTCTCGAGAGGAGGCTGTTTGGATGATCTGTTTGGAGTGATGAATCTGTTTGGATGGATCTGTTTGGAGTGATGGATCTGATCTGTTTGGAGTGATGGATCTGTTTGGACTGATGAATCTATTTGGATGATCGATCAAACAGATTAGGTGAGATTAGATGATGAATCTGTTTGGAGTGATGGATCGATGATGAATCTGTATCTGAGTTTATCAATGATGGATCTCTTTTGTATGATCTGTATGATGGATTTGTATGCTTTTGTATGATCTGTTTATGATGGATAGATGATGGATCTGTTTAACAAATTTATTTTTCTGTTTTTTTTAAGGCAATTATTTCTGTTCTTGATTCAATTGGAACCGTTTGGAACCGTGAAATCGGACTGTTTCAAACGGTTCGAGTTAGGTTCGGTTCCAATGTTAAAAATCAGGGGATCCGGACCGGACCGGATCCGTTAATTTGAAACGATTCGAGTTAGGTTCCTCTAAATTTAGAACCGATCCGGACCGTGCCCACCCCTAGTTTTGTGATGCATTTAGAATAAAGGGTATTTTAGTCAATAAACAAACTTTGACCAGTGTAATTCGTTAAAAAGATAAGAGTTAGACACATTTACAACTTAAAATGGGTGTCAAACTAGAGCATTGCTACAGCGCACTGGGGGTTTGCCTGGTATTTTGCCTGGTGCTACCCCCCACCATCCATTTAGTCTCGCGATATGTGCTTCACCCATCTCGAGGCAAAATGAATGGTGGGAGGTTTGCACCAGGCAAAATACCAGGCAAACCCCCAGTGCAACAAAGAATTTTCGGTCAAACTATGTTCGGTATAATGAAAAATAATAAATAATAATGGTGGTGGGAGGAGAGAAATTGTGGAGGGTGGGTTGGATTTCATAGTGGTGAGAGGAGAGACAATAGAGATGAAAAAGGGTTGGGTTGGGTTTGTTGGGGACCATCTGATGGTGTTGTGTAGAGCTGAAGAAGAGATACCGAGAAAAACATGTAGCCAACCATGGATTACATTGAGAGTAGTAAAACATATCTAAACCTTTGGATAAATTTTGGTGATTTTGTGGAGTGCATTTAGAATAGAGGGTATTTTAGTCAATAAATAAACTTTGACTGGTTAATATGTTTGATCTAATATATCTGTTAAAAATCAGAGTTATACTCGATTACAATTTAAAAAAAAAAAACATTAAAATTAAAATCTGATTGGAAAAGGAAATCAATTGCATGCTTTCACAGCAAAAATGAATTAAATATCATTTTGCTATAGTTTTGGAAAGAGATTTTGCATGAACAAAATTAAAAGGAAGCTCCACCTCAAATTCGTTTTCTAAATAGTAATCAATGTGGTAGTAAAATATATGTTAGGATAGAAATGTAAACTGATGAGATGCTGATTTTTTATTTTTTATTTTTTATTTTTTCCTACAAGGTAAGGAAAATCTTCTCTACATAGAATTCATTCACAGAATTTGCTTATAAAACCAACCATGGATTCCATCCCACCACCATGCATGTAAATCTCACAATCTATCCTTCTTCTTCAGTGATTCAGCAAAACCATGGCAGGATGGGAATGGGGCAGCGGTAGCAGTAGCAGTGATGATTCGCTAAAAAGACTCCAGGAAAGGAGTAGGCAAGATGATGCTCGAATGGTGCAAGCTCTTGGTACCATCACTGCCATGAGATCGGAAACACCTCAGAATGCTGCTGAGGTTCAATCCGTTAGCTCATCTGCACTATCGGATACGAAGATGTGTATTATTTGTCATCAAGAGTATACAAAAACAATTGGACAAACAATTAACACATTGAGGTGCAACCATATGTTTCACAAAGTTTGTATTGACAATTGGTGTTCTCGTAACCCACTCTGCCCAATCTGTCGAAGCTCTATAGTCCGGTGACAATGAAAATTAGTTTAGCTTATAGAGTTCAAGTAGTATATAGAATAATAGCGGCACAGAGTCGTGCAACCAAAATCTTAGTTACCTTAGGGCGTATTTATTCTTTTTTTTTAAAGGCAAGTGTGCCGCCAGTGGGTATAGAACTCAAAACGTAAGGATTAAACCACCCCAGTCATAACCATCCAACCAAACTACCATTGGCAGGGCATGTTTATTCTCAATCAAGGTTTACTATTATTATTAGTATTATTATTTTTCTGGTAAGAATTAGGTGATGGGTCAGATCTTTATATAAATAAATAGACAATACATAATGTGAATAATTTTCAAAACTTGCGTATTTTTCTTTCTGGATTTGAATAACATGTCCAATGAGAACACTGTTAGTAGTTCTTCAACTCGCAACCTACTAAGGGAGAGTGGCCAAGCATCTCAATGAAATGATCAATACATTGCTATCGAGCAGGTGTGGGTTTTGCTATCTGCCAATCTTGATCAACGCACATTGAATGCAAAGTGTGTACTAAAAGTGTGGAACGGCATAAGACAAATTAATGCAAAAGTACATAGGAGAATACGAAACTGGAGCAATATAGAAAAAGATACTGACATGATAAAACTGCATTCTCTCACATTAATAAACATAATGAAAAACCTGAAGAAAAATAATAGAAGAGACAATGAAAAAACATACAAACCCCATTTGGGAAGGGTGATGAGGAAAAATTGAAGTTGACAGAAGCACTGCTGCTACTACTGCTATTCCAGTTGCTCTATTGGAACAAATTGAAAAGCTACCATACTTTCTGATATTGGATTGGATGTAGTCCTACAATAGAATTGGAGGACATCTCAAGAAGAAGAACCAGCCTGTCGTTGGTCTCCAAAGATACGTTGTCTGAAATCGGATACCATAAGAGGAAGACCCTTACGGAGAGCAACAGTAGGCTCCCAACCAAGCAGATCCTTAGCCTTGGAGATGTCTGGTTTCCTCATGTGAGGATCATCTTCTGTGTTTGGCTTGAACTCTATCTTTGCATTTGGATCTATTGTCTCTTGCACCACCTGCACATTGCCAATTTTCAAAATCAAATAAGCCACCTTCAACTAAGCAACAACTCAATCTCAAAGCCATCCAACGTGTTGAGCTGTGAAATAATCTGAACTAAAAGGATGTGGAAGATGGCCTAGTCCAGGTAGCTTGCAAGAGTGTATTAACAGCTAGAGCAAACATTATTCAGAATTTCCTGCATCTAAAATGAATGTGGTCCACTGTAATGTTTATATCCATTCTCAAGTGGTGGAAGTCTCAGTTGAATCAGTTGATCCATTCTTATGGTAATTCCTAGTATTCTACAAGCTCTATCACTTCATTATCAAATGATATTCAGACACCAACTCATGAACGATGGAAGAATGGTATGCAAACACCAACTCTGATAAATGATGGAGTTCAAAGAATCATTTACAATGGTATGGCAGGTGATCATGGTAAGTATTGAGTGGTGTCGATAAGACTGGGAAGAATGTATGGAAAAAGAGAGCGAAGAATTATTAATATTATACCTGGGCAAGTTCGAGCATTGTGAATTCGCCTGGGTTTCCTAGATTGAAGGGTCCAATATGTTCTCCTTCCATCAACCGCATTAAACCTTCTACCTGTACCACCATCAGCAATGCAATTAGTTTTCATCACAAATAACTCATTCTGTGTATAAATTGAAAAAAAAATATCATCTTGTAATCTATGTTATGATAGATTTTGCACCAAACTAGAAGTGTTTCACATCTAGTAATCACAAGTGAGATGCGGATTCCAAATAGCAATTGATTGTATGAAGATTTAAGCAAACTCAATTTCTTTCCAATCAAGACTATTTTAGTAAAGTAACAATTAAATAAATGAAATAAAACTATTCCTTGTGAGTGTGTGACATACTTAGAAAAACATAGAATGCTAAAATTAAGAATTAGATAATATGTGTTCCTTTACCAGATCAGAAACGTATTGGAAACTCCTGGTCTGCTTCCCATCTCCATACACTGTCAGTGGTTGCTTTCTCAGTGCCTGCAAATATCATGACGAAATAATTAACCAGACTAAATTAAATGTTGATGTACAAAATCAAACATAAATAAATTAGTTGAAACAAAATGAATTGGTCTACTTTAGTGATAGAGGTAGGTCAGCTTGATCAGGAGGGGACCGGCTTTTATGCAAAATTATAAACAAACAGGGAACCAACCTGAGCAACAAAATTACTGACGACGCGACCATCGTCAAGGCACATACGAGGTCCATAAGTGTTGAAAATCCTTGCAATCCTGACATCAACACCACCTCCTCTGTGGTAATCCATTGTCAAAGTCTCTGCCGTTCGCTTTCCTTCATCGTAACAACTCCTCACACCTGCATCACCAGAATTGGTTCAGACAATTGACTCTCCACAGCTTATTAGATTCTGGAGATAAATCATCGACTCAACAACCAAACAGGAATAAGCATTACATGCCCGAAACACATTTAGCTGATGTGTTATCTGTTTTCCAATATTTTCTATTATACCTATGTTTTTTTCACAAAAAAGGAGACATAATTGTGTAGGGACATAAGAAGATCTCCAGTTGTTCAAAATAGTCAGAAATCCAAATATAAGTTTTTGTCCTCCATATACACCAACAACATTTAGCAAAACATTGGGTATAGAGCAGTGGAAGCCGGCGGCATTCCTCTAACAAAAGCTATGTTTTTATTAACTTATGATCAGTAAAATCCTAATCAAACAGCTTCCTAGTTTCTACTAGGCTTGATTTTCAAATCCATAGATCTTTCCTCATTTGCACATAACAGAAGAACTAATAGATATTTTAGGTTGCCTTATGAATGTTGTACATGAAAGAATGCAATTGTCATTAGAATATTCTTCCTAGCCATGCATGTATTAGAGGTACAAAAAAAAAGGTAAAACAACATAATATAAACTTAAAGCCAATTTGATTAGTACAATCATAGTTATTAAAACATTTATGGTATCATTTATCGGACACCCTAAGTTTAAGATACATGTTTTGTAACGTATCATGTATCAGGGCAAAAGTAAATATACAGATATAATAATATATACTATGTATTTGAGCTTATGACAAACATAAATACGGCTTCTTCAAGCAAGGAGATCCTAAAACACTCCCATTGATATATGACTTGTGTGTAACTTGTACAAGGGCGGTACATCTCTCCATCATCCTATATCGGGATATCGTAAGATACATATATGTATCGTGTATCGTACTATAATATCGTAGGATATTGAAATCTATGAGTACAATTAAATAATAATGATCAACCCCTTCTTGGGCCAAAAATCTTACTATTTACGAAGGAATTGGAGCTACATCGCTTTTCAATTTCCACTCAAGAGTTCTTATGTGTCTACACGCCTCCCACATACAATCTATTGAACGAATTGACATTTGTTGTTGAGATGTGCTACACTCCTTGACCAAAACAAAAAGCTTCATATGTTGCACTTTTGTATTTAAGCAGCTAGCAGTTCTCACCCATGGAGACAGTTTCTGAATTTTGCTCAACCACGTTAATAAACTTTAAATGAATAAATATCCACCTTCATCCATTATTCATATATTTGGAGTTTCCCTATTTTACATCTCCAGACAATGCATCTATGATTTTCACCCAAAAACCAAGGCATATAGGATGGATGAACAAATAAATCTATTTTCTTTAAACCCTTTTCCAACCAAACATTTTTGCTAAAATGCACATCTCAAAAAAAAAAAAAAAATGCAGTTGGCAGTTAGACGGCGACCTTCTAATGTAAGTTAGATACAAGGCAGCTAATAATAAGAATAATATACAAGCTGCACCATAGTGTAGATCCAAATTTCTCAACAAGGAAGAGTAAAAAATTGAAATGTAAAAAACACTCACCAATGGGATTAACATTTCCCCAGTAAGTCTCCACCTGTGGGTGCTGCAGAGGATCACCATAAACCTCACTGGTACTCGTTAGCAAGAACCGTGCACCAACCCTCTTCGCCAACCCAAGCATGTTCAACGTACCCACCACATTGGTCTTGTAAAACCCACAATTCAGTCAAGGAAACACACCACACACCAAATTGATAAATAAAAGCATCAAAATTCAGATACCCAAACACGAAATTCATACAAAAATCATAACAAAATATCAAAAATTTTCCAAAAGGATATGATGGTCTTGACTGGATTGAACTTATAATGAACAGGGGAGGCAGGGCAAGCAAGATGGTAGATCTGATCAACTTCAAGCAACAAAGGCTCAACCACATCATGTCGAATGAGTTCGAACCTCGGATTTCCAAAGTGATGCATCACATTCTCCTTCCTCCCAGTGAAGAAATTATCAACAACAATCACACTGTCTCCTCTTTTGATCAATCGATCAACAAGGTGACTCCCCACAAACCCTGCACCACCCGTCACAACGATCCGCAACCCCTTTCGTTTAAGCCCCAAAGGGACTCTCCCCACTGACCCAATTGATGCAACAGACCTCACAGATCCGAAATCGACCCTCGAAGCGACATGAATTGGGGTCAATGAGTTGGGGATCGGAAGAGCAGGGGAAGACTGGGAGGAAGGGAAGAGGGTGAAGAAGAGAGCTCCGATTGAGATCCCGACCAATAGGAAGAACAGACGCTCGTAGTGAACAGGAGGGTTCATAGAAATCCATGGTTTGTGAACTTTGGGAGAGTAATTGGTGTTCTGAACTTGGGTTACTTGGGGTTCTTGGCCTCTGTAAGTTAACTCAGAAGCCATGTTGGAGATGGAGAGAGCAAAATCGAAAATATGGGTTTTGTAGAGGAGATTGAAAGGAGGAGACCCAGACAGGGAGATTGGATTTGAGCGAGAGAGAGAGAGGGGAGAAATCTAATCAAATGCTATGTTTTTTTTTGGGTTCTACTATACCTCTGCAGCACACGAGGAGTTTGAGTGGAGTAAATTTCGGTCGTTTGATGGTGACTGTTAAATAGGCATTGGTTTTGGGTGGTATTTACGAAATGAATGGCACTGTATATTGTATATTGTCTCTTTTGAGGACAGTGGGATCTGAGACTCCAACAAACCTGGGTCCACGATGCAGTAAATTTCGGTCGTTTGATGTTGATGTGGGGATTAGGGCAAGTAAAAACACAATGAGTATAGAATGAACGAGGCTTGGGAGGTTCTACGATCAGGATGATGTGGTATTATTAAAGAATGTTTTTATAATCTCAAAATACACAATACTATAGAAATTTTATAATTTTTTTTAGAAAAACCTGATTTTTTAGTATTTTCAGTGTAGAATACAGAGGCGGTGGTTTTTTGGTGCAAGGTAGATGTGTATATCTGATAATTGTCTTATCCGGAATACATGGTTGATCGTTCTACACTGGTTTATTTGAGCAGAAATTCTAGGTGTCGAGGAAACCAGCGAGGAAATGAGCGAGGGGAGGAGGTAATGCGCACATCCCAAGGGAGGTGAACGGTTCCCACCCCGCCACCTCCCTCCCTCGCTGGTTTCCTCGACACCTAGAATTACTCTTATTTGAGTTGAACCATCAATTTGACCGATTAGAATAAGAAGTTCGCTCCTGGGCTAAAGTGCAGAATGCCAAAACACCAACATCCAGTGCTCAAGACGTTCTTACGTGTTCGACATTTTAGGGTGAAAGGTCATTTTCAATGTACATTAATGGAATGAGTTCTGTTAATGAAAAAAATAAAAATAAAGAAAGAGGAATGATTGTATAGTATAAGGTGCTTCCCTGGCTAAGGTGTTGGAACTCGAGAATCATGTCGCAAGGGCAAAACAATAGCAATGGCAACATCACCAACACCCGAGCGTTAGCATGTCAACACTGTGCTTGTTGTATCAATTAGAACGTAGGAAGGGGGTCCAGATTAAAAAATGATACCTTCAATCGAACAATAAGAGAGAATAAGTTGAATACCTTACTTTATGATTAAAATCTAATTGGAAATTTTAATATTTAAAAGGTCACTAAGATGCAACTTTGCTTGAATTATAGTTTACAGGTAATCTCCACTTTGATTCAAATTAACACTTGGCTTTTCTTTTTGTTTATACATAAACAAGATCGGTTGAGTTTTATATGAATTTCTATGTGTGAAGAGGAATACATTGATTCCTAAAGTAATGACATTTAAGTGATTTAGTTTTAAACTCTGTTTGGAGTAAACTCTCACAGTTTCAAAGAGTAGTAACGGTTCATAAATTCATTTAGGGTTGCAACCTATAAACATTTTTGGAGATAGTTAGTCTTCTTCGATTAGATTAGATTAGATCTTTGTTTGATGCCTGGTGATAACATAAGACCCATAACCAATTCGATACCATTACCAATTGTTAATGTAGTAATAATTACGGCCGTAAAAAACAAGTTAGGATTGGTTGGTAGGGTTGTACCCCAAAGAGGGAGAGGATGGAAGGTGAGCACATGATACAGGTCCTTTCCTGGGGGGGAGACTACTGATGCTTGCTGGCGAGATGTCACAATTAACTGACCTCCATCGACATTCAAGTGCAAGGACTTCCACCTTCATCATATTCTCGAGTCTGAATCTCTCACCTGCCCTTATATAATACATGATGGAAGACTTTGCTCAAATGCACAGGTTGTTCATACCAGTATAATTGTGACTAAAATGCTGGCCTCGGACTCAAAAGTTACCCTAAACAATGTGAAAGTGTACATTCACCATATGCCGCTTACTCTTCTTTCTAATGTTTGACATGCTTCTTCCACAAATAGACAATCTTTCAGATAAGATCAGGAATCAATGCCAAACTCTACAGAGAATACCAAAAGGACTTTTTTTTTTTTGTATCAAAAGAATATAACCACCGAGGCATGGAATGTTAAAGAAAGAGATAAAAGATTAAAAAAAATATATGCAAAATTCAAAGTCTCAGAATGGAGAATGTAAATAAATGGTTAAACTAAAATGTACAAGGTCTGCTAACAATGAACCCCTGATTTGAGACAATAAACAGGGGTCTGTAAGACATGTTCTTTTTGCATGCTTATAAAAGTCCTAAAATAAACTCTATCCCCTCTACACCATGGAGAAGGCACATTCATAAAAGCCATTGCTAATCCATGTAACGGTCTTGATGGTATTTCTCAAATAAATATTGTTCAGTAGGGGTGGGCAAACGGGTTGAGGAACCGTAAATCCAAACCGAACCGAACCATTTTACTCCAAACAGTTCGGTTCTTATTTTATAAATTACGAAACGGTTCGATTCGGTTCCAGAACCGGTCTAAAACGGTTCGGTTCCGGTTTCTCAATTATTGTTTAAAATGGTTTGGTTTATAACCACTAACCCTAACAGCACCCCATTCTTTACATTGCTTTATTTCTTCTCATTCTCGCAGCTCGCCTTCTCTACTCCACTTCTCTACAAGCAGGCAGCAACGAGTAAAAGCAAGCAGCAACGACTCAGCGAGCACAAGCAGACGTGAGACGACAGCCACCCTCGTCCCCTCTCACTCTCCACAAGCACGACGACAGTCAACGACGCACAAGCAGACTGAGCAATGAGTAGATCTTCTTCTTCTTCTTCTTCTTGTATTCTTCATTCGGTTCTTTTTCCCTGTTTGTATTCTTCAACTTTTCATTTATCGATTTTTCCACAAATTAAAATCTATCAAGCCAAACTAAATTGATCTCAAAGGATTATGTAAGTTTAGGGATTTTCTAAATCACAGGATTTTCTGAATCTAAATTGAGTTTTTAATTTAATTTTTGATTCTATTATATACTAAAATTAAGGTGAAACTCATAATCAACATATCTGCTTCTGAATCCTCAACATCGAAGACAAAGAAAACCACCAAATCTCTTCACCATGGAAGGTAATCGATGATCCCCCCTTCAATTCTGTGAATTTTGATTATTTTATTTGTGAAATTTCGGTAATATCAATCGGTCATAACGCATGCAATTGTTTGATAAATTGTGGGGTTTTGTTCAATTTTGTTTCGATGCATGATTTTGTGTGAAAAATTGTGTTTTTGGTTGTTGATTGTAATTGGTGATCGGTCTCAGTTGGTGTTGCATTTGCAAATTTTGTTGGTAAATTGAATTTCTAGGGTTAGGGTTATGTTTAGGTTAGAACTTTGGTTACTGGGTGTTGAATGTTTGATGCTTTTGTAATGCGGCTGTAATGTTGAAAGAAAAGTTCGATTTTTTTTTGGTTGCTTGGGTTTTGTGTTTTAGTAGTTTGGGAAATTTGGTATAGGATGTGATGGTGGTGCTGTGTAAATTAGATTATATTATGTGGAGAGAAGATTGATTGGTTGAATTGATTTTCAATCCACTGCAGCAAGAATGGATTTTTTATCTGTCCAGCTGTTTTTCAGTGACATTATTATTGTTTGCTAGAGATTATGGGATTTTTCATTTTCCTGCTGCAGGTGGGTATGGCACATTGGAGGAGCTCTTGGAGGTCATCACTTGGGATCAACTTGGCATCCATGACAAACCTGTAAGCAACCAAAACCAAATCAAAAAACCAACCATGGAGTCTTGGTTTTTGTTACCTTCATTTGCTTGACAAAGTAAGGAAATCTGTGCAGGTGGGTTTGTTGAATGTGGATGGATATTACAACTATCTACTGACCTTCATAGACAAAGCAGTGGATGATGGGTTTATCAAGCCTTCACAGCGCCAAATAATTGCCTCTGCACCAAATGCAAAAGAACTTGTTGAGAAGCTTGAGGTGTTAATTAATGATTACCATTGTTGTTTTTAGGGGTGGGCAATGTCGGTTCGGTTCGATTTTGAGCCCCAAACCGATTTTGAACCGATTTAATTCGGTTTGTCCAAAACCCAAACCGAAATCGAATTTTGTATTTGTAAATCGATGAATTCGGTTGAACCGAATTTCGGATCGGTTCGGTTCGGTTGGACCAAAATTTCAGGCTCAAGCATTTGAAAGACTTTCATTAAAACATATCCAATTTTTTTACAGGTCCAATTTTTTTATAGACTCAATTTTTAGCCCACAATTGAAAACTTTGAGAGAATGGGGTGATTTAGTGCAACAGGGTGTATTGCAATGCATTTGTTGCACTAATCAAGTATTGATACCTACTTTTTATTTAGTTATTTATATATATTTAATTAATCGGTCGGTTCGGTTATAAATCGGTCGGTTCAAAACCGCAAACCGATTTTGAACCGTTTATAATCGGTTCGGTTCGGTTTAAATTATTTTCTCTCTACTCATATTTCGGTTCGGTCGGTTTACCGAATTTAAATCGATTTTTGCCCACCCCTAGTTGTTTTGTTGGTTTTTTAGTGTTTGTTTTTATTTGGGTTCAATGATATTGTTTTGTTTTTGCTTTGATTGTAGGCATACGTGCCTGTACATGACTAATAGGTAACTAATCTAAAGTTCAAATTACAATTCACTCAACTCATTCCATTTAATCAAATTTCATGACTTCACATGCTCAAATTTATTTTCCTTACATGAAGCTTCTTCAACAATAGCCTTCTTCCTTTCTGTGTTTTAATAGTTCCTATGATTGCCCAACTTCTTTGCAGAGTTATAGTTCTTACGTTATGCATGTGTCCATTGAATCTTCTGCTTTTGTATACATGTTATAATGAAAACTAAAAAACATGTTTCTCAATTCATCAATTTAGTAATAGATGGAGAGAGGGTATAGATAGAAGGTAATTTCTATGAGATATTTCTTCTCCTAATGAAATGAGATTCGTTGTTTCAAAGAACCGTTTGGAACCATAGGAACCGAGCCGTTGTAAACGGTTTGAATTAGGTTCGATTCCAACGTTCAAAATAGAGGAACCGATCCGAATCGGAATCGTTAAAATTTTAAAAGGTTCAAGTTAGGTTCCTCAAAATTTGAAACCGAACCGAACCGTGCCTAAACCTATTGTTCAGTATAATGGTAAAAGAAATACATGTTTTAGGTGAATCTAATTTTGTACATCCTCACCTGTAAAGATGAGCATACAATGTATCAAAATCATTCAAGCTCCGCAATGGCAACCAACCTTGCATTTTAAATCACTCCTGTTGTATACAATTGTTCTAAAAATCAGCCTAACAGCGCTTAGATGCTAAAAGGTAGAAAACCGCCCAGATTAATGGCTGGACGGTCTGAGCGATTTGAGCAATTTTTTTTTTAATAAAACTGATTGTGTTCTTATTTTATTTTTCTTCTCTTTTTTAGAAATAAACTATTTAATTATTTTTTACTTAGTATATGTTTAAATGTAGCAAAAAATGATTACTCAATGGATCTGCCGGTACCAATTTTACTAATGTAGATTTTATCAAACATGACTAAAATTATTCATGCAATTTGAAGAACAATAAAATAGTAAGTTTGAATATTTGTCCACAAATTCAATTTTATATAAAGTACCCATCATGACCAACTTCAATCATTTTACTTTTAATAAATTTTATTCGTTATTATTAATTTTTCATGTTTTTAAATTTTGCATATGTATCTTGACATTAAATTGAATGCAAATGATAAGATATTATGCTTAACTTTTGTAAATTATTAAAATTATAATGCAAAATCGAAGACCGCCTAGGCACCCACCTAGGCACCTGCTTGCTGCCCACCCAACGCCTAGCACTTTTTAAAACACTGATTATGTGCACATGGATCCGCGTTGATGTCTGCACACCAAATTGTCAATCATAATATCATTCTAGCTTGTACAAATCCAAAGGAACAAGAAAATTTTCCGTCAACATTGTTAGTCTAGCTTGTACAAATCCAGACGCACATTCAACATCAAATTTTGAACTAGCATTGCATTTGAGATAATTTGTCTCTTATCGTCAGGCACTTTTCAACTGGCAATTCATAGCAAAAAAAAAAAACATTTGGAATAAATTATAGTTATTTAATAGCACATCTCTATCTAAAGAAAATAGACTTTCACTGTAGCAGGATCAGATAAATCCGTATGTGAAGAAAATCCATGTCTGTCATCATTTGAAAAACCCAAAATGCCCAAAAAAATCAATATTATACGAACAACAATGACCGGGTCAAATTAGAAATTTCATTAACCGTTATTGTTAACTTTTCAATCAACTTTCCTCTATTGGAATGACGCCGTTGCCCTCCACATTTCTACCTATTTACAAGCCCAAACCAATTAGTCATTTTTTTTAAATGAAACCCACATAATTTGATGTTGGGTTTGGCTCATGGATTGAACTTTTTTAAGCTCTATTTAGGCCATGGCTTATGAATACCATTGGAGAAAAGAAAAAAAAAATCATAGAATAGACTATAGTGCACTACATATTTTAGTAAAACTTAAATTGAATTTTTTTAATATTAGCAAAATCAGTGTGTAATTTTTCTAATTAATGTCACGAAATTAGATCAATATGGAATATACGCGCCCGTAGAGCACGTCAACCCCTGGTCTATATAATATTTACAAAAGCCAATAGCAGTCTTGCGTATGATACATAATGCTCACCAAACTTCTATAATCAGCACCGATTTACCTCTAACTAGGAGCAACTACAAATTAGAAACAATGCTTAACTAGAGGCTAGACACAAGCACAAAAATAAACACGACCTTAACCTAAAAAATGTGTAATTCATAGTGCTATACTGGAATATCCTTTGAACATACATCAACTTTACCAAGAGGCAAGAGCTGTTTGCTGTAGAGGGGGAAATAAAAGGAAACTGAATTTTCAATTTCCAGTTACAAGGACAGTCATATTTCTTGGTTCTAGAAACAAGTTTTCCATAAGTAGTTTGATAACAGTTCTTTTATGACTTCTAAATAATGATAGATGCCTAACTCGTATTAGGTGTAACAGATTAATAAGTTGACTAACTTCAACTCTTCACTCTTCACGTGCCTTCAAGCGTACCAATAGCTATCAAGCAGAAGTGTATTCAAAGCATTCTACTTATGATTTTTTATGCATCATAATAGAGAACTTGTACCAAACTTATAGGTGGGACACACCACCAACATCATAAAATGGCTCATGTGAAGCTAATAAGCCATTATTTAACAGGTTTAATGCCAGTAAACTCAGATTGATTTGACGGGAAGCCAATCTAGTGTCTATGTTCGCCTAAAAAACGACTATACGTCTCTGATGTGAATCGCAAGTTTCTTAATCAGCGTCACCATCTAGATGTGCTACCATCCTTGAAACAGATTTTAATTGCAACGGGCATTTGTGATTCAGAAGCATTACTAGCACAATAGGACTGTCACGGCATAGTATTAGTATATGGACAATGTCTGAATCCTATTATGCAAGAAGTACAGAGTGCATGTATCGGTCATCAGTGAGGTTGGCAGTCAGATTGGGCATGGACAAGTAGAATCCGCATTTCACATATTCAACACATCAAAAAACCAACAAGACGAACACAAGCATGCAAGCAGGTGGATAAGCAAATAAAACCTGGGTAGATCCAGCACTCTTGAAACATTTAGAATCGGCGGAGCTCTTTCGGTGGCTTGTAGTTAAGGGGATGAGTCTCAGGAGTTGCATTCTCGTCTTCTTTCCACATTTTGATGGTCTTATCAGCCTCGCAAGTAACAAGCCTTGAACCAGTTACGTCATATGAGATGGCATATATACCAGCTTCACTCTCCAATGACCCTGATAAACCCAATAATTCTTTAGTATTAACATGCACCGCAAACAGAACTCTACAGTGCATAAACTAAATATACCAACTACGTACCTGGTTGCACAATCGTTTCTTTTTGCTGGAAGTTATGTCCACTCTTCCAGTCCCAGAACCACAAGGAGCCATTGTCACCTTCGAGAAAAGCAAACCTTGAAGTTAATTTCATTTGTAGTCAGAAAGTTCTTTCTTCACATTTTGCAAGTACTAAATGTGTCTTCCCCCTTATGCATCGTGCCAATATGCGCTCAAAAATACCCTTACACCAACAACTGTCCAAATTCTGTTGCTGTAAAGCCTCCTAATCTTTTGATGCCATGATACATTTTCAATTTCGTTGCAGAACCATAATTATATTACAATGCCCATCCAAAAAAAAGAAAAGACTCCTAATTCAGGCCAACAATTCCTAAAAGCTAAACTACATCGCATAAATCTCCCTACCCACCAAGGGAAGTATTTTTAAAGGTTAACTCACCATGGTGTTGTGATCCCCATTGCGTGGATATCATTTTATGGCCATATTAAAAATGATGTACTCGAAAGGATGTAAAATGTGACATACCTCCTGTAACCATTACACCATCTTCATTCACCGCCATTGCATTGATGATGGTTTTCTGTTGGGAGCTGATGAATAAAAAATTGAGTTAGAAGAATATAGGCCATGGTTCGGTTAAAAATACACATGCTTAACGACATAGCTAAGACTAATTGAGGACAATAAAAATGATAAAAAGCCTTTATAGGAGTCAGTGTTTTATTGAATTAAGAAATGGTTATGATATTCAAAATGCACGCTTTCAACCTGTCTCCAATAGGGAGATGGTCTTGGGATAGAATCCTTCATCGAGCAGTTTGGGTGTGGATGGAAAGAAACAATAGGATCTTTCAGGAATGTCCAGTGTTATAAAAGGCGTTGGGAGCGTACGAGTCGACTCTAAGCGCGAGGAAAAAATCACCCTTGGGCCTACGCATCTGAGTTGCTAAACAGGGCGCTCGCTTTTGCTGTCTGATGGTACGAGTCAAGTCGTCCAAGTCGACTCGGTCTGAAGTGTACGAGTCTAAAAACAGTAGGAATGTCCATGATACCATGTGAATAAATACAAAAGTTAGTATGTGGATGTGTCACGGCAGCTGAGGTATTTTGAGAACATGTTTCTCGCCTTGAATGCTCACCTGGGATGGCTTAGACTTGGTACATAACAACAATGCTAGATGTAAATTTGTTGTTGTGTGTGTGGGGTTCATTTGTTCATGCATTATATTGTCATCGGTTGGCATTAGGATTTGGGACTCTAGATGTAATAATACTTAGTATTTTTATGAATTACTACTTAGTTAAGTTACAATAGATGTTGTTAAGTTATTATGCATTTCACTTTTCATTGAAATTATTTTGAACAATGTTCGTCTCAAAAGGCAATCTAATACTGTCAATAACAAATAACTTTTAATTGAGTAAAAACAGACCGTATAGATGTTTATGTACCCCCAAAAAAAATCTTAATATTTTGGATAGATCCAGATGTTTAATCCAACCTTGCAAAATTTTCCATGATATGTGGATAAATTAAATATCATTTCCTTCAAAATCAGCTCAAGCATCCCGAATTTTCAAAGGCAAACATGAGACACATGGTGATATATATCCTTTTCAGGTTGGGAAATGTCGATATATTGGGATATTTCAATCAATGCATGGAACGCGTCCTAAAAAATGTACATGGAATACCCTAGGAGCGAAGAGCATAGTCGGATTGTTGAACACTCACAGCATATTGTGCAAAAACTCTCCCTTTGGAAGGCTGAACTTCTTTATGTTGTCAGCTGATGCAGACGCAAAACTATGCCTACAATAAGAAAACAATGCCTTTAGATACATGCCTGAGAAGATGATACAACAGAAAGTAGGAAACACGTTTCAAAATAAATTATAATCTAGATGAGCTTTACTTGGAGAAAGAAAACATAAATAGGATGTTAAGTAAATACTCTTTGGGGTGTGGCGCCAATGCTCGAACAGATTTCTTATGATGAGTGAGAGTAGCCATAGTTTTTCCTACAAGAACGAGTTTTGCTATTAATAAATGAAAAAACTAAGTGAATCATATTTATATATGAAAAAAGAAGTGAAAATATTTGAAAATACCATATCGTAGGTCCCAGAACTTAATGGTTGAATCATGGGAGCCGGTTACAACTTGTGGATCCTGAAAAGGGGGATTTTTAAATAAGCTCAGTCGTAAAACACTTTTTTAAGGAAAGACAAAAAACTAACTAAAAAATAGTCCCAACACATTCGAGACAGTGAAAGAACCATTATCTAAAACCTATAGAAAGTCACTTCCAGTTTCCAATTGTTAATTTCTTTCTATAATGTTGAGCAATGGTTTAGAAGTCATTCGAGGTTTATCCATTGAGGCTTTCCATGAGGAGAGACTATTGAGGAAATTTCTAGGCTCCAAGTAATACAATATCAGTCCTCAAGTTTATCACCTAGTTGGTGCAAGTGAACAAACACATTTTTAAGGTGGTCTACCACTTGAGCCTTATAACCGGTACAATCAAGCGAGTAAATTTTACACAACATGGAGGACTGAGTTCAAGGCATAGCGGTCTTAGCCATAATAAGCTAAACTATGCATTACCAGTTCATGGCATTTTAAACACTTCAAGGATTCTACTCCTTTGAATAGTCTTTTATCAAGCCTCAAGGCATGAGTGAATTGACCAACTTCTTTTTCAAGGAAAAAAATAAAGTGCGTCCACTAATTTCTTCAACCTAGCACTCTCCCAAACAGTACATTTAAAGAGATCTAATCAAGGCACCAACACCACCACCCCCCTGGTGGCTCCACCAACAACCCTTCAATAAGCACAAGCAGAACTCAGACAGTATAGAAATTATTATTATTAAATCTAGGGTTTGGGATAAAGCTGTATTTTGACACATTAGAAATAAAAAAAATAGATTGTCCTATCGTGCAAAGGAATCGGCCATAGAACAAGAAACAATAAAGGTTCGCATATAGCAACATGGCGTGTAAAATGTAGCTGCTATGCCAGAGATAATTTAGTTAAAGCACTAATCCAAAGAGTTAGATTCCATTATTATTATTATCATTTCTTTCCTCTTTTGTCAATCAGGGAAAAAATGTAGAAAATAAATATTTATTTTTGAAAGGACGTTAGGTTTAAATAATACCGTAGGCCGTGTGAAAACGGAACAAACTGTGTTGTCATGTCCTGAAAGAGCATGAATTTGCATCTTGCTACGAACATCCCAGACCTGAGAATTGAAACGTACATTTCAGAATTCAAAGCTCAAAGATTAACATTTGAAGTATAGCGTAAATAGTTTAAACAGAAAGCTCTGGGGTTATATAATGAAGAGGAAAATATATTGCACTACATAACTGCAGGTAGTAATGATGAAAATAGTCTATACCCGGCAAACAGAGTCTCGTCCTCCAGTGAGTAAAATGTCAAGAGTGGGATGAAGAGCTAAACAGTAAACACCACTGAGATGCCCATGATATGACCGTATAACCTGTGCAAAAGAATGATTATTGTCAAGTAACCCATAATCAGTATAAGGGTTCCTACTAGCATTTTGTACCTTTTGTAGTGCAACTACTAACCTTGTTTTGCTCAAGATCCCAGCATTTGACTTGTTTGTCATCCCCAGCCGAAAACATGTACGTATGGCGATGGCTCACAGCAAGGCCTGCAGATAAAAAACCAGAAGCTTAGCATTGACATCAGCGAATCCAATAAATACAAAATAGCTATGAAGGAAACATACCCCGAACTTGTTCAATATGCCCTGTTAACGTAAGCTTTAGCTTTCCAGTTCCCACATCCCAGATCTTGTCAACCAGATCAGACAAAAATTATCAGTCACCCGAAAATATATGGCTCAAAGATACAAAGCTACTCAAGTATTACATCTCAATGTAGGTGGCTGAATGGGGATTGAGTGATTGCTAGGTACCAAACAAATTAAAACTGAAATGATAACCTATGTTTTTGTCCACCAACAAATTCCATTTGTGTTGAATAGATAAGAAGTGTTAAGACTATTTCAATTAAAAAATAAGTCTAGCAGCAAGAATAATATCCTTATATAGCAATGAAGCAAGACTAGGAGGTTTGTCATTCTCTTGGTAGTGAAACAAATACAGAACATACCAAATATTACTGAATTTTATTAGTTTCTTTTGTGAATATAGTTCCCTACCTTTATTGTGCGGTCAGCAGAACCAGTACAAAACCATGTATTGCTTGGATCGAACGCTATAGATCTCACCCATCCCAAATGGCCGCTAATCACCTACAAGTTATAAAAGAGAATGCCGAAAGTCATTATGTTTGCAAGACAGTAAGTAACAAATTAAAAATAGGAAGGTTAGGAAAGAAAGCCCTCGTATTAGTAACCCAAAATAATAATAATAATAATAATAAACAATTCAAAATCATAATTCACTGATGACTGATGCAGCAACTACAAATATCAGAGATTCTGTTATTTTGTGAAGTCATGACAAGCAACAGCAGTTCAAACAAGGAACTAAAAAATAAAATAAAGTCGAACATGTCATTGCCTCATGCACCTCAAAGGAAGGTGGTGTTTTCCTTTTTTTCCTGTCTTTTCTTTACTCTTTCCTCCCATCCCTCTTCAGAATGACTTTCACAGCATGCAACTATCAGAAAATTCAGTTTTGTGGCACAAGTGATAACAACATGCGCACTCAGATATCTAAGCTCTGACTTCTGTAATTCTTCGTGGAGTTTAAATTTGAGAAAATCTATGGATGGAGTCGAAAATTTATCATAATGTGTATCATTTAACTAAATCTTTACAATTTATTCCAATAATCAAGCTTGTTTAAAAGCGACAATATCATGATCTCAAAGGTAAAGAATATTCCAAAAAGTTCATAACCTGGAAAGTGGATACTAAATAACTCTCAAAATATCTCTATGCAACTTTCCAACCACATAAGTTTCTCTCAAATTTGTTGATCAGGTACCCTTTGGCCTGATTTATACCAATTTTTTACATATATATTTAAATTAATCACATGGTCTTCTTTTAATATTCAAATTGAGAAATTCAAATCATTTTGGTCACCCTTAAATATGGCATTTCCTTAAGTATGTTTAACAACATTCTCATTCAATTAATAGAGGAGCAAAGAAACATGAGCGAACAACTCGAGAACAAAAAAGGAAGAGAAAACATCTAAAAAAGAAGATTTAAATCTGTAAACTATGTTTAACCCAATCTAAGAAGATGATGGAGATACACCACTGGATTGACATAACTTTTATCATCTTCCAGATGGTGTTGCAATCAAGCTTGGATACCCCAAAGATACGCGAGCCTCTCCTTCCACATAGTTCCCAGTTTGGACTCCAGCATTCCAAGTATTTATCCCTTGCAAAAGATCATCCCAGGTACGGACAACGAGAGGGTACATGTAATGGGAAAGGAATGGGGATGCATAGATTTCTATGGCAAGGAATTCGAAGGGTTGGCATAGTTAGCACGGTATTTCAGGTCACGATTTGTTATTTTAATTCAGTACGATATTCATTTTATATATAATCATATAACTGTATAATACACGAAAGAGAGAATATATACAATCAATTTGAATGGTCAACATTCATTTGAAGTATAGTATGCATTATGCAAAAAGTCAACATTTTAGTATGGCATGGAAGAAATGTAACAAACTGATTTAATATTTTATTTATTTAATGCCAGAATTTGTTGAAGGTTTAACGGTCTTTAAAAGAACCATGGCTTATATTGATCACTAATTGTGATCAGCATGATGGTGCCTAGAAGCCCTGGAATTGAATCTAAATCAAAGTATCAGAGTTTTACACAGCATAAAAAATAATATATAATAATTTATCTTCATAAGATACATTAAAATTATCCAATTATTAAATTTCAAGCATGATGATTGAAACATAGGAAAAGACAAAACCACCTCATGTCTAACTCAGATCGTTGGTTATGCAGTTAAAACGGATAACGAATCCATAACGGTCCAAGAGCATTATAGGTTATAACGACATATAACGGAATATCTTTTAAAATATATTTTATACCCCCACTAAGTATTAATGTATTATAGAGTAAAAAAGTAAATCATGTTCATAACATTAAATTAAAAAACAATCAAAACATTAATGAAAAAAATTTCCCTTCATATGAGAGTGAGATTGCAACAGGGAGTGAGATTCCAATATAGAGTGCGATCGGCTCTCTATTTTCTTTCCTTCTTCTTTTCTCATTCTATGTTGACCGGCGAGGTCTTATTCTCTATCAACCGGCGACGGCGAGCTCTAGTCCTTCTTCTTTCCTCTAAGACAGGGAAGGCAGTTGGACCAGATGATATACCAATTAAAGCAAGAAAATGTCTGGAAGAAGTTGGGATTCAATGGCTAACTAAACTCTATAATAGGATTTTGAAAAGTAGAAAAATGTCACATTCGTGAAGGCATAGCATTGTGATACCAACTTATAAGAACAAATGGGGTATTCAGAACTGCTCGAACTATAGAGGAATAAAGTTTATGAGTCATACGATAAAACTTTGGAAGAGGGTTATAGAACGAAGACTTATGAGTTTAACCACGGTTTCGGAGAATCAGTTTAGATTTATGCCGGGTAGGTTTACTACGGAGGTCATCTTCTTACTTAAACAAATTATAGAAAAACATTGAGAGGAACGTAAGAATTTGCATATAGTTTTTATTAATTTGGAGAAAGCTTACAATAGAGTCTCCGGGAAATTAATTTAGTGGGTGCTTGAAAAGAAGAATGTGTCTCAATGTTATGTCGATATCATTAAGGTTATGTATGAAGGGGCTATAACAAGTGTTCGCTCAGTGGATGGGATGTTTAGTGAATTTTCAATGTCAGTAGGATTACATCAAGGGTCGGCCTAAAGTCCATATCTCTTTGCTTTGGTCATTGATGAGTTGACGAGACATCTGCAAGAACATGTACCATGGTGCATGTTATTTGCAGATGATATTGTCTTCGTTGATGAGACTAGTGAAGGTTTAGGTCAGAAATTAGATAGGTGGCGTGAGGCTTTAGAGAGTAAGGGTTTTAGAATTAGTCGTTCGAAAACGGAGTATCTAGTGTGCAACTCTGGTGTTGAATCATGAGAGAGGAGTAATGCAAGTGAGATCAAAGGTGTGAAGGTCCTAGAGTGTGAGGCTTTTCGATATCTATGAACTATAATTCAAAATAATGGAGTTATTGGAGAAGATGAAGACCATAGGATTACAGCTGGTTGGCTTAAATGGAGAATGACATCAGGAGTATTATGCTATAGAAAGATGTCTGCAAGGCTAAAAGGGAAATGTTATAAGACAATTGTTCAATCAGCCATGCTATACGGTTCAGAATGTTGAGCTACTACGGGACAACATACGCATAGGCTGGCAGTAGCAGAAACGCGTATGTTAAGGTGGATGTGTGGTAAAACTCGTAAGGATAAAATTAAGAATGAAAGAATTAGGACATATTTAGGTGTAGCGCCCATAGAGGACAAAATTAGATAAAAGCGTTTAACTTAGTTTGGTCACGTGCGGAGGAGACCAAGTACGGCGCCATTTAGAAAATGTCTAAATTGGCAAGTTAATTGAGGGTGTAGACAGAGGGGACGAGTGTTGAAAACTTGGATGAAGCCAGTGAATGAAGAAATCATTGAGCTTGGATTAGGCGATGACATGTGAAAAAACCACATTGCTTGGAGAACCAAAATCCATGTAGCCGACCCCGAAAATATCGGAAATGGGCTTTGATGATTAGAACAAAACATTAAAACGACGTTATTAAAAAAAAACGTTATCTCAATAACGACCATATAACGGCGTTATACCGGAGCCATGATACCGAAACATGCTTAACAAACAACAAAGATGACATACCCTGTAATTCTTCCAAGGAGTATGCCATACTGGGCGCGGCCATCTACTTGGAATCCTTTCCATGAGAGCAGAGGTTGATGGGTTCCTGGCAAACCAAAAAAAAGTTGAAGTAAACCAGGATATGATTTTCTTGGCCGGATCAAAGTTTAGATAAAAATGCAACCATGAAAGTTAGTGTTTGTTTCTCAAATAAATGAGGGACAAAAACCAGAAAGGCTTATAATCAGATTGATCCCCAACAACGCAAGGAGTCAGCAAATATTGTGATAAAAAAAAAAACCTCTGGTATCTACAGAATATCAATTCAAAAACACGTTATCTATTGCGTTATTCAAAATCTACAGATGCAGATTAAAATTGGCATAAAGCTGAGATAATGTGCAACTCTTTTTGTACTGTTATGCATAGTCTTTAGCCTTTCTTCTGAGATATGCACCAGTTACAATCAACACTATGCAAACTGTATAGATTCTCAACACTATCTGATGTAGGATCGAAAAAAAAAATCTTAAAGAAAAAAGTGATGATGCAATCCAAAATGCAAAATGTTAAGTACACATAATGAACATAATACCAGGGGATACCTGTCAGATGATGTAGGGGCAGGAATTAACGTAGTGCTTTTGAGTGGAAAACTTGCATCATTTCTGCAAATAACGAAGATAAATTCTTGTTCAGTGATACACCAGTCCATGAATTACTAACAATAAAACTTTTAGTTTTACAGATGAGGAACATACAGGCCTTTTGGCTGCAAAGATGGAGCAGCAACCAGAGCATTTTGAGTACCTCCTTTTCCCAGCTGTTGAGAATCTGCCGGACCTGCGAAAGGAATAAAATAAGCAAAGGCAAAAGGGATGACCAACCAAATGAAACCATGTATGAAGATATGTTAAATCAACCTTCCCATAATATCTCATGGAACTCTTCTACATTTCAATGGCTCAGTTTTCTCCCTTTTATAACAAAATGGAGCAACTTTACATATTCGGGATCATTACTTCTCATGGGGTAGTTTCACTATTTTAAAATGTATAAAGCATGGAAGGTCGCAGTTCTGTATTCAGTTCCTAATACGAATAATGCATTTTTTTATAACTATGACCAATGTGATTTCATAAATGGCATTCATGTGCAATGTGAGTGCACAGGCACGGATCTAAGTGGGGGCACTTGCCCCCACTGACTTTTGAGAATATTTTGGGTTAGTTGTGATTTGCCAACTGACGACGCCATTCCGCCCCACCCCTTCCTGTCTCCTACTATTCTTTGCGATGCCGATGACCCCGCTCTGCCCCTTTCTTATTTTTTGCTCCCTCTTTTTGTTTACTGAAAGACTGACAACCGCTCCGCCTCCTCCTCTACCTCCCTATCTTGATTCATTTCTCTTTCACCATCGCCATCAGCCACCAGCAACCCCAACCTCTTTTGTCTGCTTTGAGAAAGACGAAGGTGTTTTTAAGTATTTTCTCGAGATGAATTTATATATCGAAGTCTAATTTTGTATTTTATTCATAGAATTTTTCTGGAAGTACAAGAAAATTCGACGTATTAATTTTTCTTCAAGATACATGTTTGTATCTCGAGGTTTATCTATGGATTATTGTGAATGGCATTTTGGTAATCAACGTGAACCTTTTGACATTCAACACATGTTGACTGCTAGTCTTGGAAGAGACTACAACAGTGATTAATGTTGGGGGTAACCTCTAATTAGCTATTTTTTATAGCGAACAAATCACTTTGTAAACATGTAATTTTACATTTGAAACTAATTTTTGCCCCTTAACTTGATATACCAATTTGATTTGTCCCCCATATATTTATCTTTTGTGCTCCTACAAAATAGCTTATTGAATCCATTTTTTCTTGTTAGATTAGATGGAGTTTTGTTTAACAATTGGTATTTTGTATTTATTTATGTATTGTTCAAATTTTTTTAAAAAAAAATTAAGTAATTAATTATTATATTATCATTAATTAACTATGACTCATCACTCCGTCCTTTCAACAAAATTCCTGGCTCCGTTATTGTGAATGCATTTGGCCAATAAACATTTTTTTTAATTATTTCTCTTTTTACTAAGAGTCTAAGACAGAGATGTGGATTTCATAAATCTCATAAATGGCATCCATGCATCTTTAACATGCAATGTGAATGCATTTCTACAGTAAACAGATAAAAGAATGAGATTACATAGAAGACACATACCTGGTAGAGCCAATACTTCAGAAGAAGTGAAACTTTGTTGTGGAGTTGAACTTGCTTGACTGGCAGATCTGCTTGACAAATTTAGTACTACCCCATACTCGGCATGCATCTTTAGAATGAAAACAGAGAAGAGAAGTAAATGATACTATTGCAAATAAAACATACACAAGCACACAGCATATAGTTGCATATAAAAGAGTACACGAAAAAAAAAAATTGTATCAATTGTGGTAGGCTTGATCTTTGTGTTGGTTTTATTTCTAAATTTTTTTTCTTCTGATATCTAAGTCTCCTTCCCTCTCCCCTAGACCCCTGATCTACTTTTATCATTGTTTTTACCCTTTTTTTTATCTATACAACAGCCATAAGCACATTGAAATGACTATGCGCTAAATAAATAGAACCAATTCTTGTAACAAGAGAAACAATTTGTACCCTAAGAGAGTTAAACTGGATTTTTTTTACTTGTATTTTTTTTCATGGGAATTCTTCACGACCTTTATGCTCGTTTTATCTCATAGCAACAACTCGAACTAATCTCAGTCTCACATTGTAAGCTTTACACTTTTACCCAACAAACACAAAGAAACTGATAAATAAAAAGAGAACAAGAGCACAATCAAGACAGCAGAGTGTTTAATAAAAACCCTAACCTTGTAACTCGTCCTTATCTTTTTACTGCAAAAAAAAAAAAAAAAAAAAAAAAGTAATCAATACTTCAATTTGGAATAAATGGTAAAAAGACCTGATTGAAGAATTAAATTGGAGTTTTAGAGAAAGATAAATAGAGGGAGAGCAATGATAAATACCTTTCGACGTCAGGAGGTGTAGATTGGCCATGACTTGGAGCGAAGAAATCGAGAGATCGCTTGAGGGATTTGAAACTAAGTTTCTTTAGCGACTGTGGTTCTACCGGTTCCATCCCTATTGTCGACCCAGCCATCTCTCTCTCACTCACCTTTTGTACTGCCTCCTCACTCTCTCGCGCTCTGCTATGGAAAATGGGTGAACAAGTTGTGAAGAACCCAAGCTTTCAACGGACAAGTGACCAGTAACGAGTGACGAACCCTAGTTCAAATCTTAATCAGAAATAGATCGAGATTCTGCTCCGCTTCGGAGCGTTGGGCGTTCACGATTCCCAGTTATGCCACGAAGGAACAGTGTAGGTTTTTAAAATTTTCTTTATTTTATAATTTTTTTATTCAATGAGAATTTTAATTTAAGTATACTTAATTTTAGTTTGTATTTTGCCCCTTATTATAAATGTTTTATTGAGTTTTACCTCATTTATTAATCGTATTGCATTTATCCCGTAAGACTAGCAATCAACGTACATTGACAGTCAATTTTTAAAGCAGATTATCAAAATACCCCTGAGAAATCAAAGGTTGAGATTGAATTTTTCGTATCTCGAAAATCTCATTTCGAATAAAACCTATGCCTCAACTGAAATCGTATCCCGAGAAAAATTCAACAGTTGATTTTAAAATTTTGCATCTTAAACAACTCATCTCGATGATAATCTAACGGTCCAAATTTAATCTTACACACCTTTAGGTAGATCTAATAATCCAAATTTAATTGTGTGCGCGTCTCGAGGTAAATCTAATGATCTTGCATGCCTTTAGAGATGCGTGTTGGACCGTTAAATTTACTTTAAGATATGCACACAATTAAATTTGGACCTTTAGATCTACCTAGAGATGTGTGTAAGATTAAATTTATACTGTTAGATTATCTTCGAGATGAGTTGTTTAAAATGCAATTTTTTAAATCAATTGTTTAATTTTTCTCAAAATACGATTAGATTTCTTCATTTGGACGGATGAGAGACGAATTGACTTTCGTCATCGATTTCATTTAGGCATTAGGATTTTCCTCGAGATGAGATATTCAAGATACGAAATATTCAATCCCAGCCTTTGATTTTTCAAGGGTATTTTGATAATCTGCTTTGAAAATGGACGGTTAAGGCATGTTGACTGCTAGTCTTAGGGGCTAAATGCAATGCGATTAATAATTTGGGGTAAAGTTCAATAAAACATTTATAATAGGGAGCAAAATGCAAATAACTCTTGATTTTAATTAGGCCCCTACTAAATTACACCACCAATTCTATTGTTGGATACCACCAACCCCCTACATTCTAAATGACACTACCACCTTTCTGAAGAACACCACCACCTGTTGCTGAAGCCGAAGAACACCATCAATAAAAATAAAAAAAACTAACCCTAACCCCTCTTCTCCTCTCTCTTTTTCTTTTCCATCAACCATTGTCGCCGCCTTCTCCTCCACACCATTATTTCTTCACCACCACCACATCTCCACCGCCGCCTCTCTTCTTCCTCCTCCTCTTCCCTTCATTAACTTATTATTATTATTATTATTATTATTATTATTATTATTATTATTATTATTATTATTATTCACCACCACTGCCTCTCATCCCACCTCCTCCCATTTTCTTCTTCTTATCTTTTTTTTTCTTATTCTCCTCCTATTTTTTTTCCCTGGCAGTGGCGAGGTGGTGGTAAAGGCGAGGATGAGGAGAGGTGGCGGTGTCCCACATCCTCCCATATTTTTTTTTTTTCTTATTATTATCCTTTTTTCTCCCTGGCGGTGGCGAGGTAGTGGTGCAGGTGATGGCGAGGTGGTGGTGGTGGTGAAGGCGAGGATGAGGACAGGTGGCGGTGTCCCACCTCCTCCCATCTTTTTTTTTCTTATTCTTCCTTTTTTTCTCCCTGGCGGTGGCAAAGTAGTGGTAGTGGTGGTGGTGATGGCAAGGTGGTGGTGGTGAAGGCGAGGAGGAGGAGATGTGGTGTTGTCCCACCTCCTCTCATCTTATTTTTTTCTTCTCTTATGTTTTTCTCCCTGGCAGTGGCGAAGTGGTGGTGGCGGTGAAGGGGAGGAGAAGAAGTGGTGGTGTCCAACCTCCTATGGGTTTTTTTTTATCTTCGCCCTCGCAGCAGTTCCAGCGAATGGGGAACACCTGTAGAGATTTGGGGCGAGTGTGGGTTCCCCATTCACATGAACCATGCGCAAGGAACAAATGTTTTTGCCCTCGCGACGGTTCCTGCTAGTGGGGAACCCATACTCATGGGAACCGCCGTGAGGGCAAAGATAAATAAAAATACAAAATACAAAATACAAAAGAAAGGAGGATGAGGAAACCACTGCCACTTCTCCTCCTCCCCTTCACCGCCACCTCACCACCACCACGCAACATGGATAGGAAAAAAAATGAGAAGGAAGCCACAACCACCCCCTTCTCCTGCTACCATTCACCACCACCTCGTCACCACAACACCACCACCACCATGATGCATAGGGAGATGAAAAAAGAGGAGAAAGCTACCACCACCCCATCCTCCCCATCTCCTTCATCACCGCTTCACCACCACCACCACGCAACAGGGAGAAAGAAAAGAGAGGAGGCCACTGCAACTCCATCCTCCTCATCCCCATTATCACCACCTCGCCACACCACCACCACCACGCCACAAGGAGAAGAAGAAAAATAATAGATATAAAGAAGAAGATGAGAGGAAAAGGAGGTGTGAAGAAAATGGGAGGAGAAGAGAGTGAGAGGTGAGAAGAGGAGAAGAGAGTGAAAGGTGAGAAGAGAGTGATAGGTGAGAGAGGAGAAGAGAGTGAGAGGTGAGAAGAGGGGTTAGGGTTTTTGTTCGTTTATATAATGATGGTGTCCTTTAAAAAAAAATGGGTGATGGTGTTCTTCAGTAGAAGTGGTGATGTTATTTAACAGGGGTCTTTTAATTATAATAGAAGTTGTAGTTTTTCTATTTTAAATAAGAATAATTTTGTATTTAAATGAGCAAAAGTTCAAGGATTGTAATAGCGAATTATCAATCGAATTATTATTTCTTTATTATTTCTTCTTATTCCTCGTATCTCCTTAAATTATCCATCTTTCACAAAAGATTTTCCATTTCTTCTATTGGCCCTTCGAGATCTCTAAATTTCCTTATTTTCAACATCCGTTGAGCCATGAATTCTGTGGTGTGCTAGCATCACCAACACAATTTGCTCATACTAGGCATTTGGATGCTAGGTATGTAATATGAAACTTAGTGAAGTAATCAATGCCATATGTGCCAAAGTTGTTTGGCTAATTCCACCAATACTGACTATGGAACAAATTAAGATATCTTCGATGACATTGCAGTTCAATGGCTTAGTAAATGTCTTGGGTGCGTGTAAAGGACACAAAGTTGGTCTAATATCTTGTAATCACCTTTCAACGATAGTTCGAGTATTTTCTCTCCGACTTTTTCTATTCTATAAATATGAGGTTCGGTTAAGAGAGAAGTAGAATTGTGACCTGGACAAATTCTTCCACTCTCTTCTTAACACTTCCCTTTTGAAAATCAAGACTCTGAATGTCTGCAACAATCTTTGAAAACTTGTTAGTGAGCTTCGAAATCTTGCCACAAAACTTCATCAATTCATCAAGATAGTTGCTAATTGTAAGTGATGATACATCAAAATAGACCAATCATCATGGTTGTACATGTGGCATAAAGTCACATCACGAGAATACAGCTCTTGATCCATTGGGCCAGCTCATAAAGCCCAGAAAGAATGAGGGCAATTATAAAGGCCCGGACTAGGCCCACTACTAAGGAGGCGTAAACAAGATCCAAACTCAGACCCATACGAATCGAAGCCCAATTCTAGGCCCGATACACGTTCTCTCATAAAGAAGAAGAATGTTGCACCAAGAAATAGTTGTGGAAAGACCTACGCCTCCACAAACGCATCTCTATTAAGGAGGAGACTATTACATAAATATCTCATTTCGTTGCGTCTCACATGCTTAAGTCACGCAGAGAGTTAACCACGACCATTATAAAAGGTGAAGGGAACATTCAACAAAAGTATGCAACTTCAACTGAGTTTTATTCAAATTTACATCCTTCTTCTAACAGAGTTATTGACTTAAGCAGTGGAGTGCCTTCAACCACCAAAAAGGTGGCCTTTGGCAGTCTAACAGTTGTTTTGCAGGTCAAATTCATAGGAAGACAATTTTTGGATGCATCAATTTGGCGACGTTCGTGGGGAATGATGAGTTTTTTCCTAAAAATAAGATTCACAGTGATAAAGCTCACCACAGCCTAACGAAAGATTGATGAGGCCATAAAAAAGAATAACGCAGTTTATAGATCCACGATCCATTAATGATCGTGACAACTTTCTCATTGACGCATCACTAACGGCTCAGGGAGAAGATGTAACCCGAAATACCGAACCAATGGCATCCGAGAATACATATTAGTTACATGCAATAGTCCAGACAACCCAGACGACAATCGGTGCTGCCACAGACCCTCGGGTAGACTTGCTCATGACTCAAATGAAATACATGACAGAGACGCTGCAGAAAATCACCCAAGAACGCGTTCAGCCAACCGACCCTACTCCAACCTGCCTCCACAAAACTCCACTGTCCAAACTCAAGGAAGTGAATAAGCCTTGGCGGAATCCCAGCAGAGAAACATCGAAAGTAGCGAGCTCCATCGAGACAAGACTCCATAGTGCGATGGAACGGTTGCGAAAATCTCGTTCAGGGTCAAAATCACAGTTCTCAAATCTCAATATACTATACGAGTTGGCCAAACCACCATTCTCTAACGAACTCATGAAGAAAGCAATGCCAAAGAAATTCACCCCGCCAAAGTTTGAAGTGTATGATGGTACCGCCAACTCAACTGATCACCTATGACATTTTCACCACATGATGGTTCTAAAAGAAACCACAAAGTCGATCCTATGCAAAACGTTCCCAACCAGCCTCACATCCACAGCAGTGAACCGGTTCAATAGCTTGCCACCATGGTCAGTAGACTCTTTCCAGGCCTTAGCCACTACTTTCAATACCAGATTCATCGAGAGCCAGTGAATGATGAAAGGAACTCACTACCTTCTGCACATCGGACAAAAGCCAAAAAAAACAATTCGGGAGTGTGGTACTTGCTTCACCACCGAGTTAACGATGATTGATGGATGCAGCGACGATACAGTCGCTGCAACTTTCATTGTCGGGTTGAAGAAAAACACCTTATTCGATGCCCTCAACTTGGAACCTCCAAAGGGCATGGCGGTCTTGCTGAAAATAGCATAGAAACATATTTCCCTCGAATAAAAGAAAGTTGCAAGGATAAAGAATGAGCAGTAACGGAAAAACTATTTGAGGAAACGAGAAAAAAATGTGAAAGAATGCGAGATGGTGGATCAAGGGTGGACAACAACCATTTAAAGAAACATCGAAGCGACGAATGTACGGAGCCCAACCAGCAAGAATCCACTAAGCCACAATCGACATGACCTAATCATGAGTGAATAACCAGCGTAATGAAGGAAAGAGTATAAACCATATACAACCCTAAAAGCAAACCGAACCAACATCTTGAAACACATATCAAACTGAAAGAATGTCAATTGACCAACCAGGATGAAAGGAGACCCGGAAGGACGAGACAAAAGCAGGTGCTACTCTTTCCACAAAGATCACACATGATACTGAGGATTGCTACAAGTTGAAGAAAGAAATCGAGCATTGGATCCAGAGGGGACGACTGAACGAGTTTTTTGGCATATCAGATAAACAGTTCAAAGGTAAAGAAAATGAGGATGCTACGGCCACGAGATCAAAGGAACGGTCAAGGGAACTAATATGTGCTCTACAAGGCATCCGCCTTGGGAAAGAAGCACCTCTCACCTGTACAGACCTATATCGAAGTCGAAAATACCAACACTCTGAAACCTTAGTAGCAGAGATAAATTCAGCCAAAGTCACTTATAAATGAACTAACAAACTCCATCAGGCCCTAATAAGCAGTTCCAAATGAGGGGCAAAAACAACCCAAGCAAATGAGGTCATAACTTAAGGAGAATAATAGAGGCACAGACGCCAACACAATAATAGACACTAGCGATGTAAAAATAAAATAAGAAACACTTCACAGTGTAATGAAGACTCTCTGTAATACCTCTAAATTTCATAAAACTAATTTATTTTATTTTGAATTAATTATAATAGAGTTGAATTTATTTGAATTTAAATTTCAAAATTTTAGGGCATTATTTTCGTGAGTTTAAGTGTAGGGTGCTATCAGGAATTCAATGGGGGCAAATAGCCATTCACAATATAAAAGACATTTATTTCCTTTTTTCCTCGTTCAATAGAGAGAGTAAGCTCTGCTATTCCTCTTTTCCTTTTTCAGTAACGGTGACTTGCGTCGGAGCATTGTTGCGCTTTTCTTCGCCCAACCTCCCTTTTTTTTCTTCCTATATTCTTCTACTATCTTCCCTCTCCATCCCATTTGATTTCAACGCCACAAGACATAAATAGATGGCAGCCAAAATGGCGCAACTGACTAGGGCTGGAAGGATGCGTTTTGGCGGAGATCACATGTTGTGCACAGTGTTTTTATGCTTGATGGACTTCACGAATTGAAGGTCGTCGGTGAGTAATCATCACTTTTTTTTTCTTGGATCTTTTGATGTATGAATTTATTTGCTACTTATTTTCTTTCTGCTAGTTTGGGATTCAATGAATTTTTCAAGACTCGATGTGTGATTAAGATTTCAACACACTTTGTTGATTTTGGTGTGTGGATTAAGAATTCAACACACTGTGATGTTAATTATAATAGATATGTGTTTATATGCTTTGGGGTCTGTTTGGGTTGTTAGTTAATTGCAAAATTTTCTTTTTTTTAATCCATTATTTATTGGAATTATTTATTTGTCGGATTATATTGCTAATTTAAGAATTCAGGGAGAACAACAAAGGGGTGAACATGGAGGACGAGATTTGGAAAGCAAGGTATTTTGAAGAGGGAGTGGTTATGGAGGAAATGGGTTTGCAATGTGGGTTTTGGTTAGCCATCCATTAGGGGAGCCCATGACTCATTCCTCTCTTGTTGTAAGGGATGGTGTTCTTGGCGATGGGTGGTGTAAAATATTAGGATGAGATAGTTATCACAATGTTTACTTGTGTTTTGGCATTAATGGAACTAGCTTAATCAATTTTTCATGCCTGTGAATGTTGTATAAACTACTGTTTTGAAGGGGTACGAAATTATTATATTAGGTTTTGCCTCTAGCTAGTTGTTGTTGTTGTTATTATTATTATTATTATTATTATTATTATTATTATTATTATTATTATTATTATTATTTCATCTTAATTGATGGTGCATACTTGGTACATTCAATGAGATTTAAATGAATGTACAAAGAAATAGTAAACGGTAATAGGTGAAAGAAAAGATGGGTCAGATAGAATTCATGTTATTTTATATAGTTTCACTATTTGTGAAATCTAAAAGTAGTACAGTGGAGTGTCTTTCTTGCTACTGAAAGTGGTAGTGTTGAGCTAATGCCAGATAAGCTTATAGGTAGTCTAGGTCTTATGGGTTCATGGAATCTAATTTCCTTATTTATATTTAATTATGTATAGGCGTGACTGAGGTTCAATAGAAAAGTTAAGGATTTGATATTTGGGTTTATGTCTTTGTGAAGGTTTATATAACAAATGTCTGAACTTTACTATTTTGATTTGTTTGATATGTGGGTTTTCCTAGTTTGGCTTTTCTCTTAGTAAGCTATTATTTTCTGCTAATGTTTTGAGAATATGTTTCAAAAAATGTTAGGTTATTCTCCAAAATAATTGGATGATATTGTGGTTAAATTGTTTATGATTTGACAATGTGTCAAATGCTATACTTCCCCAAAAGAATTGATGGATTTACTTATGAATGACAAAATATCATTTGTGAAGGAATTTTGAAATATCAAAAATAAATGATACTGATAAACTTTGATTCCTGAAAATTTAATCACCCGGAATTGTATCCCTTAGAACTACCACATCTTTTATTGTTTATATTTTTCCCTCTCCTATAGAGAAACTAAATTACATTCGGGTTGATTATTGCGGAGTAGGGCACCCCCTTTCTTATAGAGAAGCTCAATTACCTATCGGGTTGGGTCTTGTGGAAAGGGTGTGGTTTTGAAATGCCTAAAATAGGCTTGATATTTATCCGTAAAAAATGTGACGCGACTTATGCGCATTGATAGCCCAAGAGTGGTTTTTTGTTACTCATATATTTAGGAGTATCCGGTGATACATGCATGTATGTGATGTGTCTCCATTTGGGCATGAATGATGAATAAATCATCTTTTATATGAGAGAGGCATGCGAGCATATATGTTCGGCACGGAGGTGGTGAGAATGTGGTATCGTCTAAGTGATCAATCCAATAAATATGAATAATATAATTAAGTCAAATAATGTATGGACACTATTGTTTTAATTGATAAAATATTAACTATTTGAGATGTCACATTCATATTGTTTCTAACATTTTTCATGCAGGATGACAAGTCTACTAACATTACTGCAGGTCAGACTTACCATAGTTACCCATTACAGAGTAAGTACAGGTAAAATGAATATTTACTTTAATAATAAGAACTTATTAGGATGAGATGATTTCCTCGTTGAGGAACTAAATCTTTGAACTGGGATTTTTTTGCATGACACATTTGCTTCTGTGAGGAACTACTTGTTTGTGTGGTTGTTCACCGATTGTGTTTAATTTTTTATGTTATCACTTGTGGATTTATTGATTTTGGGAATGAAGATTACTCACACCAGCTTTATTGTTGACCCAAGTGAGTTTTTGCTTATGGGGTACATTTTTCTTGGAACGTAGCTAATTAGTTTGTCTCGGGTTTAGAGATCAATGAGCAACGCTACTGGAGTTTCTTTAGTGGGGCGAACCTCGTCAAAGAGATTCCTAGTTAGATTATTGTTAGTTAGTTTCAATTTTCTAAGTTATGTTTTATTATTGTTGCTAAATGTTTCTATTGTTATTAAATTTTCACGTCCCAAGTTTGAAGAAACAGATAATCCTACATGGATATTAGGATTTCGTTTTCTAAAAAATTGAGGTGTGATACACTCCAGGAAGAATGACCCTTAAAATGATCAAAGAATCAATAAAGTTTCATTTTCGGAATTGACATCTCACAAAAAGTGCAGCTTCATAGCACAGCTATAAAAAATAATCGCCGCAAAAGCCCAAAAGGAACTCGGACGCAAGTCAGATATTAACAATAAACTTCTGGTATGATCAACCAAAGAAGTAAAAGTTGGACGAACGAGTCGACTATGTAAAATAACTTCGAGTCGACTAGAGTGTCGCACCAACGAAGTAAGAGTTGGACACCCGAGTCAAACTAGGAACAAAAGCTTTGAATCGACCGAGGTGTCAAATTAATGAAGTAAAAGATGGACGAATGAGTCAACTAAACGAAATAACTTCGAATCAACTAGAGTGTCGCACCAACGAAGTAAGAGTTGGACACCCGAGTCAAACTAAGAACAAAAGCTTCGAATCGACCAAGGTGTCGAGTTAACGAAGTAAAAGTTGGATGAATGAATCAGCTAAACGAAATAACTTGGAGCCGACTAGAGTGTCGCACCAACGAAGTAAGAGTTTGACACCCGAGTCAAACTAAGAACAAAAGCTTCGAATCGATCGAGGTGTCAAGTCAATGAAGTAAAAG
The DNA here is from genome assembly GCA_003290165.1 of Berberis thunbergii. Taxonomy (NCBI): domain Eukaryota; kingdom Viridiplantae; phylum Streptophyta; class Magnoliopsida; order Ranunculales; family Berberidaceae; genus Berberis; species Berberis thunbergii. The sequence continues at coordinate 154,440 of QNQO01000495.1, forward strand.
TTGGACGAACGAGTCAACTAAATGAAATAACTTCAAGTCGACTAGAATGTCGCACCAATGAAATAAGAGTTTGACCCCTGAGTTAAACTTAAAACAGAAACTTCGAATCAACTGAGGCGTCGAGTGAACGGAGTAAAGGTTGAATGAACAAGTCAACTAGGTAAAGTGACTTCGGGACAACTAGAGTGTCGAACCAACGAAACAAATTAAACGAACGAGCCAATTGAACAAAACAACTTCGTGTCGTGACAGGTTAACAAAGTAAAAGATTGGGCGGATAATTCAAAAAAGTAGAAAATAAGCAAACAAAGCAGTTTTCTCAAGAATTCAGAGACAATAAGCACAAGATCAAGACATGCATACTAAAGCATAGGAAAAATCAAATCACCAAAGATTGTTACAGACATATTTGTGGAACAACGAATACAAATTATCGAGACAACGACATATGAACAAAGTGGATAAAGGAGATAATTCTGATCATTCAAAATCCATTTGATTACATTAAAAAATAGCAATGGAAGATAAGGGGAAATATTTATAACATCCTCAACAATACCATCTACAGGAATCAGATCAACAATGGGGACTCCTTCAGCTATTGGGACACTTGGGGGATCTTCAGCGATACCTTCCATGTCCTCAAAACTCTGATAAACCAGATGAAAATACTGGAACAAATCGACACCGAGACCCTCGGTATAGTCCAAAAGCTCAATCCGACCATCAACAACGCGTTGTTAGTCTGCCACTTCCATAACACGAAGTCTATCCTTAACAAAAGCCAGCTCACTTCTTACCGTGATAAGTTGGCCCTCAGCAGTAGTGAGCATCACAGAGGAGTCAACTTTGGCCTCGTCAAGCGAATACAATAATTGTTCCACCATTTTCTCAACAACATTGCGATTGGTGAAATGATCTATCATGGCTCGTGTGGCTTCGTCATGAAATACCTTCTCGGAGGAAAGTTTTTTCTCCACTTTGTGCAAACGTGTGCAAACACCTCCTAGATCAACTATCAAGGATTCGAGTGAAGCCACAGATCGATCCTGTGCACCCTCTACCTAGGCCAACAACGTCCGAGCAACCTCAGCCGCCTTGGTTCGTTAGAACATCGCATTGTTAACGCATCATACTGATAAAGAACATGGGAATACCAACAACAACACGAAAAACTTCCTCTCCAAAGAAACCATAAGATTTTGATTGACCTGATGACTCAAGCCCATCATTCCCACATAGGCAAGATGAGTCATCCCCTCCATTATAAGCCTAACACCATCTTCAAGATGAAGGTTCGGGTTCAGTATGAACATCGAAGGCCTTTGCATTGACCGTCTGTGCCATTTATTTATCAGTTTACGTGCGCCATCCTACACGCCAAGGTAAGATAACCAACAGAATTTCCCATCTGATTTAACTCGGATCTCCTCGGGAGTAGGTTTCTTCCAATTGACACACGGATGTAAAACATGAGGATCAAGTAGTATGGAGGAACCACCACCAACCACGACAGGGAAAGACGAAGGAACAACAAGAGAACCTCTATCACATTCTCATTATCCAACAGAAACGGAATGGGTAGCAGCAGAAAAACTCAAGTGAGCTACAGAAGGAAGAACCTCCATCCCTCTGTCAGAAAGAAGATAATGAGGAGGATGAGACTATAACTTAGGAGCCAAATCTTGACTGTCAAGCTCTTTAGATTGAACAACAACCAACTGAAACATCTTATTATCCAAGGACCGAGGATCCTCATCGGAACACTTGACAGCGTCAAGACCACCATAAGCAGAGAGAAACTTATTTTCACCGTCGTCCAAGGGACGAACAATATCTTTCTCACTCCTCTCTAGAGCCAGCCTCATCTCTTCCGCCTCCTGCAGAGAACAACGGTCTTCTTTCGAAAGGTTTCTCTCAACAAAAGCTTAAATAAGGGAGGTGTGACGCACATAGTCAACAAGCCTTTTCTTCTTCGGCACGCGATCGGATGACAGAAACAACCGCTTCAACAGATTAACATGCCTCACTACTTTTCTCTTTGTAGAAGGAAGACCAATAGCACTACGAACAGGAGCACTGAAATCCGTAGCATCAGAGCTCACTTTCTGATCAATGCCAACTTCATCAGCTTGCTTCTCGATCAACGAAGCCCTTTCAGTCTCATTCATGATGTATAGACCACTACGCCTCACCTTATCATCAGTAAGATATGACTCCAATAGAACTACCGAAAGCCCCAAGAAGCACTCACTGATAATTTGCTCCTCAGCAGTCAATCTCATATTCCAATATGCTTAAGAGGAATTCAGAAAGACCTTACTATCAGAAGACCACACAAATTGAAGTGGCCATAGCCGACAGACACATAAAACCAATCACGAGACAAGCTTCTGATGTCGTCATTAAGGTTACCAAAACACGCAGGAGAATACAGAAAAAGTATGATTGAGCCTCACACTGAACCCCATCAAAGAGTGCAAAATTCGAGGGGTTAACGAGATACTAAAGAGAATGACCCTAGCATACGTGGCAACCATAACCCTCCATCCATTCCACCCCATTTGAGCAGGAGGAATACCCAAGAAGTCTAGACATGACCAAAACAGCTTCGGAATCGGGAACCAAATACCGACATAGAACATGCGTGGATAAAGTGCAATATATCCTTTCGTCGGGCAACAAGGACTGTCGTTTTCACGAGGAAGAATGATTTCAAGGTCGTCAGGCAAAACATAGTTGGAATGGACACCATCTAGAGTGGCTCGAGAGGCTTTGTTTGAGGAAAAATGAGCCTCACAAGTAGAAAGTTGATCACCTACTAATATGTCACCAGCATGCATCATAAGCAGGGGAAAATGAGCGAGGAAAAAAAGGCAATGTAGGAGAAAAAGTAACACTAACAACAAAAATGGAGTCAAGAAATAAGAAAGTTGCAACACCTTTTAAACAATAGAGAAACGAAGAGACCGCTCACGGAGCGACATACGGGACATAATGGTGCACTAAAAATATGTGTGAAAACGAATAGACAACGAGATAACCGAGGCGATCGAGCGACTAAAAGTTATTAAACATCAAGTTCAGTGCAAAGGCACAATCGAAATACCAACCATCACACAATTAGTGGATACGTAACCATACCCACTAACTTAGGGGAAAGTAGCTGATGATACATCAAAATAGACTGATCATCACGGTCGTACACGTGGCATAAAGTCCCATCACGAGAATTCAACGCCCGATCCATTGAGCCAACTCATAAAGCCCAAAAAGAATGAAGTTAATTATAGAGGCTCAGATTAAGCCCACCACTAAGGAGGCGTAAACAAAATCCAAATCCAGACCCAGATGAATCGAAGCTCAAATCCAAGCTCGATGCATGTTCTCTCAAAAAGAAGAAGAACGTTGCACCAATAAATAGTCATGGAGGGACCTACACCTCCACGAACACATCTCCATTAAGGAGGAAATGTTACAGAAACATCTCCTTTCAATGTGCCTCGCATGCTTAAGTCACGCAAAGAGTTAACCACGACTATTATAAAAGGTAAAGGGAACATTCGATAAATGTATGCAACTTTAACTGAGTTTTGTCCAGATTTACTTCATTCTTCCAACAGAGTTACTGACTTAAGCATTGAAGTGCCTTTGATCCCCAAAAAGGTGGTCCTTGGTAGTTTAACAGTTTTTTTGCAGGTCGAATTCATAGGAGGAAAATTTTTGGACGCATCAGTAGGGTTTCGAATTAAATAATAATCACTCATATAACAAACTTTTAATACTAAAATAAGATTATAACGGATGGAGACGTAGGGGGATTGCAATACCCCTGAGGACAAAAAAAACCCCTCATTATCTATAGAATATCAATTCAAGAACACATAATCTGATTGTGTTATTCAAATTCTATGGATGCATGGTATAAAATTGTGATAATGTGCAACTCTTTAGTTACTGTTATCATATAGTTTTTTTTTTTTTCCTTCTGAAATATACACCAATTACAATTCACATTATGCTAATTGTATGGATTCTCGACACTAACTAATCTAGGATTAAAAATATATATATATCTTAAAGGAAGAAGATATGATGCAATCCAAAATGCACTCAGTGTGCAACAATAATTTTTTTTTTTAATAGAAAACCATATTTTTGCATTAAACCAAGGAACTAATACGCAAAAGTTGTCCAGCTTCACGAGCAAGGTTATGGGCCTCATAGTTGAGTTCCCTATTAATATATTTACATTGCCATCCAAAAAGTAAAATAAGTAAACTTCTAATGTTAGAAATGATTGGTCTCCATGCCCAATCCATAGCAAAAGATGAAGACGGTTCCTCCTGAATAGCAAGTAGAAGATTAAGAGAGTCTCTTAGCGAAATACCTTCCTCCCATCTCTAAGCATGAATTGTCTCCAGAGCTGCTTCTGCTACGTAGGCTTCCGCCATGGTGCTGCAGTAAGAAAATGTTAAAATACACATAATGAACATAATACCAGAGAGGATACTTATCAAATGATGTAAGGATATAAAATAACGTAATGCTTTTGAATGGAAAACTTGTATCAATTTTGCAAATAACAACATTCATGTTCAGTGATACACTTGTCCACATGAATTACTAGGAAGAAAATTTTAGTTTTACAGATGAGGAACATGAAGTTACAAATAGTAACATTCATGTTCAGTGATACACTTGTACCATTTTATTTAGACGCGTGTACAATTAAATTCAGCTCGCCATATCTCCCTAGAGATGCATGCATGAATAAATATGAAGCATTAGATTTTTCTCGAGGTGTGTTGGATCGTTAAATTGTCCTCGAGATGTGCACACAATTAAATTTTGGACCATCAGATTTACTAAGAGATGTGTGTGCGATTAAATTTGGACCGCCAAGTTTTCCTTGAGATAAGTTGTTTAAGATGCAATTTTTTAAAATCAACTAGTGGATTTTCCTTGAGGTACGATTATGATTTCAGTTGGGCCTTATAATTTTTCTCGAGATGAGATGTTCGAGATACGAAAAATTCAATCTCAGTCTTTGATTTCTCAGGGGTATTTTGGTAATTTGATTTGAAAACAGACAGTCAAAACACGTTGTGTGCTAGTCTTTGGGGGAAAATGCAATACGGATTTATTATGGGAGTAAACCTGAAATTTTCATTAATAATAAGAGGCAAAATGAATTTTTTTTTTTAATAATTATGACAAATGTGATTTCATAAATGGCGTTCATGTGCAATGTGAGTGCATTTAGCTAGTAAACATTTTCTCTTAATTATTTCTCTTATTTTACTAAGACAGAGATGGGGATTTCATAAATGACATCCATACAATCTATACAATGCAATGTGAACGCATTTTCCTGGTGAACAAATAAAGGAACGAGATTACTTAGAAGACACACATACCTAGTAAAGCCAATAATTCAAAATAAGTGGAAAAGGGGCTCGCCCACTTCTCAAAGAGGATATGTTATCTCAATCTGTTGCGATTTTTTCAGCAATTTGGCTTACTCACAATGTGCCACGTTATCCACCTGCGATATATGAATTTCAAAAAAAATTGGATGGAGAATTTAAATTTCTAGATTATCTTCCAAAAACTTAAATTCTCCATCCAATTTTTTCTCAAATTCATATGCTGCAAGTGGATAACGCGGCACAAAGAATGGTTCCATAAACCTTCAACCTCGATTGAGGATGATCATACCTCATCCTCACACCAGGTCCTTCAGACAACAATCACAACAAACCCTTCTGTTACCACCAATTATGACCCTATCAATGACCCTTCTTCTGCACCTTTACTTGCAATACAACTTTTTAGATTTCATAGTATACATGAGCAACTTAGGGCAATTAAAACTCACAGGTTTAATACCACACCCACACCAATGATGTTCATTCTTTTCCCTGAGATGATGTTTGTTTCTTATGATGTTTGTTTTTTTGCATCCTCACAACAGAGAGCTTTTGGTGTAATTGCGGTGGATGCTTTTGAAAGGATATGTGAAAGATTGGCTGACACGATCCCTAGTTGTGTTACGGATAACACAATGGTTGAATATTTGGCTGCAGAAGCCACATTGCTACTCATCCAGGCAAAACAGTGGTCAACATAGCTGCTACTAGGAGACTCTGGGAGCTTTCATACTCTTTGCAATAAAATATGGAGGACAACGATTCAAACTCGAGATGGATGTGGTGCCCTTTAGTTAGTAGTATCCGGTCACTTCTCTTAAGCCTTTCTAGTTGGTATTGTAAATTTATTCCCACGTCTCTTAATCAGGAAACATGTCACTTAGCTTCAATTGTCAAACAAAATTTGCGTAATCATATTTATTAGTTATAATATTGGCTATATGCATAAGAATAAAATAAGAATAAGTGGAAATTTGTTGTGGAACTGAACTTGTTTGACCGACATATCTGCTTGACAAATTTAGTACTGCCCCATACTCCGCATGCATCTTTAGAATGAAACATAGAGAAGAGAATTAAATGGTATTGTTGCAAATAAAACATACACATGCACATAACATGCAATTGCATGTCAAAGAGTACATGGAAATTTGGTTGTATCAACAGTGGTGGGCTTGATCTTTGTGTTGGTTTTATTTCTAAAATTTTCGTTTGATGACCATGTTTCCTTCCTTTTCCCTTGTCGATAGAATTAAATTTGCAAATAAAACAAAAATTAAAAATAAAATAAAAATTGAAATAAATTTACAATAACTGAAAGACAAGTAAATAAAATAAGTTCTTTATTCAAAGGAATCAGCAAATTTTCTGATTAAAACCCCTATGTTATCTACATAATATTGATTCAACAATCTTAAGTGTTTGCTCAGAGTATTACTTGCGTGGAACATGGTACTTGTGGTTCGACTCTAAGGGATTATACTCCCAATCCCTTGTGACAACCATTGGAGAACTATTTCAAAACTTGTAATGTTTTTTGAACCCATAGATCAGCCCAACTTTCCTATTACATTGGGCAAGGTAGTGACATTTGACCCCATCATTGCAACGACATAGCCAATAAACTTGCATTATCGCAATCAAGTTAGCGTTGCTAGTTTCCCGAACATTCAAAACTCACTATTATAATTTGCTTATACTAGGTCTATCCAACATCAAATACGGGTGAACCATCAACTTGTAATCCTCGGGCAAAAACTTAAAAGAGGGAAGATAGTTATTGCCTAGTGTTCATGAATAATTGAGGTATTGCATATGCATCTTATCACTTTGAGTTGTGTTTTTGACACTAAGTTTGTTATACATAACTAGTTAAGTAATCAAACTAGTTGATGATACAAGTAACTAAATACTTTGCCAATGGCCCACAGTGCTCCTTAGGAATAGCATGACATCCCAAAGAGAAAAATCATAATCTTACGTCAATCAATAAAGACTCGCTTCTAACTCCCACGTAGTAAATTTCACAAAGCATATACTGATGATTCAAGATATATGTGGCATGTTTTTTCCAGGAGTGATTCTATGTGTCGAGGGAAAAGGCGAGGAAACCAGCGAGGAAAAGGAGGTGGCGGGGGGTGAACCGTTCACCTCCCTCGAGATGCGCGCGCCAAAAACATCTCGAGGGGGTGAACGGTTCACCCCCCGCCACCTCCTTTTCCTCGCTGGTTTCCTCGCTCTTTCCCTCTACATTTAGAATTATATACGCGAAAGACTCCCGGCTAATAAAAAAAGAAGGTTATTTTTCATTTGGCCCTCATTTGTTTATGTCTATTATTGTTTGATCCTCATTTATTTTTGTATTACAGTCTAACACCCATGACCGTCTATTAAAAGGTGTTAAGTAACAAATTCCATCTAAAATTTTTAAATTGACAAATCTATCATCACTTAATTTTCCCAATCCCACCCACTATTCTTTTTAAATTCCCTTGTCAAATGACAATCCATATCTTGCAGAAAATCAAAGCCACCGTCTTCCATTCCATATGGATGGAAGAACCTAACAAAGGATTTTTGTGGAGCAATGGTGAGGGGACGGATTTTGGATTGAAGGACAGTCTCAAGGTCAAACTGTTTGTTAGGGAACCGAGCTCTATAAGTCTCATTCTCGCATAGATTTCTCTACTCAAGTGATCCATCTACAGCTTCCTTCTCTGATTTTTCAAACCCAAATCTGAAGGAGTTGGCCGACCTTTGGACACAGTCGGAGACGAGACGACATTGGGCGATGACAGACTGCTGGCCAGCAAAAGGGTCAACAGATTTGAAGCAATGCAAAAGGAAGAACCATATTAGGATCAGAGGAAGACCAATTTTTTTTTTGCTTGAAGTTCACTTATTTCTTCAAGTTCGAATTAGATCCAGATCAAGAAACAACCAAGCGAAAATTTTGTTGGAAACTTTGAACACAAAATTTCATCAAAAACAACTCTCAACATAATCAAAGATAATTTTGAGAATGAAGTCAAATTAGATTTCGTTACACTTAATTTCACCAAGACATAAAAATGCTATCCTTAAGAGACTCAAAATATTGTGAATTTTGTAGAAACCATTAGAAAGACAAGAGGAAACATGAAAGCTTCACCTACACCATGAAACTCTGAACATAATTTAGAAGCTATAGAACTCTATCCAACACATATAATCACATAACTTAGCTTGGAAGAAGCTTTAAATTGCAATTGAGTACATGAGGATGGAAGAAGCAAGTTACCTAAATTTTCCAAAACAAAACTTGAACCAGCAACAACACTAGCACCAACATAGAAGAAGAGATGTGCAATGAGGAAGCTGTTTCGTTGCAAAACTCATCTCTTCTTCTTCACTGTTGTTGTTCAAATGTGGGAGGTTCCAAAGTAAGAAATTCGTCTGAATCAAAGAATACCTTTTCCTAATGCCAGCCAGCCAGACATAGTGATCCATCATAGAGACAGAGAAACATAAACCATTGAAATGATCGACGACTCAAACTTGAAAAACGAACTAATAAAAGTTTGCCTTCATTAAGTGTAACACCCAATTTAGAGTCTTTTAGTCAACATGATCAAATTCTCTAGTCAACTAGTAAGTTCTAAATTGAGTAAGATTGAGTAGTTCGAGATTGGTATATCAGAAACATATGATCTCTGGGCCGCACTGAATCGAGAAAATAGAAGAGAAGGGGAGGAGGAGAGAGATTTGAGAGAAAAAGAGTGATGGTGGGTTTGTACTGGTTAAAAAGAATTAATTAAGCAGAGAGGTAAGTTTGTCTTTTCCAAAATATTGGTTGGAATTTGTTAGTTTACGCCCTTCAATAAATGGTCATAGGGGTTAGACTGAAATACAAAAACAAATAGAGGATAAATATGAATAGACATAATGAAAATGAGGCGAAATGAAAAATATATATAAAGAAAAAACCCAAATATTTGCCAAAAAAAGTGGTCTCAACCCCTAACGAACCCCACGCGTCATCGTGTCCAGACCATTTTTACAAAGTCACCCTCTCCTCATTTCAGATCCATTGCATTGCATCATCACCTCTCGCTCGCCTTTCTCCTCCTACGCTCTCACAGATCTCTCGCTCGCTCGGTCTGCAATGGACGCCATAGATTCAGCCTTCGATCCTCTTAGAGAGTTCGCCAAGGACAGCGTCCGTCTCGTCAAGAGATGCCACAAACCAGATCGCAAAGGTAATCAAATCAATCCATCTTCTTCTCTCACCAATTTAGGGTTTCGTATTATCGTTGATCTTCATTTCTACTAATTGAAGTTGTAGATCTGATTTATTCTTCGTTTGTATTGAATTGAATTGGGGTTTCTTTTGAGGCATGCAGAGTTCCAGAAGGTTGCGTCGCGTACAGCGATCGGGTTTGTGGTGATGGGGTTCGTCGGTTTTTTCGTCAAGCTCATCTTCATCCCCATCAACAATATCATCGTTGGATCTGGCTAGGTAATCAAAATCCACCCCTAAATCTCTCAAAGTTATGCATCTTTTTTCATTTCAATTTTCATTCTTATTTTGTTATTTTATAAAATCACTTTGTCATCGTGTAAGAAATGCAGATTTACTGTTTAATTAAAATTTACACGAATATATCCATAGCACAAAAAATATTGTGTTTTATGATCGTAGGGGAGGTGCATCTCTAATTGATTCATCCCCTGTCATATGGAAATGAATCTGACCTTTTGCAATCGTCGGGTTTATGTTCTCACCTTGGTTTGCTCCATAAATATTTGGAATTCATATTGTTTCGGATTCGGACATCAAATAAAGTTTTTGAGATCTACACCCAATTATGGTGTTCTTACCATTAATTGCTTAGGCAATTGTACAATCCCTGCTTTGTGGATGTTTTTTGGGACCCAATAGTTGAACGTAAGATAAAACGTAAATTCGACAAGGAAGATTTTATTGAAAGTTGATTTCACAAATCCCATAAGCTGTTTGTCCAAAAAAACTATATGGGTGATAAAGATTCCACCAATGGTAAAAAATAAAAGATTCAAATAGATGATGAGTGACAAAAAATAGTATTTGTGTATGAGAACAAGGTTACTTCAACGAAATGAAATTTACTGATAGGTAACTACTTGACTCCACTAAAAAGTTTGAGACGGTGAATTTTGTGGTGTCACGGATTTTTATAACATGGTAATTATACCATTTGACTCTTCTACTTACGTCTGCTCTAGGTCCATCGTTGTTAAACTCCCCAAAAAATTAGGGCGTGGAGTAGGTCTATCTGAATTTGGTGATATCTGCGTATCACCAAAGATGAAGTAGATGTATCCTTAGATAATTCAATATCTAAGAATTACCGTGTGTTTGCTACATATGCAGATAAACCTTTGGGTTTACAGGTCCTTGTCCCTTGGCTTGGACACTTTATGAGATAAACCCGCGTCAGTGGATGCCCTATTTATTGGAAAGTTTAATGACACCGGGCAGGGGCGGACCCAGGATTTTAGTCAAGGAGGGGAGGGGGGGGGGGGGGGGCGGGGCGGACCCAGGATTTTAGTCAAGGGGGGGGGGGGAGTTATCAATGGTAAAGCCAAATTTTTTTTTTCTACTTGAGCTAGTAACTAATAAAAAAATACATTGCATAGCCATATACCAAATTGAATCCAGTGTAGTCCAATTTTAAGCCAAAATAAGGTCACTATCGATAACCTTAGGAATGAGTAAACGAGCATAATAACTAGAATATATAACTAATATCACAAAATAATTAGGATAAGTATCTAGGTGAAACTAAAAAAAATTTGAAATTTACGAACCTAATATGATCATAATACAATTTCATAGAAAAAATAGTTTATATGAGGCTCAAATTTTGTACGAGTTGGCTAATGGTATATATTTTCATTGAATTCTATAGTTATTATTTTATATATTAATTTTAAATATTTTTTTTGTTGAAGATTTTATATCACTTGTGAAAAACAATTCATTTCTTTATTAACAATATTTGCAATTACTAATAAAATTGCATTGAAAATAAAATAAAAATGCAATCGAAGAGTATCGAATTCGGGTCTTTTACTAAAAATGATAAACCTCCAACCACTACATCAACAAAGACACGTTCAAGCATTTGTATAAACAATTGTCATATTGAATTCTACATTATATAATCGATTTTTTTTAAGACTAAAGTATATATACTAAAAATATTTTAAAAGTTGAGGGGGGTCAGCTGCCCCCCCTCATCCCTTAGTAGGTCCGCCCATGACACTGGGCCTAGGTCTGATACAAGTAGACTAGTCGAATGTGTGTTAACGGTTAAGGAAGTTTTGATGCGACAAACTTTATTATCACCTAAATATTTTCGGTTTTGGCTATTTGATTAACCTCATTTCAATCTCAAATTGTCCCTTAGACATGGATTTTCTAATTCCGAGGAGGGGTTCATATTTTAGATCCTTTCCGGCGGTTGAATTTATTATTTTTCAAATGACAAAGGGGGCTACTTCCCCGGCCTCAAGCAATCATTCTGGTCGGATGGTCGGGATCGTCTGGTGGAGGCATTGGTGAAATCTTAATTTCTCTTTGGAGTTGATCAGTGTAGGCTAGTTGTTTTTCTTTTCTTTATTGGTTTGTCTTATCTTGGGTTTCATTGTACTTTGTCTCGATTCACAATGGAGTGTAACTTTAAAGGTTACTGACACATTCACCAAGCCTCTTGAAAGTACTGAAATGGTTGATAGAACCAAATTTTCTAGCCATTTTGTCATTCCTATTAATGATGATATACATGTCTCTCTGTTTGATAAAAACTCTGAATGTTTCTGCTTTGTTAGTTTTTATCATTGTTTTCTATTAATGAGGTTCCAGATGCGTCTCTTTCTGTCTGATAAAAAAAAGTCTTTCTGCCTTGTTAGTTCTTTGAAATTGGTTTTGCACGGAGGCTGAGTTGTTTTCATTCACAATGCAGATTACATGGAGCGTGTACAATGTTCAGAATCAGAATGCACAAGACAATTAGACACTTCCTTAAACTGATGATAACCAGCGCTTTAGTTTAGGCCACATTTTTTGTCTGATGAGAACCATGTTGAACCATTTATGTTCCCGTCCTAATGGATGTTACTTGTCAGAGTTAAATTTGTCTCTGATTTTCTATTTCATGTCACGTTTACTTTTGAGTGTGGTTAAATGCTTCCAGCTCCAGGTAGTCGCAAGCTGTTATACTTACATGATTCTAATCTTGCCTCGCATCAGGTTCTTTAAAAGGCGGTGGCACCCTCTGTTGTGATCTTTTCGATAGATACTGTAGAAATGACTTGTGTGGAATGGGGAATGGGAAATAACAAACAGATAAGTGGCATTCATCAAAAGTTAAGTTGCGACAGTCATGTGCTTTCACAAGACATTAATCCTGCGCGCGACTTTTTAAGAGTACTAATGGTTTCTATGACTGATACATGAAATTTTATGGAGACATTTTTTTTTAAATCCTCAGACTATCTTTTGGGGTAAAAAACTGTTGGATCTGCAATTAGATTACCAAAGTTTGAGCTCCAACCTGAAGCTGTTACTCTATCAAAAGGAACACAAGAAGCAAAGAGCTTTGAGCAGGAGCTAATTGTTTATCAAGATCAGCAACTTTTAAAGATAAAACTTACTGTGGATAACAGATTAATATTCTGTTTGCATTTTTTAAGGCCTTGGTTATTTTTCTGAACTAAGATTTCTCTTTAAAGAGATGTTTTTGACTGATGACCGTGCGCTGTCATGGAAAGGATTATCTTTGGGTTGTAGTTAAAACAAAACTGAAGTATGGAACAAAGGGCACACCCTTCACTTTCAATCACGTTTATTCTCTTTACCAAAACTGAATACATTGACAACAACCATCTTAAATGCCAAGATCCATACAAAGGTAACGCCCATCATGTTTGGCAGATACGATGCTCAAACAAAGGCAAAATACAAGCTCCTTATTCTACTCCACAGCTTTCAGAAAAATTGTTTCACAATCAACCACAATATCCATGCCAAAACAGATGAAAAACATAACCTATTTTAAATGCTAAGCGCCATATAAAAGTGAACACTCCTCATGTTCGACAGATATGTGGATAAGTGGTGCTCTAGCCCTTTGTTTGAACTAACAAAGGCACAATACAAATTCTTTATTCCAATCCACATCTTCAAGAACTTTTCACATCTCTCCAGTAGTTACAGACTCGTACTACTGGATTGGAACTGTAAGCATGTTATACATTAAGAAAACACATTCTTCCACCTTACCATCAAATAGCACTTGAACTATAACGGCTTTCAGAGTCAGTGAATTAACTATTGATTTTGAAACAAAAAACTCAGGTTTGTCAAATGGAGTGACATCTATCAAGTAACTAGTAACAAAATTATCCTTTCGCCGAATCCTGAAGGTTTGATATTTGAATTTGCTTTGCACATACTCTCTCTATTTAGACTTTGGAAGAATCTCCTCCGAAGGAAGCTCAAGTGTTGCTCCTGCCATGTCTTTGGTGGGTTTCACAGCTGCAGTATTGACATTCACACAATAGTTAAAAATGTCTCTAAATAAAACATTGAAGAAGAAAGCTGTATATCGGTAAAACAAGCAACCAAAATATTCTCAAGCAAAGGTAACTTTCAAAATTCCTTATACAATATATCCATCATAAAGAAAGCAGCCAGCTATAGAATATTCATGGTCTCTGAATCATAAACTTAATTCCAAATGTCAATTCAGTAAAAGTGATAATATTTACCACTGTTCTAAAATACGCTAGGCGGACGGCGAGTAGAGGACTAGCGCCCAAAGGACTAGGTGGGGGCCTAGGCGGTTATTTATTAATTTATTATAATTTATAATAGCTAACATAATAACATCTAAATTACTTCCAATTCAATTCCAAGATACATATCAAAATGTAAAAAAAAAAAAAAAAAGTCGTAATTTTTTTGGAACTAGAAATAAATAAAAAAAACAATTTCAAAAATCCACCCAAGAGGCCGCTTAGCCGGTCCAGCCCGCCTGGGCAGCCACCTAGACTGATTTTTACAACACTACTATTCACTTTTCAAATTTACTTGAAGTAGTATTTTCTGCATATGCATTTTACTGTAATTTCCCATAGTAACAAAATCCTAGTAACTTCACCATTTTTGAAATAACTTAGCTTGCAACTAACTTTTCCCCTCTAATGCTTGAGTTCATAAGCATTTTGTACATCTCCTTGCATAGCTCAACTAATTTTATCTCCAACTGGTGTTACTAGTAACCCTACAAAATATTATCATCTCCCATTCACTTTTAACCAATCTCAGTCAATTATCTACTGCAAAATCCTCAAAATACAAAAACATTAATCTTGTCAATACATTTTTTTTTTAATCTCAACTGCTTAATTTTTAGTCTCTAACTTTGGCTAGTTTAAGGTGGCTTTTTTTTTTTAAGTGTTTAGACTACCTTCTAACTGGAGTTGGAAATTCTGAACGAGCTTCTGAATAAGTTATTAGTTTTGCTTCTTAATGAAAGTTATGACTAAAAGTTGTAAAATTAAAAAGTGTTTATTTTTAGGTGTTGACATAAAGTTTTTTGACATTTTGCCCAACACTACAACTCCAACTGCTCACCACAAACTACAAACATTAACCTCCTTCACATGTTTTATCTCTTCCAAGCACCATTTAGATTCCCTTCCACCACCACCAACACAAACCACCTAATATTCCATATAAATCCCCAATAACAGAAGGAAGATAAAGAGTTGGCAGGAGAAAGAATAGGAGGGAAGGGGAGAGTGGTGATGGCAGTAACGACATTCCTCGCGTGATAGAGAGGAGATCGAGACGAGGGGATGACCCATGGAAAAGAGAGATAACATCAGTCATTACAAATTTATTGTGAGGTTATTATTGAAAAGAATTTTCATTAAGCACTCAGTGCTAAGTGATCGGTGCTTACTCCGATCAGAAAACACCCTCGATAGGGTGTCCCACTTCTTATTAAGACTTCTGACTCCAATTAGAAGTCAAAAGTTACTGTCATGCTCATTTTATAGGTGTAAATGGTTGAACTTGAGGGGAAAAAAAACCCTCTAAGGGTCTCTTGAGTGTTGAGTTCGACATTTAGGGTGTGTTTGATTTTTGGGAGTTTCATGGAAAAAGAAAAATGAAATTTTTTCCCTTGGTGAAATCAAACAGCAAAAAAATTTTGAATGTTTTTTTTTCATTAACTTTTTTTTCATTGAAATTTTTTCCAAAAATCAAACACACCCTTACAGGAAATAATTAGGCATGAGTTTAAATGAAACACTCGTAAAGAAAAAAGTGGTTCAGTTTAACATGCAACTGAAAGAAAGAAATAACCGCAATCACCAAAAAAACAGTCAGCATTACATTACTCTTGCCATCATCACTATAAATGCCTAATCCTCAATCAGGTTCATATAAAACTGACTATTTCCTTTTCCACTGTAGCAGTGAAATTGTATTTTCCACTTACTTTCATTCAATCATGTAATTTTACCATTCCTCGCACATTTTTAAAGGCAACTAACTTGCACATTACTTTTCCACTCGTGCCTGCATCAATTTTTATTTATACACTATCTACACTGATTTGTTTCTCCTATAATCCTCATCTGGAAAATCCTAACCTTGTTAAACTTATTTTTGTCTTGACAACTCAGGGCAAACTCCTAGGTTAAGCACCCAAAAGGGGTTTGGCTCAAGTTCAACTATTTGCACCTATAAAATGAGCATGGCAGTAAGTTCAAATTCCTAAAAAATGGAAGCTCCAATCTAAGAATCTACCTTGCTGATATCTCTGATTCAATCAGATATCATTAAAAATTCGTACTCGCTCAATTGATAATCTTAACCAACGACAATACCTTACCATGGTCCACGACTGATCAACCCTACCAACCAACATCAAAATGACAAAATGGGATTCCATTTTGTCAACTTTCTTACCTTCCGAATCTTGGGACGAGATTCCATTTAACGTGTGTATAATGTAACACCCCTAAATTTCATAAAACTAATTTATTTTATTTTGAATTAAATAAAATAGGGTTACATTTAATTGAATGTGAATTTTGAAATTTAGGGCTTTATTTGGTGAGTTAGAAGGTGGGTATTTTCAGAAGTGCAGTGGGGGGCGAATAACCACCCACCTTATAAAGAGGAAGAAAACCTCTTTTCTTTTCCTTTCTTCTTTTTTCTCATTCTCCTTCCCTTGTGTTTTTCTTCTCGATGGCGGCAATGGGAATGGTGGTGGTGATTTTTGTTGGTGTGTGAATCTGCAGATTGAGATCTGTAGATGGAGTTCTTTCTTCTCTTCTTCAAGACCTTGGTAGTGTTTTCATGGTTGGGACGTTCCTCCTGAGTAATGGCATCCATCCCACTGTCATATCTGATTCTCTTCACAAAGTCGCTCTAAAATCAGTAGACGATTTTAGGGTTCAAGGCGAAGCAAACAAATCATGGCTGACACGAAGCCAGTCACCATTCGAACAAGGAAGTTCATGACCAACAGGCTTCTCTCCAGGAATCAGTTCGTCATCGATGTTCTTCACCCTGGAAGAGCAAATGTTTCCATGGCTGATATTGGTTCAGAAAGTGAGTTTTCTCATTCAATCACCAAGCGTGATGGGGGCGAACGATTCGAGGAAAGATCGCTCGGGGAGTAGTTGTGGAAGCAGCAGTAGCGGTTGCTATTCGGGAAATTTCAGTGAGGAAGATGAAGAAGATGGGTGCTTTCCTCATAAGGGTGTCTGGGATTCTCTAATTCAAGGCTTTTGTTTGAAAGGAGGAGACCCAGAGAGAGCTTGGACAGTGTTGCAACATTGCTTGAAGGTTCAGGGTAATTCGCTGCCTTCGCATTATACTTTTTCTTTGTTGATTCTTTGTTTTAGCTCAATGGGTAATATGAGAAGAGCAATTGAAGTGTTGGAATTGATGACAAGTGAGAGTTTTAGATACCCTATTGGTAATTTTGTTTGTAGTTCAGTGATTTTTGGGTTTTGTAAGATTGGTAAACCTGAGCTTGCTTTGGGGTTTATGAAAGTACTGCGAAAATTGGAGCTTTATGTCGCCCCAATGTTGTAACCTATACTGTTATTGTGAATGCTCTTTGTAAAGAAGGTAGAGTAAATGAAATTTGTGATTTGGTTCGTAGGATGGAGAAGGAAAGAGTTGTGTTAGATGTTGTGCTTTACAGTAGTTGGATTTGTGGGTATTTTAAGGAAGGGGTTGGCTGCAGGAGCACTACATGATTTATCAAGGTGGTTGTGTTTGATTGAGGTTCAGTGACATAGCATTTGGGGTATACTAATGAGTATTGATTAGTTGGAGATGGAGGATTGCGTGGTGGTCCGATGGCGATGGAGAGGTGTTGGCGGCTTTGTTGAATGGTGTGGACGCCATAAGATTTAAAATCAGTGAGTTTCTTCATTTCTTTCTCTTTACTGTGAGTTTTTCTTTTTACATTTTCTGCTTTCATTATTGCTTGATTGATTCAATTTTTGTTATGTGAATTTTAATACCTTTGGTGGGTTGAATTCTTTCATGAATTTATCGGTTGTTTAGTTCAAATCTTGAGTTTATTTTCTGTTGCATGGGCCTTATGTTTGTTGATGGATTATTATGAATAATATGGACTTGGGAATGCTTTAGTAGTTTTGTCGATTGAGAATGGTTCTATCATGGAGTAACTTCCAGTGTATATGAATAATTAGTTGGAAATGAGTCGATTTTCTGAGTGATAACTTCATCCTGGATGCATGAATTATGGAGATTGAAAATCTGAATCTTGTAGGTGTTTGGTATAGATAAGTACTTTTCATGTTCTTGGTGTTTAGTTGAAAAAGGGAAATTGTTTTTGGGAAAACCTTCAGGTGATCACTAAATTCATATGCATGTCCAAATGGGAGCCACTGGAATTTGTAAAAGTGACTTGTGATCTTACTTTGGTCCTCATCTGCATGAGGAACTCATTTATCAAAAAGTGTTAGAATTGATGGATTCGGGGGATATATTATCTGTGGAATATTTCTTTGGACCTATTCACTTAGGATAGTGTAGGTGAGTTTATATTCAGGTTTAGAGACTTTTGAGCAGCGTTACAGGAGTTCCGCTAGTGGGGCTAGTGACGTTAGTTTTTCCTGGTTAGAGTTTTGTTAAAAATTTTAGTTTGTTCCTATTTTCTAAACTAGATTTTTGTCATTGCTGCTAAATGTTTTATTGAATTTCACGTCCCGAGTTTTGGGTAAACCGATAATCCTACGTGAATTTTAGGATTTTTGTTTTTCTCAAAAATCGGGGCGTGAAAGGGCCATACAAAACATACTACAAATAGAAACTACCATTCAAGACTAATCCCCTTAGCTCCCTCCGCATACGAGCTAAACTACTCTGTCTAACTTCTAACCTTTCAATCTAACAGTCTGCTCTCAGTCTTCATAACTGGTATATAAGCTACAATGTCATAAACTATGCAACACTCTAATTGAACTCCCAAAAATAAACTAAAATTCCCTCCTTTCAAACAACATTCACCCCTCACTCAGTTTTACTAGCTAGAATTTGTAAAATTTGTGCTATTATAATCAAAGGTGAGACCTTTATAGTGCTACACAGAAATTTGATCTATTTTCACTAACACCCATTCCTTACAGAACAACTATCGAACACTCTGTAAACGAAAAATCCTAAACACATAAACCCCAAATTAGTAACCAAGCAAAGTAGACACCTTTACGGTTCAAATCCGATCTACGAATCAAAGCAAACTTCAACACAGAGGCTTTGAATTGATTTTCTTACCGTATCCGCCACTAGGGTTGATTTTGGCTTGCACGATCATGTTGGAGATGAAATCGGAAGCCTCGCGAGCTTCGTCGAGGAGTCTGGTGATCTCTGCTTCGGACGAAACGTGTCGGTTATCTTCGAACTTCTTGCGGACCTCTAAGGCTGACTCAGTGAGCATGAGTGAGTCACCTTTGAACGATTTCCGAGTCGCTCGGAGGAGGAGTCTATATGCACTCAGTGCTTCTGCTGCTCTAGCCATTTTTTTCGGTCTCTCCTCCTCTTCTTCTTCTTCTTCTTCTGTTTTGTTCAATAGGGTGGAAACTTTAACACAGCCATTGGGCATTTTGGTAGGCTTGGTTGTCAACCAAGCCCAGTTGTAAAAACTAGGTACCTCACGGTCCTCACCCATTGTTGTAAATACTCGCATATTTATCCATTTTCCTGACAGTATCCAAAATATACATGATGCATCCGAAAATTAAAAGAATTATTCATAATATCAGCAATATTTATTCTGTTTTAAATAGGTACCTCACCCGTGGTTCAAAACTAGGTACTCACCTGTGGGTTCAAATATGTAACGGCTATTTGGCATCACAACTTACTTTCACTCACACTACCATCCAATTTTTATTTTTTTTACTTGCTCTTCCACACTATCCATTTAAACCATTATTCATCTTCTTTTCTTACCCTTTATTCTCAAGAACAACAACAACATAAAAGGGGATAACGAAGAAGGGGGCAATCGATTGCGAGGGACGATGAGAGACGACTGGAGATGACAAGATAGATGAAATGGAGCCACAATCATCGTCGCCCCCTTTCCATCTTCTTCTTCTCCTCCTTCCCCTCTCTCCATCTTCTTCTTCTCCTTCACCTCTCTCAGTTCTCCCACTATCTCTTCTTCTCCCACTCTCTCTTCTTCTCACATAGGTCGTGACCTCTGCAAGGGGAAGGAAAAGAAGAAGATGGAGAGGGGCAACGACGATCCTCTGCGAGGGTCAAAATTTTCGCCCATCCTCTCGTAGTCTCCCATGAGGAAGAGAAAAATATAAGAAAGTGCAAGGGGAAGGAGAAAAAGAAGATGGAGAGAGGCGACGACAAAATCGAGGTCGAGATCTTGTAAATGCTCAATTACTTCTTCTTATTTGACTTCATCCTCAATTTCGATTTGAGGGAATGAAGAGAAAGTTGAGAGGGGAAGAAGAGCAAGTCGAGTGTGGAGTGAAGAATATGAAGTTGGGAAGGGAAAGGGAGTCTGCGGAGCAAAGAAGAGGAGGTTGGGAGGGGAAGAAGAGGAAGTTGGGGAGAGAGTGTTTGTGGAGGGAATAAGAGAAAGTTGGGATGGGAGAAATGAATTTAGGTTTTTCCTTTTATGGGTAGTGTGGAAAAGAAAAAATATTCATGATATATCCAAACATATAGCCAAAGGTGTACTGGCAGCATGAGGTGGGGAGGGTTAAGGGTAATTTTTTTATACAGATATATCTGAATATTAAAAGAACTATGCACAATGGCGATATTATTCCGTTTTAAGGGCTGATATATACTAGCAGTATCAATATTTTGAACCATGACCTCCCTTACATATTTTTTTTAGACCTCAAAACATTCTAATGGAGTGGTAAAACCACTTACAATTTGCACTCGAGGTTTTCAACTGGGAAACTCTTAATTTGCACACAAGAAATAAAATTTTCACTTCTAATGATCCTTTTATTCCTCGATTTGCATTTGTCTCAAAAGGCTTACTCTGTTAACAAAATGCATAAATGTTTATTTTAAAAATGTCTCCAAAGTATTCAATCCTTGAGTAAATTCAAACACAAACCTCATAACCAAAATTTCCAGTTAGACATGGTACAAAATACAAAATATGAAGTAATAAGTACAAGAAAGAATTCACTAAAAAAGTGGTAATGTAAGATTAACAATTATTAACCTCAAAATAAATTCTCTGGATACGAGTTGATTTGGTGACCAACAAATTTAGGATTCACACAAGACTATGAAACACTCACCCCCTACAACTTTAAAATCAAAATTTAGTTAAACAATTGGATTTGGATTGGAGCACAATGATAAATAAAAGAAAAAAACTCAATTCAAGCGAGCTCTAATAATTATAGAATAAGCAAACATAGAGTTGTAAGTTTATTACCTTCATGTACCAGTGCAACATGGGACTCCTCTGGATAACTCCACAATATGCTTGTGACTTTAACATGTGGGACGTGAGTAATCTTGAACCAATCTTTTTCCTTGTTATTCTTGCATCGACTCTCTAGCTCTTCATTGCATCACGAAAAGCCTCAGTTATTTGAGACCAGTGAGGTTTTGTAGCCCTTCAGGCAACACTTTGCAATTCTTGCAACCATCAATCCATAACTGCTTGAGAGACGTCAGAGTACTGATCCAGTTGGGCAAGTCCATTTCATTATCCTTTTCGTTTCGAGCAGCCCACAATTTGGAGAATCTTAAGTACCGTAGCAAGTTTTAACCCCTCTGGTAAACCTCCTCTCGATTTGAGCACTTTTCTATACAATATAAAAGTTTTAAAAACAACTAGGTCCTCAAAATCCTCCTTGGAGAAGATGTAGTGGGTAGTTATTAGTGTATTCAGTTTCAGTATATGTGGGTGGTTATTCAGCACAATGTGGGTGATTTCTGTCGGTTATTGTATTTGTACATAAAACCATATTGCAATGTAGAAAACAAGGGGGGAAAATAAAACAGAACATGTTAGTTTTTCTGTCTCTGAATTTACATGGTATCAGAGCCATGAATGGCTGGATGATCAGGCTTGTTTGAGCATATACAAAACATTCTAAGAGTGGTGGATGATCAGGCTTGTTTGAGCATATATAAAACATTCTGAGAGTGTAGTTATTAGTTGTCTTGACATGGCTGGAGGATCGGGCAGTAACAAGAACAAAGACTCTTTTTCTCCGTACACACTAACCTCGGCGGACCATCCAGGGAACCTCGTGACACATGTTCAGTTAAATGAAACAAACTTTGAAGAATGGGAAAAAGCCATGAGAGTCGCGTTGCTGGTGAAGAAGAAATTGGGTTTTGTTGATGGAACTATAACAAAACCTTCTGAAAATAATTCGGAACTCGAAGATTGGTGGATGATTAATTTCATGCTTGTCGCGTGGACGTTCAATACCATTGAACCAACCCTGCGTTCAACCATAACATACCGGGAAACGGCGAAGGAACTATGGGCTGATCTTCAACTGCGATTTGCAGTTGCCAATGGACCGAGGTTTCAGCAAATGAAGGCTGAATTAGCTGACTGTAAACAAAAAGGTCGGGTTGTTGCAGCCTACTTCGGAAGAATGAAGATGTTGTGAGACGAGATTAACAACTACGAACCCATTCTCACGTGTGACTGCAGTGGGTGTCAATGCAAGATCACTGAGAATTTGATCAGGAGACGGGAGGAGGAGCAGGTTCATCAGTTTTTAATGGGTCTAGAAGACTCAGTTTTTGGCACAGTCCACTCTACCATTCTAAATTTGGATCCCTTACCCAACCTGAATCATGCAATGATCGTAACCGAAGAGAGACATCGTGATGTGGCACGAAACAGAGATGACAAAAGTGATAACGCTGTGGCGTTTTTCACTCAAACAAAACCCCAAAATACGTGCAAAAATTGTGGACGTACAGGACATGAGTCGACTTCCTGTTTCCAATTAATTGGATATCCTGAATGCATTGTCTGCAAACTCCACGTCTACTGGACTATCTGGCGGACTGAATGGCGCACTGTCTGGTGGACTGAATGGTGGCATGTCTGGCGGACTGAATGCTGGATTGACTGCCGCAAATAAACGAGGATTAAGTACTCTGACCGAGGAATAGTGGAAGGCGCTGCAGGGATTGCTAAACGACCAGAAGTCGGCAAACACTGAAAAATTGTCTGGTAAGAAATGGACTGACTGGATTATTGATTCAGGGGCCTCGCATCACATGACAGGAAGCTTTGAATTGCTATCTGACATCGAAGATGTAGCACAACCTTGTCCTGTGGGGCTGCCGAATGGTTCACATGTAGCCGCAACTAAACAGGGGACAGTGATCCTAGGGAACAATATTGAATTACGACATGTTTTATTTGTTCCGCAATTAACTTGTAACTTATTATCTGTTGGAAAATTACTTGATGACACGAGATATATTGTGACACTTACTAATAAGTTATGTGTGATACAAGACTGCACTTCGAGGATCCTGATTGGTGTGGGTGAGTATTGCGACGGGATCTACATAATACGTGGTGTGATAAAGGTCCGAGCCTGCAAGGTTGACGTCAACAACAAATCTGAATTGTGGCATCGACGACTTGGCCATCCCTCGTATCACGTTGTGGGATTTGTTCCAAATTTTTAGTTTATTGTTAGTGGAACTTCTGCTTTACCTTGTGACATTTGTCTTAGAGCTAAACAAACAAGAGATGTTTTTTCCTATTAGTGATAAGCAACTGCGCCATTTTCTTTGATTCATTGTGATGTATGGGGTTCATATCGCACTCCCTCCTCTTGCGGAGTTGTTTACTTCTTGACAACTGTGGATGACTATTCTCGGGTGGTTTGGGTTTATTTGTTACTTGAGAAAACTGAAGTGAGTAGTGTGTTGAAGAATTTTTGTGTTATGGTGTGTCGACAATTTGGGACTAATGTTCAAACTGTGCGGAGTGACAATGGAACTGAGTTTACATGTTTAAAATCCTACTTTAAGAGTTGTGGTGTTATTCACCAAACTTCATGTGTAGGCACGCCACAGCAAAATGGTCGGGTGGAGAGAAAACATCGACATATTCTTAATGTTGCTTGAGCCTTAAGATTTCAAGCTAATCTACTTATTCAATTTTGGGGAGAATGCATTTTGACGGCTGGTTATTTGATTAATCGTATTCCATCATCGGTCTTGAAGGGCAAGACTCCTTATGAGCTCCTATTTGGTCGTATCCCGTCCTACGACATGTTTCAGGTTTTTGGTTGTTTGTGTTATGCTCGAGTTGGAAATTCAGATAAATTTGCACCTCGGAGTCGACGGTGTATCCTTATGGGTTATCCCTTTGGAAAGAAGGGTTGGCGGTTGTATGACTTAGAAACCGAGGAATTTTTTGTTTCGCGGGATGTGGTTTTTAGTGAGAATACCTTTCTATTTGCTGATTCACCTGCTATGAGAGATGATCACTTGTTAGAGTCAGGTGCCATCATGGTGGATGACGGGATACCATTAGTAACAGATGCCTTGTCTGAGTTGGGAACCACGGATTTAGATGCCAGGGGGAGCCTCAATGTTGATACACCGATTGTAGAGCGAGACCGATTACCGACAACTACTTCTACTTCCGATTTTGAACAACGTCCTTCAAGGGATCAACGAGCTCCAAGACATTTGCAGGATTATATTTGTCACACCACTCACCTCCTTGGCACAGTCCCGTCGCCATCGCCCTGCTCAGGATCCTCAGGTACTCCATATCCTATAACTAATTATGTACATTGTGACAATTTTACTGTGAAACACAGACGTTTTCTCGCAGCTATGACTGCAGGTTGAGAGCCTACTAGGTATTCTGAAGCGGTAAAGGATGTCCACTGGCGTAATGCCATGAAGGAGGAAATACAGGCATTGGAGGATAATGGTACATGGATTGTGGAAGATTTGCCACCGGGACAGAAACCCATTGGGTGCAAATGGGTTTATAAAATCAAGTACAATTCAGATGGCAGCATTGAACACCATAAGGCACGACTGGTGGTACTTGGGAATAATCAGAAGGAAGGTGTTGACTACACAGAGACTTTTGCTCCAGTTGCAAAAATGGTAACTGTCCGTGTGCTATTGACGATAGCAGCAGCCTGAGGATGGACGTTGCATCAGATGGATGTTAGGAATGCGTTCCTGCATGGAGACTTGGCTGAGAAAGTATACATGCGCCCTCCACCAGGATTTGCCGGCCATGCTCCTAGGAAAGTGTGTCGCCTGCGCAAGTCTTTGTATGGTTTGCGACAGGCTCCCCGAAACTGGTTTGCCAAACTCTCCAATGCATTGAAGTCATATGGATTTATACAGTCCCATTCTGATTATTCCCTGTTTACCCTTAACAAAAATGGAAGTTTTCTAGCCGTTCTTATGTATGTTGACGATCCGATTATAGCAGGGGATGACCAGAATTCAGTGAGTTGTTTTAAACAGTATCTTAATAACTGTTTTCATATGAAAGATCTAGGTACGTTGAAATATTTTTTGGGGCTAGAGGTCGCTCGCGGCACCGACATAATTTTTTTGTCTCAACGAAAGTACGCACTGGACATTATCGCAGAGATAGGGCTTTTGGGCAGCAAGCCCACCTACATTCTGTTAGAGCAAAATCATGGATTGGCTCCCGACGACAGTACCTTTATGGATGATCCAGAGAAGTATAGGCGGTCGATTGGTTGATTGATTTACTTGACTATTACTCGATCGGAACTATGCTATTCGGTACATACTTTGGCACAATTCATGCAGACACCACGCGTGCGCCATTGGGAAGCAGCTCTACGAATTGTTAGGTACCTGAAGGGACATCCTGGTCAAGGTATTATTTTGCGTAAAGTTATAGATTTTAGGCTAAGCGTGTATTGTGATTCCGATTGGCCCAGTTGTCCTATTACACGACGTTCTGAGTCAGGGTATTTGGCATTTTTGGCGGATCTCCGATTTCCTGGAAGACCAAGAAACAAGATACGGTTTCACGGTCCTCGGCTGAAGCGGAGTACCGGTCAATGGCCACGGCTACGTGTGAGTTGAAATGGTTGAAGTGTCTCTTGCGTTCACTTGGTGTCTTAATTCCTCGCCCTATGTGCATGTTTTGTGATAGTCAAGCAGCAATGCACATTGCAGCTAACCCAGTATTTCATGAACAGACGAAACATATCGAGGTCGATTGTCATCTAGTTCGCGATGCTGTTCAGGATGGTCTTATTAGCACACATTATGTTCGAAGTGGTGAACAATTGGCAGACATTTTTACTAAAGCCGTTGGCAGGCGTCAGTTTGAAGATTTTCTTCACAAATTGGGCATTCGAGATCTTCATGCTCCAACTTGAGGGGGGGTATTAAGATGTAGTGGGTAGTTATTAGTGTATTCAGTTTCAGTATATGTGGGTGGTTATTCAACACAATGTGGTGGTTTTGGTGGTTTCTATCGGTTCTTGTATTTGTACATAAAACCATATTGCAATGTAGAGAACAAGGGGGGGAAATAAAATAGAACATGTTAGTTTTTCTGTCTCTAAATTTACAGTTTCAGCTCTGGACAATCCTCAATATGCAGTTCTTATAGAGAAGTTTTATTCAGCGTAGGCAAGCATTTCAAAATAGGATAGCTCTCAATGCAAAGGGTTTGCAAGGATGAAAGGTTTTTGAATACCCCTATATTTTTCCAATGAAGCCATCTCCCCCACAACTCTGAATCCTTAGAGACGAAGTGCGGTAAGATTTTCTAATTCTATGGGTAGAGCTTTAAACATTTTACATCCCTGAATCGACAACCGATTGAGAGAGATAAGGTTCTGTAACGCTCACTCTGGAAACTAACCAACTCATCAAAGTCTCTAACACGAAGTGTAGAAAGGTAGGGGAGGTCTTGCAAATTCCCCAATACCGTTTCATTGCATTTGCATATATGCAAATATCGAAGAAAATATGAAAATGGTATCCATTCTTTCAGTTTGGGACATGTTAGAAGACAAAATTTCAAGGCAAGGGAATAGTAGTTGTGTTGTTGTTGCTTGAATAGACTACGGCCAACCTTCCAAATTAGGCATGGGTTCTTAACAGAGTTCTTCAAGTGACTGAAATCTTTTCGCCTTTTTTTCATAATAAACCTAACTATCAATGAATTTCATTTGATGCATCCACAAAATCCTAATAAGAGGTAGTTTCCCAATAGATGGAAAATGTTCACAAGTCAGTTTGGGGCATCCACAAATCATTATTTGAAGACAAGGGAGTTCTGTTGTTTGAGCAAATGATGACCAACCCTCTAAAATAGGCATCTCGGACAAACGCAGTTTTCAAGTGACTGAAATCCTTTTGCCTCACTTTCACCATAAATCTCTTCATCGATGATTCTCACATAATCCATTGAATCTAATGATACATCAAAATAGGCCGACATCACGGCCATACACGTGGCAGAAAACATCCATCACGAGGATTTGGCGACTCATCTACTGGGCCAGCTTGTAAAACCAAAAAGCAAAGGCCCAAACAATACTCATTAAAGGAAAACATAATTAAAGCCAAATCCAGGACAACACGAGTTCTCTCATAAAGAATAGGAACGTTGCATAAGAGTCATGGAAGGAGTTACGCTTCCATGGACACATCTTCTTAAAGGTGGAGACTGTTACGAGAAACATCTCCTTTCGTTGCGCCTCACATGCTTAAGTAATGCAGAGAATTAACTGCGACCATTATAAAAAGTATAGGGAGCATTCGATAAAGGTATGCAACTTTAACTGAGTTTTGTCCATATTTAATTCCTTCTTCAAACAGAGTTGCTGATTTAAGCATCGAAGTGCCTTCGGCCACAAAAAATGTGATTTTTGGCAGTCTAACATTTGTTTTGCAGGTTAAACTCACAGGAGGACGAGAATTGGACGCATCAATTTGGCATCGTCCTTGGGGATTGATAAGTTTCCTTTCTGAAAAGAATATCCACAGTGACGAAACTCACCGCGATCCGATTAACGATAAAAAAGTTATCATAGCCAATGGAATGCTCTAAAGATCCTCAATCTAGTGATGGTCGATGCGACATGTCTCACGATATCAATCCAGCAACAACCATCAAACCAACCACGCCGAAAAGAAGGGAGCCTCAACATATAACGAAACAGACATCTCTGACATCTTGGGGAATCCCCTTGGACCCTCATGTAGAGATGCTCATGACTCGGATGAACCACATAATCAAAATGAGGGACAAACTCGCTCAAAACCTGGAGGACAACAAACCTCGAGAAGAAAGCACCCAGCTTAAGAGACATCAGACCAATAACAGTCCCAAATTCAACCAACGAAAGTTTGGAAGGCTACAACCGAAGAAGCCCAAACGTGAACGACCAACAAAGAAATCGTTCATGACCTTAATAACAAGTCGAGGGGAGGTCTATAAAGCTATAATAGAATGGGAAGGTGTCAAGTGGCCACAAAAAATGAGAGGAGATTTAGAAAGATGAAACAAAAACAAGTACTGATCCTTCCACGACAATTATAAACATGATACTGAAGACTGTCGCACCTTGAGGGACGAGATCGACGCCATGTCAGAGAAGGACGACTTGGAAAATTAGTTGATCTGAGAGAGTCTGGAGATGAAATAATCACATCGAGAGAGTAATCAAATAAGCTAATATACGTCTTGCATGGTGCAACTAGAGAAAGGGAGTAATCCAACCAATCCCGAAAGCGAATAGTCAGAGACTTACGAATAAAGATTAGATACCAAGAGCCGTCAGCACAACGCGCAAAAATGATGCAAAGGGCTCTAACCTTTTCCAACGAAGGCACATACGAGTTTAACTTCTTGCACAATGATGCCTTGGTGATTTCAATTTTGATAGCCAGGTGGGAAATCAAGAGAGTGTTGGTCGACACGGGTAGTTCAACCAACCTCTTATACCTAACAGCATTCCGGAGGATGCAGTTCACTAATGAGATGCTCTCACCCAGCGATCAACCGATAGTGGGTTTCAACAGGGAACAATGTCGCCCGCTGGGGATGATTCAACTACCAGTCAAAGCAGGAGAACCAATAAAACAACATGTATTATTGACAGACTTCCTTGTCGTCGATGCTCCTTCTACGTACAACATGCTACTCAAGAGGCCATAAATATACAAAATGGGCGCGGTCTCCTCAACTATGCACCAATGCTTGAAGTACCATACTGATTATGGTGTCGGGATAATCAAAGGAGATCAACCAACGATCCGTGAGTGTCATTATGCGACGGTAAAAGCTCCCCGCAAATAGCAATTACTGCAACAACCAGATGATATTTCACAGCAACCTGGTCAGACGAATCCCGACCTCCCAAATGATGATTCGGCTCCAACCAACCCACGCAATCGATTGAACACCGGACAACCGGAAGAAGAAATGGTCGTGGTCTACCTAGACAACAAAACAAAAAAGCAGTCCGGATTGACACAAAGATTCACCCAGAGTTCACTGAGAAACTAATCCAATTGCTGAAAGACAATCAATATGTTTTTACATGGACGATGAAGGAAATAGTGGGAATAGATCCATATGTCATTTCTCACCAGTGTTCTAAAAATCGGTCTAGGCGGCGCCTAGGCGCTAGAAGGTGGAAAACCACCCAGATTAATGCCTGGGCAGCTGTCTGGGCGGTCTGGGCGGGTCTAGGCGGGTCTGGGCGGGCTAGGCGGCCTAGGCGGAGTCTAGGCGGTCTAGGAGATTTTTTTATTTTTTTATTTTTTTTATTTTTTAATAAGGTTGATTGTGTTCTTATTTTATTTTTCTTTCCTATTTTTTAGAAATAAACTATTTAATTATTTTTTAGAAAATCTCGGGAACGGGTTTTGATGATGATAATGATGGTATGTCTAAATGTAGCGAAGGATGATTACTTAATGAAATTCTCAAAGGATCTGCCGGTACCAATTTTACTAATGTAGGTTTTATCAAACATAACTGAGGTTATTCATGCAATTTGAAGAAAAATAAAAGAGTACACAAATTCAAATTTATATAAAGTACCCATCATGACCAACTTCAGTCATTTGAGTTTTAATAAATTTTGTTCACGATTGTTAATTTTTCATGTTTTTAAATTTTGCATATATATATTGACATTAAATTGGATGTAATTGATAAGGTATTATGCTTAACTTTTGTAAATTATTAAAGTTATAATACAAAACCTAAGACCGCCCAGGCACCGCCTAGGCCCCTGGGCGCTAGGCACCTGCTCGCCGCCCGCCCAGCGCCTAGCGATTTTTAGAACACTGTTTCTCACAAATTACAAGTGAACCCAAGCAAGAAGCCGGTTAGTCAAAAAAGAATGCCAGTGGCTCCAAATGTAATCAGGCAATAAACGAGGAAGTGCACCGCCTATTTAATGCAGGGATGATAAGAGAAGCTTACTATCTGGACTGGTTGGCCAACACGGTACTAGTAAAGTAAAAGGACGACGAATGGAGGGTATGCGTGTACTACACCGATATGAATATGGCTTGCCCAAAAGACAATTTTTCACTTCCACGAATAGACCAGATAGTGGAGGCAACCGCCGGACACGAACTTCTAGATTTATGGATGCATACTCAGGGTATAATCGGATACAAATGTACCTTCCTGACCGAGAAAAACATCTTTTTATAATGAAAATGGTTACATACTGTTATCGGGTAATGCCCTTCAGATTGAAGAATGCGGGAGCAATGTACCAACAGCTGGTGAACAAAATGTTCAAAGATCAAATCGGTAAAATGATGGAGGTTTATATCGACGATATGCTTGTCAAAAGCTCAAGCTGAACAAACCACATCACAGATCTCGAACAAGCTTTCTCCCAACTACGAAAGTATAAAATGAAACTAAATCTGCATAAATGCACATTTGGAGTAGAATCAGGAAAATTCCTCGGGTAAATGGTCAATCAAAGAGGAATCGAGGCCGATCCAAAGCAGATACAGACGCTTCTCAACATGCAATCGTCAACAAACATAAAAGGCGTACAAAGTCCTAATGGAAAAATAGCAACCTTGAACAGATTCGTCTCCAAATCCTCAACAAATGTCTACATTTTTTCAAAATTTTGAAGGGAAACAAGACAATCGAATGGAATGCAGAGTGCAAGAAAGTTTTTCAAAGCCTAAAAGCATATATGGGGAGCACAAAGCTACTAACGAAACCAAACACGAAGGAAACACCATATTTATATTCATCCGTGTCCGACCATGCGGTAAGCTCAGCGCTAGTACGGGAGGAAAAAGGAGTGAAAAAAACCAATATACAACAACAAAACACTTGCGTATGTGGAAATCAATTATCCAGCTTTAGAGAAATTGATGCTCGCCCTGATCGCGTCTTCAAGAAAATTACAACCATACTTCCAAGTGCATCCAATCACAATCATTACCGAGCAACCACTTTGGTCGGTGTTGCACAAACCAGATATGTCGGGAAGGATTGTGAAATGGGCAATAAAGCTTGGGCAGTTTGATATTAGATGTGCCCCCAGAATTATTATCAAAGTGCAAGCATTGGCAAGTTTCATCACTGAATTTACAGTATGCAACGGTCAACAGGCAGAAAGAAATAACGAAGAAGGACAAAACAAACCAACCATCGACAGATGGATCTTTCGCTGTGACGGAGCATTCAACGAGGCGGGAAATCCTATAAGAAATCCACCATGGTACATACAAAAGTCACCCAGGGGGAAGAACGCTAACCCATAAAGTACTCATGCTAGGATACTACTGGCAACGATGCAAGCAAATTCTCAAAAACTCATTCACGCATGCGACAAGTGCCAAAGATTTTCCTCGTACACTCACATGCCAGGAAAGAACCTGATCTCGATGAGTGGCCCCAATGGGGAATGGACATCGTAGGACTAATCCCCATGTCCAACAAAAAAAAAGTTTCTCCTCGTAGTAGTAAACTACTTCACTAAGTGGGTAGAAGTGAGCCCCTCGAGAAGTTTCTTTGGAAAAACATGATATGCAGATTCGGGATCCCAAGGGTAATTGTCACGGACAACGGGAAATAATTTGAAGGCAAGAAGATCAAGGAGCTATGTGATCGGTATGTCGACGTTCAGGACCGAAGAATTATGCACTGAAGATAACGTTGAGGCACTGAGAGTCGGTCTAGACCTCCTTGAGGAAAAGCGAAAAGCAACTTCTATCAAAACATGGCCGGATGTTACAATAAGATGGTAAGAATCTGCACTTTTGACATCGACGATTGGTACTCTGAAAAGTCCAGCTCAACACAAAGGAACCAGGTGCAAGCAACTTAAACTCAAATTGGGAAGGACCATACAAAGTAATAAAGATCAAAAGATTGAGAACATACTTGTTGAAAACCAAGTAGGGTGAAAAACTACCACAACCATGGAATGTAGAGCACTTAAAAAGATATTATCAATAAATTTCTTTGCTCAATCCTCCATCTTGAGTTCAAAACGACAAAAATTTAGTCAGAACAAGAAAGTCAGATTGAAAATCTCACTCGTGAAAATACTCGACACGGCTAGAGTATCAAACAATGAGTAAATATGTGTATCGGACGAACGAGTCAGACATAAACATGAAACTTCTGGCTTGATCAACCACGAAGTAATAAAGTACCAGGACATACAAGCCGTATTTTTTTGTCGACTATAATGTACGACATCGTGATCCAGATATAGAATCAGATTCTGTAATAAAAAAGAGCTTCTACACGACTAGTATGTCAAACATTGAAGCCATTTACAAAATTCGGACGAACGAGTCAAAATTCTGCCAGGAATGTCGAAAGTAAAAAAGCTAATAAGCTAGACATACTGGACACAACAAATTCAAAATATAAATCTTCCACCGATCTTCAAAAAAAGTGATTATAAAGGAATCAAAAGAGACAATTAAGGAGGAACATCGGTGTTAGCAACAATATCACTAGGTGGTGCAAGCTCACATAAATGTTTAGAAGGTTCTTCGACAACTGGATCACTAGTGAATCCAGAATGATTTCCTCCACATCATTGAATTCTTGTTCGGTTAACCAACGATATTCAGATAAATCTAAGCCTTGCGCGTCTCCAGGAAATCCAAGAAGTCATGACGACCATCGGACACTCTTTTCCAATTTGTCGCATTTGCATCATTTCAGTGACAAATGATAGCTCGGGTCGACGCCATTTCATTATCAACGACTATAAGTCTAGCGAAAACTGCAGACTTGGCCTCTATAAACTCGGAATTCAGCTGAGCAATTCGCGTCACATAAGCCTTGAGATTGGCAGAATGAGTGGCATCATCACGCTTAGCCTTTCAGTTAGACAACTCTTTCTCGGCAACATCCAGACAGAACCGTGACCTGTCCAGTTCAACCTCAGACGTTTTGAGACCAGAAGCGAACTTGTTTTGAATGGCCTTGAGCTCCCTCAACGAAGTTTGTGTAGTATTTGCAGCCCTTACATGCTCTATGCACTGCGTTTTCAATGAATCAAGTTGGCAGAGAACGTGAGAAAGAACCAAGTCGTGTCCTGCCAGCTTCCGCTTAATGAGCGCCCACCTGATCATGGGCAGCCTTACAATCCAACTCCATCATGGCCGCATAAGTAAGATGAGTCATTCCTTCCATGAGGTGCTAGAGGCCCTCATCGATATGGCAGCAGGGCAGATGTACGGGCGTAAAAGCCCTATTAGCCAACCGCCCATGACAACCACCAATGAGGTTGCGAGGTTATCCTGCACATCAATCTCAGAAGGCCAGCAAAACTTCTCGGGTGCAGCCAAGATAGAATGAGAAGCAGAGGGAGCAGCAGACGATACTGAGGTCCCAATAACAACAGGAAAAACAGGGAGTTTGAAGCCTCGAGCTTGAGTAACAACTCAATCTTTTAGTGTCAGATCGTACTCAAAGTCATCCAAGGTCTTAGTACTCTTTGGATTCTCAGATTACTCAAGACCAGGCTGAAGCATTTTATTTTCAATGGCGCGAGAGTCATCAATCATCAGGTCAACAGAAACGGGAGGCTCTTCTCACGGACGTCCGAAGGAAAAAACTTGATTTATTTCCTCATCTTCTCGGGCAGAAGAGTCATTTTTCGAACCACGACCTCATTTTCGGGGAAAAGTAGGAGGGGAGAGAACCCTAACGACATCATGATCCGATGTGGAGAGCTTCTTCTTATTCTTTGAGACACGACCAAAACTAATTGCCACCATCTTAAAAGCGTTGGGAGGCTAGGGAACTTTCCTACTTCTAACAATCGAACTAATACTCCCAGAACCTCTAACAGCAACAAAAGCAATTTGGCCTACAGGTTCATTAACAAACCCTCGTTGTGGTAGACACCCACATCACTAGCATGTGCAACAATCACCTCCAAAGCACGACCTACAATAGGTACTGCGTGACCAGCCTCACCTGACAAATACAAACCAGTACGGATGTCATTATCCGTAATAAGGAAGTCTTCCACCGAGACTTGGGGAAGCTTGTCAAACCGACTTTAGAACTCTTGTTCCTCTAACGACAGTGACAACTCGACCCTCTTAAGTTCTTGGACTGACTGTAGAATTTGATTTTTGCTAAACTTAAAATAGTTGGAGGTAAGGGACGCATAAAATCAGGGCCTCGCCCAACCCCATACTCCTCTCGCAGACCCTTGAAACAAGATGTTGAGCGAAGACAAGAGGTGCAGTTAGCATTTACACTAAACCTCACCAAGAAATGCAAGACCCTGACATTCATAGGGATACTGGATGCGATAGCCCTTGCTAAGGTTGCAATCATCACCTTCCAACTATTAGGAACCAATTAGGCGGGGCGATGCCCACAAAATCTAGATACTCCCAAATGATCTCATGAGCTGGAAGCCTAAAGCCAGAATGCAACATACCAGGGTCCAAAGCGATATATCCATGCTTTGGAGGACAGGGATTGTCACCCTCTTTGGGGAGAACGATTTCTAGATCAACCGACAACGAATAATCATGACGAATGCTATCCAAAGTCGCATGCATCGCCCGCTTAAAAAACCCTAAAGCTAGACATGATTGCAAAACAAAAGCGAGGGATAAAGGAATCATCAACTGGAAATCGAAAAGGTGTAAAAGGGAAAAAAAACCCGAACTCAACTACTCCTTTTATAAGAATGAGCAGCGAAAGGTTCATTCTTGGGAGGACGTGCAAGATGTGATAGTCACACAAAATCCCATAAATCACACTGAAACGAGCAGGCGGACAGAACATCAGAGAGACAACAACAGCAACAACGGATAGTAAGAGCACTAAATGCATCGTAGTGTTGAAATTGAAAGCCCAACCACCACACAGTTAGTGGATACATGAGCATATCCATCAACTAAGGGGGAGTAGCTGATGATACATCAAAACATATCGACATTGCGACCATACACATGGCAGAAAATATCCACCCGAGGATTTGGCTTCCCATCTACTGGGCCAATTTGTAAAACCCAGGAAAATAAAAACGATCACAAAGACCCAAAAGGCCCATTAAAGGAAGACGTAATTAAAGCCCAAATCCAAGTCCGCACGAGTTTTCTCATAAGGAAGAGGAACGTTGCATAAGAGTCATAGAGGGAGTTACGCCTCCACGGACTCATCTCCATAAATGAGGAGACTGTTACGAGAAATATCTCCTTCTGTTGCGCATCACATGCTTAAGTCACACAAAGAATTAACCGCGATCATTATAAAATGTAAAGGGAACATTCGACAAAGGTATGCAACTTTAACCGGAGTTTTGTCCAGATTTTATTCTTTCTTCAAACAAAGTTGCTGACTTAAGCATCGGAGTGCCTTCGGCCACCAAAAAGGTGGTTTTTGGTAGTCTAACATCTATTTTGTAGATCAAACTCACAGGATGATGAGATTTGGACGCATCAGAATCCATGTTCAAAACTCAAGAACGGGTAGTTTCCCAAGTGGCGGAAAACGTTCCCATCTCTACATTTTGAAAGGGTGATTTAGACCAAATTTCAAAGGAATGAAACTCTCAACCAACTAGGAAAGCTTACTTCTTGATACCTGATGCGTCCAAAAATCGTCTTCCTTTGAGTTTGACCTGCAAAACAATTGTTAGATTGCCAAGAACCACATTTTTGGTGGCCGAAAACACTCTGATGCTTGAGTCAGTAACTCTATTTGGAGAAGGAAGTAAATGTGGACAAAACTCAGTTAAAGTTGAACCATGTAGATAGGATAGTCAAATCGACCTTTCTCGAATCGAATTAAGAGCCAATTGAGTCCCCTCTTCATACCTTTTTCATTACCTTACATAATGAGTGAATTGATGACTACATTCAGTTGTGTGCGTGACTTAAGCTCGGTTGGCGTAGTGAAGGGAGATGTTTATTGTAATGGTATCCTCCTTCATTGAGATGGGAGTGATTCCCTCCATCTCCTTCGTAACGGTCCATCTATATTTATGATGACTTAAGCCTTCGTAACAGCTCTCCAACATTTATGATGACTTGAGCCACGTGTATGGCCATAATCGGGTGACGATTTCATGTATCATCAGCTACTCCCCCCTTACTTAGTGGGCTCGCTTGAATGTATGGCCATGATTGGGTGACTTGAGCCATGTGTAGGTCCATGATCAGGTGACGATTTCATATATCATCAACTATCCCCCCCCAAGTTAGTGGGATCGTTTGCATGGCCATTAACTTGTTAAGGGTTTGTCTACACAGCGAGGAAAGAGGCGAGGAAACGAGCGAGGGAAGGGTGTCGCCGTTCACCCGCCTCTAGATGCGCAAAAAGCCTTGAGATACGCGTTTTGACGCATCTTGAGGGGGATGAACAGCTTCACCCCCTCCCTCGCCCGTTTCCTCGTCATTTAGAATTTCCCAACTTGTTAATAAGGGTTTCCATTATCGTTCTTTAAAGTCAATGTGACAACTCATTGGGGTCGGACTGTGTGAGTTCAGACTGGATGACATCTTCGGATTTGGACTGCATGAGTTCTAATTATACGAAGATTTTTTGTGGCAAGTTATTGTATTTGGACTTCGTGAGTTCTAACCAGATGTCGTACCATAGTCGGCTACGCGAGTCCGTTACTAGGTGAGCTCCGTAAGTTTGGACCAGATGTCGTCCGTGACATCATAGTTATTTGCGTTTACTAGGTGAAGTAATCTTCGTAGTCAGTTTCATGAGTCTGGACCAGATGAAGTTAGCGCGATCAAACTGCATGAGTCCGAGCTAGAGGAAGTCAGTTTGACTAGTCTTAAGTCGGGCATGCGAACCTGATTCTTGTCGGATTCGTCTCCTATTGGACTTAATTCTACTCGGCCCTGTCAGAAATGTTTCATGTCCATGTCGAATATGTCTCTGTGTCGGGTTCCTCTCCATTTGGACTAGCTTCTAACCAGGTTCATCTTTTTTTTATTCGTGCTCGTCTTTATGGCCTGTTCTCCGGGTTTGTTTTTCATTCGGACTCGTGCTCGACGGTCTAGCTTAACTTTAAACTAATAATTATGCTGCTAGCTAGGTTTGAACCCACGACTTGAGGTCTTCTAAACAACGATGTCAGGACTAGTACCGTTGGTTAGGGAAACCAAGGTAAGAGGCCTTTCAAGACTTTCCGAACGGTCTCAAAACTCAATGTTCCCTTTTGAAAAGTGCTCAAATGCTTAGCATCTATAATATAGGGGGAAGGTTTGAGCTCTTGACTGTGAGGACGTGTTGCCTCCATTGCATAGTCGGGCCAGACTGTACCACTAGCATTTTTATTATTTTCTTTGCATTGCTTTTCAACTTCAAACTTGTATTTCCATCGATCGATAGCATCGAATTAGTCTTGAGCAACGTCCTTCCGAACGTTCCTCCCCATTGTAATAATCTATTGAATGTGAATGAGAGCTTTTACTGACTATTGTGCATTGTTATATTGTCTACAGATTGATATTGTGCATTCTCAAGTTAATATTTGTGTCCGTCAAAGTAACTACTCATAGGCTTACTAGTGAATTGGATAGCTAGTGCCGCACGGATTACTAGTCCGTAACAAACGCCTTTACCAACTCTGATGGTGTTCATTTGATGGAATATTTAGTTTTGTGTCTTTATATCCAAATGTGCCCAAATTACCTGTCTAACTCGTAGGACACAATTTTAGTCATTTTAACCATAATAAAATATTGAAAATTTTCGTTACCATTGAATTGGAAACGATTTTGGATGATCGTAACATTCTCCCGTCTTGTTGCTCAGTTGTGATCGAGCATAAGTTTTTTTTTTCATGAAGGAAACTGTTGTTCCCCATGGATGATGTCACTTTGATGCGTCCAAAAATCGTCCTCTTGTGAGTTTGACCTGTAAAACAATTATTAGATTGACATGGACCACCTTTTTGGTAGCCGAAGACACTCTGATGCGTAAGTCAACCACTTGTTGGAAGAAGGAAGTAAATCTGGACAAAACTCAGCTAAAGTTGCATCATGTAGATAGAATAGTCGAATCGACATCTCTCGAATCGAGTTGAGAGCCAGTTGAGTTCCCTTCTCATACATTTTTCTTTATCTTATATAATGAGTGAATTGATGCCTGTATTCAGTTGTATGCGTGACTTAATTAGCTCGGTTGGCGCAATG
This sequence comes from Berberis thunbergii, assembly GCA_003290165.1. NCBI lineage: Eukaryota > Viridiplantae > Streptophyta > Magnoliopsida > Ranunculales > Berberidaceae > Berberis > Berberis thunbergii. Next base: position 193,107 of record QNQO01000495.1, read on the forward strand.
TAGGGGGACGTTTATTGTAATAGTCTCCTCCTTCATTAAGATGAGAGTGATTTCCTCCATCTCCTTCGTAACAGTTCATCAATATTTATGATGACTTAAGCCTTCGTAACGGCTCTCTAGCATTTATGATGACTTGAACCATGTGTATGGTCATGATCGGGTGACGATTTCATGTATCATCAATACCCTCGAACAAAAAACCTTTTTTAAATTTGAGTTTTGTTGAAGGCCTTCTATTACCTCTCTCACATTCTCGTGCACTTCTTCTTGACAATCTAACCACAATAATCCCAATGAATAGAGATTGTTCTCCCTCATCAAACTAGCTTATTTGCTCTCCACTGAGTTCTTCGCATTTTCAAGCATTTGTATCTCAGTTCTCCTCAAAGATGGTTCAGCCATTGCAACTCCTTCATGCTGCATCCATTCTCCAACTCCATAATGAAGACAAAATTAATTACCTATATTAGTTGGTATGCTCTTGAACTTAGCACATCCTCGGATTTTTAGGTGTCTAAGGTCAATCATTTGGCTCATACCTTTTGATGAGGACTGAAGTTTGTTACACCTACTCACATTCAATGTTTGAAGATTTTTTTAGCCCACAAATACATTATGATAATGATTCAATAGGATTTCCAGAAAGGTTAAGGTACCTGAGGTGAATCATTTCACCTATAAAATTTGGTACCACCGTAATTTGACCTTCACACAACTCCAAAGCTCGTAACTGTATAAGACTGAAGAAGTTGGCATACTTTTCTGTAGCAAACATTTGATAATAATCTCTTCAAATAAGAGAACGTAAGGATGGTGAAGATGTTTGTATAGAACCAAGAACAAACGGCAATTATTGTTGCCAGTAAAACACATGAAAAGTTCTCACAGTGATGTTTTATGCACTTCCACATTGATATAACATGCAAAATCATGCACAAGGTCATACATCTTATAAGTCAGTGTATTGCCATCTCCATCCTTTTTTATGTCTTGAAAAAGGCCTCCATAACAATGAATGAAAGATTTCAACCCCAACATCTTCCAAGTCAATTTTCCCTTTGGGTTGTACAAAACCATTGAGTGCTTCTACTGCTCTAACCAAGTCAATTATCTGATCTTTTGGAACGCTTTTACTTAATGTCGAGGAAACGGGACTCTCCCTCCCCTCGAGATGTATGCTGTCATGCATCTCAAGAGGAATGGAGGGTTGCACCCCCTCCCTCGCCCGTTTCCTCACTAATAAGAAGGGCTCCTTTTGGAAACAATGAGTGCTTCTACTGCTCTAGCCATTTTTTTAAGCTCTTTCTCCTCTCTGTTCACTGGGATGGGAACTTCAAAACAGCCACTGGGCTTAGATGACAACCCGAACCCAGTTAGTGCCGTCGTGTGTGCTACACACATGTTTGTTTCACTTTCCTTCGTGGTTAGCAATGGGTTGTGTTGTGTCACCTATGATCAAGTAAATTAGATATCATTCACATGATTGAGTATCGAGTCGAGTTACATATCATTCTTCATATGAAAAGGTACGAAAATACTTGGAAACCATAGGGTTACATGGCATGATATGGGAGGATGATGAATTCATCGAGATACGTGTAAACCCCTCCCAGCTCACGACTGATCATCCATAATCCTGGCTGCAGAATCCAGATTCCCTAGCAAAGGTCGAAAAGGTATGAAGAGAACTAGAAAAGGAAAATGCGCAAAATAAAATAGTACCCGCTGACTACTCTGTCAATCCCTTGGACAACAGTCTCCGAAAACGAAAAGGGATTTGAGTGATCCAGGAAGAGAGTTTGGTTTGAAAAAACGTACTAGTTATTTGCAGTTTTAAGTGGAAACCATTAGCCATGTACTAGGTCTTGGACGACAATGGATTTCAACCAAAATCACAAACAAACTCGACTGAACTGTGATTTATATTGTATGTCAGTAAATACTAGCAAATCTGTGCAATGCACTTCAACAAATCCATGCCCAATATTATTTGAATTGATCCATATGACAAATACAAGGCGTTGATCCTGTGAAGTACTTATTGTGGTTCAGGAATGAGCAATTCTTCAAAGAAACAAAAATCAAACGTGTTTATGTTTGATGGTTCAAAGTAGAGTTTAGTGATTACAAGGTGTAAATCACTAAATCATACATGAATTTAGCATCAAAGACACTGATCTCAGCTGTATCAACAGATAGGATAGCAAGATTTTTTTACAGGAATTTTTACAGGGGAAGGGAGAACAAAACAATTCCTTCTAGGGTACCATCCCATTCTCCAGTCATGCTTCTTGCGCCTGCATCTATGATGAGCTTTTTGCTCTGAGAAAGTGTTCTCACCAACCATCTCCATGTTGCAATCTGTATCTGCAGCAAAACAGATGCAAGGCACTGTTAGTAAGATCTGCAGTATAATGACTCAAAGCTAGACAGCTTTGGAACTGCAGGAAGTGTCACACAAATTCAAATGAATTTCACAAATAACATTAAAAAAATATGCTATAAAAATGTTAACGTCTTTTCACTAGCATACATATCACAAAATCTACTTTGGTATAAGGCTATATCTCAAAGTGGCATAACTACCTATCTAAATGAAAGAACTAAGAAATTAGTGACGAGCAGTCTCAGGAGACATAAACATACACATTGATACACAGATTGGTAAGAGGTTTAATGAGAAAAGGCTCACTATTCAGTTTACTTTCTAAAGCAAATGCAACAAAAAGTTTTCAACTTAATCATTTTCGTTCTTGTTTATTATCAATCTTGATTCAACAATTTAGTTCTCAAGCCTATAGTTCAAAAGTTGCTCTTATCAATGTTTTGGCACGACTGCACTAAAAAATGGGACACAGTGATCTTTACATATCACTTCTCCCTAAACATCGGACTTTACTTTTGTATGAATGAAGCAAAAAGGCAAACTATAATCAGCAATACATAGATCAAGGTAGTTGAATCCTAAATTAGTCCGCAAATCGGAAAGAGGATCAGTCAAATCAATATCATAAATCATAAGGATTTTTTAAAAACCTTCCAGTGTAGTGTTGAAAATATCAAGAAGTATTTATTTACAATTAATCATCAACCACAAAAACCTCATATTTCATTGACAAATGATGTCAATCATTCTAAGTTTTCAAAAAAAAAAATGACAAAATAACTAATATCAAGAATAGTTTTCTTTATAGTATTTAGATTAGGGGTGGGCATTCCATCCCGCGATCCCGATCCCGTCCCGTCCCGATTTTTTTGGGTCTTAATGGGATTGAATAATTTCATCCCGATCCCGTCCCGTCCCGATCTAGAATGGGATGGGATGTGATGAAGATTTTCAATCCCGCCAATCCCGAACTAATTTTTTAATATTAATTATTAATATTTACTTATTTATTTATTTTATAAACTTACGATATGGACTAAATACATAATAATCCTGACCACTGATCATCTTTTCATTCTCAAATTTTTTTTTCCTTTCAAAGGCACCCTATTTATACCTCTAATCATTGATTCTTAATAAACCATATTCAAGTGGAGGCCTGCAGCCACAGTTTATCTTCCAAACTTTGTGTAGAAGTTAGTTGTCTTTGCTTCAGAATTCATGATATTGTATCATGTTTCATGCCACTCTTTTTAATTGGTCATTTTAAGGGACCATCAAGTTTGGAGGGTCCTGAAAATTTCCTGCAGTTTTTATTACATGGTGGCTTCTACTGCTTGCTTCGTGCACATTAAAATGTAGGTGATGGCAGAGCGTGAGCAGAAAATTCAATCTGAGGTGAAAGAAATACGCAAGGTGTTCTATTGTGATCTCTGCAACAAGCAGTACAAATTGGCCATGGAATTTGAAGGTCACCTAAGCTCATATGACCATAACCATAGAAAGCTCATATGACCATGACCTAAGCAGCAGTAGGGATGATCGACAAAAAAGAGAGCAAGTACGGCAAGAGAAGGAGATGGCCAAGTTTGCTCAGCTGTAGGCATTCTTGTCCGTTTCTTATTATGTAGAATGGATCATTTAATGAATTAATTTATTTTGTTTGCTCTCAAATGCCTCATAGTGCGGATGCACATAAACAGCAGTAGCAACAAGAAGAACAAAAACAATCTGAGTCCACTCCTGCAGCCTCCTCATTAAGAAATGCTATGAACATTTGATATGTCCAGATTAGCACGCTGGTCCCGTCCCGAACCCGTTTGAGATGGGACGGGGTCGGGATGAGGTTTTTCCCATCCCGTCCCGTCCCGATCCCGTATGAACGGGATGGGATAGGGATGGGTATATCTCGTCCCATCCCATCCCGTGCCCACCCCTAATTTAGATTGTTCATTTGGGGAGAGATAATCCAAGCAATATCAGGACTATACATAACTAGACACAATGCAAATAAAGCCCCCTTCGTTGTTTTGTGAAGTGAAGAGCCGAAGTCTTTGTTTGATGTTTGAGACACGCAACCATTAATAAAAACTCAAATGAACCAAATAAAACCATGTTTAAAAGCTTTGAAAAGTCATCTACGCCATACAAATCAAACCGGACGATTCAAGGTCAAATTGTGAATCACAATTGAGAATATGATTTGATTTGTTTACTTTCGATTTTTTCACCCAATTTAAATTGACTGGAATAAAATTTGATCTGAATCGTAAGATTCAACTCGTAAATCTTAAGATTTGGACTACCCTGACATTGGTATCTTGGAAATCTAGTAAAATATCTTTGCATGCCTTCACATATCACAAATTAAGGGAATGTTTGGATATCAGAAAATGGAAGGCATTTCATATCTTTTCTATTTCACTGGACAAGAGACCTTCACTTTCTAGGCTTAACACGCTTATGTGACAACATCTTGACTCTCTGTGACATGAGGAACAATACACATCATATATCTTAGCATTAATGGTGGAAAGTTTTCCCATGCATTTGCAATCACCCATAAGACGCTTGATGTCTAGAAAATTCACAATAAAGATGAAGACACCCACTGATGCCTAAGAGAATAGCATACAAAAGAAAAGAAAAGAAAAATGTTTAAGATGAAAATGAAAGAGTCCCAATTGAACATGTATTGCATCCCCCACCCCCAGCCAGAAAAATCTCACATTCTCTGCCAACAATTAATAATTTTATTTGAAGGCTGAGTTGGTCATTGAGGCTGTATCTGTGATTGTATTGCAAAATTCTTGAATTTTTTCCTTCCATGCGACCAAGATACGGCATGAGGGATTCTATCATAGCCAAGCTCCTAACAAACTGTACAGTCCCTCTTTCCACTCTTTGATCCATTGCACAAAGCTTCTTTTAATCTTATAGGCTCAGTACTAGACCTATTAAAGTCTTCTTCATGAGTAGGTGTCTTACTACGAGCTAACATCTCACACAAGAAGTAAATTGTAATCTTATCTTTAGCAACCTCAGCAAATTTATCAGCTAATAAAATTTAAACGAATCCAAACTACCAAAAAAAAAAAAAAACAAATAAAGCAATTAATATTGCTTACCTCCAAACTGCTCACCCCAAAACTGCACCCTACCATCCTCCTCCTCATCAAACTCATCCCCATACCCAAACTCTGCATCGCCCCGATACCCGGGTTCGCTCCCATATCCAGACTCATTCCCCTGAGACTCAACAACCCCAACCTGCCAACACCCATTTCCCCCACCAACCCCTCCTCCCCCCCATTCTCCCTCCCCTCCTTCCTCGAATTCCTCGCCACTTCACTGACATCCGACGCCCAATTCACATCCCCATTCACAAAAAATTCCCCACTCGAGTCCGTCCCCGCCGCCCCCACCGGAAAATCCGAGCACGTGGCATACGCCGCTGAACACCTCCTCGTCCCGCTCCGGTCACTGCTCCTCCCCGACACCGACCTCGATCCCCTCCTCCTCCTCTTCCTCGCGATCCACCTGAACTTCTCTCGCTTTCGCAGACTCCTCTCGTCATCAAACAGGGTCAGCTTGGACATGTCGAGGGAGTCGATTGAGAAGCTCGTTGTGGTTCGATCTGAGAGACATGGGCGCTTGTTGTGGAGAACATTTGTTGGGGTTGTGGGAGAGTAGGGTTTTGGAGTGGTGGTGGTGAGATCGAAGGGCTTCCAACTGTGGAACTGGATTGTGCAGGATTCGAGTGCGTGACGCGAATTTAGGGTGGTTCTCTGCCTCATGATTTGGGGGTTTTCATTTTTTAGGGTCAGGGTTTCATCGCACGAGAGAAACTGGGGTTTTGTGTGTGAAAAATTTGGGTTTCTCAGAGAAAACAGAGTGGAGAAGGGAGAGTGACAGACAAATGGATTTTCTTTTGGTATTGGGTGAATCTAATCTAATTCAGGGAGGGATATTGTGGGTGGGAAGGGACCACTCAGGGTTCTTATTTGATTTGTGGCTATGGGGCTCCAATTTTCTAAGTCATGGGGAATCCAATGCAGTTTCTAGGTTGACACACTGCTGCAGTTACACCATGGTTCTTCAGAATATGAGTGATATCAGCCCTTGAAGAGGGATAGAAAATATGGGTACGATATACCGGCCCTTGATGATATCTATTTATTGTGGATAATTAGCAGGATGTCTAGTCGGAATATTTTCACCTAAAAATGAATAAGAATAGAAATAGGAATAAGGATAAATCCTAGATATATCGGGATATTTGGAACCATTATTATAACATAATAAGTTTTTTTTAAGCTCAAACGTTTATGCGGACAGAGGTCTAAGCTTAGTTCATTTGAGGCCCCAAGGGATGACAGTTAGAACTTCGTCTCACTAAGGGTTCTTCTTCTCGATCATTTGGTGGTGCTTGTCCCTTGCTATTTGCAATTTGAAGAAATTGACCATCTATCACAAGTGTGGATGCTCTTTGTTTTCTCTTTTAAGATCTCTCAGAGCACCATGGCTAGGTCTATCTGAAAGGTTTGAATGAGGTAACTCAAATACATTACACTGACATTTTGAATCAAATAATTTCCATTGTTGGAATATGCGTTTTTTGTTATATACGCCACATTTTTTTATTTGCTCATTGAGCGGTTGGACCCAAACTATATGGACGTACATGTTCTTATTCTTTTGGGAGTTGTTTAACACAGCGAGGAAACGGGCGAGGGAAGGGAGGTGGTGGGTGGGAACCGTCTACTCCACTTGGGATACGTGCCATCATTTTTGGTGTGCACAACCCGAGTGGGGTGGACAGTCCCCACCCTGCCACCTCCCTTCCCTCGTCCGTTTCCTCGCCATTTAGAATTTCTCTTCTTTTGGATCAAGAAGTTAGTCAATGTAATTGGAAATTCGATGACCTCCCACTGTCTGCATGTTTGGAAAAGTCAAGTTCAGTCTTTACAGTGGGAGTTGTGCCAACATTGACTTCTTGGTCCAATAGGATAATAACGTGTTCGTGCACAATTTTTTGTTGAAAACTGATGCGTTCATATCTGTCTTCATTGATCTCGATGATATCAAACTTGCAAAAATGAGCAACCGTTAATCCAAGGACCACCATTGTGGTGGCCGAATGCACACCGGTCAGATATCGGTTTGAGAAAGAGTAAAGACTGCATGTAAATTGCAATGTATATACATACATTTTTTCCTCCTTTCACCGATTCTTATAGCGAGTGTTCCCTCCCCCAACTGTCTTTACTATCGAGAGCGTGATGAAGGAAGGAGATCTCGCATAAGATCCTACATTTGCATTACTAAGTTCTTCGGCACTTGGCTCTGTTAAGAACCCAATGCTTAATTGGGCTAGAGTTGATTTCGTGCGAGTGGTCTCGTGCATGTGACAACTCTGAGATTTACTATTCGAACCTTATTACCTAGGCCAACCTTAAGAACCGTGCCTCTGCCTGACTTCCGGGTTGAACATTAGTCTTGCTTATGGATCCACTTGGAACTGCGCTAAAGCCTTTTAAGTGCTAGGGTGGGGTTGGTACATGCCACCTGTACGGCTGTGATTGAGTGTCTCATCACAAACAATGTATACTAAAATGCACTGTAGTAACCTCCAATGGTTCACACCTTCGGGTTACCTTGTGAAACATTTAGGTGCAAACAGTGGTTAACCTTGTATTAAATCCATTTTCATGGATGATGTCATGATCAAAATTTGCCCTGTTCAGTCACAATGGTAATAGCTTCGACACAGGATTAGAGCCTCTCTAGCTTTTCCTCGTATTCAATATTTGAGATGTTCTTAATCCACGACAGAATAACTCAATGAAATATACTCCAATGCCAAAGTACGCAAACAACTTTCAACAGAGTGCCAATCAAGAAAATTGAAGGCCAAACATTAATGAAAGACTGAAAACCAGACTTCTTAAATAAAAAAAAGATTTAAAAAGTTTAAATAATCTCGACCTTAAAAGGGTGAATTCCTGTCTACTCTTCTACATTTCTGTAGAATGAACGCTAAAATTGTTGTACCCCAAAAGTTCTATTGACATCCTGTGCACTATTTACAGGCCTAGGTGTCACAAGCAATTCAAACTTCCTACCTTGAACCCTTCCCCCACTGACTGACGCTACTAGTATAAGCTTTATGTTGGATAAAAATGGCTGTCCCATTTTTCTCAAAAAGCTGGTATGAACTCACTCAATTCTCTTGAGATTTACAAAATATACCTATGCACAGGTGAAAATCTTCATTTACTCATTTTCGCTTCGGTGGAGACACTCGTGAAGCTCAGCTGCATAATTTCCGAACTGGATCTCAGTGGGTGGATGCAGGTCAAAAACATAGGACACGGGCCTGGATACTGTCATTGGCTTCCTCTTAAATGACACGTCCAAAAATCTCCCAAGCTTTGATTCATCAAAAGGGAAAGATTCTGTCAGGAAGAAGAAGCAATTCCTGGCCAGCCTTTCCACCTGAAACATTAACCAGCATCTTGTTAGTATTTGATCACCTATCCACTTAATGGTATATAGTTTCATCTATAGAAATCGTACTTACCCCCAACTTCGAAAATCTGGCATTGTTCATTGTGATAATCAACCGCAGTTGGTACAATGAATCTCCTAATATCCTAATAGCAAGATACTCGAAGAACTTCTCCACAAGGCTCTGCTGTCCTTCCAGGTCGTCATTTCCAACATTGAACCTTGCGAACCATAACAAAGTCCTTACTTGCATCCAGGGAATATGATCTTGTCCTCCATAGGATATGATAGTCTGGTATGGGTGATTCAGGCCCCATAATATTCTGACAGCTGATAAAGATTCGTCAAAAATGGTGGTGTCCGGAAGACATGTAGTGACAATCAGCTTGTCAGGATCACAGTGATCAGCAAGATGGATGGTGAAATGCAAGTCAGTATCATCTAATATGAGGATATATCCATCAGACTTTGTGGGTAACAAACGGAGAAAACAAGCAGCATCAGCATGATCGTCTTCAAGCAAGCACTGGCTTGTACGACTAAAAAACAGAGGGGCTGCGCCAACATCATGAGAAAAGAAACACGAATCTCCATTACGACATCCCTGTTTGTTCAAATGCATCAGATATTAGTAATCTTATGTTCTTTTGGCAACATAGAACTTCAGCCCATTTATGAAACAGAGACTCATAAGGTTAAACAAGGTCAACTCACAACTACTTCCAAGAAAAACTGTAAATATTTTGTAGACACGATCAAGGCACTCTTCATTTTATACGTGGTGTAAAGTTCAAGAAGGTCAAATATACTTCCATTGAAAACTATATTGCGATTACAATGGGGATCATACACAAATGTTGCTTAGAATCTCCCCCACCTACTCCCACCTCAGAAAAAACAATTAATACAGACATTAGAAAAACTGATATAATGTATTACCTGATAAGACAAGAAGAACTTGCATACAGGTCGTTTGGCTTGAAGAGAATGTGAAAACGGACACTCGCTGCCTCTGTTGCACAATCCATTGATGAAATATCTACACAAAGGAACTTCACTACCGTTCTCGAAGCCCAATATATCAATGTTTTCCTGATTTCCCTTGGAATCTTCTAGATACTGAACTCTGATCTGTTCAACACAATAGTAAATAAAAGAACAACAGTTGCTGGAAAATAAATTAAGAAAATGTGTGAGGCGTTAAGTACAACAAACAATACCTCTTTAAAAACAATTGCCAGATTTTCAGTAATAAGATCAGCTTGAAATTCGTCGGATGCCACAAATGGCAAAGCAAGACAGGTGCCCGCTTCGCTATCGGGTTGCTCCTCATCAAGCCGGAACGAATCCAAATTTTTACTTGGCTGAGACTCTAGAATGCATATATGTTCATATTCATATGAATCGTAGTATGACGGCAGTCCGTTTGATGTAACTAGAAATTTTGGCCGGAAACGATGGACCGAGTTCAGTATATCTTCATCTGCAAAAGACATTGTTTCGTTGCAGTATTTTATCAGTTATCACAGAACAATATTTTAGTATTCTTGGTTCACAGAATGATAATGCAGCGTTAACATTTATGTAGATAATAATGGCTATGAAACATACACATTTCTGCAACTAGATGCAGTGACTTGTGAGCAAGATGGTGAAACGAGCACCACTGATCTTCAAACTTGAGGAGGTGATGGCCTTCCATCTCATCATACTTTAGAAGTTGTTTCAATGAATCAAGTCTATACTTATCCTTCAATAACAAAGGTAAAAAAAAAAAAAAAATTCTATTAGGTAATTCTACTATATTTCATATCTGTAAAGTGCATATAAAAGTGATTCTCATGCCTTGCAGCAGGTATATAACTAGGCAACTAAATATGATGTAATAATGTTGAAGAATACAAGAATAAGATCAGCATATCATATATGTGTGGGCACTGTGATTTTCATCATAAAAGAGAACTAAAAAACTGCTCAGAATGTGTGAATAGCTATGCTTAATAAGGTCAACCTATGCAACACCAAAAAATCTAAACAAACATCAATGTTCGGCAATGATGCTCAGATGGTATTTTAAACTCATGATTGTATTTCCCATATGAGCTGGTTTCAACTAAACGGTTTCAGTTAACTGACCATACCATAGTATTTCACTAGGACCGTACACCTTGTTCATGTTTTTGCCTGAAACGCTATCTGACTCTTGAATGGCACAATGCCCACATGCTCTTCTTCCCTCCTCTTTAAGAGCAAGCCTTCAACTCAAACAATGCCTCCACAACCCAAGTAATCACTCAAACACCACCTTATCTATTGCCTTCTATTTTACGAAAGAAAATAGCACAACATGCATGTAAGCTGAGAAAACCTTCCCTGGAGTTGCAAAACTAAACAAACCAAAGCCAACCTAACCATCCTATATAACAAGATTAATCCACTCTGAAGGGGAACAAGTTCCATCTAACAACAAAATTCATGTTATTCATCCTCATCCAATGCACCGTGTGCTAGACCCTCCAACTAACATAAACTCGAGTCATGCTCCCCACCACGCGACAAATGAGTTGCTTATCTTTGTACAAATAGATTTATTTCAACTTTCGCGTTTGGCCTCATCATCTCTAAGGCACAGAGGCCAACACTTCTTAGATCCATTCTTAAAATTTCATAGTTTGATTACAAATAAGACGACCAGCCATCTGAGCCAAAAGATGGGCCTCAGTATTAAGATCCCTGCCTACAAACTTACAAGCCCATAATGGTAGCAACGTATAATATTACTAATAGATGATTCAGGCTTAACAGTGGAAATCTGATTATTTGTAATGGTTGTTTCACAGATGCTGGGAATAGAAGGTAAGTTCAAAGGACGTTCTCTCAATTTTTTGGAGAACCAATGCTTGTGCCAGGAAGACCAGGTTTGAAGTAACAGAGAGATGAAAGATTGACTACAAACATTGGCGCTGTTGAAGATAGCTTAATTGCAAATCCTCCAGATGGTAAGGAGAATTGTTGTAAATTGGGAAAGCATCTCATCTCTTTCACCCGGATGGATGCTTTGTGGCTGTGGAGGCCGATTCTCTTTAAGATGATTTAGGGCATCCGATTAAACAAAAATTCTACATCCTTCAGAAAAAATACAACATCTATTCATTAAATGCTTCGATCTTTTATATACCCAAATTCTTTGTGGAGCTTAGTTGTCGAATTGTGGGATGTCTTTTACTCTTTTTGTTGAATATCTAAATGTACTAGGAAATTTCAGTCAGGCAAGATGATGCCAACCTAGGCTGTCCCACCTACTTTTTGTCCTTGCCTTTAATGTATTTTTTTTCTAACTTTAAATCATGACTAAAAGGATGTTTGCATGAGATCTGCAACGAGATTCAAAATCTATTTATTGGGATGCATCGACTCGCCAGGTAACCCCCGTATCACGTGTCAAATACATGTCGGACACGGACACGCGTTCGACACGTATTTGACATGGGTCAACGACCAAAATCCGTTGACAAGCATCAACTCGTCTCGGACTCGGTCCGGACACGGTCCAGACTCGGTCCAGAGAGGGAGAGATCGAGAAAGGGAGAGACAGGGACATCGATCGATCTGTTGATCGACATATCGATCGAGAGAGAGGGAGAGACAAAGGGAGAGATTGATGGAGATCGAACAGATCGATCGATCAGTTCGACAGAGAACAGATCGATCGATCAGTTCGACAGAGAACAGATCGAACTCGATCTGAACTGATCGATCGACAAGAACCGTCTTCAAGATCTGAATTCGATCTGAACTGATCGATCGACAGAGTGTTTCTTCAAGATCTGAACTCGATCTGAACTGATTGATCGACAGTCTTCAAGATCCAAGTGAGGGAGAAGAGGAAGAAGGCTCGCGCAGGCTCTGTTTTCCTGGTCTCCTTCAAAATCCAAGTGAGGGAGAGGAGGAAGAAGGCTCGCGGGATGCTCATGGGCTCTATTTTCCTGGTCTCCTTCAAGATCCAAGTGAGGGAGAGGAGGAAGAAGGCTCACGGGAGGCTCTGTTATGCTTCCTTCACTCTGCTTCCTTCACTTATGAGGCTCTGCTTCCTTCACGAGGCTCTGTTTTCATATGGTTGTTCTGTGTGGAGAGTGATAATGTATAACAAAGTGGAATTCCAAAAGCATATAAGTCCTTCACTTATGAGCTTCCTTCACTTATGAGGCTCTCCTTCACTTATAAGCCTTCCTCTTATGAGTTAAAAATAAATAAAAAAAGCCTATGTGAGAAAGAAATCTCGTGAGTGATGAAAAACATTTTTTGTTGGAGGATACTAAACGGCCCCAAGATTTGCTAAACGAACCCTAGTGATGAAAAGCCTATACGGAGAATACTAAACGACCCCCAACGTAAAAATAATGAAACTAACTTTAATAGTGAAGATTCACTTTGTTTGATATATGTATACCTGCAAGTTGATTGTTAAATATTATTATTTATGATTTTATATTCTTATGAGTTACAAAAAAAATATATTAAAAAATTAAGTTTGACCGTGTCGCTGAGTCCTATTTTTTTGAAAATTGTCGAGTCGCCGTGTCCGTGCATCCTTGGTGTTGACACTTAAGGGTGGTTCCTTCAAGCCTTGCTATCCCCATGCAAAAATTAAATCCGAAATCAGTTTTAAATTGATCTCATTGATTTTTGTTATTACTACTACTACTATTATTATTATTATTAAGTAATACATTCTCATTAATTAGCAAAAAAATATGGAAAGTACATGAGCGAGAAGCTAAAAAACAAACAACAAAGAGAGAAAGCCTAACTAGACAAAGGAAAAACAAGTCGTTAAATCTCATTGATGTTGTTAATACTCTACTTTCCTGCACCTCCATGTGTGGTACCTCCAATGGCTAATTAATACTCTTAATTAAGTATCAATAGATTTTTCCTGGGTAAACCTTTGAGTTCCAATATACAGACAGTCATCCACCGATGATCTATCTGCGATCTATAGGCAACATGATTACTATCTAGTATAATCAAATTCACGAACTCCTAAAAGTATGACGTAAAAAAGCACGCTAAACATGAATTTTTTATTTTTATTTATTTATATATAAATGAGATATGTGGAGGCAAAGCATTGTGGTACCAATTTATATTAACAAAGGGATAACGCTTATGACTCATACGATGAAACTTTGCGAGAGGGTTATAGAACAAAGACTTAGGAGTTTAACCACGGTTTCAGAAATACAATTTGGATTTATGTCGGGTAGGTCTACTATGGAGGCCATCTTCTTGCTTAAGCAAATTATAAAAAATTTTGAGAGTATAAGAGTTTGCATATGCATTTTATTGATCTCGAGAAAGCTTACAATAGGGTCCCCAGGGAGTTAATTTGGTGGGTGCTACAAAGGAAGAAAATGTCTCAATGTAATGTCGATATCATTAAGGATATGTATGAAAAGGCTGTAACAAGTGTTCGCTCAGTGGGTGGGATGTCCAGCGAATTTCCAGTGTCAGTAGGACTACATCAAGGGTTGACTTTAAGTCCATTCCTTTTTGCTTTGGTCATGGATGAGTTGACGAGACATCTGCAAAAAGATATACCTTGGTGTATGTTATTTCCGATTGATATTGTCTTAACTGATGAAACTAGTGAAGGTTTAGGTCAGAAATTAGATAGGTGGTGGGAGGCTTTAGAGAGTAAGGGTTTTAGAATTAGTCGTTTGAAGACGGAGTATCTAGTGTGCAACTTTGGCTGTGAATCACGAGGGGGGAGTAATGCAATTAAAATCGAAGGCGTGGAGATCCCAGAGTGTGAGGCTTTTCGATATCTAGGGTCTATAATTCAAAAGAATTGGGCTATTGGGAAAGATGTGGACCATAGGATTAATGTTGGTTGGATGAAATGGAGAATGGCGTCAGGAGTATTATGCGATAGAAGGATGCCTGTAAGGCTAAAAGGGAAATGTTATAAGACAATTGATCGACCAACCATGCTATACAATTCAGAATGTTGGCTACTACGGAACAGCATACGCATAGGATGGCAGTAGCAAAAATGCATATGTTAAGGTGAATGTGTGGTAAAACCCATAACTATAAAATTAGGAATGAAAGAATTCGGAGATACTTCGGTGTAGCGCCCATAGAGGACAAAATTAGAGAAAGACGTTTAACTTAACTTGGTCACGTGCAGAGGAGACCAAGCACGGCGCCAATTAGAAAATATCTAGATGGGCAAGTTATTGGAGAGTGTAGATGGAGGAGACGACCGTTGAAAACTTGGATGAAGGCGATGAATGAAGACATCATTGAGCTTGGATTAGGCGAGGATATGTGGGAAGACCGCATTGCTTGGAGAACCAAAATCCATGTAGCCGACCCCAAAAATATCGGGAATGGGCTTTGATGATGATGAGATATGTACTGCAGTCCTGATACCCAAAAAAAAAATTTGAAAATTACCTTGTATACTCGCTGCCAAAATTGATATGCATTTAAGTTTGCCATGAATATCACTTCTTTTTTGCCTGGAAAGACAATGTTGTCACTTTTTGCAGTAAAATAGCTCTCCAGGTACTCTCTAGACTGAAGATCATAGAGAATGGATCAGGCAAAGGAGGCAAAGGAAACTATCAGACTAACAATTTGGACATGAGAACATACAAGTCAACATTGTCTGTTGTTACCAGATTTTCATAGCCAAAAGGATGTAGAATAGGTAGAGGCTGTAGGTCCATCAAAATACCGATTATGATGCCTTCTCGAAGCATTCCTATCTCTCCAAACTTGATGATCAGCACAGAAGCATCAAAAGATAAAGTCATGCTAGCCAGCAATCGTCCATAGAATGTGGGCTCATACCGCCTCCTATTAGGTGTTATGCTTTCTAGGGCGTGAATTTGGACAAGCAAGCTCAATGCATCTTCAACTACTTCAGTATCAGGTGGGTCCAACGCCTTCTGCAACAAGACTGGATAAAAAAAAGTTTCGAGTTAGGAGCAAAATGATTTTCTTTTGGCCTTATACAAATAAACTGCACGAACACAACCATCCAAAGAAGCCTTTCAAAGCAAAAAGTTTCTTTAGGAAAGACTTAATAAACACAGGCATAAGCACATATGTAGAATGAATTTTCCAAATTGAAGAAATAAGGTCGAGGTATGAAAGCCAGTTATATTCAAAGAAACAAACTTCCAATAAAAGGTATTGTAACTGAAAGCACACCTGCAAATGCAAATGGAGACGAAACAAGAGGACATTTCTATTGTGGGATTTATGTATAAAATTAAAAACATAAACTGGCAAAAGCAGTCTTGACTACCACATCAGGATGTACTGTTTTTGTAACATGGTTTTTACTGGATCTATGAACTTAAACACAAGATTCGTCTAAGACCATCCTATCCAAACACTAAAGGTTCTCTAGCTAAGAAATTTTTATAATGTAAAATCACCTTTCCTGAATTCATGTGCATAAATTAGAAGTTTTTTTTTTTAACTTAAGAAGCACAAATACTCCATATCAAATAACCGTTGAAATACTTAGATGCCCTGGCACACTCGCAGGATACAGGGACATGATATTATTCTCATATAGACCATTTTTTTATATTACAGAATATATTATCACAACAATTAGAAACATAATTTAAGTGTAGTGTATGTTAAAACCTATCCGGAACACAACTTCTAATATGGTGGTTGATTTATATTATCATTATATTAACAAATTGTGATTCAAATATGATGGAATTGGGTTCAATTAAGATTAATTTAATTTACTCAATTATTTAATATTGTTGGGTCGGGGCTTATAAGCCCACAGGTAATAGGTTTAGGTTTAGGGTTTTGTTTGGAAATTTAGGGCTCCATTGCTTGATTAGCAAGCATGGGAGGGCATAAGCTCACCAATTGTAAGTTGACTTTGATTGAATTGAAACTCCAAAAGAGAGCATTTATTTTATTTCTCGTTTTCTCATATTGTATATTTCTTAATTTACTTAATTATTTCTCATTTTCCCATATTGTATATTGTATATTTTATTTCTCGTTTTCTCATATAGACTTTGTATATTATTTTATTTATCATATTGTATATTTGGGTACCTTTTTGCCTTGTTAATAAGTCAGATATTGCAATTATAGGAAATGATTTTGATAGGCTCAACAAAAGCTTAGAACCAAAACTTGATAGCCAAAGTTTCACAACTTGAACAAATTCTCAAAATCGAAACTAAACTAATTACAACTTCTGAATAAGCCTATTTAACCAAAATAAAACCCTAAACCTAATTCCTATTGGACCTCTAGCTCATACTTGGGCTTTTAATGGACCGACCCAATAATAAAATAAATACAAAAATAACCCAATTTCTACTTCTATTCTAGTTTTTTTTTGGGGGGGGGGGGGGGGTTCTAGGGTTTCCAAATTTTTTTTGTTAATTTTCTGATTTTGAACAAAAACAATGGGACTGCGACTTGCTAATCGCAACTCTAGTGTCAAAGAGTATGGGAATTAGGGTTGTTCTCCACAACCACCCCTTTCTAGTGAATTTCTTGGATCTTCAGATTTTCTTTGACTTCGTGATGTGTTTTGGTCTCACAATGCAATGACTTGCGGATAATCGTATACCATTCGTACACATCAAACACGGGTAATTTCTCCCAATTTATGAATAATGATAACTTATTGTGATATCTTTTCTCCGAGATCTTACTACTCTAATACCAAAATTGATAGGTTCAACGGAAGAACCAAAACATAACTGAAATTTGATTAGTCAAAGTTTCACATCTTGAATAAATTCTCAACATCAAAACTAAACTGACTACAACTTCTGAATTAGCCTATTTAACCAAAATAAACCCTAAACTTAAATCCTATTGGACTTCTAACTCATACTTGGGCTTCTAATGGAATGAACCAATAATAAAATAAATACAAAAATAACCCAATATTACATCAAATTTAAATTAACTGAAATTATTTTAATGAATATTATATATGGCACATTATATCATTTTTATAAATTATAAAGTATTTCCCATTGTATCCTTGTCATACCAATATCAATACACCACTTCTATATGTCTTAAAATGAACCACTAATTTATCCTAAGTGGGTCTCAAAGAATTCAAAATGTAGGCCTATGATCTCATACAAAGAACATGGTATATGAGTATGAGGGACCATTTACACTAACTACCCTAAACACGTTCAGGACAATGCTAATGCATTCCTGCTTAAATCTTGCGTTTTACAACATTCTTTTATAATAACAATTTATCAGAGTTTCATCAGCCCATTCATTAATGATATAGCTACTTGATTTATTAAACGAATCTATAGTTAGATGAAACAAAAATAAATAACAGTCTCTTTAAATGGAAATCAGAACCAAAATTAAATACTTAATGCCACACCTTTGGGATCATTAATGGCTTTAGATCCAGCACAGCAAATCAAGAGCACCTGCTGCCTCAGTGAAAGCCTTAAAATTGATGGAGGTTCATGGTCATCCAAATGACTGTAAAAAGATCTAGTGACCAACCGGTAAATCTGACCATCACAAGTCCGACCTGTCCTCCCTCTACGCTGATCAGCCTACAGTTAATTGTACAGAACAATTGATCAACACTTGGTAGCAACACCTGAAGTGAAACCATAAAGATATTTTCAGTACCTGGGACTTTGATACCCAAACAAGCTCAGCTCCATCAGATTTCCTAATATTGTCCCAAAAGACTTGTAATGAGCGGCAAGAATCAATGACAAAGGCTACTCCAGGGATAGTTACTGATGATTCTGCAATATTGGTGGCCAATATAACCTGTAATATAAATCCAATATTTCAGCAAAAAGACCAAAAGTCTATCTTGCTAGCATATAAATAGGCAACGCTTGAATAAGCTTCAACCGATGTCCTCTAGGAAGATGATCAAAACAATAGCATTCAAACCACCAACCAAAACTTGAACATCACAAAAACTAACCGAAGGAACCATATGAAAACCCTCTTATTGATGACATTATAAATGGGGAAAATATATATATATATATATATATATATATACACACAAACACAAATATATATATACAAACACAAAAAATAAAATATATATATATACACAAAAAAAAAAAAAAATTGCAGGAGAGAGAGAGTTGACTAGAGTTACCCAATACCCAAAACAAGTTTAACAAGAGTCGTAAGAATTCTACTGGTCTCAATCATAAGTGGTTAAAATTATTTCATTCCTATCGAGTAAATGTTTATCACATAGATGAGTGTGTATAGCGGTATTATTTAAAAAAAGGTGCATCGATACAAGACAGAGACTCTAAACGACCATAGGTATAAAATCATTTGGATGAAGTCGGTAAGAAAGATATGGATATGAAAGCTTTCACAACTCATGGTGCAGTAGAATCAAAATATGATATCCATGTAGCACACACCAACATTTGCATAAAAAGAGTAGGCCTGTGTATGATACAAACAGATCTGCAAAAGTGTTGCACAAGTCTCTCAACTAATGGAAGCTTTTTCCAAAATTCATTTTCATATTAGTTGAAGTAAACATCAAAACAGTTAAAATCATTTTCGCATGGTAACAGAAAAAAAGTTACCCCAATCACATTATTCTTAAAACAACAAAGTAAATAAACCAAACAACTGGATATTAAGTACTATTTTTGAAATAGATATTAAGTAATATAACCCTGCAACACCATTATATGCTGTAACAGAAGGATTCCTGAAGAAAGTAGTTGAGAAGATCCATGAAGATAGATATAATCACAAAGTCAAATGGAAGAGAGTGGGATGTAATAAATTCAATTAATTTATTGTTGCAAGAGATGCTACATCTCACTAGACTAGTAAGTGGTTAAGCCGTACATTGCTAACTTATACCATTCTGAAATCAATACAGTTATATTTTGGGAATTCTTATTGAATTAACTATGAAATCTATAAGAGTCTTATTCACTCGCTATAGAAGGGTTGTGATCTTATTGATAGCATAGGATCCATGAATGACTAAGCAGTTTGATATTCTACACATATCATGGCCATCCAAACAAGGGAGAAGAAACAACCAATTTGTAGGCAGGTATAATAGAGGTTAGTTGACCAAACTTAGAATCTAACTATTCGCATCCTAACCTGATTTGCCTTGATATTAACTGTAAAGAAATGTAGCTTCATACCATAGATTTATTGATAATACATAACTTAAAATATATTATTGATGAGATTCATTCTAAGAGAAAGAAGTCAAGTACAAAAGATTAACAGCCTAGTCTTATATGTAACTTGAGGATGTAAAGCATCACCAGAGGGAGAACCCATCTTGGTCAGCTTGACTCAATGAACAATCTTAAAGTCGAGTTTTTTTTTTCTTTTTGCAGGATCAAGCCTATGAAACCGGGAATGTTATGGGCATTGGTGTCTTGGGTTGGAGTGTTTGCTCCCCTAAACCACCAAATCCCCTAAAAATTTTGGGTGAGGCCTCCCATTGGAGACATTGCAAGGATCACAAAAAGAGACCCATGTCATTCTCATAAAATTTGGACTAGTCATGAATGCTTTGGTTTAGGAAGGTAAATATTAAGAAGAAAAATTGACGAATATACTACTCACACACTGGTTACCATTTTAGCATACTTTTGTCTTGATTGCAATAAATAATTAAGAAGAGAGGGAGCACTGCAACCCTAGAAAAGACGAGCAAGGGTAGCAACCAGTATTCACGGAAGTAAGCAAAGTGAGGAACAAAATTGGAAATTCACAGAAAAGTTTGTGTAATAATCCACAGAATGGTTCAGCGGTTCAGCCAGAGAAGAATTTTTTGCCTTGGAATTCTATATTTCTAGCAATAAACCTTTTCTCTACTTCTATAGTACGAGCTGGCAGTATACTACAGGTATCAAAATATTGAATAAAGATCTATCTGTGTAGACAAGCGAAATGTTTGCAATGGGCAAGGCAAGACAAATGAGGAAGTAAAACAGAGACAAAGAAGGCAGTAAAATATAATCAAACTTTGTTTAAAAAAAAGGAGCACGCAGATAGATTAAACAATACTATCAGTAGTATACTTTTCGGTGGGATTTGCAGATCTTCATAGCCATAAGCGCTTGTTCAGTGTCAATGCTACGATGTAGAATATGAACTTTGAAATACGAACTGAACGGCTTCAGAAGTGTCCATTGCTGCTCCAATGAGTAGTAAGTTGGAAGGAAAATCAAGATACTCTTTTCCAGGTCAGGCTCATTTTCATGAATGTGCAGTACAAGATCATGAATAAGTCTGTGCATCTCAGGCTTGATTGTAGCTTCAGCAGATGAGGGGAACGACTTACAAGAACATTTATCTGCAACTGACTCTGAGTCCATTTTAAGAAGTCCAGCTACCTGGTGACAGAGTTCGAAATTATACTCTAGCACAAACAACAAACAATAAATAGATGCTCAAAATGATGATAATAATAATATATCGTACAATAATACAACAAGATATTCCGAAAATATGATCATTACAGAACTTTTAAATTGAACGTAACCAAAACAAAATTTTAACTATGAGATGAGTATCCATAACCCACAACTCTAAACTAGATGGCTACTGTGTGGATCCAATAGGCGACTCGAGTAACAGTTACTTTAAATAGCAAAATACTGAAAGTCATATCGACTTAGAGCATTCTCTTTGAACCAACTCAAAAGGAAAATGAAGGATTGACACCTGTTCAAGATATGAAACTCTCCGTTGGAAAATAATTTTCTGGGTGGAACTTGGTATTGCAAGCACTTCTACCCTTTCCCACCTGCCAAGATCCCTGAAGTAATCTCTGTACCTATTAATATCTGCAGTAGCAGACATCAATACCACCCTGAATAACATCAAAAATGTCAGGTAAAGAATCAACCTAGAAGTTACTAAAGAATAAATAGGGTACAGGCTGATAGTTTTCAACTATTGCTGCCTCTTATCAGAACAAAACATGATACAGTAAAACCAAAGTACAAACCTCAAGTCCTTGTTTTTCAGAAGAAACTGCTTGACACATGCAAGTACAAGATCAGATTCCACTGATCTCTCATGCACTTCATCAAGGATAATGACCTTGTAATGCAGTGCATCCATCCCCTTATCCCTCATCTCATCCAACAACACTCCAGCAGTTTTGAAAACTATTCTTGACCTACATTTCAGTATAAAAAGTCGAGGAATGGAGAAAAATGTTAAAGATTGGATGAGCCATATGATTCATGGTGGTAACTGCATCAAGTAATGTGAGAACATGATTCCCTAACATATATTTTGAAGAAATAACCATAGAATGGGTAAACAAAGGGAAATATATGGGAAACAAATAAGGCCACAGCAGTTCTGCGTCATTTTGAGTGGGGACCAGTACTTGGTTTTGCATATAAAAGACAAAAGAGTTTTCCAAGGAGGTTAAACCATGCCAGAAAGTATTTGCAAGCACGTAAGTTGGTCTAGCATGTAGTTTGAAATTCCTTAACAAGTAAATGAATATTGAGAGAAACAAATTAGATTCCTTAGGACATTATCATTCACCTCATTCCAGTTCTAGGTAAAATTATAGTAAAACTTCATCTAAAACGATGTGGTAGAAAGCAACTGTCAACTCCCACTCATTCTTCAAGTTTATATCTAGAGTATCTTCTGCATTTAGATCCAACTTATCATCGTTCTTTTTTTACATCATTTACATGTAGAAAGCAACTTATTTCAGTGTTGTCTTCATTGATATATCATAAAAGCCAGAGTTAGCTTGTTAACTTTCATTTATAATCAACAACTATTGTCGTAAAGTAGCTTGCAACACAAGAGTGGGAGGACTATATGGAAAAAAAAAAAAAGGAGCAAAAACTGATGGAGAAAAGAAAATACAGAAAATGTAGAAAACATTAATGAGAAAAGGAACACAGTAAGCGAACGTAAAAACACGTGCCTGATACCTTACGTTAAACGTCCACATGCCTAATACTAGTCCCAATATAACAGCATATAAAATGAAGACACTCGTAACTATGACTCATCGTTCTTACGTTGGTAGTTACATAACTGGTGTAACCTGATAACACATTAGACACATAATTTATTGATGAAATCTACAACACTGAAAGGTCTTGTGACCATCACTACATTGTCATAACAAAATTAAGACAAGTTTAATCTCATAAGCAGTTACCAATAAAATGAAAATTGCCAATCATGGGTTAGTCACCACTTTTAGTTGACTAACTGGTGATACGTCAAATACTACATAATTAGGGTTGTAAAATAAAACGAGCCGAATCAAACCAACCAAATTTGGTTCAAATGTTTTATTCCTTTTGGTTCAGTTCGGTTCAGTTTAGAAATTTCAAAACAGACTAGTTCAGTTCTTAGAAATTTGATCTAAACAAACCAAACCAAACCAACCGATACTAAAAAAGTAATATAAATAATACAACAACCAGTCAATTAGTAAACTAAGAAGAGTCGGTTCTGGTTGATGGGCCTGCATACTTGGTTCGGTTTCGCTATGAGTTCGCTCAATTCAGTTTGGAATTTTGTCAAACCGATTGGTTCAGCTCATTCGACATTTGCTATGAGTTTACATTTTACTATGTCTATGACTGTAGACATTAGTCAATAAACAACTCATGTGATCATTAACGTGATGCCTGGGGATGGGCATGGCCCATGTCAAAGCCCATATTTTACCGATATTGTCACCTTAACCACCCAAAGAAACTTCGGCCCCATTTTGGGCCTCTGGGTATGGGGTTTTGTCTCAACGGACCTCAGTACAATTGAGGAGTAGCCAACTAGCTGTCAACACCTTCCACGTGGTATTGGACAAACGACCCAACAATACATGCCCATCATCACGTTGGATGGTTGCCTAAGCATGTGGGACATGCATATCCCTGCCCTTTATACCCCAGTGAAAACAATTTTATTATTTGGTCACTGTTATCCTGGAAATAAAACAAACCATGGACCTTTCAAATTATAATGGATTACAATAATTTCATAACCCACTCATCTTTGTAGCTAGGAGTACAACACCTCTTCATCTGCTAGAACGAGTTCCCCAGACTTCGCATCCTTCTGCGACTAAGATTTTTAATAATAAGAATACATTCAAACATATGTAATATGGAGACCCAAACCTAATTTTGAGAATCTAAGATGTATTGCAGTGCATTAAGAATTTTGTACGATCTTTAAGATTGCATTCAATTGCAATAAAAATCATTAGATGTGTCCCAAATTTGGTGAAAAATACAATGAAATAGAAAATATTTAAGTTTTAGGCATTCGATGCTAAAAAACACGCACACAAACCTCATCAAGAGAGGGGGGCAACAACAGAAAATTAATACTTGTTGCATAATCAGAAACGGGAAAAAAAAAAAATCTAGTCCGACATCACAATGTGCTAACTTTAGAAAAAAGTAGAACTATACCTTGGGGACGTCATCTTGAGATGACCTATGTGGTATCCCACTTCCCCACCTACCTCGCCAC
The DNA here is from genome assembly GCA_003290165.1 of Berberis thunbergii. Lineage (NCBI taxonomy): Eukaryota > Viridiplantae > Streptophyta > Magnoliopsida > Ranunculales > Berberidaceae > Berberis > Berberis thunbergii. The sequence goes on from QNQO01000495.1 coordinate 217,555, forward strand.
CTCTTGCTTGTGCCACCATCCTAGCAACAGCGACAACAGCAAATCTCCTAGGTTGGGTACACAGTATGGGCTCGAGCCCTTCTTGTAGAAGAAATTGCGGCACCTGTGAACTTTTCCCTGTAATAAACAAAACCAAAAAAAAATTATAAATTACAAAGTAATGACATAAAACAAATTTCATGGAGATGGATGCTAATCATCTAGATCACATTAAACATAAACACAAATCAAAGTGCACAAAATAATGCAAAGTTTCACTATCCAAGTTTTTCTTGAAGCATCGTGTATTGTTGATAAGCTAAAACTACATTATGGTTTCTCTTTCACCAAAAAATAAAAATATAAATCAATAAATAAATAATTGAAACTTGTCTCTAAAAACCCTCAGCATCTTCAAACCCTAGCTTCATTTTACGTACTAAAACATGTACCGCTCCAGAGTTAAAAACCAAGAAACATAGATTGAGACATTGAACAATTCTAAGTATACAAAAATGCCTCCAGAAAGTAAAATTGATCATTTCTGGATACCAACAACAATGAACTCAACAATCAGACGGCGAAACGATGACTACTGCCACAAGAAAGAGAAAGACATCAGTAGATTACTCGAGCAAAACACAGGTAAAAGCCTCACCATCACTACTTTCTCCAATCACTGATGTACTGACCAATCACTTGCCAAAACGAATAATCAATGCCACAAGAATGAACAGTAGTTGTAGCAAAAACTTCTTCATCATCACATCACTGCTTTCTCTACTAAAACAAAACAAACTCTATTTAAGAACTTTAACCTAAATTACACAACTATAACCTTCAAAACAGAGCTGAAACTCTCCATCGAACGTACAAACGAAACATCACAATTCACAACCATCAAATTAGGCAAGAAACGAACTACAACATTCCACATTCAATACTCAAAAACTATTCCAAATGACCAAAACTGAAGAATATAGAGAGAGAGTAGGATACCGCAACCGGTCTCGCCGATGATGAGAGTGACGCGATTCTCGAGGATCTTCTCAATGATCTTCTCCCTCTAATAGAGACCTTGACCTTTTGATTGGAGATCAAACCACCTAGATCCTTTGATTGGGGATCAACCACCAAATAATTAAATAAAACTTGTATTGCTTGCCTAAACTCTATTACATCATATGTATTTATAACTGAAAGCAAAATAATACTTCCTAATTGAATTCAAACCTAATTCTAAAAATAATACTTCCTAATTGAATTTAACCTAATTCTAATCAAACAATAACTCCTAATTCAAAAGTACTTCCTAATTGAATTTAACCTAATTCTAATCAAACAATAACTCCTAATTCAAAAATAGAACTAAGACATTCTAATCTCAAGTAACTACTAAATAGGATTGGTATCCTAACATCCCACGCCGCCTGAACAAGGCTTGTCCTCAAGCCTGAAAATCTGGAAAACGGACACGAAACTGCTCGTAGTCTTCCCAAGTAGCTTCCTCCACAGGACGGTTGGTCCACTTGATAAGCCAGCGCGTAACGGGCTTATTATTGCGTTCAAATAACCCTCGATCAAGTAGCTTCTCCGGGATCAACGAGGGTTCATTGGCAATAATAGGTAAAGTAGGGTCTGGAGTAATACCATTACCTAACTTCTGCTTTAAAAGAGAAACATGGAAAACAGGGTGGATACGAGACGCAGCCGGAAGATCAAGTTTGTAAGCCACAGAACCGATCTTTTCAAGGATGCGAAAAGGCCCATGAAACTTAGGAGAAAGCTTAGAGTAAGTCTGAGATGCAGCCGTGGATTGACGATAAGGTTGCAGGCGTAAGAAAACCCAATCATTAACTTCAAAATGGCGCTCAGTGCGCTTGCCATCAGCATATAGTTTCATACGTGCCTGAGCCTGATGAAGGTTATCCCGGAGAACCTGCAGAGTGCGATCACGGTCCCGTAAAGCAAGGTCAACGGCATGAACCGCAGTGCTACCAGGTATATAGGTTGAGATCGTCGGAGGGGCCCGACTATAAACAGCCTCGAAGGGAGTCATTTTGATGGCACTATGATATGTAGTATTGTACCACCATTCAGCCCAAGGTAACCATTTTGTCCAACGACTAGGATGATGACTAACAAAACAGCGAAGATAACACTCCAAGGTACGATTGGTAACTTCAGTTTGACCATCAGTTTGGGGATGATAGGCGGAACTACGACATAATTGAGTATCTTGCATCTCAAAAAAGGCCTCCCAAAAATTACTTAAGAAAACCGGATCACGATCGCTCACAATAGAACGAGGCATACCATGGAGGCGAGTGATGTCCCGCACAAAGACTTCGGCAACTGAAGACGCGGTGTAAGGATGAGCCAAAGAACTGAAGTGCGCATACTTGGAAAGACGATCAACAACTACCAAAATCGTCGATCGGCGATTAGATATTGGTAATCCATCAATAAAATCCATAGAAATATCTAACCAAACATCATCGGGTATTGGTAAGGGATTAAGTAACCCAGGAGGAGAAAGAGCTTCACTCTTATTCCGTTGGCAGATATCACAATGAGAAATAAACAACTTGACAGCAGCTTTCATACCAGGCCAGTAAAAATTATGGTGAAGACGTTTATAGGTGCGGAGAAAACCGGAATGGCCGCCAGATGGCGAGGAATGGAACTCATGTAAAAGTTTGGAACACCAAGACGATGATGGAACGACCACAAGGCGACCTTTATAGCGAAGAATACCATGCTCATAAGAATAATGTAGTCGAGGACATGATTGTTGACAACTATCAATAATATTACGCATGGAAGGATCGAGATGACACTCCCGGCTAATTTCATCAACACTGAAAAATGTCGGGGAAGATAGAGCCAACAAGGAACTGCCGGAAGGCAAACGAGAAAGTGCATCTGCAGCCTGATTAACGGAACCAGAGCGATAAATGATTTCATAGTCATAGCCAAGTAATTTAGAGAGCCACTTTTGTTGTTCAAGAGAGGAGAGTCGTTGGTCCAGAAAATATTTGAGACTACGATGATCTGTATAGATTTTGAAGTGCCGACCCAGGAGATAAGGCCGCCATTTCTGTACGGCAGCAACAATAGCCAACATTTCCTTATCATAAATGGACAAGTTCAAATTGCGTCCAGAAAGACCTTTACTGAAATACGCAAGGGGACGACCACTTTGCATAAGTACCGCACCAATGCCACCATGAGAGGCATCACATTCAAGATAAAAAGCAGCATTGAAATCAGGGAGAGCCAGTACGGGGGTAGAAGTCAAGGCAGTTTTAAGAGCAGAAAAGGACTTGGAGGCAGCATCACTCCAGATAAAAGAATCCTTCTTTAATAACTGGGTCAACGGAGCACTAATCTTACCATAATCGCGAACAAATTTACGGTAGTACCCGGTGAGGCCAAGAAACCCACGAAGATCCGTCAAAGAAGAAGGACACGGCCAGTTGACAACACTTGCAATTTTTTCATCGTCAACTGCAACACCAAGACCAGAAATAATATGACCAAGATACCCAATAGAAGATTGAGCAAAAGAACACTTGGACGCCTTCGCAAAAAGCTTATGAGTGCGCAATAGCCCAAAAACAATAGAAAGATGGTGTAGGTGATCAGAGAGTGAGGCACTATACACCAAAATATCATCAAAGAACACGAGGACAAAGCTACGCAAGTGAGGACGAAAAATGTCATTCATCAAACTCTGAAAAGTGGCGGGGGCATTGCTTAACCCGAACGGCATAACCAAAAACTCATAGTGACCATCGTGTGTGCGAAAAGCCGTCTTGGAATATCCGGTTCATGAACCCGAATTTGGTGATAACCCGAGCGTAAATCGAGCTTAGAAAACACCGATGATCCGTGCAATTCGTCCAATAATTCATCCACAATCGGAATCGGAAAGCGGTCCTTAATAGTGATTTTATTAAGGGCTCGATAGTCAACACACATGCGCCAAGAACCATCCTTCTTCCGAACCAAAAGAACAGGTGAAGAATAAGGGCTGGTGCTGGGACGAATAAGGCCTGCAGCTTTCAATTCAGACACAACTTTATCAATTTCGGCTTTTTGAAAGTGAGGATATCGATATGGCCGAACATTTACTGGAGAAGCATCTGATAAAATCGGAATATGGTGATCATGTGCTCGGGCAGGGGGAAGGGTGGTAGGAGTGCCAAAAACATCTGAAAATTGAGCAATAAGCGGCTGAATGACAGCTGGAATAGAAGCGCCCAGGTCAACTTCTTGAGTTAACTGTAAAAGAATGCCGTGACGTTCCTGTCGTAAACAACGATGGACCGGGGTACTATCCATGAACATGACCATAGGAGAATTGTCGCCGATTAATGTATAAGTACGGTCAGCCACCGAGAAGGACATAATTAGTTTGGTAAAATCCCATGTAATAACACCCAAAGAGCGAAGCCAGTCAGCACCGAGAACCACATCACATCCAGTGATACCTAGAAGGAAGAAGTGTCCGTGGAACTCATAATCTTGTAATCTAAGGGAAACATCCCGACAAGAACCTGGACTATGCAAATGGCCACCATCCGCAATCATGACGCGTAAAACACCATCTTTGTGGATTGGAAACCCACATTGTTTGGCAAAAGACGGGTGCAAAAAATTATGAGTGGAACCAGAGTCAACTAAGACAGTGACAGGCCTGTTTTTTAATTGTCCAGTGAGACGCATGGTTTCAGGCCGCGGAGACCCGAGAAGGGCATGCAGAGAATCTCGAGAGGAGGATCGGATAAGGTACGATCCAGAATAGGAGGCGCAACATCAGAACCGTCGTCTTCTTCATCATGACCCTCAAGGAGCAAAACGTGGGGCTGAGGACAACGATGGCCGCGCTTATACACTTCATCACAGTTAAAGCAAAGGCCCTTGGCACGACGTTCCTGTTGCTCAGCCCATGACAAACGTTTAACACCTGGTGGTAAACTAGGAACTGGCTTTGAAGAATTTGCAGCAGGTACAGGGTTAGCAAATGTCGGACAGGCCCTTTTGATCGAGTAGCATGAATGGCATCTTCTTGACATAAAGCCAACTCAAAAGCATGTGTAATACTGGTAGGGTGCAACATCCGAACGCCTGCTTGAATATCAACACGCAAACCTGATAGAAAAATGCTAATCTGATGTGGTTCAGACAAACCGGGCACCAAATTAGATAGCTTTTCGAACTCGGTAATAAATGAGCGAACCGTGCCTCGTTGTACTAACTTGGAAAGAGAACTACACGGGTCGATATGTTCGCGAGAACCAAAGCGAGAGCAAAGAGCTTTCGAAAACTGTGGCCACGTTAGTGTGCCGAGTGATTGGCGAATCCATCGATACCAAGAGTTGGCATCACCCTGAAGGTGAAGAGCGGCAACGGGTAGCATTTGCTCGCTGGAAAGGCCATTGAGTTCCTGATACTGTTCGGCCTGAAATAACCAACCATACGGATCAGTTCCGTCGAAACGGGGTAAATCAATACGAAGGCCCTTGCCCGAAATAGGAATAATTGGCCGTTGTGGATCCGGTGGAACGTATGGTGCTGGCCGACCTGGTTGGGGGTTCCGTAATGCCTCGAGAATGGTGGTCTCAATTGAGTGGAGGTGGGAAGAAAGCCCAGCAACTTGAGCCGTAAGATCGGTAACCTGCTCTTGTAATTCAGCAACCGTCATGAAGATTGAAATCAAAAGAAATCAGAAGTGCTGGATCTGGAACCGATCTAGATATGAAGTGCTGTATGTATCTGGAACCGAGGAAGCGCGTATACAAGAAGCGCTTGAGACAAGAAGTGCTGAGACTGATGAAACCGTGGAAACCGACGAAGCGCTGAGTATGAAGAATAGCTGAGACCTATGAATCAGTGGAAACCGACGAGCAGGGAGCGGATCTGGTGGAACCGATGAACCGAGGCGGATCTATGGAAGAAGAAGAGAACCGATGAACCTGGAAGCAGTTCAAGCTGGAAGAGAACTGATGCGAGGCGGTTCTGGTGCTTGTGGCGAGGGCTTGTGGCGAGGGTTGCAGCGGCGATGTTGCGAAGCGGTTCTGGAGCTTGTGGCTAGGGCGAGGGTTGCAGCGGCGAAGGCGAAGGGGAGCTGATGCGAGGCGGATCTACTGCTGCGAAGGCCACAGGTTGGTTTTTTTTTTTTTTTTTTGTTTTTTTTTTTTTTGTTTTTTTTTTGAATGAATGAAGAACTGTGTGAGGGTGTTGATGAGGGTGAAGAACGAAATAACAAGAAAAAAAAAAAAAATTTGGTCAGAATCGAGGATGCTCTGATACCAGATAATAGAGACCTTGACCTTTTGATTGGAGATCAAACCACCTAGATCCTTTGATTGGGGATCAACCACCAAATAATTAAATAAAACTTGTATTGCTTGCCTAAACTCTATTACATCATATGTATTTATAACTGAAAGCAAAATAATACTTCCTAATTGAATTCAAACCTAATTCTAAAAATAATACTTCCTAATTGAATTTAACCTAATTCTAATCAAACAATAACTCCTAATTCAAAAGTACTTCCTAATTGAATTTAACCTAATTCTAATCAAACAATAACTCCTAATTCAAAAATAGAACTAAGACATTCTAATCTCAAGTAACTACTAAATAGGATTGGTATCCTAACACCCTCATCGCCATTACAGGCAGACTCAAGAACTCCGGTGGCGGAGGAGGAACTAAACTAGAAGCCGAACTCAAACCAGAAGACGAAGACGAGGAAGCCATCATTTCCGTCTCTAGCGGTGGTGGTGGTGCTCTTCACTTCAACTCGACTAAAATGGTTTTCTAACTTTTCTTTCGCTCTTTTTTGCCCCCAATTTATAGAAGCGAGTCTAAAATTGTAATTTCGCCCTCTCCCGCCGAGACCTCCTTCAAGTGGTGCAGAATGCTGACGTGCGCTAGGGTGCGTAATACTTGCTTTCCCAAAAGCTGGGTGGGACCTCCGTAGACTGCGAGCGATGACGAGGCCTCCTAGGTACTAGTTGACACACGTACGTACCATATGAGCGTACGTGGCATTTTCCTCAGGTGCTTATCGACATCGTGTGGACGTATTTGGTCCCTGCTGCCTCGAGATTCGTGAATGAGGTTCTCACTTCTCGCTGTGCTTTGCTTTTCCTCCAAGTTATGAATGCAGGTCAACAAAAGGTCAAAGTTCTGTGGGTCAACCATGAGTTTACTGTAGTCAAAATTTGATAACATTTAACCACTCTCAGGGTGTGTTTGGTTGCATAGAATTCTATGTCATGGAAATTTATGAGGGGATCCCCATTTTAGGCTAAATTGATATATCACTCCACATTTACCATTTGATTTTGTAATCAATGGTGGGAATGGAAGTCCCATGAAACATGAAAATCACATATCTTGGATTTATAATGAAAAACTTCATTATTCTTATGTTTATGACCCTCATTGATGGATGACTTCTTGGAAATTGGTAAAATCTTCACCGCGGTAATATTGTTCTAGCCTCCTCTCATGTACTTACTTCATTCATTTGTCAGAATTATTTTGTTAAACATTGAGGACAATGTTTGGATTAGGTTTGGGGGTAGGGTTCATGAGTCGGTGAAATTTTCGTTTTTTTTGCAGTATTTTCTTTTCTTATTCTTAAATAAAATAAAAAATATATATATATAAAAAAAACTTTCTGTTCAAAACAATTTGGTCTTTTGCGATTATGAAAATGGATTTTAAATGTTTTATGCTCAATAAAATGCAAACCAACTTGATATATTGGTATATGATAATGGCTGAAAGTTTATTAAGATCCTTAAGTTAGATCTAGTTCATAAGATTTTTCAACTCGATTATCTTTGCACCATGAGCCATATTAGCATAACTTGAAGTTGATGACTGAAATATATACTAGAAAACCTTAGAATAATAGTGGAGACTTAACCCTGAAAGCTTTGAACATTTTTATTTTTCTGAGGGTTATACATAAACTCTGATTTTTCTTTAGTCTACATTATCTCGTTGATGATCTCATTATTTTCATTCTTTTGATCAATTGCTTTGGGAATGACATCAAAATTGAATTATTACACTATAACTTCTTGGCTTATTCAATTGAGATGTCATAATACTGACCCGAACTTAGGAAATGATCTAGGCATTTTTTTCTTTAGACCATTAACTAGCCTTTTAACTTACCTATAACATTAACCTTTTTTGTAGCATTTTGAGCCTTAGATTAACTTTTATTTGTTAAACCATTAACCTTTACCCAATTTTTCTGGGAATGTGTATGGATGGATATACTTAGTGTCAAAAGGGCATGAGGAGCAAAATATGAGATATTTCATAAATCCTCTATGAAAAAAAAAAAAAAAAAAAAAAAAAAGGTTGAAGGAAAGGAAAAAAAAAAAAAAGGATTTTTCAATGAGGATAAAGATGTGAAAATGAAGAAAAAAAATTGATGGTGCGCAACATTGATTTATTCTTGACATCCCTAATTGTTCGTATAATGGGTGTATACATTCCTAGAATTTTTTGTTAGAATCCTTTGACATTCCTTATTAACTACTACCCAAGCCCCATTACAACCCAACAAAGTCCTAGTTGATCTTAGGTAAAGATTGGTTTCGTAGATGTGGAGATTTAATAACCAAAACCTATGGTGTTTGATTCAACATTCCCAAAAGTCATTGATATTCCTGTCCATGCGATCATGTTCATTCCATTCTTGAAAGTATGTTCTTCATATTACTATATGTGAGATGATTGTTTTACATCATTTACTCTTTTCCTCACATATAAACTGAGTGAAATACCAAATCTCTTAGTGTTTTATTGTGAGTGACATGAGAGGTTTGAAGTCAAAACAAACTTTCTACAGAAGATTTAGTCATTGTTTTACTCTGAAATGAAAAGTTATGTTGACAGTGCTATCCACACACACACATTGAGTTGAGGATGATTATGAATTTTTTCTAACCTTTGGAGAATATTAAATTATTTGGAGATTTGTTGATACACTAAAATGACACTGTTGGTTTCCTGCATTTCTCGAAGTTTTAAAATGAACATTGTTTGACCAAGTTTTGATTGAGTCAGTAATGTTTGTGGGTAACATTTCTGGAAACCCTCACGAGACTATAACTCGTCCACTAGAGGTAATCTAGGGGTTTTAAAGCCTTGTTGCACGTTTAAGGTAAGTGCAACCGATGATTCCTGCGAAAGTGAGTTAGGATTTTCTTTTATTGTTTTGCTCGAGGACTAGCAAAATATAGGTTTGGGGGTATTTGATATTCACATAATTATTACATAATATACCCCTCAATTTATACATGTTAGTGTTTCGATTATTATATTTTATAGTAATTATTTCATTTACATGTCTTTGTAGGAATTTGAGCGTAAACAATGAAATCACATTAAAGCGACAAGTTAAGGAACGACAATTAGTCGATTTCAATGGTGGTATAAAGCAGTCACAAACCTAAACCCGAAACCTAATTCATAACCTAAACCCAATTCATAACCTAAACCCAAACCCAATGCCAAACCCAATTCTTCTCCTACCCTCATTGATGAATCATTCTCTCATTTCATCCCTATTCATCTTAATAATTTTCTATAAATAGAAGATGATAGGATAAGAAAGGGAGGAGGAAGAGAATGGAAAAGAAGAGAATTAGAAATCAAAACCTCTTCCTCAATGGAGATTTCATCAAAGGAGTTCATCTCTCAAAGGTGATTCTCACAAGGTCACCCTCACCACTCATCCATCTCTCACTCACTCCACCCACTCAACAATCACCACCTCGCCACCACCATCACCCTAGCACCACCTCCACCGCCAGACAGCACAACCGCCACCGTCACCACCGTGAAACAGGGGTGTGACAACCCTGTTTCACGTCCAATTTTCACCCCACCACCACTCTCTGCTCCTCTCCCTTGTCCACCACCTTCGCACGAGTCCCACCACCACAACCTCCGCACGAATCGCCGCGACAGAGCCACCAACCACGCCGCCTCGCAGACCCTGTTTCCCCTCATTTCTCGGCCTCTCTTCGTCTCGAGCTTCTTCCTGACTCCCTCTCTTGCGACCACCGTCACGACCAGACCAAGCACCATCACCGTCACCTCGCGAGACAGAGCTCGCAGCCACATAAATAGGGAGCCCTGTTCCTCGCCCTCCTTTGCGTTTTTATTGATATCTAGCTGTTTCCTCACCCTCTATTTCTCCTTTTCAGGTTCTGGAGATGATTTGAGGACGAGGAAGGCCGCGAGGAGCGAAGGAAAGTCGTTGTCGCACTGGAGAAAAAGGTGGAGCAGCGCAGAGTACTGTAGCAGAGGCGGGAATTGGTCAAATTCAGTTATTTGGCTATTTACACTCCCGATTTTGCTCTGTACCACCACAGAGCGTTTTGGGACCATTTCCTCTGGATTCATGCACAACCACCTGTTGATCTGCTGAGTGCCACCACATCGAGTTTGTGACAAACTAAATGGGTTGTATAAGTTATTTTGATTTATTTTACTGAATTGTGTGCTTAATTGTTAATTACAAGTTATTTCTGAATTTTTGATAATTTGCTTTCACCTTGCATGTTCGAGAAATTTAACTTGATATGTTTGGTAGTTAGAATTACCCTTTATCAATATTCAAAGCATGTGCTAAAAATATTAAGCTTAAACTTTGATTAAGTGTGCCCTAAAAAGACACTTAATACTTGGTAAGAGCGTATTTGCTTGAAAGAATTTGTTAATGTTTGATAGAAACATGATATAAGTTGAAATCGATTTTAACGATCACATATTCGGTGTAAGCAAGGGATTCTCATCCCTAACGCTTTTCGTTTTTTAATTCAATAATTTAGATTTAAATAATTTTGCTAATTCATTGGTGAGTCCAAGCCCACAAAAATCCATCTCATCTATCTTTTATTTTTCTTATTTTAATTTATTTTTAGTTTAGATTTAAAAATGTTGTAACCCCATTTCCTATAAATTAGTTTAATTAGATTCTAAAATTCAATTGCATCCACCTTATTCGTGGGATCGACCCGTACTTGCCGTTGTCTACCAGTTAGGCACCGTGCACTTGCGGTTATTACAAGTGGGTTAAATTAACCTATTAATTTAGGTTAGTTAAATCCGCATCAAGTTTTTGAAGAGAGGACAGAGAGGAGAGGAGGACGCAGGGTCTGGCTGGGTCGCGAGGCGGAACAGAGTCGCGGTGCGGCTCTGTTTCGCGGTGGTTGTGGCGGCTCTGTTTCACGAGGCGTGGTGGTGGTGCTCGTGCGGAGGTGGTTGCGGTTGTGTGGACAGGGGAGAGGAGCAGAGAGTGGTGGTGGGGTGAAAATTGGACGTGAAACAGGGTTGTCACACCCCTGTTTCACGGTGGTGACGGTGGCGGTTGTGCTGTCTGGCGGTGGAGGTGGTGCTAGGGTGATGGTGGTGGCGAGGTGGTGATTGCTGAGTGAGTGGAGTGAGTGAGAGATGGATGAGTGGTGAGGGTGACCTTGTGAGAATCACCTTTGAGAGAGGAGCTCCTTTGAGGAAATCTCCATTGAGGAAGAGGTTTTGATTTATAATTCTCTTTTTTTCCCTTATCTTCCTCCTCCCTTTCTTACCCTATCATCTTCTATTTATAGAAAGTTATTAAGATGAATAGGGATGAAATGATGGAATGATTCATCAATGAGGGTAGGAGAAGGATTGGGTTTGGCATTGGGTTTGGGTTTAGGTTATGAATTAGGTTTCGAGTTTAGGTTTGTGACTGCTTTATACCACCATTGAAATCGACTAATTGTCGTTCCTTAACTTGTCGCTTTAATGTGATTTCATCGTTTACGCTCAAATTCCTACAAAGACATGTAAATGAAATAATTACTATAAAATATAATAATCGAAACACTAACATGTATAAATTAAGGGATATATTATGTAATAATTATGTGAATATCAAATAATTATTCACTCCCAAGGCATTTTATCGATTTCTAATTATGTTTATAACAAATAAACATAATAATGACTTTCATTCCCACCATTGATCACAAAATCAAATGGTAGATGTGGAGTGATACGTCAATTTAGCCTAAAATGTAGGGGTCCCCTCATGTATTCCCATGGCATAGGATTTCATGCAACTAAATACACCCTCAATGTTTTCTAACATAAATGGGTCAAATGTTAATTAAACAAGGTCAAATGTGCATTACAATGTTTTTACTAGGGTCAACTAACTGACGACTCTAAATTGTAGATGTAGTTTCAATTATTTTATTTTAACATTAGGAGCCAAGTTTGAGAGTCACTTTTGGGCAAAATTTTTGTTTGTTTATACTTCAACCGCTATAGATGATGGTGTTTGTAATTGTGTTTAAAAAAAGAGGTAAAAAGTGTAAAAAAAAATTTAAACTTGACTCAAAAGTGGCTCCCAAACTTGGCTAATCTAGACTTACGCACTTTATTTTAAGATAAAATAAATAAATAAATGAAAAAGATAATAGGAATGGATGGATTATAACGAGTCAGAGTCAATTACACCATTAACCAACTATAAATTGCATTCACACGAGTGATTTACCATTGTAGTTATTCATCTACTTCAATCATGATTATTAAATTGGTCAAAGTTTACCGGATAAGATCCACACGAGAATTTAATCAATCCCCAAAATTTCATCGGCTATTATTTTATCCTATAAAGGTTTTAATCATTTATACGAATTTTTAACTTCTAATTATATAAAGATATAATGTGAGATTCGATTTATTTTAGATCTTAAGAAATCACAATTTTTTATGATAAATGCAAACCGGGGGGGGGGGGGGGGGGGTTGTTCCCTTCTCTGCGATGCTGATCCTACCTTGCCATTTATTTTGTTGCCTTTATCTATTTACTACGAGATCGATAACCGTTCATTATCCTCCACTCTTCTTCTCCCTCTCTCTGCTTGATTTATTTCCCTTCCCACCATCGCTACCAGTAGATCCAACCTTTCTTGTCTGCTTTGGGAAAGAATAAGGTTTTTTAAGATTTTTCTCGAGATGAATTTGTATGTCTAGGCCTAGTTTTGTATTTTATTCATAGGACTTTTTTTAGATACATAAAAAATATTCGACCGATTAAATTTTCTCAAGATACATGTTGGTATCTCGAGGTTTATCTGTGGGTTATTGTTTGAAGGGCATTTTGGTTATTAACGTGAGCATCTTGACAGACAATGCATATTGACTGCTAGTCCTGGAGGAGGTTGCAATAGTGATTAATGTTGGGACAATCACCAATTAGCTATTTGTTATAGGGGACAAATTGCAAATAATCCAATTTTTTTTAAACATATAATTTTACATTTTAAATTAATTTTGCCCATTTATCTTTATATACCAATTACATTTATCCCTCATATATTTGTCTTTTATGTTATTACAAAGTATTTTTGGATCCATTGTCTTCCCACATAGATTAGATGGAGTTTTATTTAGGAATTGATGTTTTGTATAGTTATTTATGTATTGTTTAAATTAAAAAATTATGTTAAAATAATTAATTATTATATTATCATTAATTAATTATGAGTCATCAGTCACTCCGCCCCTTGCAACAAAAATCCTGGCTCCGTCACTAGATTGTATAACCATGAATTGCAAAATAATAATATGTTGCATATCACTTTTATGTATATATATTTTCTTATAAATGTCGTAAAATTCATTCTCTTTTACCATGTATACAATACCTATACTTGCCTCTTCTCTCAGTTCTATCTGTATCTTCTTTTAGCCATCTATATCTATTAAGTATATACATACCTACATATCGAGAAGTTCAAGTCTTCAGCCATGGAGACCAATGGCCCCATTATACCATTCATAAAATTCAGTGACAATACACATTCTACAGTCTAAGGACCACATGCAATGCACGTGCAGCTTTGGCAACATTTTTGTAAAAAAAAATCATAGTAAAAAAATAACCATAGTTTAAAGTAGGGTTAATAGCTATGTCCCTCAATAATAAATAGCTAATTGGAATGTGTCTCATTCTTTAATTTGTATTGCACTTACCCCCAAGACTAATAGCCAACGTGTATTGATAATGTATTTTCAGATTAGATTACCAAAATGCCCTTGATAAATCAAAGATTGAGATTGAATGTTTTGTATCTCAAACATCTCATCTAGAAGATAGTTGTAGGGCTCATTTGAAATCATAATCATATCTCGAAAAAAACCCAACGATTGATAAAAATTGTATATCAGACGTCTCATCTCGAAGAAAATCTTAAGGCCCAAATTAAGTCGTAATCATATCTCGAAAAAATCTAACAATTGTTATATATATACACACACACGTTTCCCCCTTATTATTCCTCTTCCTCCCTCCTCCCCCTTCTTCTTCATCTGTTTCGTAACCCCGCCGCCACCCTCCCCCCTTCTTCCTCCCTCCTCCTCTTGTTGACTCTCTCTCAACAAAAACTTCCTCACAAACCATCCACCAATCATGAACGCTCCCTCTACACTTTCTCAACCTCTATCTTTTTCATTTTCTTTTTTCCTCTCCTCAATTTGGTTTCAACTCAGAGGTCCCTTTCACCCATTTCATCAAACAATCAACATTTCATTTTTTCTAATGCCACAACACCAACCCATTATTCAAATCTTGCCATCCTCATCCAAATCTGCAAAAAATGTGAAACTTTCATTCATCAATGAGGGTATTTCGATTTATGTCTTTTTGGTCAGTGGGTATCTATCTCTTTGAATTTTGCATAGTAATTACTTTGTTCTTCCCAAAAGTTCATTTATAGAATTACAATTACAAGATAACAATAATCACATCAACAATAATACCATTAAGAGTGGTGTCCAATCCAAGAACTCTAAATTCCAAGAGAAATTACATCTCATTGGGGAGCAAATCGAAACATAGGAGGGTGACAATGGGGCTACGAAACATAGAAGGAATAAGGGGGAGGAGAGAGGAGGTGGGTGGTGATGTGGCTGCAAAACTGATGAGGAAAATGAGGAAAAGGGAAGGGGGAGGAGGAGGAGAAGGAAGAATGGGGATTTTTTATAACGATTGTTATATTTTTCTCAATATACGATTACAATTTAATTTGGGCCCTAAGATTTTCTTCGAGATGTTTATGATTTTAATTGAACCCAACGATTTTCTTCGAGATGAGATGTTTGAGATATAATTTTTTTTAACAATAGTTGGATTTTCTCGAGGTACGACTATGATTTCAAATGGGCCCTACAATTTTATTTGAAATGAAATGTTCGAGATACGAAACATTCAATCTCAATTTTTAATTTATCAATGTCATTTTGGTCATCTAATTTGAAAGTACACAATCAATGCACGTTGATTGCTAGTCTTAGGGAGTAAGTGCAATACGAATTAAATAATGGTGCACATCCCAGTTAACTATTTATTATAGGGGGGCATAGCAATTAAACTCTTAAAGTATTAGTGTAAGATTACAGAGTAATCACAAATTTGTTAAGAAATGAGAAATTCTGATTACCAAATAGAACTTCAGTGGGTGTTTGGTTATGAAAAGAAATTTTGTGGCAATGACAATTTTGTTTCAAACATTTTGCTTCAAATGTGAACTAACCAAACAATTTAAACACTAAATAAGACAAATGAACACAAACTGAAAAAAAAAAAAAAAAAAAAATATTTCTAGGGTCCTTTTTTTCAACCTGGTAAATATTTTTCATAAGAAGCTTAATTCATATAACTAAGATATTTAACATATTAGGGGAATATAACCCCCATACTATCAGCTAGGGCTAGCCCTGTCTGATTAATCGACATGAATAACCAAGACTGAGGACCGAATCGAAATTTTAAAAAATGAATTTTCAGGGACCGAGGACGAATCGAGTTGATTTTCAGGCTTGGGTGGTGGCGAGGAACTGAGACAAAGATGGATGACAAGGGAAAAAAGGGGTTCAACCGCTGGAGGTAGCGAAAATAGCAAAATTTTCCAAAAATGAAGAAACTCCTCTTCGACTCTTTCACCACCACCATTGCAAAGACCTACCAACCATCTTCGTCACCGCCAACTCCGCCCTAGAGAGATCCCAAACCCATCGAAAGCACTACATGGGAAGAGATGAAGCATTGGAGAACCAGCAAAGGAGGAATCTTGAGAGACTGGACACAAAATAGGTGTTTTGGAAACACCCAAATTAGGGTTCTTCGATGCTCTTTCATCTCTCACACAGCAGAAATGTCGAGGCGAATGGTAACTGCATGCTTGTTTACAACCTTCAAGAAAGCGATGAGGTTGGAGATTGATGCCAGGGAGTAGGGGTGGGCACGGGACAGGATGGACCTCATCCTTATCTTATCCCATTGTTTATTCTTCGGAACGGGATAAACCTCATCCTGACCTCGTCCCATCCCAAACGGGTTTAGGATGGGATGGGATGAGTATGGTTCAAAGATCATAAAAATTGTTAAAACTTTATATCAAAAAAATAGAGTAGGATTTTTTATTCCAGGGCGACTAAATATCCAAATTAAGAATACAAATTCATTTTATTATCGAATACCCAAATTAAAAATAACAATTCATTTTTATTATTGCAAGGATATAACAATGTGGTATTCTATTTTAGTTATATGACACAAAAATAAACTATCATTGATAGCATAATATTATTATTAAATATTAACCAAAATGCTTGCTCTTATCAATTGTTTAATAATGCAAGACAATTGGGGAGGACTCTTATTTATGTGTATATTAATGAGGAATCAATAACTCCAAATGTAACTAATTTCAAAATTTAATAGTTATTAATTTTTTTTTCCTTCGAAAAATGACTTTTAGGGACTATTTTTTAACAATTTATACCATCTAGGAATCATACTTGGACTATTGCCCATTTAGTGCCTATTTTTCTAAATACATGAACAATAAGGCTTGTTCTATGAACCCTGGTTAATTAGAAATTGAAAATGACAAGTTTAGCCCTGTAGTCAAAATTTTGCCATACAATCTTTTTACTTTTACTCTATCCGCGGACAAACCAAGAAATTGAAGGAATATTTTTTGGAAAATGTTATTGCCTTGTTTTACTAACATGTCTTATTAATTTATATGATGTGGCCAATGCCACCGTGTGATTTTTCTCTCTTCCTTTTTTTTTTTTTTTTTTTTTTTTTTCTCTACAATTTCATGATTGCCAATAACTTGCCCTAATTTATTTACTCTTTCAATCCTCTTCTTGTATTGGATCTTTCACTAATGTTTTTATTATTATTTATTAACTTCTCAATCCTCTTCTTCTACTGGGTTTATCTTTAATTACTTCCAAAATTAGGGATTTCGCTATGGAGAGGATGAAATCAGTGAGTTGTTGTGCGTACAATCTTCTTGGGTTTAACAACCTATCATGTGTGTTCAATCTCCCACCACATGGTAAAATATTATCTTCCTTTTATTTATCTTTGTAACCAAGCTTTCATGTGATTTGTGCAAAGAGGCTTCAAGGAAAAAAAATAAATAAATAAAATTGCGAAATTCTAAATGTCGAGGGAAAGAGCGAGGAAACCAGCGAGGAAAAGGAGGTGGCGGGGGGTGAACCGTTCACCCCCCTCGAGATGTGTGCCCATTTTTTTGGCACACGCATCTCGAGGGGATGAACGGTTCACCCCCCCGCCACCTCCTTTTCCTCGCTGGTTTCCTCGCCCTTTCCCTCGACACATAGAATCACTCAATAAAATTAGTTTGAACTCACAGTTTACCTCTACCAATCTTTTAACTTTTCTATTAAGAAAAAAATTTGTATTGTATAGAAGATAAACTCTGGAACAAAATCCATCATTCAAGCCCCCCATTTCTTTAAGTATTTCAGTTAAAAACACAGAGAAAAGAGAAATAAAAAAAAAGTGGGATAGTTGGTGTAATTTTGGTTTTATATGTTGACTTGGCCTGATCACGTTAGATAAGTTATAAAAAAAAAAAAAAAAAAAAAACAAGATAATGGAGCAAGGGAAGACAATAGCAGCAAAGAACATCTTGTCTTTGAATTTCAGTATTCTCTCTTTATGATCGATCTAAAGATGGATATGATTTTAAAGATGAACTTTTTGGCTGATTTATTTGCCTGCAACACCAATGTGTCTAATTCAGATGGATAAGATTATCTTTTTTCTCAGTTTCTATTTCTAGTTTTTCAATAAACTTTTGTGGTCCTTTTCAATTTCTTTCTTCATGATCATAAGCAGCTTACAGTTGGTAACTTGTAGCACCTTCTTCACATTCTCAATCAACCAAAATTTGTTTTCCTTCTTGCTCTACACATCATGCTAAATTAATTATCCAATTCATGCTTGGTTGCTGGTGACTTGTTATTTATGGAAGCATTTAAATGCTTCGTAGCCATCAATTATGACCAAATTGTTTATAGTCTCACAACTGAGGACAAATTCTTCTGCTATTCAAATCAATTTGGGTGTCGATGGGGATGACTTCATGATGCATTTGCCAATATAAAAATGAATAATTGCCAAACATCATCATCCATCAGGTCAAGATAGGGTCTAACTGAATGATCATATTTAGATGTTTGCAATAAAATCAACCTCCATCATAATTGTTTTGTTGGAAGAACTAGAAGGGGAATATGACTTTTGAGGTTTTGATCCGTGTGTTTGATGGTTCTCGATTCTATTTAATTTAATTTGATGGTTTTGGGGAAGGGTAAAGTTGTCATTTATTTTGTTGGCTAACTAAGGTTGGTTACATTAGGCCTCAATGGTCATGCATTGTGAAAAGTAGGTCTAATTTGCCAATAGTATAATTATAGCTCCTAAATGGTCGAGATTGTTAAAAAATATGCCTTAAAAGTAATTTTTCCTTTTTTTTGGCTGGAATAATAATTCCAAACTTTATATCAAATTGATGGTCTCTTTCGATTATAAAAATAAAATATTAAAATTGGTAATAATAAATAGTAAATAAATAAATTCGGGATGGGTGAGATTGAAAATCTCTATCATGATCTCATCCCATACTAAATCGGGACGAGACGGGATCAGGATGATTTTAATCAATTCTAAAAAGACTCGAAAAAATCGAGATGGGACGGAATCGCAAAATGGGGTGCCCACCCCACCAAGGAGTTGAGGAGAAGGATGGTGAAGAGGTTCTTGGAGGATCTTGAATTGTTATGTGGGGAAGAAAGGGAAAGGTTGGTGAAAGAGAAAAATTGTTTCACGGAGAGCGAGGAAAAAGTTAAAAATAAGGCATTACAGGCCGAGCTGGGCCGGTTAACCGTCGGGCTTTCAGAATTGAAACTGAGGACCGAACTGAGAATTTCAGTCCGGCCTGATTTTTAAGACCGATGAATAAATAGGAGATTCTCAGAAATTATCAGTTTATCAGTAGACTATGAGAATTTCCTTGGAGCAGACTTGAGTTGGTTGAATGGCATTTCATTGTTTTCTGATGAGTGATGCACAATCATCATTTCCAAGAACCAAACCCATATACAAATCCTTTACATGCTGCTTGCACAACCCAACTCTTCGTCTGTTCAAGTTGGGGTGAATCCTCGGTTTTCCAACCAGGGAACTTCTGTCTTTCCATTACATGAAGGGTATAAACAATTGGTGCAGTAGCCAAGCATCCCGTTACAAAACAATTGCAAGGTCTTGATGAGGTGACGATTCTTTCTAAAGATAGCAAACATAAACCACTCTGAGAGATACCATAGTTCAACACCTCATCGTCGTCAAAAACCTGATAATCTAACCTCTCACCGATGCAAGACATTCTTACTTGGTGTATGATCATGCGCTTGACCTCATCACATTTGCTATATTCCTTGTACCATCTTGTTGAGAAACTAAACAAATGAGTAAAGTTTTCTATATTTCATTCTCTGTAAATGTACAGGTTAGTTACATCCTTTATATAGGCACCATAGCAATGCTATGTACAAGGCAATGCCTAGCTGGCAAATCATTAACAAACTAACAGACAGAAGCTTCCCTTTCAGGAAGACTTGACTGGTGACCTGATCCTTGACAAAACAAAAAGCAGGATGAAACTCAAAAATTACTCCATTATCTCTAGCAAACTTTGAAACACTAAGGAGATTTTTGGTTAGTTTAGGTACTTGAAGTATGTTTTTAAGAAGCAGAGGTCTTGAAAAATTGGAAGTGTGTAAGAAGGACTTACCAATATTCTGAATTTGCAGGGCATAACCATCACCAACATGAAGATGTTCATTACTATGATACGGCACTGAGGAAGCCAAATTCTAAACAAAAGGAGTACAATGATCAGTTGCTCCAAAGTCGGGATACCATCGATAGTCAGCTGATGAAGAAGCAACACTTGTTTGAGAGTCAGCTCCCCAGTTTGGATGAGTATACTGACTAGAAGCAGCATAATAGACATGACGAGGTGCTAAATGAGCTGACTGACTGACTAGAGTTCCATGAACTTGACACATTGTTATCAAATCGATGGTAACATTTGAAAGCAAGGTGACCAAGCTTGCGACATATTTGACATTGAGGTTTACCATTCCCAGATTGATAACCTGACTGCTTAAATCCACGTCCTGATCCAAACCTTCCTCCTCTTGTTGATTGAGGTTGTGAGTTGAATGAATACCTTGCACCTCTAGATGAATTAGAAACAAAAGACCTTGGAGATGGCTTGTATGAGGTTGAGCAACATTGATAGAACTAGAAATATCAAGATCTTTAAAGTGACGTTCAATTCTTGTCTCTTGAGCAAGCAACAGAGACTAAACTTCAGCAATACTATAGTTATCAGATCTTGAACTGACGGAGACTATAAACGTATCATATGCTTGAGGTAAGCCATCAAATAATGCATTAATATGGTCTCTTGAGGACAGTGGATGTCCTACTGAAGCTAGTTGATCAATGATAGACTTCAATTTCAATAAGTAATCATTGATAGAAATATCTCATTTCTTGAAAGTCTGCAACTGAGTTCTGAATTGGGAGATTTTGGCTACGGTTTGAGAGTTGAAGTAGGTTTCAAGTGTATTCCAAACATGTCTAGAAGTTTCACAGCCTACTAACCTTATTAGCAATGGTTGAGTCATAGAGGAAAGAAGCCATGAAAAAAGAATTTGATCTTGTTGCTCCCAATTGATGAACTCTGGATTAACAACTCCATTTGATTGATCTTCAGCCGATAGAAACGGTGGTGGAAATGAATCTTTGTCAAGAAATTTATGAAGTTTATGACATCTAATTGTTGCCAACACTTGTTGTGAGCACAACAAGTAGTTGTGCTCATCAAGTTTGACGGACAGAACATGAGTAAACACAACTGGTTTAGACTATGTTGTTGCTGAAGTTGTGAGTATTGCAGCATTAGAAGATAATGATTCCGCCATTGATACAACTATGAAAGCTTGAAGACAAGTAAAAAATTGAACATACAAACAAAAGAAGAAAATGGAAACAGAGAGTGCTCTGATACCATGTTGAGAAACTAAACAAATGAGTAAATTTTTCTATATTATATTTCATTCTCTGTAAATGTACAAGTTACATCCTTTATATAGGCACCATAGCAATGCTATGTACAAGGCAATGCCTAGCTGGCAAAGCATTAACAAACTAATAGACCGACTAACAAACTAATGTAATGCCCAGCTGGCAAAGTAATAACAAACTAACAGACAAACTAATATTCTAATTACACTTAACACATCTAAGCCAACAGCGAACTAAACCGGAAAACCAATATATGATTTGATTGTCATCTTGCAAGATAAGTGCAGAATTTGGCCTTGCGTATTCTTCACTCTACTAACCAAGGCGTATCTGAAGAGCCGCTTCTTTATGATATCAACTGGGACCAAAATCTCAGTGGTTGTAGTACATGGAGCGCTAGAACTTGAATCTGGCAATAATGCAAGAGTAGTTGAAGTTGTCTCAGATGAAACATAGTCTTCTGCACACTTTTGGAAATTGAAAAAAGCATCTCGTAACTCTTGGGGTAGAACTGGTTCTGCAATATACTTGGCCAAGATTTCGTCCTCATAATTTGCAGCTTTAGCATTAGCATCTTGCATCCATACTTCAAATAAGACCTTGAACCAATGATCAGTTTCCATTCGAACTTTACGAAGAATGGAAATCTTATTCAAGACAGAGTTGCTATCAGCTAAATGCTTGATTTCTGACTCTTTTACCTTCTTCAAGCCATGACCCAGGCATTTCTTCCCAATTCCCAAACATCTTGTTTTTGTGAAGCCAAAAACTGAACCTTCTCCTTCAACTGTGCATTGCTCTTACAGCGGGGCTTTCTGTGATTTTTGTATGAACAATGGTACCCAAAAATCGTACTCCACGTGAAATATCAAACTGTAAAATCTCTGGTTCATCAACATCTAGAAAAGAGACTTTTGCAAATATGGCTGTATCTCGCATTTGGGCTGAACTGCAATTTCCTTAGAGCCTGAAACTACAAACCAAAATCTCATCCATGAAGCGACAAGCATGCAGTATTGAAATGGAGTGCTCACTCATATCTTTATTTTTGTCATCCTTCAACTGCTTCCTGAACCAGCTACGCAGCTTGGACACTTGTTTCTCTGGATTCCCATTAACAGTGGAACAAAGAGCTTCATATCTCATGCACATCATGCAAATTTCTCGGTCCAAGAGATCAAGATATACATTCATTAGTGTAGGAGACAAAACTCTTTCTTGGGGTAGCCCTTGGCCTTATGGGAACCCTCCGAACTCCAAGTTAAGCACTTCAGCATGAAACATGCTACGGAGAATAGAATACAAGGTCGGATCTTCGATTTTTCTTCCATAACTGAAATTAGCTTATCAAAGATGGCATCATCCAACTTTTTCTTGGGATGCAAAACATACCACCAGTTAGTTATGGATCTCTTTACAAATGAACCTCAGAGCCGAATGATGCCCTCTTCCACTCCTGCAACCCATGAGAAATCTGGCCTGTAAACAGACTCAAGTGCTATTTTCATTGCTTCCTGAACAACCTTCAATTTCAGGTTGGATAAGATCAAAGCCTTTTTCTCTTCACCCCTTGTTGAGATGGAGAGGGTATTTGCTTTGGCATCAAATCTCCCACATGAGGGCTCCTCTGCCGCGGATTCAAAAGAAAGATCATCACACTACACCATATTGGCATTTTTGAAACAACCCCCAAAACAATATCACTTTTGAAGTGTAACAATTCACCTAACAACTTTACATATTTTCACAAACAAAATGATACAATAATAGTATCATCATGAAGAGTATGGTTATAAAAATGATACTATTCATGGTGATCCAACTTATTGTATCATTTTTTTTTGTTACTGTTTTTCATTTTTTTTGACTAAATTTAGTTTTGATTTGAAATTGTTTGGTAGATTATAACATCTCAAAAGTGATACTGTTTTGAGAGTTGTTACAAAGTGCCAATTTGGTGTAGTATCACTTTTTTTTATTCTAAATGAACATTAGAGTTGAGTCGAATACAATCGTAAGCATCGTGAAGGGTCTTTGTATTTGCAATCACTTTCAACATTATATCCTGAAACTTCCCATTGGTATACTGCTCTTTCATCCTCTTCTTGATGAGGGTTTCAATTTGTCTCTTCAATTCCATCTGAGTTTTGGGTTTTTTTTTTCTCTGCAGGAGTAGGGGATTCATCAAGCAGAGACGCCAAACTCTGGGCTAAAGACCATACCAGCCATTCCCTTATGGTACCATTCTTGACTGATTCAAATGTAGAATAGGCTGCATGAGCCTGACTTTGTTTGATGGATCTTCCTACTTCAAAATTAAAAAGAATGGTTATTCCACCTAGAAGGTAATACAAACATGTAAACCATACAAACTTACTAATCAATACTGGGCATGTCCTATTTACTTGAAGATAATTGACATCACAGGAGCATTTTTCTTAAGAAGTCATCAAATGTAGTTGATTGGCATTAAATTATAAGCCATGCTCACCCTCATTCGCATAATGTGAATCATTAATAAAACTAGATCACTTACCAATAACATTTATTAACTCCACAAACTGCCCTAAGAATTTTCTAGCTAAGAGTCGGGCCTAGCTATTGGTTTCCAAGTCATGCAATGGATCTACTAATCATCTAATTCAGACATTAAAACAAAAGACTATCTGTCTAGGGTTTATTTAACAATTGCATGGCATATGAGACTCGTTTTAAAACCTAAAAGAAAACAGAAAGTTAACCTATGCGCCTTCAATAAAAGCGCACAGCCCAAACAATCTTAAGTAGCATTATTATAGACATCCTCCCCAACATCCTTTCCACGCTCGCCAGCAACTCCCATTCCATGTACGCCGATATTGTGCTAATTCTTTGTCGCATATGTAACTATGTCAGATGGAAATTGATACTGACGTTTGAATCCTACTCATTTAGAGTCTAACCTATTTGGAATAAACCATAAAAAAAATAGATTGTTAAGATCATAAATAAGTTTTCTTCTTATGGGAATATCTTATAACATGTATTAAATACTTACTAATTACACGTTAAACCACAAGGATTGTGATTTCATTTTTTCGAATTCATTTCGGTATCCTGATCCTGATTTCAAGAAATATTTTGGTGTGTAAAGAAAAAATGTAAAAATTTCGAAGATACATAAAAAATATATATATACAATGAATTTCGAGGGTATGTGAAAATGTGAAAAGATATGGATGTAAGGAAATAAATTTATTAATAATATTAACAAGAAATGAAACAAACTTGAAATCAATATAAATTAGAAAATCGGAGGTGGTTTCAAAAATCAATATATTAGTAGAAGAAATGATAATTAGAAAATCAGGGGGCGGTTTTAAAAAATCAATAAATAATTAGAATATTTGATAGTATGAAAAATCCCAAATTTTAGGAAAAAAACTCCAAAATTTTTTGAAAATAAAACCTCAAAAAATGTAATTTTTGGTAGCTTGGTTTTGTATTTTTATGAAAAATTATGAAATTTACTAAATTTTTTCGAAATCAACAAAAAAAATCTCGAAAATTTTCAAAAAAAACGTAACTTTTAATTTCACCATTTTTCTTTTCGTAATTTCAAAAAAATGAAATTTTCGTTGAAATTTTGTGAAATCACATTCCTTGCGTTAAACACATCTAATGCCATATTCTGAATTAAAAAAATAATTAATTTAAAAATTGTCATGTATAATAGCACGATGTATTAAAGATTTATGCTAAAGTAGATGAGGAAATTTAGTAGTTGGCTTACCTCCGCCAACATGAAACAGTGAACTGACCAGAAGAAGGTTCCCTATCTGCAACATATAGAAGGTTGATTTCACTAACTTTCCTTTTGGAATTGCTACAAAAACTAACAATCATATTTCACTAACTTTCCTTTTGGAATTGATACAAAAACTAACAATCATATTTCTTCAACAATCACGAATTACAAGTTTTTCTGCTGTTCCATCAACCCCAGACATCTGAGATAACTTTATTATAACTCTCCTTGTTAGACCAAGCACGTAACCTTCTTGGGCATGACTGCAAACCAAAAACAGAGATTCTATAAGTTGTGAAGCACAAAGAGCACACCCATTGAAAGGGATGGCAAGTGGGGCGAATTTTCACGGTATCCGCCCTACCCAATCTATTTGGAGCGGTTTTGGATATGCTTAAATGAATTTTGGGGCAGATACGGATATCCAAACAACATCCATCAAATATCCGGGGCGGATACGGATTTAACCATATCCGCCCCCACGGATATCCGTTTAAGTATTGAAATTACAAAAATACCCTTGATCCTTTAAAACAAAAACTAACCCTAAGCATTTTTTCCATTTATTTTCCTTTCCTTTTCTTATTTTCTCCCTCATTTCTTCTCTTATTCTTCAGTGAGAGAGCCAGCGCCAACCCCATCTCCTCCACCCCCTGTTTTTCCTCTCTCCCTCATTTCTTCACCCTTGCCACTTCAATGAGAAAGCCAGCACCACCCCCGTCTCCTCCACCCCCACCACTTCAGTGAGAAAGAACCGCCATCCCGTCTCATCCACCGCTACCCCCCATCTTCTCCACTTCAGTAAGAAAGCCACTGCCAACCCGTCTTCTTTTTCTTTAGTGAGAAATCCCCCATCTTCAGTGAGAAAGCCACTGCCACATTCTGTATGTGGTTTATGGTGATTTTAGATCTGTATGTATTGGCGTCATCTTCTCAAGTATAAACACCACTAATCTTGAAGAAATTCGCAAGCTTCAGAGGCGTGTCTGCAGGGACAAAGGAGACACTGTTGATACCATATCTTTGTTTGCCAGCGACTTGGCCAGCAGAGCTAGCAAGCCTAATTGTTCTACTGGTATTGACAAAGCCATAGTTGTATGATCCTTGTGCCAGTTTATTTCGAAGTAGTGATTTTTTCAAGTTTGAATTTGAGTTGCCTAAGTTTCAGTTGACAACATTTTTTTTCCAGTTATTCGGGGCGGGGCGGGGCGGGGTGGATATCCGCCAATCCGTCTAGAGTGGGTATGAGTTTTAAAATTTTGTATAAACGGATATTCAGGGCAAATTAGGGGATCCGCAATCTCCGGGGGGGGGGGGGGGGGGCGGGGATGGATTTGCCCAAATTCGCCCCGTTGCCATCCCTACCCATTGATCATAAACAATGAATCTTGAACGCAAACAGATGACTAGCTTGGTCAGTTTTCATCCAGTAATTTATACAAACAGTTAGCAGTTTCAAGAGTTAAAAAGTTTACCTCTTGATGGTGAGAGTAACCGACTGAGAGTAATCAGTATACATCTCCACCTGCAACGGTGAAAAAACATGAAATAATGAAATGCACAAAAGCGAGTGCAGAGAGAGATAGAGAGGGAGAGTGGGGGGAGGTATCTAACTAAAACCCCAAATTTAACAATATAATAATAATAATAATAATAATAATAATAATAATAATATAATAATAATAATAATAATTCGAATAATACATAAATAGCTATACAAAACATCGATTGCTAACCAAAACTCCATCTAATTAATGAGGAAGAAAATGAATCAATAAGCTACCACCTATATATCATAAATAGCTAATTAGAGGTTACCCATCATTAATCATTATTGCAATCTCCCATAGGACTAGCAGTCAACGTGCATTCACTGTCAAAAGGCTCACGGTGATTATCAAAATGTCATTCAAACAATAACCCACAAATGAACCTCAAGATACATGTTTGAGGAAAAAATTAATGGATCAAAATTTTCATGAATCTCTAGAAAAATTCTATGAATAAAATACAAAACTAGACCTCGAGATACAAATTTTGAGAAAATACATTTTTTAAAACCTTATTCTCTCTCAAAGTAGGAAATAGAGGTTGGGATTGCTGGTGGCTATTACTGATGGGGGAAAAACTAAATTAAGCAAAGAGGGAGGGAGGGAAAGAGAGTATAGGAGGCGGAGCGATTGCCGATGTCGCAGTAAATAAAGAGAGGGAACAGAAGATAGGAGAAGGGCGGAACGGGGAGGAGAACAGAGAGAGATAAAAGGGTGGGGCAGGACGGAGTCGCCAGTATAGCAAGGGTGGGATTAGAAATTTAAAATAAAATAAAAAACTTAAGTCAGACCCATGTGGCTCCGTCCCTGCTCTCAATCTGACCCATCCTTAACAGTTAAAACCAAGGAAGGCGATTTCCCAAATAATGTCGAAATTTCACTAAATATAACTGTAACACATGGTTAGGTTTGGTTTACCTTATATATCTCACGCCCCATAATGGTGCGCTCTTTGTAATTCCTAGGGTTAGGGTCATCGAGCATTCCTAACATTTCATATGTGCAAGTTCAAAGGATAAGGTGTCTCGTACATTTATTTGGTTCCTCTAAGAAACAATACTACGACTAGAGGTTGGAGCTTGTGTATCGTGAAAGTGAATTTTTTTAGACGAGCTAGTTAATTCGACATAAGGCATTAAAGAGAGAATGTGCTAATGATAAATATAATAAAATGTTAGTATGATGTTTGATAAAGAGTTTCCTAGTCATAGGTTGGCGCCATTAATGTTTAATTATAAATAATCATTTATGTCTGTAGCGTTGGGTCAAGGGAGTGTTAGATTTCATATTTTGGAGTTACTAAAATATCTTTCGAAAATCCGAAATATTTATTTATTCTTAAGGGGAATTTTCTGGAAAAAAATTTGATCTATGTGTATCTTAACCTACTATAATATTATCGTTATATCAAATGTTTGTTACGTGAATGATTCTAATTTAATACGTAGTCTGTAATTTGTATGAATGTGTCATGTGAGACTTTTATGTAGTATTAAGAGTTTAAAATGCATAACTTATACCATTAAAGTCGAAATTACAATAGAAATTTTTACGTTTTCCCCATACAAAATAAAATATTTCATGAAATATTTCTTAAAATAGGGGACCGAAATTAACTAAAAAAACGTAATCACGTTCCTTGGTTAAAACCATAAAGTATTTTGTTATATAAACTAGAGTATTGTCTGTGTCGTTGGCACTATCACCAAGTATCAACTATTTTCATCTACCCTCACAACCTGTGCCAACGAATCATGGAGGGATTCATTCACGTTCTGTACACCCTAAAAGCACACGATCATCTACTTGTTAAAAAAAATATATAAATGTACTTGTTAATTTCAAAAAAAAAATCTACAAAGAGAAAAATCGATAAGAGTCAAATCATCGTTGAAGCATGTGACGTATTCCCTTAACGTCTCGTTCGACTTCTATTTGAGAATGAGCAAATAATGTGAGCCCTTCCTGATTCGTTGGCTACCGATGAAGCATGTGAGGAATGTTGTTGCCAGTGTCCAGAATGAGTCAATGGACCTCGAAGGGAGGCTGTGGAACCAGGTCAGCGCTGACTTCTTTAGGTTGGCAGGGAATGATCGACACATTATATACTGCTTCGGATAATTCTTTAAGCGCCATTACATGCTAGAAGTAGCGAAGGTGATCAGACGGGTCTGTTGTCTCATCGTAAAACTCTAGCTTTAGCGGAGTGAATTTATTCACAGTGGCTTATTCGTGATGTGATCCATGAATGGGGGCACAATAAGGTTGAACAACACGTCAAAATTGGTAGCCCCTAGCCATATGAGGTTCTGCGAGGCGGGTCTGTCAGCTTTAAACGTTGGTTTCCGTTGGCTACTCCTCCGCCTCTGATCCATTAAGAGCACGCAGAGGCAGTGCGACTCTCCTGAACGTGTTCTATGGTGTCTTTTGGAAACGGGCCTCTTCGCTGCTACCGATCTCCTTCTGCAGGTAGAGGGCTCTGCTGAGTGAGCATCTTCACCACTTGTGCAATTTGTTGCATCTAGGTTGACAGTAGATCCACCCTGGGTTCATCATGGCTGCTACCGGTGTGGGGGTTTGATTTTTTTCTCCTACACGATGTCAAAGCTGCTGGAATTAGCGATGTTTTTCTAGTACGAGCGTTCTCAGGCTTACGAATTTTTCATTATTGCGAGATCTCATAGTCACAATCTCTCTGGACTGTGAGAAAGGGTGATATCACTGTTTTTCAAGGAACATCGTCGTTCCTCACGGACGGTGCCAAACTGATGTAGTCGAATCCTACTATCCTTGACCTTGACTTGCACAGGGAACACATGTGAGCCAAGGTGTGAAACCCTGGAGTGGGCGGACTTGAGGGTGAGGATTGGAGCCCAATAGGCCTGAGAGAGGTTGGACGAGCTACAAATGGGGACATAGTCCCACATCGCCTGGGTGCAGGAGGGGGATGTTCTATATATGTGCGAGGTTGGATCCACATAGTAAGAGGCCTTTTAAAGTCGTGCGGGCCAGTTGGGCCTAAAGCAGACAATATCTTACTATGTGGATCGGGTCGTTACAGAATGGTATAAGAGTCTGACCCAGCCGGAAGTGTGCCGACGTGGACGTTGGGCCTTAAGGGGGTGAACTGTGAGACCCTGGAGTGGGCGGACCTGACGGTGAGGGTTGGACGAGCTACAAAGGACATAGTCCCACATCGCCTGGGTGAGGGAGGGGGATGTGCTATATATGTGCGAGGTTGGATCCCCATAGTAAGAGGTTTTTTAAAGCCGTGCGGGCCGGTTGGGCCCAGAGCGGATAATATCTTACTATGTGGATCGGGTCGTTACACAAGAGCCATCGTTGTGGTGGTCGATGACACTCCGATGCTAAAGTCAAACAAGGCTTGAGAAACGCTTAGAGCTTAAAGCTGAAAATTGGGTTTTGTAGCGTACATTTGTTCATCAACCCCGTGTCTTATTTGTAATGTGAGAGTCTTTGTTCGGCTAGGCCTTTGGTGGCATAGTTTACGGAAAGATATCTTGCTGGGGATCTTTTCCTAGTTGGGAGTCGTCCATGTAAAGAGTTTCCCTACACGACTTTGTGCTCCTAGATTTGCGGGAAAGATTTTCCTTTCTGAGTGTTGTTTATGCAAGGAAGTTTTCATGTACGACTTATGCTCCGGTATTTATTTTCTAGTCGGAACCAATGTATTGTTGATCTGCCCGTCTTAAGTGATCCCCCATATACTTATGGGTATTGGGTCTTCCCATGTGACGTGTGGGCTTAGTAGGGCATTGCAATTCGGATCCAACCTTCTGGATTATGCTAAGATGGGCTTAATGTTGTCTGGACTTTGCCAGATTGATGGGCAATCAAGTTCGCTTTGCTCTGCTGACAAGATCATCATGACACGCATACGACGCGGATTAAAGGATGGTTTGATGTATCATCAATTGAGATGTTTTATTTGTTAGAGACTTTTTTAGTTATGGGAGTTAGTTTTTGGTGTTTTGTTAAAACTATTTTTAAACGAGATAGAAAATGCCTTTTTTTTGTGATTGTAGTAAACATGGGGTGGTGAAAAACCCCTTACACTTGAAAATGAAACATCATAACTTTTACCTTGTAAGCTTATTCATATCTCTTATATATATATTTCAAGGTGAGAGTAAAAAGGAATGAAGAACATGAATTTTGTGATGACAACTATCCACTTGGTTTGCTACAAAATTGTAAAAAAAAAATTATTATGAGTGAAGCTAAGTAATTTTTAGCAAAAAATAAAGTCATGTTAAACCTCAAGATGTACAATTTATCCCCACTTCCTCGTTCGTTTCTTATTTATTTTAGTAATGTTTCATGACAAATTTTCCTCAAAATCAAACACACCCTTAATGCATGATTCCTATTTATTTGTCGAATAGTGTATTACCATGCCTACGACATGGCTATCGTGTCACTCCTCTGGCATGCCACCATTTTTCGTGCCTTCATCACAAGTACTTTCAAATCTAAATACAAAAATTTAAGAGATTGATCAAGTTTTTGATTTAAAAATGATGGAAATAAGTTATTCATCTAACTAGCAAAACATTAAGAACTCCCCACGGTATAATGGAAATACATATCCACTATAATAGCAATTTCACAACACAAAATGTTAAAAGGCAAAGACTTTTTACAACACTACTTCTGCTGAAGCACACCACCACCCCTTTTTAATGTGCTGAAACATAGTATTAATATAAACATATCTCTCACCATTGTTCATGTTCTTCTCCACTCGCTCTTCTCTCTTCACAACAACTGATGGAGCAGCACCACCCCGCTACCACTGGCCACCCTGCTAACCGTCGGCCGCACTACCCCTCCACCATTTTCCCTATCTTCTTATTTTTTTTCTCCTATCTACCTCTTCTCTTATATTTTTTTCCACCGCTGGCAGCACCACCCTACCGCCACCGTTTTTTTTTTCTATTATTATCCTCTCTTTTTTTTGTGCGAGTGGGGTTCCCAACTCGTTGAAGCATACGTTATGGCCAAATTGTTTTGCCTTCGTGCAGGTTGTTCCGCATTCACTCTGCTCGAGGGTAGGAAAAAAAAGAGGATTAGAGAATAAGAAACTAAGGAGGTGAGGAGGGGGGGTAGTGCCCTCGGCGGTGGAAAAGAATATAAGAGACGAGGAAGAGAGGAGTGACTGGCCGATGGGTGGGGCAATGATGATGGTGGGGCGAGGCGGTGCAATGGTGATGTTGTTCCCCAAGAGAGAAGAGGGGAAGAAAAAAGAGGTGGTGGTAGGTTTTTTGTTTATATTGATTGTCCTTCAGTAGGTGGTGGCGTGCTTTAGAAAATGTAGTGGTGCGCTTTAGAAAGTAGAGGGTGGTGTCATTCAACAAAGTTGGTGGTGTCAAAAAGTCTCTATCAATGGATAAATTATTGCACGGAACAATGAGATCATTGTAACAAACCTAAACCTGGATCAAATTTTTTTTGAACCTCATAGATAGGGCTACAAGATTGGGTCCCACTCGTAGGAACACTTACGAAAATGAGACCCAATCTCACAGCCCTAACTGCGAGATCGAAAAAGGGGAGACAAAGGAGAAGGAGAAAAAGGGGGGGGGGGGGGGGAGGGGGGAAGGAGGTAGTGGTGGCAGGGTGGCAACGATGATGTTGCCTCTCTCACGAAAGAAGAAAAAAAAAAGTGATGGCCTCAATAAGTAGGTGGTGGTGTTAGACAAAAACGTAGGAGATGGTGGTGTCAAATAGTGTAAATGTTGGTGTAAAATCATTGCCAACCCAAAATTTTGGGCCTTCTTCTGCTTTTCTCTCCAAACAGGCAGAAGTGTTCTCGTCTCTCCCCTTCAGTCTTCATGCAAAATCCCTAAGAACCCACACCCCCCCCCTCTAAAGCCCATTTTGTCAATCACTTCTTCAAGCACCCCCAGAGCCGCTGATCACTCCCCCCTTCAGCACAAAAGGTACTTTTCTTCATTTGGGTTCTTTTTATTTACTTACTTTATTTATACATTTGGGGTTTCTGTAGTTGTCATCTTAGAAGAAACATTGCAAGATCAACTAGCTTGTTAAATCTTTAGGTTGTTTTCTTTCTGTTTATCTTTGTTTCCAAATGACTAACTTGTTAAAAACTCCTTTGTAGGATACTTTGTTTTGGGGGGTCAGAACACCAATAGTAGTTTATCACTGTTTAAAAGGATCAATTTCTGTAAACCCCTTTGTGGTTAACTTCATTTTGGTGACTTGGTTTATACATTTGGGGGTTTCCATGTTAGAAGAAGCATTGCAAGAGTAATTGATTTGTTGCATACTTTAGATTATGTTCTATCTTTGTTGCATGAATAAAGTGACTAAATACTTTCTGAAAACCGCTTTGTGATGAACTTTCAGTTGAGCCAAGTGAAACCAGTATTTGGTCAAGAATTTTGTGTTGGTGACAGGGTAAGGTATGTTTCTGAAGGTCGAGTTGCCATGGAATGTACTGATCCCACCAGAGAGCCTAGATGCAAAAGGGCTGATGCTCCAGAGAGCGATTATCATGCGATTGATGGAGGAATTCGCAGATCGGAAGGGGACGGAGAACCATGGATACCATGTTGCTGTGACGACATTGAACAACATTGGTGAAGGGAAGGTTAGGCAGGATTCTGGAGGTGTGCTTTTCCCCGTGGTCTTCAGCTGCATCACTTTCAAGCCTTTCAAAGGGGAGATTTTGAAGGGGGTTGTTTACAAGGTTCTCAAACTTGGAATTTTTCTCAGCTGTGGGCCTATTGAGACTGTCTATGTTCCGGCTCATACTATGCCGGATTATCAGTTTGTGCCAGGAGAAAACCCATTCTATATGAATGAGAAGGACTGTAAGATTGAGAAGAACGTGGAGGTTCGGTTTGTTGTTATGGGAACAAAATGGATTGAGACGCAGAGGCATTTCCAGCTTATAGGAAGCTTGGCTGGCGATTTCCTCGGACCCATCTGATCAGAGGTACTAGTCTTTCTATAATGATCTTGTTGTCATCATAATTCCTTCTTTTTGGTATGCATTTACATGGTTTAAACCTTCTGCATTTAGGTTTTCATCTATATCATTCATTTTGATAGATGACCATCAAGACGTCTATTTTCAAAAGCATGAAATCCGGTTTTTCCCTTATATGTTTTTGAAAATGGAAGACCCAGTCTCTTAGTACTCTTATAGAAAAGAATGCTTTGATCAACTGATAAAGAGGGTAAATTATAATCTAAACTTATTTTAATAAGAAACCAATCCTTGCGCTTGAGACCATCCAGAGTTGGTTAGTTATGTGAGAAGGTCACTATGAGCACGTTGTTCTTTAACAACCCAAACAATCATTCATGTCTAAGTACAAGATAAGGGGAGAGTCAGGACTCCTTGCAGAGTGAGGGGTTGTCAAGATTATGATAGCTACAACCTACAACTGGAACACACAATGATACCGAGAGTGGATCCATTCTTGGTATCCTTATTCGAGGAATCCTATTTAGCATTATGAGTTGTACCTCATGGATATTGGACTTTGTTGATGCTTCTTTATGTTCAATTCTGGTCACATTCTTATTTGACCTCAAAAGATCCAAATCTCACAAGGGAAATGACGAATCCTCGTCTTTTAACTACTTGGGCACTTGGTTAAGACTTGATTACTTGAGAGATCTTTAAATCAGATGTAGAAGAAGATTGAGAAGCAAGTTTAGATGATCTCTACCCTGGAGAGGGAAGTTTTACAAACAGACGAGTCTATCAAGACTGAGGAGGCAAATGTTGGATTTTAATAACATGGAACATTGAAGATTATCGTGAAAATTAGAATATGGCGTGAGACTACTTTCTCATGAATGCATGGTAGGAGCAATGCCATAGTTGTCCTCCACTTTGCATAGTGCAGACAAAATTATTTTCTTATGGAGGAGATGCCCGGGATGTGCAGGTAAAAACCTATAGAAAGTAACATTAGTAGATAAAACTAAGTTTTAAAATATATATATATATATATATATATATATATTTTATCAAAATGCTTCAAATTTGGTGCAAGTAACTTTTTCCTATCAAGAAGTTATTCTGAATTCAGTGGCTAAAAACATGTTTTTACTGTTTCATTTCATGTTAAATTCCACTTCTGTAGAGTTCATTTTAGGGAAGGAAAAAACATGTGGCCTTGTTGGATTGACACTACCGGTTTGCACATTGAAGAATTGACATTGATAAAACGGGCAGAACACTTATCTTCTCTGTGATCCTTAAATTAATTGACACAAAATAGTTATGTTTTATTCTACTTATCTGGGATCTGGTAGAGTTTCAATCTAACAAGCTCCTAAGTTATTAATAGTAATTGCATCATCCCGCAATTTTGTATACCATAATATGTTTGCAGTTTTGTTATTTCCTAAACTTTACATGTGTCATTTTCTTTAGTAAGTTTAATGTGGAACTGATGTTGCAGGTCCAAAGAAGAAACCGAGTTTTCATGGAAAAACAGGTATGAGGAATGCCAAGAGATGATGTAAAAATTAGTTATCTAGGACCCAACCTTAGATGTCATCCTTTGATATTGTTTACCGTGTTTTGTGCATCGAATTCTAACAGGAAGTGGCCTTGTTTATGATGTTCTGTGAATCAAAATCTAACAGGAATTGACCTTGTCTTTGATGTCTTGTTAATTAAAATCTAACAGGAATTGACTTGTTTATATTGTTGGTTAGCCAAAGGGCTCTGTGTGTGGTTGAGCAGTAGCAGATGGTATCACTAGGTTACTAGATTGAATCCATTCGGCGGCATTGGGGGTGGGAGGGGTTAAGGGATAAAATTTAAATAATAATAATAATAATAATAATAATAATAATAATAATAAATAAATAAATTTTGTTGGTTCCACAAAATTCTAACAGCAATTGCCATGGTTATATATCTTTGTTTTGAGTCTCTAATCACGAAATACTTTTTTTGGTTAAAGCATAATAGTGAATCGTCAATTGTGTCAGCAAGAGGGTGATGTTTTCTTGCCTCATCTCCGACATTTTAAATCGTTTTGCAACTATTCATTGGCTGCACATATCAAGATAGGCCCATCACTCCGTGGCAGTATGTGCACGACTCAGAAACTGTTTAGTATATACTGCAAGACTCTTCTGAAACTGTTTACAGTTGAGAGTATTTCAAAACCATGTACAGGTATATATCATCAGGCCTGTAAGGCGTCCTGAATATTGTTGCAGCAGTAAGGTTGTGTATACTACTTTAGTTGTTTTGAAATGCACTTTATCTGTTTTATTGACTATTCAAGTGCATGAAATACACGTAGTATATATGCCCAAAATTGGCTTTACTTTCTAAATTTTTTGGTAAACAAGTTCGCGCGGACAGTGGATCTTTTCAGGTCAGGTTTTGTTTTGAACTGCTTTTTGCTTAATTGGTCCCAACAGACACAAGATAAATGACAAACCAGCAACACGAGAGCTTCTCAATGAAATGAAATTCACTCCATGTTAAAATTTATCATCTTCAATAACAATTTGTCATCCACATACAAAGAACTGCTGGGGATCTTAGACTGTACACTATTTTCCAACCACCTTATTTTGGCTGCCTAGACTTTTATCTTTTTGGAACTTTTCATTATCCAAGGATGTGATTCCTGTAACACACTTAACACTAGAGCATTTTTGAACTTGCAATTGCAAGTCAGATTTTCTCCAAGGTGGCAAAACTGCTAATGGCAATGGAGCTTAACATGTGAATTGCCATTAACAAGCCTTTTGCATGCGCGGAAAATCATATGTTAGTCCTTAAGATGCACCACAGTGAGTACTTACAGTTCTAGCAACGTGAAACTCTGATTGTGATATATTCTAACTTACCCTTGGCAATATACTTTTTCAGTGAACAACAGAGTCCAAAAGGAAAGAAACTTGTGAGCATTCATTCATGCAGATAGGAAGTAAAGGTTTAGGACCCTCCACAACAAAAGGGCTTCACAGGGTAATTCATAACCATGTCACTACCATAAGAGTAATTCAAAACCATGTCACTACCATAAACCTGCAAGAGAACCAGGATTCAGAGGGATCACAAGTTCATAACTAGCCACCTCCATTCCCTACAAGCTTCACCTAGAAAGGGATCAAAATGCATAGTTGAAAACTCAAACATACACTTGGCAATACTTTTTTTCCTTGGCAATACTTTTTCAGTGAACAACCGAGTCCAAAAGGAAAGAAGCTCGTGAACATTTCATTCATGCAGATAGGAAGCAAAGGTTTAGGACCCTCCACAACAAAAGGGCTTCACAGAGTAATTCAAAACCATGTCACTATGTCAATGGCATGACAGCTCAATGGTTAAAGCTTGGCGGATGGTACCACTAGGGTCATGGGTTCAAACCCAGCTTGCGATATCTTTATGAGTTCTGAGATCCTATAAAAATCATGCTTGCCTTTCAAAAAAAAAAAAAAAAAAAAACCATGTCACTACCATAAACTTGCAAGAGAGCCGGGATTCGGAGGGATCATAAGTTCATAACCAACCACCTCCATTCCTTGCAAGCTTCACCTAGAAAGAGATCAAAATGCATATCTAAAAACTCAAACATACACTATCTGGTTCTATGTTATACGTGAACAATAGTTGCAAATAAACAATATTCGTAGTAAAAACATTCCATGGGCATTCTAAAGATGCACATGCGGAGGAGCCATTTTCATGTTCACAACAATACCTACCAGACTTCGATCTCTGTGCAACTTGTCTTCAGTTGCCTGTTTGCGTTGCTCAGACATGACAAGTTAAAGCAGTATGAGCGATATTTCCATGGCAAGCAGTGGAAAAGCAAATGCCAAGTTGCTTCCACAAAAGAACTAGAGTTATGGTATCTGCCTTCATCTACCAGAAAATTGAGTATTCTCGCTGTGTTGTAACATTCAAAGTTCTCTACCTTGATCCCTGTGAGAGACCCAAAAAATAAATAAATTTTTTGAGTTAGTCAAAAAATACATAAATAATAAAATTCCCATTTGACAAGTTATCATGGCGGACATAAATTTTTAAAAAAAAAAAAAAGACAAATTCTCATCCAATTAACTTCATATAAGTTACGTTTACACTGCATGTTGAAAACTAAAAGAAAAACCTCACTTGGTTCTCTATCTACTAAGCAACAGGCCACTACATCTTTAGATATTTGATTCGTCTCATTTCATATCACAGCCTTGTTACAAGGAACAAGCTGAACAATATAATGAGATTTGTCTATTGTGTTTGTGAGATCAGCTTACAAAATTAAAATTTGGACTAATACTAATGTAACAACTGCAATTTTAGATTTAATACAAAATATCTATCTAACATTTCACATTGGTTTTTTCAGTGTTCATGAACAGTGAAACGGGTGTGTTTGTCCTACGTGGCAAAGTTTTATCTTTGGCAGAACTTAACTTAAATGTTCACGAGCCCGAGGCTTCCTCTGACTCTCTACTCTTCTCACAAGCCTCCATCTCTCACACTCTATAAACTCTCATTTTGTGCAAATTTGTTCACTTTTCAAGAGGTGATTATTCATATTTGTTCAACTGAAACCCTTCCTCCATCTCTCCCCTCTGCTTCCTCACTCCCACCACCGACCACCCCATCCCCCATCCTCGCGATACCACTGGCTACCACTCGGCATCTCAGCACCACCGTTGGCCTCCCGCTTTCCTTCCGCCGATGCATCCACCTCCACCGCCCAATCAACATCCTGGCTGCTGATCTCGAACTCAGGAAGTGGGGGAAGTGCTTGCATCTCGGAAAGGTGGGGAATAGACCGGTCTCCCTGCTCGCAATCTAAGGAATCTCAGGAAGTGAGAGACATGAATGAATAGAGATTGTGGGTAGGTTGGCTGGCTAGGAATTAAAAGAGATTGCAAGGTGGTTTTGTGGGACATAGTGTTTTAGCTTTTCTTTCCATCTTTTGTTCAAAGGGGAGTGAAATTGTTCATCTACAGGGTCAATCTTGGTGTGGGTTGTGGGGTTGTCACCATAGTGGGCATATATCTTCTTTTGTTATGCATACCAAAATTACA
This sequence comes from Berberis thunbergii, assembly GCA_003290165.1. Taxonomy (NCBI): domain Eukaryota; kingdom Viridiplantae; phylum Streptophyta; class Magnoliopsida; order Ranunculales; family Berberidaceae; genus Berberis; species Berberis thunbergii. Next base: position 256,478 of record QNQO01000495.1, read on the forward strand.
ACGATGCCCAATGTGGTTATGTTTTAGTATGGATCATTTTGTCATTATAAATTAAATTCTCTTTGTGATAGCAATTGCAATTTTATTTTTATTTAACGTTGTTCCTTTTAATGTTATAATTTTATTTTCATGATAATAACTCTCATCCACTAACTCTCACTTACGTTATTTTTTCATTATAATGTAGATTGTCTAGGCAGATAACACGTGTATTATTTGGTCTTGAATTACTGGAATACCAACCTCTTTACTTTATTTTCGTTCTCATCCTCGCACAATCGCCTCCCTTTCGATTCTCTTCATCTCAAGTGCGTGGTTGTGCATTTTAGAGTGATATTTTACTATTCATTGCGAACTGATTTAGGTAAGGTATTTAACTAAATTTTTTTTATACTTAACTAAGTACCTCTATTTTTTAAAGAAATGAAAATGACTTCTTAAAGCATATTCAAACAAAAAACTTGAATTCTAACAAAACATATGATCAATAAAAGCGCTAAAATTTTAAAATTATATATTTTATTATTAAAAAAATCTACTGATTTAAATTTCAACAAATGAGTAGGAATCTTAATACACATTTCAACAAAATCCCTAAACTTCATGTTTTAACGAATTTAAAGTTTGGGGGAGAACTCACTCTTGGCATTAAAAAAAATTTCTCTAACTAATTTAAATTTTAACCGAGTCTAATTCAAAATTTATAATATATATATTTTTGCCTTATACTGTGCTTACACTTCAAAGCTCAGTTAGGGCGAAAATAGGCATGGTGGCGGGGATTTTCAGTACATGATATTGGAGCAAAATAAAGTTACGTGGAGTGTCAACGACACGGGTAATATACTAGTATCTTACAAATCAGCTAGGTATTTCACTATTCATAAGGTATTAGAGATAAAATATAGCTAGGATTGAAAGTTGGAAACTATATTGAGATTCATAGTTGGAATTCATTTTTTAAAGATCTTTTCAATGAAATCAATGATCAATACAAGCGTTAAAAACGTATATATATATATATATATATATATTTAAAAAAATGTACAATGAATTTCACGTCGTTATATTTTTAGGAGTGGACATCCCATTCCGTGATTTCGATCATGTTCTGTCCCTATTTTTCTCGGGTCTTATTGAGACTGATCAATCCCATCTCGATCACGTCCCATCCCATCACGATCTAGAGTGGGATGAAATTGGGATGAAGATTTTCAATCCCGTCTTGAACTAATTATTTTAATATTTTTTAATTTTACATTTATTATCAATCTATCTCTCTTAGTCTCTCACTTACACATATCTCTAAACTTTAATCTCTTGATCTAATCACTTATTCTGTTATTCAGTATTCTGTAACTTCTCTAGTCTCTTTCATTCATCGAGGGTGAAGAAGAGAAGATAAGCCATCGCCCAGATCCAGCCTCACCCTTTAGATCCAGACTCTGCCAAGGAAGAGGAATCGAGTCGTGCAAGAAGGAGAACTTGGTTTTACTCGGATTGATATTGTCGAATCATTGGACTCCAGCTGCTTAATTTTTGTCCGAGGAAGATGACTCGGTTTCACCGATGGATTGTTGCAATTGTTGCCGAGGAAAAGGACTCGATCTGCTCAATTTCTATCCTTGAAAGATGACTCAAGTCAGCTTGTGATGTATGCTAACAAGTGAATTCAACGACGAGATGTTAGATTCTTGCGAGGAAAACGATTCTAGTAGCTCTTATTCTTGTCGTCACAGAGGAAGACGACTTTGTGTCGTGCTTCAGTTACAAGAATGTAACAGCACGTCATCAATCAATTTTGCCTTTACTTATGCTATGAAGTAAGCTTTCCTTGATTGAATGATTTTTTTAACGGAATCTGGGGGAAGGTATGGATTCAATCATCTTTCCTTCCAATTAGAATTATTTAACCCTATTTTTTTTGAAAGGCAGGTAAGGTTTTTATAGGATCCCAGAACCCACTAAAGATGTCGCAAGCTGAGTTTAAACCCATGACCTAGTGATACCATTCGCTACGTTCTAACCGTTGAGTTGTCATGCCATTAGCTTAACCCTATTTTTAATCATCTTGTTTTACCCGCACGTGGGATTATTTAATGTTTATTTTCCAATCATAATGTCTTATTCTTTATTGCATTCGGATGATTGAATTCAATGTTTTGTCTATATTTGTATTCGAGTTTATTTAATTCTTCCTTGAAATTAATTCAAGATTTGAATTTTTCCAACCGAGGTTGGCATTTCATTTGGTCTCATTTCCATGGGCTTGGATTTTCACTATACTTGATTAGTAGATGGAGCATGCCGATCTTGTCCGTCCCGAGCCCGTTTGGGATGGGACGAGGACAAAACGAGGTCTATCCCGTCCCGATCCCGAAGTAATGGGACGGGATAGGGATGAGGTTCATCCCGTCCCGTGCCCACCCCTAGTATTTTTCAATATATTTTCAAAGAAATAAGACGGGCCGATCATACCAGGAAAAAATACGACCTCTTAATGCACATTTAAACAAAAATCACGAACTTCATGTCATGGTGAATTCAAAGTTTGGAGGAGAAGTAATCTCGGCGTTTAATTTTTTTCTCCAACTAATTCAAATTTTGACCGAGTCTAACCCTAAAGTTTATAGTATATATTTTAATTTTAGAATATGCTTACACCAAAACTGATTGAGGGCGAAAGTGGGAATGAGTGGCTAGGAGTATTCAATACATGATATTTAAAAAAAAATGTGAAGTGTCAACGACACGAGAAATACCTTAGTCTATCTTACAAATGGTGTTTCACTATTTATAAGTAATTGGAAATAAAATATGACTAGGTTTAAAAGTTGGAAAATGTGTTCAGGGTTGCGATTCATTTCCTATAATGGCATGTTTGTAAATATAAACATTGGAAAGGGCAAAGAAAATGAAAAAAATTGGTGGAATGTAGATGTGGCGGGGAGAGAAATTTTTGTTTGTTTTTTTTTCTCAAAATTAAAATTGTCATAACTATTTACTTGCTTGTGAAATTTTGGTTGGCATCGTTGGAATTCATTTTTGGAGATCTTTCCAATGAAACGGTGATCAATACAAGCACTAAAATTTTAAAAATACATATTTTGTTATTAAAAATGTATAATGAATTTAACGTCATTAGTATTTTTCAAAGAAATGAGACGGTCAATCATACTAGAAAAAAATGAGATTGGCATCTTAATGCACATTTAAACAAAAATACTTAACTTCATGGTTTGGTAAAATAGATAAAAGATAAAAGATGGCTAGGATTGAATATTGAAAAATATGTCGAGGGTTGAGATTCATTTCCGATGATGGCATGTTTGTAATATAAAACATGTAGAATGACAAATAAATTGAAAAATGATGAAAAAAGTTTGTGGAATGTACATGTGGCGGGGAGAGAAATTTTATGCATTTTTCTCAAAATAAAATTGGCATAACTATTTACTTGGTTATCAAATTTGGGTAAACTGGTATCGTTGAAATTCATTTTTGAATATCTTTCCGATGAAACCAATGATCAATACAAGCGCTAAAATTTTAAAAATGTATATTTTATTATTAAAAAGTGTTTAATGCATTTCATATCATTAGTATTTTCAATAAAGTTTATAGCACATATTTTCCCTTAGAATAAGCTTGCACTCAAAACTAATTAAAGGTGAAAGTGGGGATCGTGGGGGTTGTTCAGTACACAATATTTAGCAAAAAAATGTATATGGAGTGCTAATGACACGGGGAATACCCTAGTGTATATAATAAGGGTGGTAGGTTTTTGTTTTTGTTGTAGACAAAGATATCCAAAGGCTAGGATTGAAAGTTGGAAAGTTGCTTCGGGGTCAAGATTTGTACTCGCATAATGGCATGGTTGTAAATAAAATGTTCCTAAAAAAACAAAAGAAAAGGTACAAATAACAATAAATCAAGGTAAAGGATGGAGAGAATAATTGTTTATTTTAAAATTTCAAACTCAAAATTAGCATAACTTTCTATTTAATTGTCCAATTTTGGTAAATTTGGCATCGTTGAAATGTAATTTTGTTCTTTCAAATAAAAACAATGAGCAATAGAAAATGTTAAAATTTTAAAATGAGGTTTCTTTCCAAGCGATCAAAATTGACCGAGTTAACTATAAAGTTTATTAAGTTTGACCGAGTTTTATTGAAAATTAGACAACACTCCATATTATCTTTTTCTTATATGGTTATTTATGTCTCTAAATTAATCTATTGATTGTATCTAAATCAATTATAGGTTTTAAGGCATGCTAAACTCAGTCAAACTTTATAAACATTTTAGTCAAACTCCGCCAAATTTAATCGTTTGGGGAAAAAAAACAAAAAAAAAACAAAATTTTTAAAACTTCAAACTTTTGTACTAATCATTGATTTTCATTTGAAAAATCTTTAAAATTGCATTTCAACAATACCAAGTTTAGCATTAGACTATTAAATAGAAATTTATGACCTTTTAAATATGAAAATTTAAATAAACATATTTTCTCTTTCCACCACGTGTCGATCACATCTTCTTAAACATAGATTTTACTTTTCTTTGTACCTTTTATTATACCCTCTTAGTTATAATTTGTGTACAAAGCATGCCATCATGTGAGAATAAATCTTGGCCCTGGACAATTTTTCAACTTTCAATCCTAGCCCTTAACTATCTTTGTTTCCAAGACAAACAAAAACATACCTATTAGATAGATATACTTAGAATTTGATCAATATAAAATCGATGGAGAGACTTCTAGTGTCGTAGGCACGAGTAATATGCTATTACAATGATAGATCAGAAAATGAAACAATACCACATTATCAATGATTACTACCAATTTTCTATCTGTTATACACTGAACTTTTATGTCTGCCATTTAGCAAAACAATCAAGTGCAGATATGTTAATAAGGACCTGAGAGTGGAACCAGAATAATTAAGAAAGTCACTTTCAACCAACTAAACCTACAGTCATGGAATGTAACCTCTTTGAAATACCCGACTCCAACACACCACCAACCCCCAACACCCAACACCCACAAACACAACCATCAGACTAGGTTTTTTTTTTCTTTTATTATTATTATTTTTTTTCTTTCTTTTCTGTATTGCTAATTCCTCCTATTGGATTGGAAGATCCTTACATTTCGTTCTTTCCACGTCAACCACGAAAGAATAGCATTTCCAATTTCTCTTGCTAGAGAAAGAGAAAACTCTAACCTTCAGCACTCCACTAACTCACCTGAAGGCATACCATTCTCATAAAGCCTCATCCATGCCTCATCCATTACTAGTACAATAAAAGAAAAAGGCATCTTCTTCTGATTATTTTGATACTACGGTGGAACTTTGACGACTTGACATGACTTCCATTCAAATTGTTTGTGAAGGAGGAAGTTTTAAGAAGGGTCGTCACCCAGATTCTCCACTTACATCCAAACCTAATTCTCAAAATCGACGCTTTGGAAACTCCTAGTTTGCATATCAAACATGCCCTTCGTGATCTTAAATTAGAATCAATTAGTTAAGTAGCTATTAACGATCAGACCCCTGATATTGTTATTGCTTGAAATTGTGAAACCAGCTAAGGCATGATGTCTGGGAGGTGCATAACAATTACCTTTGAAATAATCTTTCTAACTGAGGCAACTTGAGGTGCATAGCAATTAGCTTTACAATAATGTTGCTGACTCAAGCAATCAGACGAATTTGCCTGTAATCTTCTATTTTGATCCCGTCTTCGATTTTCGGAATCTTATCCAATTTATAGTCCATCTTTTATCCAAAAGAGGCACTCAAATCATCAACAAATAATTTTCTGGTGATAGGTGCGCCAGTTATAAATATGAACTCCAAGTTCAACTTTCTAAACCACAAATAAAAACAATGTTTCAAAGGTATTAGCCTTCAGAACGTCTGGGAGTAACAGCTACCTGTGTGGTCAAGCTAAGGGGAATAATTTTTTTTTTCTGAAGTGCAATATGAAGCAAACCTACTGAGAAGTAGGAAGCAGATGATAGGATAAGCTATTCTCCGGTTGAGACACACAAAAACTCCATTCTGTTCTTTAGCTCCTAAAATCTCCCCTTCGGGTAGTTCAATGAAACTTCCAACATCACTCTGTGGCTCGTGCTAAAGAAGAATGTTTTTATTTCCCCTCACATGTCCTCGTTTTATTGAACTCTTATATAGTCTTTAATTTACATCTTTAATTTACAGCCCGATCTCTCGTCTAGCCTAACCATGACTACCCATCCCGAAGATTATAGAACTCAAAATTTCCAACCAAACTCTAACATATCTTTGACTGTGCTTCCCAAGGATTTGGTCCAATTGTTTGAATCTAGACCATTTTGAAATCGTGGAATCTTGGTTTAATGTCACAAATAATGAGTTTTCCCCTGGGATAATTTCCCTTGTGATTGCTGGAGGCATTCAGATGATGATAACATAGAGATATAGAAAAAATGCCATCATCTCCCTTTTCAAGGTAAGTGTTTTTGTATGCCAGAGGCAAAAGATTGGTTCAGTCTAAAAGGGTTGCATTAAAATATTCCCATGGACTTTTATTATCCTTGTTGAGAAATGCTACATGATCTGATTGTAACTACCTAAAACAAACCGAAGTACTCACCAAAACAGAAATTGAAGGTACAATACAATTCATGATTCTCAACATATTTCATGGGGAAATTCTGTCACTTAAAAAACTATCTTGTTTTATTTCCCTATTTTCATGAATAGCATTTCTACTTCTTTAGTCCTCTACACCTATTTATACATTTAACCAACTTTCCACAGGATAGAGTTTACTTGTGAATTAAATGTTATTAGCATCCTAAGACAATAATACCACCTAAATGGCTGACCTTTTACTCTTTAGAGTTTAGACAAAATAACAAAAAATTTGGATGCTTAAAGTAAAATTGTTCAGCGTGCAAGGAAAATCGATCACCAACAAGACAAATTCAATAAAGGAAAGAGTAAAGGATCAAACCATGTGTTAAAATGTCTCATGAACATCTCATGTATAGAGAGGTGTAAAGGAAATAGAGAGCGTACCTTAACCAGCCTTCACGCTACTCCAAAACTGCGAAGCTTCTCACAATGAGGTATAGGATACTTTCTGTTCCACTGACGCCTTTGAAGCTCAATGTGACAGTAACGGGAAAGCATGTTCTTATAGTCATTCAACACATGGTCTTCAATGTTTGATCTAGAAGCACTTCCAATTGGATACCGTTCATCAAAATCAGATGATTTCACATAAAATTCTATGCCATGTTTCTCAGTAAACTTAGAAAACTGATAAGTATAATTCTTCTGCAAAGCATAATCAGGCTCTGAAAATGGCAGATATGCAAGCAAGAAGATGATCAAGATGGGTAATAGCTGCAGAATAACCATGATATTGAGCCCTCCTTGTACGTTGTCCCTTTGTTGGCTCGTTGCTCCTCTTGCCCTATACATTTGAGCATTCCGATACGCATCAGTATGACCAAAGAACGACCTGAATATCTCATCTGGATCAAAATCATCCTCAAAGAAATCATGTGCGGTTCTTCTCCTCCTCCTGACATTGTGCTGCTGATTGTACTCAAATTCGTCAACCAAACCCACCTGATCATATTGTCTCCTCGAGTCATCATCACTCAAGCACTTAAAAGCCTTGCACACTTTCTTAAATGCTTCTTCTGATCCCGGGGCCTTATTCTTGTCAGGATGAACCTTAAGAGACAGTTTCTTATAAGCCTTCCTAATCTCTTCCACTGAGCAAGTCTTCTCCACACCAAGAATAGCATAATAATCCTTATTCCTCTTGATTTTGTGTATCAGCATAACATTCTCCTCGGTATAAGCCCACTCCCCATTTGTTTCCTCCAAGGGGCTAGACCGTGCACATTCTCTTGAAATCCGATCAACTGGCTTTCCTTCTCCAGAAGGTGAATATGCCCCAGAATCTATCTTTTCACACTCGGCAATCAGATCATCCACAGGGATATCAGCATTAAGCCGACGTGCAATTGTAATGAACTTCAACGCCCGTTGCTTATTACCAGAGGCAATAGCCTCTTTAGCAATTGTTACACACCTCAAAGCTTCATCCTTATTACCCTCCATGCTCAACCAACTTAATTAATCTCTCAACTGCCCAAATCTCAAAACCCCAAATTACTAATCAAAGCTAACTTCAATTCCTCGAATTTTGCAGTGATGGGTTTCTTAAAGGGTGATCAAAATGGAGTTAAAAATGCAAACTTTCCCTAAAATCACACCTTTACTTAAACAATCTAATCTCATCACCCACAGATCGTCCTAAATCGAAAACCCCAATTCAACAAATGGTCAATTAGAGTCCTGAAAGATCAAAGACACCTACTTTACCATGTAAAATGACTTAAAGATAACTGGGGTTTGATTGATTGATCGAGGTGAGTAACTGGAGTTTAATCTATGACACTACAATTCGAACTCATAAATCTCTGCAGAAATGACAAATGAAAAGATAATTGTGAACAAATGAGTGGAAGAATCTTACAGTTTTCTTGATCACAGCGATCCACCGAGATTAAAAAAAGAAACCCTAACTACCAAGATTTGGTGAGAGAGAGCGATCATGAAGAAATGGGTGAAGTCAAAATGAAGGAATGGGTGAAGTCAAATTGAAGAAAATATTATTTATACTAGTCTTGCCTCGAATTGGGGTGTGTTATTAACCCTTGATCTCAAACCCAACACGTTTGTTACTGGTGTTAAGACAATCAACTTTATTTAGGGCATCCACAACATCTTATTGGATATTCTAATTTCCGGTATTGAGTGTAAAATCATCAAATTTGGGGTGGTTTTGCAATGTGAGAAAGCGAGCCTTGTTCGTGTGAGGGATGAGAATGTGAGTCTTATTTGTTGGGTGGGACGAGTTATGGAGTTTTATTTGTTGAAGGGACAAATTTTTTAGTCTATTTGAACTTTTCGAGAAACTTTAAAAATCATAGATGTGTTGGACTTGTTCGCCACTTTACAATATATTGATAAGTATATAAGTGTGACTCTCAAAATCGATAAACTTTAACATTGCATCTCTCATTCTTAGATATTGTCCAACGAACCCGTCTAATTGTCGAGGAAAGCAACGAGGGACCCCACAGGGGGAGGGGGAGGGGGAGCCATCAATTCCCCCGGGATGCGCATTTGACTTTTGAATGCACGCATCCCGGGGGTTCAAACGCGCATCCTGGGGGGAATGGACGGCTCCCCCTCCCCCCTGTGGGGTCCCTCGCTGTTTTCCTCGCCATTTCCCTCGACAATTATATTTTTTCTTGTCCAACAATACACTAATTCTAATTGCTCTTACGAATGTGTTGCACAATGTTAACATGCACATCATTTGAGTTGTAGTATGTTGAAGTATGAAGACATGCACTTTAAAATATAAGACAGTGAAATGATCAACATTATTTGCATGATATTGTGCGTCCAAACCCCGCGTTAAAAAAATTGCAAGTGCACAAAACAAGACAAAATGTGGATTTGGAGGTTTGATCTTTGTTTTGTTCGTGTAGGCATAATTTAGATTCAAGTCGTTTCACATATGTGATATTTCTATTTATAGGTGTTAAACTTTGCGCTACGAGGAGAAGAAAACAAGTATGTCTAAAGTAAGCAAATAAAAACATAATAGATAGTTGAAATGGACGCAAATAATACTAATAAGAGAGACCATTTATATTGTTAAAGTAATAAGTGAGGCAATCGAAAAACATGAGAGTTGTATCAGGATTTACGTGGCAATAAAAAATCCAATTTCTAAAATAGACCTTGAAATTATTTATCGGAAGAAAAAGGGTGTTTATCACGCTTTTGGTGCATGGTATTGTTTTTCAAAAAAAAAACAAAAAAACAAAAACAACAAATAAAGAGTCGTAACATGGGTATCATGGAAAATGTGATCAAACAAACCCAATTTAAAAAAACAAATAAACAAAATAATCATAAAATTTGCAGAGCTACACAAAATTGCAACGCCAGGTATTGGCGGGCAAGGAATGAGATTTTGCGAAATCGCACGAAATTTTGGCAAAATTTAGTTTTTTTGAAATTATGAAAAGAAAAGGGAAAATGAAAAAAATACAGTGTTTCGAAAAAGTATGAGGTTTTTTTTTCGTAAATTATGTGAATTTTTCGTAAATTTCATAAAAGTACAAAACTTAGCTACCAAAGTTACATTTTTTTCGAGGGTTTTTCCAATATTTTCTATTTTTTTGTAAATTTTGAGGGTTTTTTTTCTTCTAATTATTGTTTCTTCTATTTATATATTGATTTTGAAACCACCCCCTAATTTTCTAATTATATATTGATTTCATGTTTGTTTCATTTCTCCATTTTAGGCTTCATTTAATGTGTTTTTTTTTGTTAAAATCATAAAGCCTGTATAGCATATAAACTAAAACAAATTACATAATTGTTGGGCTACTAATGCAGCTAGGTTGTGAGCCTCGAAGTTAAGGTCTCGACAAATAAAATTACAGAACCAAAGACTTTGAAAATAAAATAGTCGTTGTATGTTGCTAATAAGTGATCGCCATGCCTAGTCCATGGCTGAACTAGGTCTAGGTTGCTTCTGATCATCATTGTATTGTCCATCATCTTCTCTATGATTGGATAAGCCACTCGTACATGCACCTCACCATGCATGTTGACCGCAAAAACTCCGACCGCTCATTGTTGAGATTGGGCAAAAAAACTAGCATCATATGTGACAACTATCATTTATGGATCCAGGGAATGAGGGAAAAGGTTTGAGCTTGGAGGATCTAAGGTTATGTTTGTGACATCTAGCTGGATGGATTTGGTCATGTGTCATTGCTATCCGAAAGGTGGCTAGCTCAGTATGGGGTCCCATAGGAGAATATGGGGAGAATATAGAATTAGGTCGGGTGTCAGTGATAGCTGACTGAAGGACATGATGGATAGAGACCATGTTAATATTGTCTTCAGGGGAAATGTCTCCCTCATTCCCTGTGTGATTAGAACTAGAAGAAAACCATTGGTGTTTCCAAAAACACTAGGTACTCTGGAAAGACGTCCCAAACCTTTAATTTGGCCATTGAATTTGGTGTTTTGGAAAATGCAATTGTTATGGGTCTGCAATATGGTCAGGATGAAGGCAGCAAATTGAGATAGCATTTCCTTCTTAAATTCTAGATGGGTTTTAAGAGGGAGGTATTGGGTATCCCAAAGTTATCATTGAGCCAATCAATCGGGAGGAGTGAGAGAACGGGTGAATAACATCTTATGTGTGACTATTATAGAAAATACAACAATCTTCTATAGATGTGTGCAGACGAGACTGATTGGTATTGGTGGGAAGAATATTTTGACTAAGCTTCCAAAGCAAAAAAAAAAAACAGAAGGAGGCGCCTTGATTCTCGACAATTCTCTTAGCATCTTAGCTTCATTGCTGAGTTAGGGAGGAAAAGGTGGAACATTCAAATTGTTCCAGAGATAAGACTTTGGTAGCGCTCTTGACAGTGAAAAGTCTTTTTTTTATTCGGGGGCCAAATGAGAGTGTCAAGATAATCACAACGACGGATTAGGATATCTTGGACATCTCTAGCCATAGGGGCATGGAAGATGGAATTGATGAGACTATCATTCCATTGGGGGTGTTGACCAGATTGAAAGTTTCATAAATCTTGGACTCTATGAGGCAAATTTTGGTATAGGGGATTGAGCAAATTGTCAGTCAGAAGCAATCCAGACTTAACCCAATAATCATTTCAAAGGTCGATCTTGTTTCCCGATAACACTTGCCATTTGAGATAGCATTTCATTTTAGTTAGCGCAATGAGATTACCTCGCCAAGCAAAGGAAGTTAAAGATAGAGGTTTGGAGATTTGAAAAAGGCTTTTGTTGTTAAAATAAATCGCTTTGAGTTGAGAGGCACGAGTGTCGTGGGGGGAAGAGATTAGTTGCCAAATATTTTTAGCCATTAAGGCAAACTTTTTATTCCTCACTGAGGGGATGTTGAGGTCACCCAGGTGTCGAGGCTTAGTGACACGTTCTCATGTACACATGTTGTTAGCTTTGCTGTTAATAGTCCCGTTCCACCAAAAATTGTGGGCAAGAACATTAATTTTGGTAGTGATCGAGGCGGGAAGAGGGAAAATTTGCATGTTATAGACCAGAATCAAGTTCAGGACAACTTTGAACATCACGGTTCTGCCCGTCTTGGAAAGTACTTTGGATTTCCAACTTGAGAGTTTTACATTGATTTTATCAATGATGATTTGGAAGTCATTAACCTTTTTGTTAGACATGAGCAGTGGTGATCCAATATATTTGTCATTTAGGTTGTAAAGTTTCAATCCCATAATCCTATTAATTTTTTTTGCATGCTTCGGGTGGACATTGGAGCTATAGTACATCGAAGATTTGTTAAAATTTACCACTTGACCCGAAGCCATACAGTATTGTTGAAGAATATCTTTAATCAAGTAAGCTTCAACAAGGGAAGCTCGGCAAAAAACATGAGGTCATCTGCATACAACAAGTGATTAAGGGAAGGGGAATGACGTTTGATCTTGTTGCCTTTGATAAGGCCAACCTCTTCCGCTCGGGCTAGGAGACGGGATAAAGCTTTGGTAACTACAATGAAAAGGTAAGGTGACAGGGATCCCCTTGTTGAATGCCCCTAAAAGGCTTGATGAAAGAAAGGGGTGAGCTGTTGAGTAGGACCCAAAAAAAAAGTGATGGAGATGCATTACTCAACGAGAAGGATCTGATCTTCAGAAAACCCCAGTTGCCGAAGAACTTGTAAAAGGAAGGATCATTCGATTCTATCATAAGCCATGGTCATATCGATTTTAATGGCCATCCAACTTTTTTTTCTTGCGAAAACTTTTCATCTAACAGAAAAATCTCATGAGCGAGACTGACATTATCCGCAATCGACTGCCCAGGAAGGAAAACTCCTTGATTGGGGGAAATGATATCTAAAAGGGGTTTCAAGCGATTTGCCATGATTTTGAATATCACCTTATATATAACAATATTGTAGAGGCATATCAGGCGAAATTTGTCAGGAGTAATCGAGTTACCAACCATTGGGATAAGGTTAATTAAAGTTTCATTGAGCTTGAGATCCATTTGATGTGTAGTAAAGAAGTGTCTATATTAATTACTTCGCAAACATTTGATTGCACAATATCCCAATAATACTGAAATAAATAGGCATGGAAACCTTAATGGTCGAGTGCTTTATGACTGTCCATATCAAAGACAATCTTTTGAATCTCAGAGTCAACATGAATGGACAGGGGAGCCTCATTCTTAGCACTAGAGATGACATGAGAGAACAAATAGAGAATGTCGGGATCAGGATAAGGACTCGAAGATTGGAAGATGTTTTCAAAGTATTTGTTAAGAACTCAACCAACATTGTCCTGGGAATATTGCCAAGCATTGGACTCATTTTTCAGATGAATAATGAGATTCCTTTTACGCCATAGCAACACATAGAGATGAAATAACTTAGTGTTCTTATCTCCCTCCCTGAGCCAATAACGACCAGACTTATTATTCCCAAAAAGTTTCTCTCTCTCCAGGAGTTCCGATAACCGGTCCTCCAGATAGGCAATAGCCAAAGCATTCTGAGTTGAAGGATGTTCATTTTGGAGAGCATAAAGGGCTTTCTGAGTTTCGAGAATAAATAACTAAATATTCTTGAAACTCGTTGTGGTTCCACCTAGAAAGATTGTAGCTTAATTTTTTGGTTTTGATGTGGAAGTTTTGATTAGGTTTGTGATGACGCCTCAGACTCCAGGAAGAATCTACCAATTTCCTACATTGCGGGTCTCTAATCTACATTTGGAAAATTTTGAAAGGATTTGGACCATGAGAAAAATTGGAAATCAGTTGCAGAAAAATAGCTTAGTGATCTGAGGTGGAGGTATGAATAGTACATGCCATGACAGAAGAAAACATGTTAACTCAGTCAGTGGTCACCAAGATGCGACCCAGCTTAGCCTTAATCCCGTTATTGTTTTTACGTTTATTGTTCCAAGTGAATTGGGAGTCAGTGAGAGGAAAATCAAGAAGGTTGTGATTATCTATGAAGGTGTGAAGGTGACTGAGAGAGGACATAGTAGGCATGTTACCTTCCATTTTTTCCTTTGGATCAACAATGACATTAAGGTTTCCAATAATGATACCAGGGAGGTTTTTACAACTATAGAGTACACACATATTATCCCCAAAAAGAACCCTTAGAGCAGGATTGGGTCACCATACATAAAAATAACAGACCAAGGAGATGAAGCAAAGTAATCGTGAATAACACAATTAAAATAGTATTTACAGGAAGAAATGACTGTAAAAGAGATATTTTTTTTCCAGAACAGTGTAATGCTACATGACTGACATGTCGCTACAACTGAGACTCCGTGTTTGAATTCGAGTCTCCGACGTACGCGATCCATATGAGTAGATGAGGTTTTGGTTTCTGACAAGAAAATGATATCGGGATTGGACTGATGGGAGAGGGTTTTTAGATTACGAATCGCACAGGGAGTCCCTATGCCCCTTGCGTTCCAAAAAAATATCATGGTGACTTGGGCGACCCTTTGACGGCGGTCGCCAAAACTTGCAAAGCTTGTACAATGGCTTAAGTATATTGCTGAAAGTATGGAGCTAACTTGCTCCAAAATAAAATGATATTTCCATTTTTCCTTATAGGATTCACCATGGTGGTATGCACCTTAACTATAAAACTGACAGGTGGAGTGTCTTGACCTTAATAGGCAGAAAAAGTGCAATACATTATCTTTTGTACTTATACCCACCATTGTTCCTAGGACTCTTGGCCATTGGTTACATAAATTAGAAAACATCTCCTGAACTGTTAACTCCCAATCTATAAAAGTGCCCCATCCTACAGAATTAATCACATATGTATCCTGCTGAGATTTCGTTATCACTGAGTTGTCATAAGCCGTTAAAATTGACTGCCTAACAATTGAAGTTGGTGGAAATTTTGACTAAACGACAGTTATTAACTTCGTCATGATAACCGTCATCTGAAGTGGCAATCCTTGCCACAAAGGAGTTAACAAAATATACCCCCGTCCATTTGCCAACTGCATCTGCTGTTATAACGATTGTCCATTCTATCATGATTAAAGCGGTTGACTTAGGGGTCTTTAATTTGCGTTGGTGAAAAGTTCACCAGCATTAATGGCAACCTTAACATGCGTCAGAACCGGAGGAAAAGTTGGCCTTCCAGCCTGGGAAGAGGCAGAGTCCAAATGAGCATGCAAAATTAGCATATTACTCATCAGAGACTTGGCGTAGAGCAACCCTACCGCCATCACTGACAACTCCACCGTTTCTGGTGGCGCATCATTCGTTAGGGTTTTAACAGTCAGCGACACTTTTTCCGTTCAAATGTCCTCAACTGGCTATGGGTTTACATGGAGCGAGATAGCCGCAACATTCATCAACAAAGATGTAGCGACAATCAGCAACAGGGAGGCAACAACATTCAACAGCAGAAAAGTATCAACAGAGATGTAACAATAGTCATCAACATACAACACCAAGTTCTTCATTTTTCTTTTTGTCTCTTCAGTCATTGAGTCTGTGTTAAGTGGTGCCGGCGATGATGAAGCAGCAAAAGATGCGTCAATCGTAAAAGGAGGTGTACTCCGGGAACATGTATTCGGCCACACCATGAGATCATGAAAGGGTGAGATTCGGTTGACTCGTCGGTGAACAAAAAGACACATCATGAACTGAAAAAATCCTCTATTAGCGCCAATACAGTGATCACGTCTGAAATCCTCTATTAGCATATATACAGTGATCACTCCAAACACTGCCATATAGGATGGCTTGGGTATTTGTGTCCTGTTGATCCAGACAAGGAGATGGAGTTAAATAAATAGTTGAAGAAAAATGGTTGAGAGGTATTGTCGTAAGGATTAGTCGGGGCATCGATGTGACAGTGTTTGCTTATGTTTTGGTATTGTGGTGATGCGTGAACTAGAGCAATCCCTAAGAAGAGAGAAGTAACAGTGGTGTTCCTGGAATTTTTTTGAGCATATACCATATGTGTAATTGGGGATGGGATAATGGTTTATTGGGATGTGAGGTGGGGAAGGAGCAATTATGGACTTTAGATTGTGGGAGGCACAATTGTTCATAGGAGATTTAAAATCCGAAAATGTGTTCATGGTGGAAGAAATGGGGGGATAATGGGAGATTGTCGAAGGGAGTAACAAGAATAAATGGGAGATATCCACACCATGCCAGAGACCTGCAGAAAACAAACAAGAGAGATAGCAGTGAGACAACAACAAATAAACCAGGAGATTGCACCGTGGTAGAAAGAAGGTATGAAAATAACTGACTATGGTTTGTGATTTGGATATAAAAGGCTAGAAAGATAAAGGGAAAATGACAAACATGGTGAAAATAGTTTAGGAGATAAGAGTGACAAGAGAGATTTGGTGAACAAATTCAGGGGGATCGATCAAAGATATTGTGATAGAAAGATAAAATTTGATTCGAGTTTGCTGATAAATGAAACTCGGACAATCGGAAAACCTTATTAACCACAAATATACGGTCGGAAAGCCCACCGAAAAACTCTCACTATCTTTTATATAATGTTCATTTAATGTGTTTAATAGATTATTTACTTGCAGCTTATTGTTTTCCACCATATACCCTCGAAATTCATATATATATATATATATGTTTCATGTATCCTTGAAAATTTTACATTTTCTTTACACACCAAAATATTTCTAGAAACATTTCTTAAAATCAGGAGACCAAAATAAACATGAAAAACGAAATCACAATCCTTGGGAGTGGGTATGGTTTGGGAAAGTAAATTTTTCTAAGCAGACCAAGTTGGTCATTGACCAGTTTGAACCGGGACGGAACATGCCATCCCGTTTTTTTTTTTTTTAAATAAATTGATTCTTATTTTTTTAGGAACAAAGATATATCACAACATGGGTACAAATAGTTTTAACTCAAAAATTATACAAACCCTCCACTTCTATTCTTGGATACAAGGATGCTATATAGTTCATCTCCTAAAACACCTTATCACTTTTCAAAGCTGTTAAACAAGTTACAAGTGATTCCTAGAACAAAAATCTAGGTACAATAAAATATCATATAATGTCTGAAATTCTGTCAGCTACGTAAAAACAAGCACTGTAGAATAGCTAACAAAATATTTATGCAGTTGCAAAAGAATTGTGAACAAAGGCCTATACATAACTTTTAGTTCAACCGACCATCAAAACCAAATTGATCCAACTTCTACTCTGAAATCTGAACTACGTATACTTCTTGCATAATAGGCCAACCTTTCTTGATTATATCATTGATCATGGAGGATCTCTAGTCTCCTCCATAGAACTGAGACGACCAAACCAAATTTGCGTTAAATTTGAAAAAAACTCTGCAATACAAAAAAGAATAATATGAAAGGCAAGCAAATTAAACAAAAATCAAACCTAAGTTCAAAACCACGTCATCCACCGAGAGCACAACACAATAGATAAGATAATACAACGGAGAACACAATGAAGGAAATACTTGAGGCACCCAAGGCAAAGGAGATAACAACTACAACACAAAAGGAAAAGAGACTGGGGAATATGAGAAACAATGAGGAAGATAACCCCTAATTTATTTAAAACCTAAAATGGATCGATGAACAATAACAACAGTGGTTATAGATCGAAGGCGCTCATGATGCCACGTGTTATTTCCACTAAGGCGATAATTGATTGCCTTATTGGTTAGGATGAAAATGGGTTGAGCTTTAGTTAGGGTTTGGATTGAACTTTATAAATACTACATTAACCGGAACGGTTCGGGACTGAATTGTTGGAAAACGGTTCCGTCAAAAAACGGTTTGGTATAAGAGCATGAACCCGTTTCGACCGGATTCTTGCTCACCCTTAACTCGCCAGGCGCAAATAGTACCCCTCCTGTTTATAACCCTACCCTCACTTTCTACTGCAAAACCCAAACCCTCGACGCCTCACCGACACTTCTTTCATATCTCCCTCTCTCGAAGGTAAGCGAATTCTCGCATCTTCAAATTCTACCTTTAACGAAGCTCATAATTTCAATTTCACGAAACCCTATCTTCAATAGAGCTCATGTTTTAATCTCTTCCGCAAAAGAAAATTTTGAAGTTGTTTTGTATGAAGTTTTGCATATATGCTATGTTGTCGATCTAGTTTCTTCAAAATTAGGGCTTTAACGCATTCCAAGTTTCTTTTTTCTCCATTGTGAACAACGGGTTTTTATCTGTGAGCCATTAAATTTGGGAAAAAAAATGTTTTTTTCCTCATTTTATTTATTTATATTGTTCTCTTGCTTTTCAGTCTTGGTCGTATTTGTTGATATGTCATCTGGGTGTATTTGTCCGTTTACAATTTGTGATTATACTGATGGGAAATTGGGGGTTTATAGATCACTCCCAAGTGCCCTTTTGAAATTATTGTTTAGGATTTTCATTAGAGCCTCTATTAGATGTAAATTTCCTTCATTTATGCTTGGAAAATATCATATAGCTATAGTTATTGTAGATTTTAAAATGTATAATAAGGTGCTGTCATTCCTTATTTTTAACAAAAAAAAGGATTATTTATAAAAGCTTATCTTGTAAGTTTTATCAGGAACTATGAGTAGCCGAGCAACTAGAACTTTATACGTTGGCAATCTCCCAGGTGACATTCGTGAGCGGGAAGTCGAAGACATATTTTACAAGGTAAGTCTGGGGTTTTGTTTTTCCATTCTTTTTCTTAGCCAAATTGTTCTCATTCCGTAATTTCTTGAGGTGCTGTGCTCCACTGCATCTGGTTTAACTATTTTGACTAGATAATCGACCATTTGAACATCTCTGATAGAAGTTGACTACTTGCATATTTTCACACTCAGTGTGTTCTTGAACATAAACTTGACTATGAAGTATGACTACGTGGTTCCTTTTTTATTTCCAAGAAGTTTGCTTAGAGGAGAGACATTTGTTTCAAGTAGAAGGTTGAGGGACTTGAAGAAAATTAGTTTTTTTTTTAGGAGGAAGACAAAGTACAAAAAATAAAATAAAAATACAACTATCATTTGTCACACCTTTTCCCCAACGGTCACACCTCCCTTTAGGGATGGCAATGCGGCGGATTTAAGCAAATCCATCCCCGCCCCGCATATCCGTTTGGTATTATTTTTCAAAACCGCCCCCGCCCCAGACGGATTTGCGGATATCCGCCCCGCCCCGATATACGCATGAAAATTTCTTTCTACAGTATTACGATCATTTATGCATTAAAAAAAACATACAACAAATTAAAAAAAAAAAATCAGATATCTGATTTTGAATCTCTAATATAAACAAATTACAACAAATTAAAAAAAAAAATCAGATATCTGATTCTGAATCTCTAATATAAACAAATTATAAAAAAAAAATCTAAAATTTACAAATTCGATCTAAAATTACAACAAATTACCAAAAAAAATCAGATCTGATGAGATCGAGATCAGATCTGAGATCTGATGAGATCGAGATCAGATCAGATCTGAGATCTGATGAGATCGAGAGATATGAGGTCGAGAGATCGAGATCTCATCAGATCTGAGATCGAGATCTCATCAGATCTGATGATATCTGAAATCAGATCTCTGATCTGATGATGTGATGATCTGATCTTCGATCTTATTGCTAAGATCAGATCAGAAGGAGAAGGAGATCTGAAGAAGGAGAAGGAGATCTGAAGAAGGAGAAGGGGCGATCTCTGTTAGAGGGAGATCTCTCTGCGATGGAGGCAGATCTCGCGGTCGATGCTGTGTGAGGGACCTCTCGAGGTCGACGCAGTAGTGTGAGGGAGGCAGGCAGATAGCGATGGAGGTAGATCTCGCGAGTCGCGGCCGCGCTGGGTGAGGGACGGCGACGTGGTGTGAGGGAGGGCGAGTGCGACGCTGCTCTGAGACTGAGAGTGAGACAAGAGTGGGGCGATCTCTGTGAGAGGGAGAGGAGTTGGTGAGGGTGAGGTGAGGGAGGGGAGGAGCGTTTGGTGAGGGTGAGTGAGGTTAGCAAATAAAATGAAAATGATGAGGGTGAGGGCGAGGGGAGCGTTTGGTGAGGGTGTGAGGTGTGATTTGCGAGTGATTTGTGAAAAACAGTAAAAGGTTAATCCTTTATATAGGCGAAGGATTTTTTTGTAAATTTGTTAGTTAAACAGATATCCGGGGGGCGGATATGGCCAAATCCGTATCCGCCCCAAATAGTGAACGGATATTTTTTGGTTACCCGAAATCACCCGAAAACCCATTCAGCCATATCCAAAACCACTCCAAATGGATTGGGTGGGGCGGATATCCGTGAAAATCCGCCCCACTGCCATCCCTACCTCCCTTTGGTTGGGTGGTTAAACTCTTTATTCTATTCTATCTCACTTATATACTTGCAAACGCCCGAATCGACAATAGTATAGAAATGAGAATGCGAAATCGAACCCACAGGGATTGCGTATTAAGAACAGAATTTTAAAACTAATTTGCTTAACCTAATTCTAGCCTAAATCTAACCTACACAGCTACACAACAACAATAAAATATTTTTGGATATTGAATGGAAGTAGATAAAAGATTAATCAAATACAAATCTATCAAGAAAATGTGTTAAAACTAGTAAATCCACCATAATTACCATACGATGCCCAATTTAATTTCGTTTTTTTAAACTCAATTAGCACCATAGCCCATGTTATTGTCAATTGGATTATTTAATATTAATCACACATATATGATCATTAAAAATATTAAACTTCCCACGATTTCAAAATACTAATTTCTAAGCATTAAATGTCAAAGAATTCAACCTAGGCACATATAATCAAATCAATTAGTGTTAGAAATACATATCCGAACCAACGATTAATACAGTCAATTCACTAGCTATCAACCAACTGTACATGATATAGATGATGAAAGATCTCATGAATATAATAATCGTAGGAGAGAGAGTTATGTACATAAAACAAATCAAGAACAATTGAACAAAACTGATCAAAGCATTCAAATTATGGCATAAAATAAAAAAACACCTCAACTAATCGATGAAATTCTTTATTGCAAACTTTTTGGATTGTCAATATCCTAGCATAGGGTTTTATTTATAAGCTAACAGAATCACTAAACCACGAAATAGAAAGCTAAATATTTTTGGAAATAGAAATTTGATGAATATCACTTTCCCGCTTTAGTAGACAACTCTTAGACAAACACACTTGTTTGGCAATATCTTCCTCGCTATAACTTAGAATTGAGTCATTCTTTTTTTGTGTGTAGTGTATCTCATTGCCGTCATTTGGTATCTTATAAGCTCAATTTACAATTTTGTTCAGCAAGATACAAATTTTAGAAGTTGATTGCTCAATATTGACCACCATCAAAATCTTATTTCCTTCTTAAAACATGCCAAATTTCCTTGATCTAGATTTAATGCTCCAAAATTATCGAAAACACAAACAAATATCACAAATTATATGAAAAAGTACAAACACTCTAGTAAAAATAAGTTAACTAATTAAATAGGCTAACTAATGTAAATATGAGGGAATACAAATAGTATAAAATGTACTCATCATTGAATAAACAAAAAAAAAAAAATTGGATTTATGATGGGAGATGGTAAATCATTTATTTGTCAATTTGGTATAAATGTAAGAAGTCTGATAGCAAAGGGTTGGAGATAAAATGGGTCTGGTGAATTCCTGCATACTTGTGGTCATTGAATTGCATTCACCATGCTGTTTGGCTAATTGGTGGCTTGGACATATGGTTGGTTGCACAAGGACTAACGATATTACACATTTTAAGTGGATTTTGTGCCTTAAATGTTGGGGTATGATAAATGTTTACCATACTGTGTGTTTAATTTGTTTAACTGAACAAATTATCTACCTAAGTATTGCTATAATCAACTGTTTTCTTGTTGCTTGTATTGTATTTCTCATGGCAGTATGGACCTATCGTTGATATTGATCTGAAGATTCCACCTCGACCCCCTGGTTATGCATTTGTAGAGGTAAATTTGATGTTTCCATATACTCTAGGCGTAATGAAGTTTGATCAGTAAAGTGGAAGCTTCCAGCAATCCTACCATTCTAGACGCGTTTTACTTTTCTGTTTATACTAGATCTACTTATTTAGTTTTTAAAGTTATTTTTGTTGTGTATTGTATTCAGTTTGAAGATGCACGTGATGCTGAAGATGCTATCCGTGGTCGTGATGGTTATAATTTTGATGGCCATCGATTGCGGGTTTGTGTGACTATTTTGCCTTATGTTCCTTTTACCTTTTCTTGATATCTTTATTCATTACTTGATCATATTTTTCTTATTTATTCATTTGTAGGTTGAACTTGCCCATGGTGGACGAGGACAAGCTGGGCCGGATCGTCGTAGCAGCTACAGTGGCGGCGGGGGTGGTGGTGGTCGTGGTGGTGGAGTCTCTAGGCACTCTGACTATCGTGGTATGTAGTCTCTTCCAATCAATAACCATGTGTTTTTGAGGATAGCAGTCATCGGACATGTAACAACCCTATTTTTTTCAAAACTATTTAAATGTCTATTTTCTTCGTATTTAGTTTTCGATCAATTAATGATTTATTAGTGTTTGAATAATATCCATATGTTATGATGATATTTATGGGTCCACATATTAAGGCTGGCTTTGACACAATTGCAAGATTTGGACTTGGGCTTTCACCAAGGCATTGATTAGGGTAGTCATTACTCATTAGGGATGGAAAGATTAAAAGAATAAGTGTTTTTTTTTCTCTCTTTGTATGACAATGTGAAAGACGATAAAAAAAACAGATAATGAAAGAAGAAGAAAAAGAGTAATGGAGAAGATATATCGGATGGGTTTTTCTTTAAGGGGTTTTCTTTGGAGTATTACGACAAGGAAGAGATTTCGTGGTTTGGAAATCTGCAAATTTTGTTATCAGTGAGTAGATCTATCCCTTCTTAAGTGCTCTAATATGTTATGAAAATTTATCATAAATATTTATGTTTGAAATTTTGGGGATTTTAAAGTCTGATTTAATATGAGTGAGTAAAAGGTGTATGTTCTCAGTGAAATTTTCAATTTGCTGTTGATAATTTTATATTTTGTTGGTTCCGTTAGAAAAATGAGCATGAAATCTTTCTATCGGTAGCTTATATGTGAAATTTTCAATTTTTATTTTGTTGGTTTATGTTATTTAATTTCACGTTCTGCGTTTTGGGGAAATGGATTATCCTACGTGGATATAAGGATTTTCGTTTTCTCGAAAATTGGGGCGTAACAGTTTGGTATCAGAGCATCTGGTTAGCCTAGGTTGGATAGAGTTTAGGTGGTCCTCGGTTTGTGGATATGGGTGAGTACGAGTGTAGAAGTCTTGAGATAAAGTACAAGGTTGAACCTTGAACTTTAGTATTGTTTTTTTTTTTTTTTTGGGAATCTAGTGATGAGATTCCTTCGACATATAAGCTACATACACCTTGTCACTCATATTAAATCAGAATTTAAAATCCCCAAAATTTCTAATATAAAAATAGTAAATATTTATGATAAATTTTCATAACAGATTGGAGCATTTAAGAAGGGATAGATCTACTCACCGGTAACGAAATTTGCAGACTTTCAAACCACGGAATCTCTTCTTTGTCGCAATACTCCAAAGAAAACCCCTCAAACCCATCCTATCTCTCTTATCCATTACTCTTTTTCTTCTTATTTCATTATTATTATTATTTTTTACATCTTTCACGCTGTCGTAGAAAGAGAAAAAACCCACCTATTCTTCACTTATTCTTTTAATCTTTCCATCCCTAATGACTACCCTAATCAATGCCTTAGTGAAAGCCTAAGATATACACTTTAAAAGAAATCTTGTCCCGAGATTCGATGGAGGGAATAACTATGTAAAACATAGAGCAACCAATCCTAAATAAATTTTCTAGTAACCTCTAAGAAACGGTCATGCATAACAATGACAAACAAGTAGTACGTGTACATTACTTCTTCAAGACAAACACTCAAAAGATATATAAAAAAATCAGTAAGTATGAGAAAAATAATACGTGGTGCTACAATGATCTGATATTTCTTGTTTCTTGTGCAGTGATGGTCACTGGATTGCCTTCCTCTGCTTCATGGCAAGACCTAAAGGTACATTTCATGACAAGCGCACATTTCTGAGCTTGTTTTTTTTTTTTTTTTCCTTTTTCATGGAAATAGCTAATATTGTTAAATTTTCTGACATTGCAATGAATGATTTCAATGGTTAGGATCACATGCGTAAAGCTGGAGATGTTTGTTTTTCTCAAGTGTTTCGTGATGGTGGCAGTAAGTTGCTTTTGACTCCAACTTCAGAAAAGAAAATGGATTGCAAAATAATAGGAAGCATTTTTTTTTGGGAGCAAATTCAAGGTGATGTTATGATCATTTAAGCATCTCACTATTATGATGATCATTAATTAATCTTGGTTTGCATAAACAAAATTATCATGTAACTTGATATATTTAGCATCAGAACTAAACATACCAATATTATAAGGCCTTTTGTTGGGTTAATATGATCATGGAAAACAAATTCTAACATGAAAAAATTGGCCAGCTTCAAGGAAAACTTTTCTCATAATATTTGTTGACATGATTTACTTTTTAAAGGTTTAAACATTAGAGTGATACTGTTGTCCTCTCTCTCCGTTTCTTTGAAAAGAGGTGCCAACTCTCATTCTCATTTCCTATTATTTTTCATTTAAAAATGTACAGGCATTTTGAAAAGTTTTGCAAGTTTTATTTACATATGTACTAATAAGAGGTGGATCTACTAATAAGGGGGCAGGGGCAGCCCAAAATATTTTTATTAAATACTTAGTTTTAAAAAAACAATTATATAATGTATAATACAATATGACAATTGTTAATTCAATCATTTCTACTTGTCTCTCTTGGTGTAATGGTCAGAAATTTAATATCTCTAGTAATTGACCCAAATTTGATACTCTTGGAGGTAAGATTTTTTTTTCTAATGCAATTTTATTAGTAATTGCAAATATTAAAAAAATTGTGTAGTATAAAAACTTATTTTATGTCCTCTTGGAGCGTATGGTTTTATTTATTAATATAAAATACTATATAATTCAATGAAAATATATACAATTAGCCAGCTCATACAAAATTTGAGGCTCATATAAACCATTTCTTTTCTATGAAATTGTATTAGGATCTTATTATATTTGCAAATTTCAGATTTTTTAAGCTTCAATTAGATACTTATCCTAATTATTTTGTAATTTTAGTTATATTATCTAGTTACATACTTGTTAAGGTTATCGATGTTGTGACATTATTTTGGCTTAAATTTGGACTACACTGGATTCAATTTGGTATATGCAATGTACTTTTGATATTTATATTTTTTATTAGTTACTAGCTTGGGTATGAATTTTTTTTGGCTCCGGCCTTGATAACTATTGGTATCAACTAATAATTATTTGTCATTTCGTCCCTCTGACTAAAATCCTGGGTTCGCCACTAGTTCTAATTTAGTTTTAGATTATTTTTTGAATCATTTATTGAATGCTCCATGTCCTCGGGGCTTTACTCGCTGCCTTCTGCTTCTATGTTCTTCATTGTAGATGTTAATTTAAAGTGTTGTAGTTCATTCTCATTGCTACTGAATTCAACTTCCTCGTTTCATTGTGTCTAGTTTCTTTTGGTTTCAAGCGTATAATGCATTTTTTTTGTAGACACCACGGGAGTTGTGGACTATACAAACTATGATGACATGAAATATGCAGTAAGTGTGTCATCTTATCAACTGTTTTTTTTGTCTGTGTAGCAGCAGTGATCTTTATTACGTTGAACTATTATCTGTGAATTCCAGATGAGTATCTGATTTCATTTGATTTCTAAACTTTTTGTCTCTCTTCAGATCAGGAAACTAGATGATTCTGAGTTTCGGAATGCATTTACTCGAGCATTCATACGGGTATGAAGTTGTGGTTGCACCCATTTCATGTCCATCATTTCTTTTCGGTATTAATACCACCCTTCTGATCTTGTACGATGTTATAGGTGAAGGAATATGATTCAAAGCGAAGCTTATCTAGGAGCCGCAGTCGTAGTCGTTCTTATTCAAGAAGCAGAAGTCCCAGTCGCAGCAAAAGTCGTAGCAGGAGCAAGAGGTTTTCTTAATTTGGGCACATTAAGAAAATATGTATAGACATTGACATAGTACAATGGGATAGTCGTGGACTGACTATTTGTCATTTTGCAGCAAATCTCCGAAAGCAAAATCTTCTCGGCGTTCCTTATCTAGGTCTCGTTCAAGGTCTGCTTCATCTCGCTCTCGTTCTGGGTCAAAGGCTCGCTCTTTATCAAGGTATGCTGGTTCTTTAACTGTTGTCAAGGCCTACTTTGCCTGTATTTTAGTTAGCTGTGCAGTATACTGTGGCTCACTTTTGAGTAGGACATGGATGGTGCTAGGGATGGATCCTCTCCATATGGGCATTTTATGTATTCATCCAGTTTTTATCTCCTGGTTTACCTTCCGTTGTTTGGAAGTTTGTAATATAGATGCAGTGCATGTTGCATGTGATAAATCTCTCATGCATTTTGATTGGTATTGCTTCATGCGACGTCTTAGGTACTTTGAAAGTTTGAATATAGATCTTCACCTAATTGCTGCTCTCCTAAAATTTGGTGCTTCAAGGAATGTGACTTTGTACTGCATATTTTTACAAGAGAACGACGAGCATATCGCCTAGGTTCTCTTTAGATTTGAAACTCTTTTTTCTTCAAGTTCTGCAAAAATCCTATTTTTCATTAGTGGAATTGAGCAAATCCAATTGTTATCATTATAAAATTTGTTCCCCCTTTAACACTTTCCACGTCATAATTTGTTTTTTCGAAAATGGCCAACAATAGAGAGAGGGAGAGAACAAGGTTGTGCAGTTATATTCCATCTTTATGAAGGTTGCCTTGTTTGTTTTCTAGATATGGATTTATGCGGCGTTTTGGGGATTGCACATTAGGAACTTGATGGGGATATGGTGCTAATGCCTGCAACTCTTTTGGTTGTGGAGGTATGCCATTTAGCAACGGGCAGCTTTAAAAACCTCGATAACATATTAATTTTTATATGTTCTTCATAGCACATGCTTGTTGATGGGCCTGAAGTGGGATAAAGAGATGATGAGTTGCATCGATTACTCCTGAACTATTGATTTTGAGGACTTGCGACTACAGATCTAGTTGTAAAATCAAACTTGATTACATATAGAGCGTGGATTCAGTAGTACGAGTGGCTTCAGGATTCGGTGGATTTTGTTGGTACAAAAGGATGGTCATCCTTATCCTTTTAAAACTTCAGTATTGTTACTGCACTATCACTAATATCAGGTCATGTAGGTTTTATTGACCTATTGAATTAGTTCCTCTCGAAGTAGCAAATATATACTCTGTTCCAGATGTTGCTAAATTGTTTTTTATTTCCTTTTTGCCATTTGGAATATGGTTACTTGACGTGGAAGAGTCGTCGAGGATTTTGGATCAAGGTGTTAAGAGAACGTTGTGGATATTGAATTGGATTGTTTCTGGAACTTTTGCAGATCCCGGTCAAGATCCAGATCTCCATTACCCGCTGTAAGTGAAAAACAGATTTATTGTTAAGCCACTGCTTGCTTCACTTGTTCTTTTCCATGTTGAACTTGGATTTGTGCAGCCTCCACGCAGCAAACGTGCGAGTAAAAGCCCAAAGAAGCGGAGCCCCAGCCGAAGCAGAAGCTTGTCTCAATCTCGTTCACCTCCTGTATGAGTTTTATCTGTTTTGTTGAGTTATTATATGATTGCATAAAAGTATATTCTAAAATAATTTGTTTATATTTTTGAATTTGATTGTTTAATGGTTCTGATACCTGGGGGTCTTATTAACAGGCATGATCTTGATCGGTAGCTGATTCATCAAGTCCTAAAGGCTGTTAATCGATGATATTCCCTGAATTTCACCTAATGGATGTGTGAACTTGTCAGTTTTCAATACTTTGAACAATTACTGTAGAATGTTTTTTCTGTGGATGTGTTTAATTACATGTCATCATTACTGCAATCCTGCGAATATGTGCCATGAAAGTGGACGGTGTCTTTTACATTAGTAGATTTGACAATATGAAGTAATCATTGACTTAAAAATTTTCAGTCTGATGTATGGTTGCTCAATTTACATTAGTTGTGTAATGGTTAAACGAGGTGCGTTGGACATGGTTTTCCTTTATTCTGCAACAGTAGAGACGCTTTTCTGCAACTGTCGTTAGGCTTTTAGCTATTAATGAGCTAGGTGTGATTTGTTTGATCACAAAAGCTTCAAGCAACTTACAGGAAGCTGTTTGTCCGGAATCAAATCTCTTTTTGCTGGGTTAATTAGTGTGTTAATGTTGATATCTTTGGTTATGGGAATATGGGAATTAGCTAAGGCAATCTGCAAAGATATATGACACATACAAATTCTGCAAAACAATTCCTGAAGAAATGTATTTGAAGGGCCTGTAAAAGTGTCAAAAATCTCTATTTCAGCAAAATTTCTATTTCATGCGACTCCTATAATGATGAATTGCTTTTGGCAGCAAGCAAACTAAGAAACGGCATGTGAAACAGAGGCAATGCTATTAATATGTTTAGCCCTGCTAATGATACTCATCAGGCAAAACATTTTATCAGGATCAACTCCCCTTTGCAGTTCACAGTCCTTAAATTTAGTCCTTTGAAATCAGAGAAGTTGAAAGCCAAAGTCAACACAATATGCAGCGGGGCTGCCAAAAGATGTTTCCCAGTTTTGGGGGCACACGACAAGATCTTTTAAATCTTACAAACTCCGAATATAATCATTTCTCAATTTTTTGTTTTCAACCACTGAAATGCTGCACCCATTTTAAAAGATTCATAGGTAAAAAAGGATGATTTGGCTAATAGATGGATTATATGATGCCCCGCCTGCATCAAAACCTATCTGCCAGAATCGGACCCACCAGCAGCCTGATGCAATGATCCCCACCAACTTTGATCCCCGTCCATTGGATATGCTGCGAAACGATCTTGCTCCCATGTGTGCAAATGATTATGGACTGAATTATCAACTTCTTGAATGCCTCTGCTAGATGAGCCAGAAGGAAACATGTAGAGTCCACTTGTGTGCTCAGATGA
Source organism: Berberis thunbergii (assembly GCA_003290165.1). Lineage (NCBI taxonomy): Eukaryota > Viridiplantae > Streptophyta > Magnoliopsida > Ranunculales > Berberidaceae > Berberis > Berberis thunbergii. The sequence continues at coordinate 285,772 of QNQO01000495.1, forward strand.
TGAAGCCACAGGCAATATAGGAGCTAGTCTTGCATTAGTTCTTCTGACACGAGGAAATATGGAAGAGCTTGGGATGGGTTGCTGCTGTTGCTGAGCATTGGTTCTTCTGACATTAGGAAATAGAGTAGAGCTCGGGATGGGCTGTTGCTGTTGCTGTGCATTAGCTCTCCGGACATGAGGAAATAAGGTAGAGCTGGTGATGGGTTGTTGCTGTGGATGAGCACTATTTCTCCTGACATTAAGAAACAGGGAAGAGCTAGTGATGGGTTGTTGCTGGTGGTGTGCATTCGTTCTCCTGACATTAGGAACTGGGAAAGAGCCTGTGATGGGTTGCTGTTGTTGGTGAGCAACATCACTTCGCCTGACATTAGGAAATAGAGAAGAGTACACAAGGGGTTGTTGCTGGTGGTGGTATGAGTGAGTCCCTGAGGCCCTATCACGGCTCCGAGAGTTGCTGCCTGGATAAGGTGGAACCACGGTGGAATCAGTCAAGCTCCCTGATCTAGCACCAGACCTGCAAAAAGGTCATTAAGAAAGTTAATATCGTAATCTAGAAGAATTTTGAATATACCTGACCAAAGAAAGTAATGAAAACCCAAACTGCCCCATTGCCATCCCCTCAGATATTACAACTAATACACCGGTTCAATAAGCAGAAAACAAATCCTATCAGCGAGAGATTGAAACATGTTGGGCCATACTTACCCATGACTCGGAACAACTGGTGGCACAAAAGGACCCCATCTGGATTGGCCATCAGAATCACCTCTAGAAGATCTTTGAGTCCCGTATGAAACTGAAGCCTGATCAGGAACACCAAAACCATTACTAATTGGATACAAAGAAGATGGTGGGTGTTCCCAAGTGTGACGATGAAGATCCACGGTATTTGAAGTTGAAACGTCACTGGATCCAGCAATACCATGCCAGTTGTAACTAAGACTAGGAACATCAATCTCGCTTGAGTATAATGATGAGGGTTGCAGTGACTGAAGGTAGGCAGCAATATATGGACATGCATGAGCAGCTAATGAAGCAGAAGCATGTTGAGCAAATATAGCATGGTGCCCAAGCAATTCATGATCTGCATTGTGTGGAATTTATTGAGATAATATTCATATACAGTTTTCTCTCTCCCCTTGAGCTTTAAGACAAAAGTAGAAATCAAGCAAAAAGATAAAGAGCTTACACATAGTTGATGCTGATTCCCCTTCCCTGCTCAAAACAGTAAGACATCATCAGAAGCAGACCACTAGATTGACTCAAGATCTAATACATTACAGTTTTATACTAAAAGTTCGAATTGAAATTTCTTACCACAGGTTACACCTGGTAGTTAAAAATCAAATTTGTTGAATGGATAAAGCCACCTTGTTCTAATGATACATTTGAACTAATGCTACAGTTTCAAAGGTGCTTGACTGTATAGCTTGTTTGGTACAATGTTAGAAAACTCAGTGCAATTTCAATGTGTCTTGGTATGCAATCAGTATTTTCGCTGCTGCTACTCATCCCACTTATCCTAATAAAGGACATCTTCTGAGGGGGCAGCTATACCAACAACTTGGTTTTTGTAGAGAACTGGTTTCAAGTTTTGGGTAATTTGACAATACATTACAGGAAGATTCATTTTTTGATTAGGAAGACACATCATGTATTGTAAGGAAATTTCTTACAACTCTATAGACTTGAATGAACTGTTGACCAATGTTTCCTTGTATGAAAAAACAAGCAAATAGAAGAGGCAGCAAGTTTTTATTTTAGCCAACCAAAAATTAAATATTTTTATAGGGGTGGGCAATGTCGGTTCGGTTCGATTTTGAACCCCGAACCGATTTCATTTGGTTTGCCCAAAATCCAAATCGAAACTAAATTTTGTATTTGTAAACCGATGAAATCGGTTGATAGGTTGGGCCGTAATTTCGGGCTCAAGCACTTGAAAGGCTTTCATTAAAACATGCCCAATTTTTTGCAGTGACAAGCCCAATTATTTGACAAACCCAATTTTTAGCCCAAATTTGAAAACTGAGAGAGAAGGGGGGTGATTTAGTGCAATAGGGTGCACTGCAATGCATTTGTTGCACTAATCAGGTATTGACACGTACCTATTATTTATTTATATATATATCTAATTAATCAGTCGGTTCGGTTATTATTTGGTCGGTTCAAAATCGTAGACCGATTTCAAACCGTTTATAACTAGTTCGGTTCGGTTTGAATTATTTCCTTTCTACTCATATTTCGGTTCGGTTACCGAACCGAATTTGAAAACCAGCTCGGGCGGTTAACCAAATTTAAATTTTGCCCACCCTATATTTTTCCACTTCAAACAAAATTGCAAAACTTGTCTTAGTTTCACACAGGAAATAGGTTTAATGGGCAGGCCGCAAGTGATCCTGGTTTTTAAGGGTATAGGGGAGATGGAATCGTGTAGTGACATAGTGAATGAACATAGCATAAAAAATAATCAATTGGAATCAACTTCAATGTCCTTAGAGGAAAAATCAAACTCAGTTCGATTCATAAAGGGGAGGTTTACTCATCCCGACCATTTTCTTACTGCAATTGGTAATAAGTTTTAGAAAAAGAAGACGGGAAACGTAAAATAAAGAAGAAAAAATTCCACATGAATTTAGCAAACTAGAGACTAACAGAGTTTTGAGCAAGTCCTGTAGGCTAGAAAGCAGACATATTGGAAAAATTAGAAGGATAAGACATATTGGAAATCTTAGAAGGATAAGAGCAACTGGAGAGCTACTGAGCTTGGTGTTCATAGATTCGTACCACCTATGTTGTTAGCCGACATATAGGTGCATGTGTCGGTGTCCAACACAAGTACATGTGTTGGACAAGTTGACTAAAAGTGACCAGAATAAGGACACATCGTAACATTACACAATAATTATATTTATCTTCTTTTCCAATTGTAGACTCTGTTTTGTTAGTCATATCTTTTCTTGTAGATCGATAATGCTACATATTTTTTGGACATTAAAAATAATTAACACATTATTTATGTATGACTCTCTTGCCAGAATATACTCTAAATGTTTACAAGCAATGGGAACAATTGACAGATATCTGTGTCCAATCGTGTGTCTGTGTCAAAGTGTTCAAAGCATAGGTATATTGGAGTTTTCTTTCGAAAATGAAACATCCTTGCATAGTTTTAACCATTACAACTTTCTACACTTTTCATGGAAAATGAAATTAATGACAATAATGAGATCATCGACAGTGAGGGTAACAGATAAAAACAAATTAACTAATGGAGGTCACACCTAGTATTAAAGGATTTCAAAATGCCCATCCAAGAAAAACTAAAACAGCTAAACTTGGACAGGTACATAAAGAGAAGCCATTATAATAACCTTGTTAAGATTTACAAAAGAACCTGCTGTAGGTAAAATTTCATTAAATTAAAGTAACCATCAAGTAGGAGATTATACTTACTCAAATGATGGATGAACCTGAGACAACCTACGAAATGGACACCAATGAACTCCAAATTGCTGCAAAGAAATAAAATAAAAAAGGATGAAATAGGTAACCATGCATAGTTATTCAGGCTGAACACTCATATTGATTGGAAGCAATTATAAGCACCATACATCAACAAATCACATCGCTTCGCAATCTTATTTTTCCAATCAAGAATTATAAACATTCATTATCAAATAAATCAATAGTAAAACTAAAAAACCCAGCAATAAGAAATGATTTAGTTATTAATAATTAACAGGTTTTAATTCTCCGCTTATTATATGCCAAAAATTCATTTGATACTCTCATCATAACCAACAACATCCTATCTATCGGTCTAGACAATGAAAAGAAATGGGAAGGAGATGCTCAAGGGTAGCGGCGGTGATGTTTTTTTAGTTATTAATAATTAGCAGGTTTTAATTCTCCGCTTATTATATGCCAAAAATTCATTTGATACTCTCATCATAACCAACAATATCCTATCTATCGGTCTAGACAATGAAAAGAAATGGGAAGGAGATGCTCAAGGGTAGCGGCGGTGGTGTGCTTGTGTTCTTGCCAGATGAAGAAGAAAAGGAGACAATTTTGCAAAAGGCTATTATTTTTATTTTTTAAGAATCTTAAAAAAATAACCCGGACCTTCAAAATGTAACACCCAAGTTCAATTATTAGGGCCACTACACAAACTGTGACATTGTAAAATTACTTTCACCCTTATTTTGTATGAGAAAATTTAGTGTAGGTGTGAATGGGATAATTTGACAGATCGATCTCTGAATCACTACGGGAAGATCAAACAAATGTACTAGGACTCTAGGAGTAATGGATATACACTGATATTGACCTCAATAACAGCAGTGCAGCAAGTGCTTCATGGGTAAATGACAGGAAATTATCCAGTACATTAAAGTTTCAACCCCAACCAAACACTTGTCATCTTTTCTGATCCAAACCCCTTACCAATTTTATCATCCATAATCACAAACCTTCCATGTTTAGCTATAAAACATGCTTTTGGGAACCCCCAACAGACTCAAGACCACTTATAGTTTGAAAAAAGGGTCTACCTGCTGATTAGAACAGATATGGTCACTGTCTTAATGAGAGAAGAGGGGGGGTTTAGTAGGTTTTGTAGCAGCCAGAATTGTTGAGTTCTGTGTCTTAATTTTTTCACTGTCAAACACAACAGTTGATGATAGAATATCCGGATTAGGTTGAATGGTATCTAACAATGGCTTTTTTTTTCAACTCTGAAATTGGGCTACCCGGACCATTGCGGGGCAAGAGCCAAGATTAAAATTCCCTTTGAGACTTCTCAAAATTTTTGGGTGGCTGGACAGATGGAGTAGACTTTTATTCAACGGGAAAGAAAAGAAGGGAGGCTGAGGTCCTTTCTTAATAAAAATAAGTAAATAAAAACAAAAATTATCAGGTATGTACAGGGTGTCATACCCGAGTTCAGTTAGAAAAATTGAAGCATGGTAATTCCCTTTTCCCATTCCTTAATTACCCTTATTTCTCTTATAGACATATATAAATAAGAGAGCATGTTAGGTATATCTTTGTAAAAATTGATGTTATGGAATTTACATATACACATAATTGTAATTGAAAAGTTTTTTATTTGAAAATAGTTGAAATTGACACTAATTAGTTGCGTATCACTTGAATTTTCTTATAACATTAAGGAAACAAACACAATTTGAGATCCAAGAACTGAAGGGACAGCCAATAGTTAACCACTCACCATGCAAAAACAGAACCGAACTGACAATGGTAAATCTCAGGCAGGTTGCCTTTCAGACACGGCTAAATTACAATTCATGATTAATGCACTTATGCTTAAGAAGCACAAAATTTACCCTATATTTTGATTCTCAAAATCTAAAATACCATGAACTGGATACATGTGACATTTGAATGATCCTTAGAGAAACATCTTAGCGTAGGTAACCCAGCTAGGCATAGAGTTTGCAAAACGCGTATGACAACTAAATTATCCTCATCTAATCCCGTCAAAATATTATTAGGCTGTAAGTTTTACATGTTCTCATGCTACTTCGCTCCTCGGACACATTGTGAAAATTGGTTTCATACCAAAGACAAAGAAGAGATGATTTGGCAAGGGGTGTGGTTCGAGCCGTTCACACTGTTTTGGAAATTTTGATTTTCAGGTTTTATAATTTGGACATCTCTTTCTCAAGACTTGTGAGAGAGTTTCTGGAGATATCTCTATAAAGGAATTCAAACCATGGGGCTTTTCAAGTGTTTCGGGTTCTCATCATTCCGTTTGTGGGTTTTTACCAGATTTGGGATTCCCACGTGTTTTTCTTGCGCTAGTGATTGTTCTTTCTCTCTTACTGTACATTTTGCAATCATGAAATTGGGATTACAAACAAATGAATATTGATGATTGAAAAATCAATTAAAGTGAAAGTTTATCAAATATACCATATGAGAGTAGGTCAGATCATACAGAAAATCCTCCTCATTCATCAACTCATCCATGCTAGACTCAGAGGGACATTTGTGAGAACCAAATCGCCACCTACCCTTCTCAATTTTCCGGCAATTCGGACACTGCATCGCCCCTTTCGCATTGAATGCTGAACCAATACAATCTGCACAAAATCATCCCACACAAAAATTCATCAAATGAGTTCATAAAACAAGAAGAAACGAACATAATTTCGCAATTCCACAACACCCAAACACACAATTCACCAAATTCAATCACCCCAAACACCAAAAACAAATAAAAACAGTGATCTTTATTGGTTCCACCCACCGAGATGAAACTGGTGCCCACACTGAAGCTTTGCAAGCGATCTATCTCCATCATCGATCACCGATTCGAAGCAAATTGTGCACGAAACCGAAGACCCACCAAACGAAATCCCACCACCACCACCTTCTTCCATGAGATCAGTATCTTCAGACCCCATAATTCCTTCAACAAAGCCGATTGGGATCCAAATTCAAGTGAAACGTTTCGATTTTAAGACAAGAAGATTGAATTTTGATGAAGACACGCCGGTTGAAATGAGAGACAGAAAATTTTGTTTGGTTTGGAAGAAATGTTTTTCCCCGATATTATTTGTACGAACAGAAATGGAAATTTGTGGATATTTTGTAAATCTCCGTGTAGATCCAATGGTTGTGAATCAATATCCGTAGAGAGTCAAATATCAAGAGCTTTGTGTTTTGCCTTTGTTTTCACTCCACCCTTGACTTTTTATCTCTCTCTATTTTGCTGGATTTTTATATGCTCGGCCACACAATTTTGGTTGATATTTGAGTTTTGCACCTAGTGCCTTAAAAAATGACTTACTCGTGTGAAATTTAGTTACATGTGCTTGAATCGGGTCACCAAAATTAAGGTAAGTTTTTTACATAGAAATGTGGAAGCACGAAATTGGACCAAGATTGTGAGACAAGTACTGATTTAAATAGTTGGCAAGATTTACTGAAAATTGTTCAAAAAAATCATACAATGAAAATTGATGATTCTACTTCAAATTCAGCAAGACTATCAATAAAATTTCCAAAATCTCATTTTTTGTGGTACTGATTTGGATTATCATTGAGCTTCTTGTCACATTTTCAAGGTCTGATTTACAATGAAATTTGTTAATTTTGGACTAATGAGCTTTTCTAAGGTAGGAAACGAGAGTGTCACTCTCGATGGATGTTGAGCAGCATGAAGGCTGTAAAAATGGTCTTCCAGTTACTAGTTTGGACATTAGATCGGACTAGAATTGTAGCAGCAGCCAACTAAATATTGAAACATAGCATCTCCCTCAAGAGTCCTCAATGGTTGCACGAATGAAAAAAGAAATTGTGTCATATAGACTCGTATCTTGAAATAAGTTACACTGTTTACGCGCTCTACTACATAACCATAAATATGTAAGTAACACCTTATGGTTATATTGCCACACCATACTTTCAAATGTTGTTACGGATTCCATTCTATCAGTTCGCAATATACACTCATCTCTAGTAAAAAAAAAAAAAAAAAACCTCATCTCGGCAATATTATGAACTTATAAACCTTGTAGAGGTTTTTTCTTCAAATATGTTTTTTTCTCAAAGATGAAAAGATGGCATGAACTTTCAGACAAAGCTTCCCGATTCTTTTATTGTCTGACTCTTTCCCTTCCAACTCTCAAAGTGTTGAAAGCTTCTAAATGATTGGATCCATGGAGTCTTTTGTATGAAAGATGAACATGTGAGTGAGCTTAGAACGAGTGCCAATGTGGGATAATTAAAATGCTCTTTTATCTATGGTGGCTATAATAATTAGTAGTATGGAAAGAGTTCCTCTTTGTGCAACTTGGGGTCATGATGTACTCATATGGTCAACATTTTACCTCTACCTTTATTCCTTCCTCCACTAGCTTTGAGGAGGAATTTCTGAATTTGCACTCACATCCCATCTTTATTAGATTAGTTTTGTCCATGTTCAAAGCATCTTCATTAAAGTTCAAGAGAAAAAAAACAATGGTTCATTGATAAAGGGATTGAAGGGGAACCAGGTAAGGGCGACATGGCATGATCTAGGGAGGTTAATGTGTATCTTGACAATTTTATCATCCTCTCCAAGTTATGCTCGTAACCCTGGTTGCCCCAAACTTTGTTTCCTACCATTTTCGTTGATAGAATGTTATTTCATAAATTGTCATCGGATCCGATCAAAGTTGAGACTGTTGGCACGCTGTGTATGCATGTGCATTTGAGTCTATTATACATTACAATGATATTGTCCCTCAACTTACACCAGTAAATCTCGATTGTGAGATTTTATAATATTTCATAATAACTTCACCTTCGTACATATGAGATTATTTAAGCCAACACCAATAACTAAACGTGAACTATACTATAATCTTTGCACCACATTGTTCATATAATACTTGCCTCTATTATCTCTTAAGACCCTATATTTTTACCTACGATTTCTAAAACAAAACAAATGGTGGCTCTAATCGAAGCAGAGGGTGCTGGCAAGAGTGCCCAAAGGGAAGGACTTGTTGGGCATTTCCTTAAAAAGATTGGGGCATAAACTCTCAAGTCACCGCAAAAACCCTGGGGGCTATATATATTATCGTAGTCACCCGTGGCCGAATCCCTCTGGTTCTCTCGCTCTCGCAAGCCTCACTTTCCCTCTCACCGTCGTCGTAGATCCCGTTCTCGGAGCAATCATGTTGGTCTATCAGGATCTCCTCACTGGTCAGTTTTATTCCCTTCCCCCGATCTAATTTGTAGTTATGTATGTGATGTGATGCATCTTGTGCTGCAGTTTAGTTTTATCGATTTGATTGTTCGATAGTGTAATAATGAATTGAATCCAATCATGGGTTGTTTCTGATGATATTTAGTTACCTAGATTGATTGCCCCCTTTTAAGTTAAACTAGAGTTTGGGTAGTTTATATTTTTCGATTTCGTGATGTTATGGATTGGTTTGATCGGTTTTTGGTTTAATTTGAGACCCTTTATCATGAACACAGTGGTTTTTTTTTTTTAAGGTCTGGGTAGTCTGAATTGCTTCCAAGTTTTGGTTTTTATTCAATTTCATGTGATGGGTTAATTCCAGTGTTGTTACTGTAGTGTTAAGTTGGTAATACTTGTGTTTATCGGCTCAGAAGTTTTGAATCTGGGTTTGTTGGGTTTGTAGTCAGATATTTACTAAGAATAAGAACGGAGAAAGATTAGAAATCGAAACAGAACATGACAGATAAGGGTTAAAAAGAACTGATTAGATCTATTTTGCAAGAAAACTTGAATTGTTAGATTCGACAGACTTCCTCGAATCGAGATTATGTCTTTGTTTATCATTTTATGTCATGTGTGCATGTTTGATTGGAATATTTTAATCATCATGTAATTACTTTTTTTTTTTTGTTGCTTTCATCAGTATTACTTATGCTTTTCGAGGTGTTGGAACTTAGAACTGTCCTAGTAGGAAATAAACCTCTGTAGAATTTCCAAATGAAGATACTTGATATCTGCTTTATAGGACCTCTGCTGAAGAAGATAAATTTTCTAGGCCATTGGATTGGCCATGTCTCATGCCATGTTGTTGTAAAAATAGTGTTTGTGATGTTCTTGTCATGTTACCAATTTCTGCTTCACATGCCTGCATAATCATTGTCAATTTGAGTGTTGTTCGCTATCATAATGTTGTATTTTCATGAATTCCAGGTGATGAGCTTCTCTCGGACTCTTTCCCTTACAAGGAAATAGAGAATGGAGTTCTGTGGGAGGTAGAGGGGAAGGTGAGTCGTCTTAGCCTTCTGTTACTAATTACACATAACCTGACATTGGTGAAATTTAACTGTTGAGATGGCGCTAAAATGGGACCATTTTATTCAATAGTGTATGCCATGTAAAATTGACATGATCTTCCTGGTTTCTATAGTGGGTTGTCCAAGGAGCAGTTGATGTGGACATTGGTGCTAACCCCTCTGCTGAGGGAGCTGATGCTGATGAGGGTGTTGACGATCAGACTGTCAAGGTGGTCGACATTGTTGACACTTTCCGTCTCCAGGTTAGTGATTAGTACAATTTGTTAATTTGCTTGATTGGTCAGAATTCCTATGCTTATATTGAAAATTGGCTTGTGATTTGTAGGAACAACCACCTTTTGATAAGAAGCAATTTGTGACATACATAAAGAGATACATCAAATTATTGACACCCAAGTTGGAAGGGGAGCAGCAAGAAGTGTTCAAGAAAAACATTGAGGGAGCGACTAAATTCCTTCTTGGGAAGCTTAAGGACCTCCAATTGTATGTTTCTCTCAACCTTTCTCATTGTATGTTTTGTTAACTTTGAATCACATAATTACTCACAAGGAATTAACTTGTTAGCTAGCTTTTGTTAATATAACTATTAAGCTAATCCACATGATATTCTTCTCAGCTTTGTTGGTGAGAGCATGCATGATGACGGCAGCTTGGTTTTTGCATACTACAAGGATGGTGCTACTGACCCCACTTTCTTGTACTTCGCCCATGGTTTGAAGGAAATCAAATGTTAGACAGCTGGGGAGGTTCGGATGCCAAGCTCATCTTAAGAGAAGGTGCTTGTCTATGTAGTAGTTTAGTTCTCAAACTATGCTTTAAAAAGAAGTCCTTAAAGGAGCTACAAGTGTTTTGTTTTGTTTCTTATTGCATGTTCTTATTTTCAAAATGGGACATTTCTTGTCATGTTGAGAATTTATTAATGCGATGTTTTGGAAGGTTTTTATCTGTTCTGCCAGATTTTTGAGGTTTGCTGATTTTCGAGGTTTGTTTTTGTGTTTTATTGTTTTGCCCATCTGATGTGTTCGTAAGGTTATCTTTATTGTTAGAGGGGCAGCAGTAAAAGAAAAAAGAAGCCCTGTTGGATTTCATCTCCAAAAAAAAAAAAAATGGTTACGTGCTGGATTGTTTTGCAACTTCTAACCAAAATAAAATACCAGAGTGATTGTCAGGGTATGAACATAAGGTTCTTGTGGGTTGAGTAGTCAATTCAGATAGATTTCCACTTCCATTGCCTCTGCTTCCGTAGCTTCATGATACCCTCTGTGTTAACTTTTTACCAAAGTTGAACTGATAGAAGAGTGCAACTTGTTTTCACAGCATGTACTTAATCTGGTTAAAGCCATGGGCATGTGTTTTAATTTGCCAAAAAGGCAAAAATAGCAAAGTCGTCATGGACTCGTGTGACTAAAAATTTGATGTTGAATTTGTCCAATATTGGGGTGTATATTTTGAACTTCTCAACCTAATCGAAAAATATTACTGAGGTGTTGGGGTGAGGCATTGATATATTTTCAACATAGTGAAAGATATACTGGTGCGGGGGATATAGCCTCACAATTCCTCAGTCTGGCCAGTTGTATTGGCACTCATGACATTTTCAAAGTCCATGTGTACATGAGGTGGCAGACATCAGTCATTTTCTCGGACCATAAGGAGTGGAAGGTCTGTTTCCAGCCAATGTCAAACTTAATCTTAACTTGAATGTTGACATGCACTATAATGAAATGGAAGATGAAGAAGCGGCAGGACTGCAGATGCAGAGATTCGAATTCGATGAACATGATGTATCGTGGGATAAAATCTTGTGGGATTTATATGAGAATACTGACATATTGGGTATTTCTTAAGTCATTAAAGAAATGAAAATGTTTGAATACATTCAAAATATATGCAAAAGTTTGTCACGATTACAACAAGCTTAGTATTCCTCTCCCTATTTAGGGTGCGTTTGGTTGTATGAAATCTTATTTTATGAACATGAGAATCATATGCTTTGGAGAGATCAAGGAGTGTGATTTTCACGTTCATGAGATTTTCATTTTCACCGTTAAATCTCTTAATTTAGCCATAAATATATGATCATGTCCCCTCATAGATTTTCATGAAATAAGATTCAATCCAACCAAAGACACCATAAGTTACCCTGCAAGACAGGGTGTATTGGTCAAGACTTTGAGTTAGCACCATTCTCTGCATCACTGTTTTGGTTTTTACTGGGCTGTTTATTTTTTATAGAAAAAAAAATTGTTACTTTAAAATTCTTAAAAATAGGATAGGTTCAAGCAAACTCGAAGATAATGTGGATTCAAAATTGGTTTTTTGCATTCATGAGTTGGACGGAGTTTCTCTTTCTTTAGTTTGGTATGAACCCTTCTAGGGAGCGAGGGAGAGCGCGAGGGATGAGTGGTTACACCTCTCCCTCGCCCCCTAGAATTTCTGGTTTGGTATTCATAAAGGGGTATATTCACATAGTGGACTGATGGTAGACATCAGCGAAAGCGAGTTTCATGCTTGTGGAGGCATGTCACGACCTTTAATTAGCCTTCCGGCATTGATGGTTATATTCGGAGAACATGGTGTAGCCTTCCGGAACTGAATATATAAATAAAGAGTCTTTCTACAGTGTCTGGTATTTTGTGCTTGGGCTTATGCCTGGATGGTGTCATCCACATATTTTGTTGATGTGAAGCTTAATGAGTAAGTTTAGGGAGCGAGGGAGGGCCCGACACTGCCCACCCTCCTCGAGATGGGCGGTGATGCACATGTCGAGGAGGGTGGGCGGTGTTGGACCCTCCTCGCGCTTTCTAGAATTTTAGAGATGGTGGATAAGAGTGGCGGTGATAGGTGCGAAGGTGTGAGGCATGGTTGTGACTGTTGTGGCGATTAGAATAGTGAGTTTTCTCCATTCCTTTATTGTATGTGAGTTTCTTCATCTCTTTCACTTATACTGTGAGTTTTCATCAAACTTTAATTACCCATTTCATCAATCTCTCTGAATTTGAGTTGAATTGAATTCTGTGATACCCGTTTGATGAAAATTTGAGTTAGTTTTGTGGTTTGGTGCCTTCAGCTTATGTGAGGATTCCATTTGGTTGGATTCTTATGATACCAATTTCATGAATTTAATTAAATTTTTTTTTTTATCGAATTTCTAGTATACCCATTTGTTTAGATACTTGTTCATGTGTTAGTTAAAGTGGGATCGAAAATAGCAGAAAAAGAGAAACTTTGGGGGTAGGATAATTAGAATTTAAACATGCCTCAATTTTATGATTTCTTTAGACATTCATATTGAATGCCTTGGAGAGAGTACTGCCTTTTAGTTGTAGTTGAAAATACAAGTCCAGTTTGTGCATTACTATGGGCATAAAATATTGCTATGGCTGGTTCCTTTGCATTTGCATATGGTGCAGGGTTCCCTGTGGAAACACGTGGTAATCCATTCCTTGTATACCTTCTAAAATGAAAGAGTGGGGTCGAGTATGAGAAGTATTATCACCATACTTGCCTTCTAGCATTTTGATTTTTTTGATCTCATATTTTGGCTTGGATTGACTATTGATGATGCTAGTGATGAGAAATTTCTAATATTGGAGTCAAATTGAACCGTTCTTGGGGTTTTCTTATTAGTTGCATTTTGGGGTTTGTTTTTGTTTTCCTTTTCTATTAACAAAGATGAAAAATTTAATGCAAAACTGAATACCTTGAGCATTGTTTTATTAGAAGAGTGCGGGGCTCAAGGTTAGGTCAAAGACAGTAAATCTTCCTGATTTGTTTCCATTTCCATATGCATTTACACATGTCCTCTATGTTCTCTTTTAACTGGTGGGTGTGCTGAATTGCTTCTAGCAGCAGGAGAAGGGAAGATAGTTCATTTTTTTTTACATGTGCATATCATCACAGACTTCTCAAGGTTAGCCATTTTGTATTGAAGGCATGACCATCTAATATTATAATCAGTTTGGGCAGAGGTGACATTGTATTCGAAATGGAGGTGGGATACACACATGATTCATTGAAATTTCAAAACAGCTAGAATTGTGTAACATATTTCAAAGGAAGAATTGACTCCAATGTGATATATATATATTAGGGTATTATCAGTTTGCTATGTTTCAAGCCCAACCTGTCTGAGTGTGTTGATACAACAATTGGTCCAATTCATTAAGTGATTTTTTTGTTGTTACTCATATAATATTATTAAGTAATAGGGTGGGTCATAATATTTAGTAAATACCGTATGTACCTGGTTGGAATATTCCTTTTAATGATTATTTTTGTTTCATTTGTTAGTTTATATGTCAATGCATATTTGTATGTTAGCAGATTTACGAGCACTTGTCATAGTCAATAGGTCATGGAATGACATCGATATGATATTTCACTAGTGCACTTGTATACTTGTAGCTGTTAAGTATTTTCTAGGACTAATTTTGTAATGACCCTTTTTATCCTTTATCTTGAATGAGTTTTGATTCTCGCATTGTCATAGAAAACTGGTTTATGAAAGTGTTATGTTTTTTCCAAAATAATGGTGGATACTGTGGTTGATTTACTTATGGTTGACAAAGTGTCACTGTAGCACCCCGTAATTTTTGTACTTACTGAAAATATTTATATTTTTGTGTGATTGTCTTCATTAAGTTATGGGCATACGTATGAGCTATTTGTTTGACCATGTGATGTGTAGTTTGTTTATTTAAGAATTAATTTCCTACTTACCTTCTTCTACCGAATCTCGGGACAAGATTCTTTTGAGTTGTATATATCGTAATACTCGCCTAATTAAATAAATATAAAAATTTCTTTTGTAAACCCTAATGTTGATGGGTTGTTAGTAAATTGTATTTGGGCTTGGTTTTGGGCATTTATTAAACTAATAAATAGGGTTTTTATTTTGTGAAAGAGGGCGGGTGTTCTCAGAATTTCAGTGGGGGTGGATAACCACCTACCATATAAAAAGAAAAAAGAAAAAAGAAGAGAAGAAACAAAGCCCTAGACCTTCCATCTTCTTCTTCGCCGCTCTCTCTATTCTGCTCTTCAATGGTGGGAGAAAGGGCCGAGCAGGAGAGGTGCTCGAATCGTTGTACTCAATCCTCGCTCTGATCTCCGCTTATCAATCGATCCGTGCGATCTGCTGAGCTGAGTCGGTCCGCTCATCAAGATGTTGGACAGATTGCTAATGGCGAACAACAATCTCCCTTGACGAACCAGCTCCGGGAATCAGTGCTTCACCTTCTAAGGAAAACATGCGGTATTTTAACAACATGATTCTTGGACCAACACGATCTCCTAATGAAGGCGAAGCAAGCTTCAACAATGGCGGCCATTATGCAGAAAATCAAAGACATCGAAGATGAGTTAGGGAGCAGCAGGGAGCATGCGATGGTTGCTGGTTGGTGATGAATGCGATGCATATGGATTGGAGATTGAATTCTTGATAGTTGCAGAAATGATAGATGGCTCAGGGATGAAGATGCAGACATTGAAGTTCAATTGCAAATGATAGTGGGTATTGTTGTTATTCCCATGGTCAATTTGGGGTGTGAAAAGGATTGTAGAGTGGAGACCTTGTAAATGGTGGTTGGAAGGGCATTTAACAGAGTAATGGATACATCAGAGTGGATTGCTATGGTGGCCTCAATCAGATGAGATGTGATTTGTGTGATGGTGTTGGTGTTGCTCGTTTACTGAATGCGACTTTAATTGGTTCCGCCGAAGTTTGAAGTTGCTGTTTATTGGAACGAATCCAGTGGTTTTGCAGAGGTATTTGATGTTGATTACTTCAATCAGCAAATCAGGGAGCTCATGGGATATCAAGCTCAACCAACATCTCAGTCTCCGCATTAAGTTACAATCAAATTGAAATCCGATCAACTAGAAGTGATGGATGTATATGCTATTTTTTTTTTTACCGCATGGAGAAGTTAGGATTTCACAGGGAAGAATGATTTGGCATCTCCTCAGATGCATTTCGGAGGTCATCCAGCCATAGAGGAAAAGAGATTCAAGATTGATAAGGGTTATTGCGTGGATCCGTTGCGAAATTCTTTACGGTTTGCGATCTCTCCTGTGAGTTCTCTTTTACCCCTTTCAGTATTTTTTTTGTAGCCTCTCTCAATTTGATCTTTGTGAAGAAATATTCACAAACAATTGTTTGTTTATTTGGTAATTGGTTATGTGTTTTTGGTATTTGTTTATGATGTTTACGCAATGTATTATTTCTGTCTTTAGCACTTATTGCTTGGATGTGTAACAACTCTAGGACAAAATTTGCATTTGTGCTTGTAGCTTTACTTACTTTTTCAGTATTTGAGATATAAGCAATGAGTCTGTGGGATGTCACATTAGGATGGTGTGGCTGTGAGTGTTGATGAAATAATTTGGGGTTTTGAGAGTTATGAAATTGGTTGTGAATATATATAAGTTTTGACTGTTTATTTAGTAGCCTATATGTACAATCAAAAGGGACAAACAGATAGTCATTTTTGGGTTTAGTTACATCTGTTAAGTTATACATGATGAACCCCTAATCATTTAGATTGGATCAGGGGATTGAGCTTAAGTTTATTGGTTTAAACCACTAGTTGGTTTGCAATTCAACTCAAGACAAGTTTAGAAGAACCATTTTTTTTTAAAGTAAACTTTTGTGGATTGGTGATCATGTATGTTGAATTTTGCTGCTCATTACATGGTTCTGTGTTATACTATAATCTAGCATATTATATATGCATGAATAACTAGTGAACATAATTTGATATAAGTAGATCCTTTTACTACATGATTCTATGGGTTGCACTCGCATTCCAGCAAATTTATATTTTATTAAATAAATATTAGATATTGGATGGAATTTAACCGAGCACTTGTTTTAGCTTTAGTATTTGTATTGTTATGCGAATTGGTGTGAGTATTGTTTTTCATATGATGCAAAGAGATGAGATGTGTGAATTGACAATGTGTCAAATATTACTTGTTCCCCGAAAGAACGGTGGATACTGTGGTTGATTTACTTATGGTTGACAAAGGGTCACCATAAAAGAGTTTTGAGTTTTAGTTGATTTTTTTTATGCTCTTTTCCACAACTCCGAAAAAAAAGAATGTGAAAAGAAAAGAAATTTGTGTATACAGACTTGCTTGTATACGTGTGATATTATGGGTATGCATACTTGCTTGCATATCGGTGCACCGTTCCATGTGTGTTCGGTTGTACGTGTAGATTTAGGAAGAATACTTGCCATGGATCGGACTTCAGGTGTGATGACATGTTCCTCGAGGTGGCACCCCACTTGAAACATGTACGCTCCGAGTGGTTTCGAAGGCAAGGGAGGTACACTTGGGTGAAGTGTGTTCGGCACAGGAGGAGAGTGCGATTGTGGAAAAGTAGCGAGATTTCTTTTTGTATATGTGTATGATTACCTTAAAGGAAGAAACTAAATGCTCATTCAACCATTGAATGAGAACTACACGTCTTCCTAAAGGTAGAAAAAATGTGTTTGTTTAATATTTCAATAATAGTCTAATATGATTATGAATTGTATTGTTGTTGCATGTATGAGGATTGATAACTCATAAATTGTATTTATTAGTAATAAATAATGCATATTTATTTATTAGGATGATAACACCTTTGCCTCATGGAGGAACTACCTGGTGTGGTTGTTTATTGTTTTGTTTATTTTGATGTTGTCATGCGCGGATTTATTGATTTTGGGATGAAGATTTCTCACACCAGCTTTATTGCTGACCCGAGTGAGCTTTTGCTTCTTGGGTACATTCCTTTTGGAATGTAGCCGAGTAGTCTTTCAGGTTTAGAGATTTTGAGCTGCGTACTGGAGTTCAGCTAGTGAGCTAGCAACGTCAGAGTCTCACCGGGTTAGATTTTTTTATTTGTGTCAGATGTTTAGTTCATGCTGCTATTTGTTTATAGTATTATTGAATTTTCACGTCCCGAGTTTTGGGGGAAACGGATAATCCTACATGGATTTTTGGGATTTTTGTTTCCTTCGAAAATCGGGGCGTGACAGTCACCATAAAAGAGTTTTGAGTTTTAGTTGATATTTTTTTATGCTATTTTCCACAACTCCGAAGAAAAAAAAATGTGAAAAGAAAAGAAATTTTTGTATACAGACTTGCTTGTATACGTGTGATATTATTATGGGTATGCAGACTTGCTTGCATATCGGTGCACCGTTCCATGTGAGTTTGGTTGTACGTGTAGATTTAGGAAGAATACTTGCCAGTTATCGAACTTCGGGTGAGATGACATGTTCCTCGAGGTGGCACCCCACTTGGAATATGTACGCTCCGAGCGGTTTCGAATGCAAGGGAGGCACACTTGGGTGAGGTGTGTTCGACACAAGGAAGATAGTGCGATTGTGAAAAAGAAGCTAGATTTCTTTTTGTGTATGTCCATAATACCTTAAAGGAAGAAACTAAATGCTCATTCAACCATTGAATGAGAACTACATGTCTTCCTAAAGGTAAAAAATGTGTTTTGTTAATATTTCAACAATAGTTTAATATGACTATGAATTGTATCATTGTTTGGAAATAAATCACCTTTATGATGACTGATAACTTAGAAATATTATCCGGTTGCTTTTGACATTTTCATGCAGGATGACAAGTCAACTAATATTTCTGCAGGTTAGACTTGCCATAGTCAACTTCTACCAGGTAAGTATAAGTAAATGCATTTTTACTTAATTGGAATGATGACATGATTGCCTCGTTGAGGAACTAAATGTGATTGCTTTATTGAGGAACTAAATTCTTTGAACTGTGTTTTTTTGCATGACACCTTGCCTCATTGAGGAACTACCTGATGTGTGGTTGTTTAGTGTTTTTTTGTTTATTTTGATGTTGTCATGTGCGAATTTATTGATTTTGGGATGAAGATTTCTCACACCAGCTTTATTGCTGATCCAAATGAGCTTTTGCTTCTTGGGTACATTCCTTTTGGAATGTAGCCGATTAGCCTTTCAGGTTTAGAGATTTTGAGCTGCGTTACTGAAATTTCGCTAGTGAGCTAGCAACGTTAGAGTCCTCTCCGGGTTAGAGTTTTATTTGTTTTAGTAATTTAAATCATGATTAGTTGTTGCTACTATTTGTTTCTGTTGTTATTGAATTTTCATGTCCCGAACTTTGAGGAAAACGGATAATCCTACGTGGATTTTAGGAGTTTCATTTTCTTCGAAAATCGGGGCGTGACAGTTCAGGACTTGTACTGTTGGTCAGGGAAATCAACGTCATAAGCCTTTCAAGACTTTCTTAATGGTCTCAAAACTCAATGTTCTCTTTTAAAAAGTGCCCAAATGCTTAACATCTATTTTATAGGGGGAAGGTTTGAGCTCTTGACTGTGAGGACGTGTTGCCTCCATTGCATAGTCAGGCCAGACTGTACCGCTTTCATTTTTATTGTTTTATTTGCCTTGCTTTTCAACTTCAAACTTGTATTTCCATCGATCGTTAGCATCAAACTAGTCTTGAACAACGTCATTTTGAACGTTCCTCCCCATTGTAATCTTTTGAATGTTAATGAAAGCTTTTGTTGACTATTGTGCAACGTTATATTGTCTACAAATTGATATTGTGCATTCTCAAGCTAATATTTGTGCCCGTTGAAGTAACTACTCATAGGCTTACTAGTGAATTGGATAGTTAGTGCCGCACAGATTGCTAGTCTGTGACAGTTGGTATTAGGGCCAGAGCTTGTTGAATGCAAACCAGGATGCAGGAACTAAGCGAGCACCTTAACGCTATAGAAGAACGACAGGATAGTCAAGTGCAGAGACTAGAAAACAAAATGGATCAGTTGAGCAGTTTGGGAGAACAGATCAGTCGGCTTGATGGACTCTTTCACTTGGTAGATAGAGTGGATTCGTTGGCTGAGCACGTCGATAATTTAGAGGGACGGACAGTCGCTATGGAAGAGTCACCTCACCCCATAGCTCAGGTGATGAGTGACTTCCAATTACAGCTGGAGGATTTATTTGCAAGGGTTGGTTTGCTGACCAAGGCCACAGGGGCGACTAATCACCCTAAGGTGAAAATGCCTGAGCCAAAGTCATATGCTGGGGTACGAGATGGGAAGGAGCTAGAGAACTTCTTGTTTGATCTGGAGCAATATTTTCGCGCGGTGAACCCCGAATCAGAAGAAGCCAAGGTCACCATGGCGACCATGCGAAACTATGGTGGAGAACCAAATATGCAGATATGGAAGAAGGTCGCATCCTTATTAGAACTTGGGCAGACCTCAAAAAAGAACTCATAAATCAATTCTTGCCTGAGAACACTGATTTCTTAGCAAGGAGGAAGCTCCACACCATCAAACAGACAGACAATATTTGAGACAATGTCAGGCAGTTCTCAACTTGTTTGCTAGATATTCGTGACATGTCTGAGAAGGCCAAATTTTTTGTTTCATGGAACAAGCTCAGCCGCTTCTGCAAGCAGAATTGCAAAGGCAGAAGATGACATATATTACAAGTGCTATTGCAGCAGCATAAAGGTTTAGCGATTATATGCCCATGGCTGGATCCACTTCGCTCAATCACTCCACAGCTAGAACTGGCAGTACCAATTCAAGCTAAGGTTCGAATGCCTGGGGAAACTCAAGTCAGAACCGAGGAAACTACAATTATCGGCCGTCCAACCAAAATGGGAGTTCCAACAGAAATTGGAATGCCACCTCTAGCAACTAAAATTACAACAACAAAGCAAGACAAAACTACTCTGGGCAGTGGAGACCATCTGCACCTGCCCCATGCATTCTTTGCAATAGCAGGGATCACCCAACAAGCAAATGTCCATCCAAACAACCCTGCACTCATTGATGTCATTGCTTCAAGCAGAACCTTCGAACTCGAACCTTGCCAACAGTGAGACCTCCCAGATGGGATCTCTACGCAAGCTCAATGCTGTCAAAGGAGAAATGTATGAGCACCCACACAAGAAGGCTTTGCAATACATCGACATCACTATTAATGGGTTCTCTTCCCAAGCATTGTTAGATTCCGGAGCGACAGACAATTTTATTGCCCCAGATGAAGCTAGACGTGTGGGTCTAAACTTAGAAGGAGATATGGGTAAGTTGAAAGCTGTCAACTTTGAGGCAATCTCTATTAATGGTATGGCTATAGCTGTGCCACTACAGGTTGGTCCATGGGAAGGAAGATCAAACTTCTTGGCCGTCCCACTTGATGATTTTAAGGTGATTCTTGGCCAAGAATTCTTTCGAGGAGTTGCAGTAGAACCACTACCTTTCATGGACTCCTTGGGGTTTTTTGGACTCAGGCTACGCATTGTACCAACCTCAATTCGACCCACAACTCATGATAGAATATTGTCAGCGCTCCAAGTCAAGAGAGGCTTGGCCAAAGGAGAAGATACATACTTAGCTGTGGCAAAGCTAGAGATGGAAGATGATACTAGCAAAATCCCTGAGGAAGTTGCCCAAGTTATTGCTGACTTCAACGAAGTGATGCCGAATGAATTGCCAAAGAATCTACCTCCCAGAAGGCTCATTGATCACGAAATTGAGTTAGTGCCTGGTGCCAAGCCACCCGCACGTAGTCCATACCGCATGAGCCTTCCAGAGTTGACCGAATTGAGAAAACAACTAGATGGCTTGTTGGAGTCGGGTTTCATTCGACCCTCTAAAATACCTTATGGGGCACCTGTTCTTTTTCAGCGGAAATAAGATGGCAGTCTTCACCTTTGTGTTGATTATAGAGCCTTGAACAAGTCACTATAAAGAACAAATACCCGCTACCGCTCATTGCAGACTTATTCGACCAACTTGGATCCGCCAGATACTTCACAAAACTCGACTTGAGATCAGGTTACCATCAGGTTCGCATTGCTGCTGGTGATGAACCCAAAACTGATTGTTCTACTAGATATGGGTCATATGAGTTCCTAGCAATGCTCTTCAGCTTGACCAATGCTCCAGCTACGTTTTGCACCCTTATGAATGGCCTATTCTGTCACCTTCTGGATAAGTCTGTGGTTGTCTATCTTGATGATATTATGGTTTATAGTGGGACTATAGAAGAACACCTACATCATTTGCGATAAGTGTTCCAAATCCTTAGGGATAATCATCTATTTGTCAAGAAGGAGAAGTGCTCATTCAGCCAGACCCAGATCAATTTCTTGGGTCATGTTATTGGCAGTGGCAAGATTCGGATGGACATGGAGAAAGTCAAGGCAATCCATGATTGGAACATTCCTATGAACGTGTCTCAAATACGTTCTTTCCTTGGACTCGCAAATTATTATCTATCGTCGCTTCATAAAGGACTACTCTAAGAGAGTTGTTGTATTGACAAATCTGTTGAAATAAGAGCGAACATGGGAATGAGATAGGCAGTGTGAAGATTCATTCCAAGACTTGAAACTGGTCGTGATGAAAGATCCAGTATTGGCCTTGCCAGACATCACCAAGCCCTTTGAAGTACAAACAGATGCATCTGATTATGCCTTAGGGGGAGTTTTGCTTCAAGATGGTCACCCGGTAGCATATGAAAGTCGAAAGTTGAATGATACAGAGTCTCGTTACTCAGCTCAGGAAAAGGAATTGCTAGCCATTTTTACGGGTGTGGAGACACTACCTCTTGGATCTCAAGTCCTTGTTAAAACAGATAATGCTGCAGCAAGCCATTTCCATACTCAGAAGATGCTAACCTCCAAGCAATCTCGATGACAGGAAAAATTAGCAGAATTTGACTTAGTATTGGAATACAAGCTAGGGCGTACTAACAATATAACTGATGCACTCAGTAGAAGGGCAGACCTTGCAGTGCTAGCCCATACCGGTCCGAGTCACACCATCTTGGAGAAGATCAAAGCAGGCCTACAGACAGACCCACAAGCGACGACGATTACAGAGTTGATCAAGTAGGGCAAAACTCGACGGTTCTGGATAAAAGATGGATCAATACTCACAACTGGTAATCGCCTCAATGTTCCAAGAACTTCTAGTCTGAGGAAAGAACTTTTGAGAGAATTCCATGACACCCATTGGGCGGGACATCTAGGTTGGAGACGAACACCTGCATTACTAGAAAGGGGGTACTATTGGTCGTAGATACATGAGGATGCAATGGCCTATGTTCGCACATGTCTTATTTGCCAGCAAGATAAGGTTGAAAGAGATTGACTAGTAGGTTTACTAGAGAACTTGCCTGTTCCAACTCGTCCTTGGGAAAGTGTTTCCAAGGACTTCATTACTGGGTTACCGAAGGTAGAGGACTTCAGGTGTATCCTTGTAGTTGTTGACCGATTCTCAAAGTATGTGACCTTTGTGCCGACCGGACTTACTTGCACAGCCAAAGATACGACACAATTGTTCCTCAAGCATGTAGTGAAGTATTGGGGACTGCCCGAAAATATTGTTAGCGACTGTGATGCTCGCTTCACAGGAAAGTTCTGGAAGGAGTTGTTCAAGCTCTTGGGATCCAAACTTAATATGTCGACAAGCCAACATCCCCAATCTGACTGACAGACTGAGCACTTTAACTCTATGCTCGAAGAATACCTTCGTCATTTTGTAAGTGCAAATCAGAAAAATTGGGTGGGACTACTTGATGTTGCACAATTCTATTTCAAGTTACAAAAAAGCTCAGCTACTCACTCTAGCCCCTTTCAGTTAGTCACTGGTCAACAACCATTGACACCACATACAGTGCTTACTGGGTACCAAGGACCCAACCCAAGAGCTCTTGAATTTGTCAAAGACTGGCAGAAAAACATTGAAGTTGCTCGAGCCTATCTTGAGAAAGCCTCCTGTCACATGAAGAAATGGGCCGACAAGAAACGACGGATTGATCTTTTTGAAGTCGGGGACTTGGTATTGGTGAAGCTAGATATGTTCAACAAGTATAAACGGACAGCTAGAGCACATAACAATCTGTTTCGCAAGTATGAGGGACCGGTACAGATTATTGAGAAAGTGGGCAAAGTCGCCTATCGCGTCAAGTTACCACATTGGCTCCGTTTCACCCATCCTGTTTTCCATGCAAGTAACTTGAAGTCCTACCATGCGGATGCCATTGATCCCACAAGAAATGTATTTGCGCGAACATTACCTAAGCATCCTACTAAGCCAGATCGAGAAGTGGAAGAAATCTTAGCTGACCGCCTCATCAACAACACAGGCCCAGGTAGCGAGCATTTGGTCAAGTGGCAGGATGAGCCTTCTTCGGAAATCAGTTGGGAGCCAGTCGAGCATCTGTTGCCTTACCTCTCAAAGCTGGAAGAGTACTTGGAAAAGTTCACTGCGAGAGCGTCAGCGAATTGAGTGTGGGAGAATGTCAGGACTAGTACTGTTGGTCAGGGAAATCAATGCAGAGGCCTTTCAAGACTTTCCTAATGGTCTCAAAACTCAATGTTCCCTTTTGAAAAGTGCCCAAATGCTTAGCATCTATATTATAGGGGGAAGGTTTGAGCTCTTGACTGTGAGAACGTGTTGCCTCCATTGCATAGTCGGGCCAGACTGTACCGCTAGCATTTTTATTGTTTTCTTTGCCTTGCGTTTCAACTTCAAACTTGTATTTCCATCGATCGTTAGCATCGAACTAGTCTTCAGCAATGTCCTTTCGAACGTTCCTCCCCATTGTAATCTTTTGAATGTTAATGAAAGTTTTTGCTGACTATTGTGCATCGTTATATTGTCTACAGATTGATATTGTGCATTCTCAAGCTAATATTTGTGCTCGTTGAAGTAACTATTCATAGGCTTACTAGTGAATTGGATAGCTAGTGCTGCACGGATTGCTAGTCCGTGACAACGGTGTTGGACCTCCCTCGTGCTCTCTAGAATTAGGGGGGCTTAATATTTCTTTTGCCAAACCCATTATCTCATCCATAAAAGCAAATTTTAATCCATCCCATCATCCCATCCCATCCATCATCTCATTATCCCATCCCCATCCATCATCTCATCATCCCATCCATCATCTCATTATTTCATCATCCCTAATGTTGTTTGCGTGTCCCTGTGTTTTTTTTTTCAAGTTTTGCCACGTCATCAACCTGCATGCGCCTTGTACCATCCAGACATGGAACAGGCAGTGTAGACCAAACAACGTAGAATTGTTGATAAATAAATAATGAATTAAAAAAAAATCATAGGTAAGAACTCTTCACTTCAGTAGCAGACTCATTGAGATGTTTGGGCTTTGGACCCTATGAAGTTAAACATAACTTTTCTAGGAGATAAAGTGTTTGATTTATGGGTGTTTCATGGATAAAGAAAACCTTTCTTCAAAAACTGAGTTTTTTAAGCGTTAGATTTTTTAGCATTTCCGCCGGTGAAGTGTTTTTTCGCTTGAAGCAGGAAAACTTTCTTTAGGCTCCCCTGAGAAAGCTTTTTCCTGTCCTATCTTTTCACTCATCGACGACTCTATGCTCGACTAAAAAACCCTCAAAAGACTCAACGTCTGAACATTCGAAGCCTCTTTGAATATATTCCTCCTTTCCTCAACAATTCCTCTACAAAATAGAAATGTTCTCTTTATTGAAATTTTTTCATTGGTGCAATCAAACAGTGAAAGAAAACAGTATTTTCTTTGAAAATTCTTCCAAAAATCAATCACAATTTTTTTTTCCAAGTTTAGTTTAAATGCAAATTAACAAAGTAGAATATACCAGAGGTTTTATAGAGAGATATCGTAGGCATTGTTAACAACAAAATATTATATTGCAGTAAATTTCTCTTAACAAGAGTTTTATGTTTCTAGAAACTTAGGAGGGATATTGGGAGGGATCATCAAGATCAAGAGCAATGCGGATCAATGGGGAATTCAGAATTATCAACAAGAACACGTCATATAGCTACTGAGCCGGTTTTGTTAATATACTCATCAGAATTCCTATCAAATCTTGTCCAAGCTTTTGTGTAACACCATTGAAGATCAAGACTTCATTGCCTCACACTTAATCATGCCAAAACCAACCTTTCTGTCCTTGCTATCTTCCATTACAATAAAAGCAACGGAAGCTTTGTTTGTAATAACAAACACTTAATCTTCTTGGATCATAACAAAAGTAAATTTTCGATGGCAGAAAATTATAATTTAGAGCTCGTCATTTGATTACATGGGAAGTTGGTAATGGCTTAATCTTCATTCGTCAATGAATAGTTATGAGATTTGCAATCCATACACACAAGAGATACTCATCTGGTTTTCGTGGAATGTCTGGTTTTTCATGTTGAAATTAATTTGCAATTCTCATATGTGATCATTCTGGAGAACATATCTAAAGTTATAGAGATAGTTAATGTATTTGGTTTTCCATGATGTCTCTTCATCTCTCAAGGTGACTCTCCATATCTCAAGCTACATAGTTCTAGGAATAATTAAAGTAGATTGTTCTAGTTCTTGTATTGATCTCATTATAAATAGATGTAATCATATATGCATGTTATGTAAGCCTCAAAAACACTATCTAAGAAATTCTGAAATTCTACTATACCCAACAGTCTCAAATCTGCAGGAGCAGCAACACTGCAAACTTCCAATTATTCTAGCCACTCTTCCACTATACCCAACAAATTTGGTATCAGAGCTTGGTTATTCTCAGCCCTTGTTTCACTCTAATTTCATCACTTGACCTCTCTTATTCATATACAATGGCATCTACAATAGTTCCTACAATGTTTGCCTATTCAACAAATCAAGTTCCAATATTTGATGGAGAGCATTATGACTATTGGAGCAGCCAAATGAAAGTCATTTTTATCTCCCAAGATCTGTGGGAAGTCGTGGAGGACACATATGAAGAACCACCAGAAGGAGGTAGCTCTACTGGCTGGACAGAGGCAAAGCAGAAGTTATACAAAGAAAATGTGAAGAAAGATGCAAGTGCACTGAGATTTATTCAGCAAGGTGTAAGCAAGTCCATCTAGCCTCGTATTTTTGGCGCAAACAAAGCCAAGCAAGCGTGGATATATTCTGAAAAATGAATTTCAAGGGAATGACAGAGTTATCACTCTAAAACTACAATCACTCTGGAGGGAATTCGACAATATGGGTATGAAAGAAAGTGAAGGTGTTCAAGAGTTCCTCTCTAAAGTAGCTGAAACTGTGAACCAAATTCGGAGCTGTGGAGACACCATTGAGGACAAGAAGATTGTGCAAAAAGTTCTTCGTAGTCTTCCACCAAAGTTTGATCATGTTGTTGTAGCCATTGAAGAATCAAAGATCTATCTACTTACATCTTGCATGAACTAATGAGTTCTCTCCAAACACATGAGCAAAGAATTAACAGGTCTTCAAGTCAACCTTTGGAGCAAGCATTTCAATCCAAGATTAATTTCTCAAACAAGAGGATCACAAGAGGAGAACAAGGCAAACGTGGTGGTTTTCACCAAAAGTTCGGGAAAGGACAGCAAGCTCAAAATGAAGACGTCGGAAAAGGAAAGGAAAGAAGAGGAAATTGGCAGCAAAAATCTAGTAATTCTTTTCCTCCTTGCCGAATTTGCAAAAGGACCAATCATGAGAGCAAAGATTGCCGATATAGGTGCAAAAGGTGCAAAATTTCCAATCATTCTCAAAGGGACTGTTGGTTCCAAGAGAAAAAAGAAAAGGATGAAGCCAATTTCACACAAGATGAAGGTGATCAACTCTTCTCTTGTATGAGCATACAAAATGAATCTCACAATACATGGTACTTGGACAGTGGTTGCAGTAACCACATGACAGGAAATCGGGAGATCTTTGTGGAGCTTGATCAAAATTTCACCTCTCAAGTGAAGCTTGGAGATGGAAAGCTTCAAAGTGCTGAATGCAAGGGAGTCATTGTTGTCCACACAAAAGGAGGTGACAAAAAACTCATTGGTGATGTTCTTTATGTTCCAAAACTGTCTCAAAACCTCTTAAGTGTTGGACAACTATTACAAAAAGGTTATTCAGTGTTTTTTGATGAAGGCACATGCATAATTTTTGATAAGAAAAACAATCTCATGGTGGCTACAGTTGAGATGAGCAGAAACAAGGTTTTCCCTCTCATTATGCGACAAGTTGAGAAAGTTGGTTCAACTGAAGTTTTGACTCAACTATGTTATGGCATTTGAGATATGGCCACCTAAATTATAAGGGGCTGCACCTATTGAAGCAAAAGAATATGGTGGTTGGACTTCCATTTATTGAAATGAACAATAAAATATGCGAGGGGTGCATTTATGGGAAGATGCATAGGCTTCCTTTTCCTAAAACATCTTGGAGATCAAAAGCTCCATTAGAATTGGTACACTCGGACATTTGTGGACCTTCAAGAACCCCATCTCTTAACAGTAAGAGATACTTTATTCTCTTTATTGATGATTATACTAGAATGATGTGGATTTTCTTTCTCAACCAAAAGTCCGAAGCTTTCTCAGCCTTTCTACAGTTCAAAGCTCTTGCAGAAAAACAAAGTAGGCAAGAAATTAATCCCTACGGACTGATCGTGGAGGATAATATATCTATGGTCCTTTTATGGAGTATTGCAAGAAAAATGGCATTCAAAGACAACTTACAATTAGAAGAAGTCCCCAGCAAAATGGAGTTGCTGAAAGGAAGAACCGAACCATTGTTGAAATGGCTCGAAGTATGCTCAAAGGCAAAGGACTTCCGAACAAATTTTGGGCTGAAGCAGTCAATACAGCGATCTATATTCTTAATAGATCACCAACAAAGGCGGTGCGCGACAAGACACCATTTGAAGCATGGAGCAAAAGGAAGCCAGTCATTGATCATTTAAAAGTTTTTGGCTGCATCGCCTACTCTCTAGTTCCATCACAAGAAAGAGAGAAATTTGATGGGAAAGGCGAGAAATATATTTTCATTGGCTACAGCAACGAGTCCAAAGGATATCAGCTCTTTAATCCGAGATCTAACAAGCTAATAGTTTCAAGAGACGTATTGTTTAATGAATTGGCAGCATGGAGTTGGGAAGAAAGCTCATCTAAAGCACCTACTGTGACTGATTTTCTGGAACCATGGACAAGCCAAGAAGGATCCCATTCCTATCAATCTGATCCAAGTGAATGTTCAACTCCAACAAGGCCACAAAATTCTGGATCTTCAAGTCAAGATAGTCCAGATTCAGCACCAGGAAAAATGCGCTCTTTAACGGACATTTATGAGTCATGTGACTTTGCTTTCTTCTCTTGTGAGCCACAAAAATTTCAGGAAGCTGTCAAAGAAGATGTATGGAGTAAAGCCATGGATGATGACATTGCAATCATTGAAAAAAACAAGACTTGGAAGCTTGTAGATCTTCCAAAAGAAAAAGAGGTGATTGGCTTGAAATGGGTCTTCAAAACTAAGTTCAATGAAGATGGCTCTATTCAAAAGCACAAGGCAAGATTGGTTGCAAAGGGCTATTCTCAACAACCTGGAATTGACTTCAATGAAACCTTTGCACCGGTTGCTCGTATGGAGACTATCCGGTTTGTTCTTGCATTAGCTGCCCAATTGAAGTTAAAGGTGTATCAATTGGATGTCAAGTCAGCATTTCTTAATGGAGAACTTGAAGAGGAAGTTTATGTGGAGCAACCACAAGGCTATGAAGTGCAAGGAAAAGAAGACAAAGTCTATCGACTTCATAAGGCGCTATATGGGCTAAAGCAAGCTCCAAGAGCTTGGAACAGTAAAATTGACGGATATTTTAGCCAAAATGGATTCCATAGAAGTCCAAGTGAGCCATCACTCTATATAAAGAAAGAAGGTATGACTGATTTTCTCATCGTATGCCTTTATGTTGATGATTTAATTTATATGGGCACAAGCACAAAGATGGTTGAAGATTTCAAGAACATGATGCAAGTTTTTGAAATGACTGACTTGGGTCTCATGAAATATTTTCTTGGAATCCAAGTGAGGCAATCGGAAGGAGAGATTTTTATCTCTCAAGAAAAATATGTTGATGACTTATTAAAGAAATTTAGAATGGACAAATGTAAGCCGGTGTCTACGCCTATGGCTTTGAATGAGAAGTTGCAGCAAAATGATGGAGCAAAGAAGGTTGATTCAAAGATTTACAGAAGTCTGGTTGGTTCCTTAATTTATCTCACAAATACGAGGCCAGATATTGTTCACTCGGTGAGTATGGTGTCAAGGTTCATGAACGAGCCAAGTAAACTACATTTTGCAGCAGCTAAAAGAATCCTAAGATATCTTCTAGGTACGAAGAAGCACGGTCTCTCATACAAGAAAGAAGATAACAACAAGTTAATGGGATTTACGGATAGTGACTGGGCTGGTTATTTGGATGACCGGAAAAGTACTTCAGCTTACTTGTTTTGTCTTGGAACAAAAGCAATTTCATGGAGCTCAAAGAAGCAAAGAACCGTGGCATTATCCTCAGCTGAAGCGGAGTATATTTCAGCCACAGAAGCAGCTTGTGAAGCAGTTTGGTTGAGACGAATTCTTGCTGATTTACAAGATGTGCAACAGCAGTCCACAGTCATAAAATGTGACAATATGTCTGCCATTGCAATGACTAAAAACCCGGTGTTTCATGCACGTACAAAGCATATCGAGTTGCGACACCATTTCATCAGAGATTTAGTAAGCATGGGAGAAATTTACTTGGAGTTTATCAACACTAATGATCAGCCAGCAGACATGCTTACTAAAGCCATCACATATGAAAATTTTGAGAAGTTTAAAAAGGAGCTGAAAATTACAAATTAAGAGGGGGTGTTGAAATTAATTTGCAATTCTCATATGTGATCATTCTGGAGATTAAAGTAGTTTGTTCTAGGAATAATTAAAGTAGATTGTTCTAGTTCTTGTATTGATCTCATTATAAATAGATGTAATCATATATGCATGTTATGTAAGCCTCAAAAACACTATCTAAGAAATTCTGAAATTCTACTATACCCAACAGTCTCAAATCTGCAGGAGTAGCAGCACTGCAAACTTCCAATTATTCTAGCCACTCTTCCACTATACCCAACATTTCATGGGTTTGGCTTTGATCGTTTAAAGGATGAATATAAGGTTTTGAATGGTTGTGGTGATAAATGTCTAATCTACACTTTGGGTCCTAATTCTTGGAGGGACATTTCATCTACATGCAATAGTACACTTACAAGTATAAGTGCAAAATGGTACCATTCTTATCAAGTACATCTTCTTTTAAATTGACCCCCTTTACTGGTTAGATCATGATGATAATAAGATTTTGTCGTTTGATCTCCGCCACAAAAAGTTGGAAGTTATTTCAGATCCCTCCTAACATCTTCATCAACCATCTTGTCTTTACCGTGGTTAGACATACTATAAAGTATTATGTTGTTAATCACGTAGGGAATTTCATGTCTCTGAAAACAATGATGTCACCCGGTGTATATGAAAAACATTTTTTATTTTTTATTTGAAAAGCAAGTTGAGTTTTTAAGAATAACCTAGATTGTCTCAAACTGAGGACATGGAAACAAACCAATACAGTCCTAACCACTAGACCATAATACCATTGGCAAGATATAGGAAACTTGGCGAAGAGGGGATGCCTTTCTATACACAATCTTTTCCTCATTAATAACATATAAGTTGAAGTATGCTGCAAATTTTGCTTTTCTGTAGACATGTTTGACCTTTCAAGGCCTTTGTAACAATTTGACAATATTTCTCGGTCTAGCAAGTAGCAATTAACTTCTGCAGTTAATTGAGTGAGTATGCTTGAGAACTTCAAGCAGGGCCTTCTGTTCTTCCTAAACCAAAACCCCCTTTAGATACCTTTCTTTATAAATCCTCATTGTAAATCTGTCTTTGATTTTAACAACTAAAATTAATTCAGCCGATACAAAGTGTATAACGATCATATTTTCAGGCTGAAGTGAGGACAAGGATACAAGCTTGAGTAGTAGGAAAGAAGGAAATGGAGAAATAAACAATTATCCTTTGAATGATGAACTTGTCTGCTGCTTGATCTAATACTTTGCAGACTATCTCTTGAGGGAAACATTACATTTTCCAAAAATACTTCAAATCATCAATAGAGAAAGCTTGCAAACCGATTCAACCGGATAACATTTTGAATGATGACTAGGAGGATTTCAAAGTTTTTTTTTTTTTTTTTCTCAAAGGAAAGCAAAGTTTTTATAGGATCTCAGAACCCACTAAAAATGCCGTAAGCTGGGTTTGAACTCATGACCTAGTGATATCATCCGTCAAGCACTAACCATTGAGCTGTCATACCATTGGCGGAATTCAAAGTATTTAACACAATTAGGCTCTCTTATCCAAACATTATAGAGTCAAAACATTTGAGAGGGTTTCAGGTCTTACTAGAATTACAGAACAGGTTTGCTGCTGATTACAACATCGAAAAGCTTGTTGAACCAATTTTCCTTCAACAACGTCCTTCTCGCATTGTCAAACTAGTTCATCACTACATCCATGAATCCATAGGATTTTAAGATAAGTGAGATGTCACCTTCTAGCAACACTTTCTGATTCTTATAACCATCAATCATAAGGCTCTGAAACTATATCAGAGTATCTATCGAATCAGGCAAGTCCATCTCATCTACCGATCGACTCCTGATTCTGAGAGATTGAAGCACAGGAGCGTGTTTTACACCCTCTGGACATGTCCCCTTGGGCAATGAATACAATGAAAGTCCTACAAAGGACAACTGGGTGCTCAAAATCTTCCGTTGAGAATTCCATCTGAGGAGGGCAATTCATGATACTCCGAGTAACAAGAGCACTCTTCTCCAATTCACACTACACCAAATTGACATTTTTGTAACAACTTTCGCACACACAGTATTATTTCAATACAATTCTATTATGTAAACCTTATTCTTTACAGAGTAACAAATTGATATTACAATATAATAATATTTCAATACATGTAAACAAGCTGGTACTTAACATGATACAACATCTGCATTCAAGTTTGATGTTGAAGTTTGTGTATTGTTACTCTTCTTAGCCTATTTGTTAATTTTGGTTTACTTTTATTAACGGTTGTTTTGGTAATGCTAACACGAAATAATGCTAACAAAGGCATGTCATTTGTGCATGAAAACAGAAGACACCATTGAATACAAATGCTTGAGTGATATATTGTCTAAACTTAATGGGTGTTATGTGACTGTTTCGGGTTAATGTTTTTGTTTTTTTTTATTCTTCTCCAAATTCATGTATCTTCTTTGGATTCCTTACTGCTAGTCAAGAAACTGGGATAAACAAATTCCCAATTCTAGCTGGCCTGGGAAAGGGAGCGAGGTTGCTGTCTGGGGGCGAATGTACAATTTTGCCCCCCCCCCCTCTTTAACCACTTTTTTGGAAAAAATTGTTTAAAGAGGGGGGACAAAAGTGTATCTTTGCCGCCCCCGGCAGTCAACCAGGAAGCTGGGCCCAGACCAGCAAGAATATTACACGCTTATAAGTTATAACGGTATGATGTATTGTAAGCAAGTGATGAACCTAATTATATAAGTTTGTTCTTTATTTCTGTTAGACTGCTCTGATATCTCATACCCAGACATTCATGAGATAATGTTTTTCTTCTTTGTATCTCTAGGCATGCATGTATGCTTATTCCTGAATGTTTACTATCTTGATTGTTGAAAGCTATCATTTCGAATTTTCAGTTTTATAAACCTTTTGGTTTGTGTTCTTATGTTCGTTTGAGTGTTTGTGGAATGCCAAGACTGTAAACAAGTTTCACTTGTACGTACATAGGTGAAAAATCGTCAAGGTAAGTGATGACTTGAAAATTCTCTGTTGCCACAAGTACATTGTTCACCAAACAAGCTTGAATTGATTATTGTCTGTAACACGAGAGCTATATATTACCCATTATCAAAATTCGTAAAAAGAACGAAAGCATATAAATTTTGAGCTATGCATTGCAGGCACAGAAAAGTCATAGTAATCTTTTGATTTGCTCATGGTAACTTTTAAGGTTTGTAGGGCTGACATTGTCATTAGGCCATTTGTTATAGTTTATTGAGTGATGCTATGCGGCAAGGAAACGGCCGAGGGAGGGGGGGGGGGGGGGGGGGGGGGTTTGACCCCTCATCCCTCAAGATTCACATGGGCACGCGTCTCAAGGGGGATGGAGGGTCACACCCCCCTCCCTCGCCTTTCCTCACCATTTAGAATCACAATAGTTTATTACATTAGGAGTCATCGTTTATTGCCCTTGGTGGTGTCTCCTTGGGTTTTATTTATTATGAGAAGGTCTACCATAACTGATGAGCTAACACCTTAACGAACCTACAAGAATCAGATTTTTTATTTAGTATAGGAGAATCAATTGTTAAATAAAGAACCTTGACATAGAAATCTTGTTATTTAGTTGGTAGATGAGGATTGTTGTCATGCCATCGCATAAATTTCACGAGAAATATCAAGACTTTTTTTATGCACCTTCGTTTTCACGAGTATACTTATACCAGTTGCAACATTAATACAAACGAAAATTTTGATGCAAATGTCTGTAATTTTCAGGATGCAATAACTGTTGAGCAATCTCAGTAAAGCAATCAATCACATGTAAGCACAGAGTGAAGACAAAGAGCTCGTTTACTAAAACCCTGATGTCTTAAATACAACTTGAGAAAAATTTATGGGGTCAGAATACATAATTTCACAGAGCCATGATTGCTGACAGGTTGGAAGAGTCCAAGGACCGCATCCCCGCCTTTTGAAATTGTTGAAGATAACTAAGAATAGAACTAAGCATAATAATTCAAACTAGACTTCTTTTTCGCTTGTACTTGAATGATCCCTTCGTTAAAGTCCTCATGGATCACCTGGAAATAAAATAATGTTGAAATTGTTGAATTTTGACAAGAACATTATAGTAAACAGACCAATAATTTTAGAATTTAAGTTTGTACAGGAATTTACTATCCTGTATGAAGGAGCATGGAACGTGATTGAAGAATATCCATGTAAATGGCGAAAAAATGGAAGAAGAACATAGGTATTACAAGATTATTGCTAGTGTTGTACTGTGTAATTGATAAGGGTACTTGGACATGCAGGACTGGTGATATAGGTAGGGCAGAAAGAAAACTGATACCTCAGTTGCATCTCGGCGGAGGGCTAGCATGCCAGCCTCTACACAAACAGCTTTAAGCTGGGCCCCATTGAAATCGTCGGTTGAACGAGCAAGCTCTTCAAAATTTACGTCTGGGTGCACATTCATCTTTCTTGAATGGATCTGCAATTACAAGGAGAAGACCATCATAAATAAATTTGAACAATAACACTTCAAGAAAAACAATAAAGTGGGCATTGACAACACAACCTACCTGTAAGATTCGAGCTCTAGCTTCTTCTGTAGGATGGGGGAACTCGATCTTACGATCTAAACGACCTGAACGCATGAGTGCAGGATCAAGGATATCTGCTCGGTTTGTTGCTGCTATTACCTGCATATGATTAATCAAAACAAAGCTTAATCACCATTACTTCATGTCATAACACATGCAAGGCACGACTCGTTCTAATCTCTACAGATCACAAGAGGACCTCCAAACGTATCTGCATTATTTCAATTGCAGTACCAAAACCCAGTATTTCATGGATTTCAGGATTATACAATGCATAAAAAATTTCGAGAATGCCAACCTTGATACGATCATCACTGCTAAACCCATCAAGTTGATTGAGCAATTCCAACATAGTTCTCTGAACCTCCCTATCTCCACTCACTTCACTGCAAAGTGCAAGGTTGAGGCAATTATAGAGAAGGCTAAGAACAGATAAATCAGTTCGTGGTAAACTTGTACTTCAAATAATTGGTACTTCAACATATCTATATTACAGATCAGAATGGTGTTGAAGGTTGGAGATAAAAGGACGGCTAAGATTTACCTAAATATAAGAATCTAACGGATCGAACTTAAAACACTAAGAGATAAGTTTTTTATTGTTGAGATTCGTTTAATCTAATGGTTGAGACTTAAAGTTAGCCTTTATGTCTTACCTTTAATCAATCCCCTAGAAGAGTGCATGGGTTCGATTCTCATACCCAACATTTTGATATTTATTTATTTATTTTGATATTTAAACTAGAATAAACTCTATTTATTATCTTAAATTTTTATCGTGCCAAAGGTACACGGAATACCTAGTCATTAACAAAATCCATCAAATTATCGACACAATTTCAACAAGAACTGGAATAACAAATTCTGAAAAGACTTTTCCAAAATCAATGAATATATTGCACAGATAATGAGGTAACCTACATATTACACATGGGTTGTGAAGAACCTTAAACCTAACAAGAAAGTTTCATCTTTGCAGGTTGTAAACAAAGTATTAAACAGAACAAGAAAGTTCGGTCAGCAATATACAAGATAAGCCGCACCTAGAAACCTTTCCCTTTTTTCCTTTCTTGACAAAATTCAAGAGCTATCTCTCATTGGGCATAAGAATGAAAAGGTAGAAACAAGGTACCTATCAAATCGCTTTGTACCAATTGCATCAATTTCGTCAATGAAAATGATGCAGGGAGATTTTTCCTTTGCAAGCTGAAATGCATCACGAACAAGCTTTGCTCCATCTCCAATGAACATCTAATTTCATATTGGGTAGATTATTATAAAAAATGTATTCTTGAACAACAATGTCAACTCACGAAACTATATAATCTTAATCTGGAAGAGAACTACATTTCCAAACAATAGAACATATGACATGCTTATGCATAATTGGGCAGGTCACACAATAAGAAAACCAATTCATCATTTATCATTATCAATAGCACTCAATATGAAAAAAGATCACAAGAGCTTTTCTACAAGATCCGTTACAATTTCCTCAAATGATACTAGTTTACCACCAAGTTCAGAAAATTCAGCGATTCAAGGCAGAAAGTTAAGTTAACGGGAAAGGTAACTGAAGTATACCAAAGAGAAAAGAATAAATCCCGTGATACACCCCAAAACCCAAACAGAAGAAGCAATTAGTGAAGCAGTTCTACCATTATTTTAGTAATGGAGTTACTCTCAAATTAGTTAGGAGACGAGAAAAAGATAGCAAGTGTATATGTATGACATCAGGAAGGGGTAAAAAAACTCTCTCAAGAAGCTACTCCTGGGAATGTATACGTTAAGTACAAGAAAATGAGATACAATTAACACTTTTGCACCGACAATGAACCAAGGACTGACTATATGGAACCTTCACCATAGAAGTGATCTCTTTGATTGACAAGTCAATTGATTTTATAGGTTGCTACAGTTCCTAAAAGCCAAAAGCTTATTCAAGGGTTCTTGAATAAGACACACATCCTAACTCTAATTTTTTGACAATTCTCGTTCTAGGGTCTTGAAACATTTCTTTAGACTCTTTAGGTGTTATGGGTGCTTCTGAGACCATTGCTTTAGTCATGTAAAAATTTGAAGACAAAGAGTGACACCTAATGAAAATATACAGTTGATCTCTGTCATCAATAAATAAGTATTTCTAAATATACATGATATATTTTATGAAAATTATATAAGTTATGAACAAAGATATAAATAGTTAGGATTTAGGAATTAGTAATAGAGAATGCAACATCAATATAGAAAGTATCAAGGTTTAAACCAAACCTGCACGAGTTGGGGACCTGCTAGCTTGAGAAAAGTGGCATTAGTCTGTGCTGCACATGCACGAGCCATTAATGTTTTACCAGTCCCAGGAGGTCCATACAAAAGAACTCCTTTTGGAGGGCGAATTCCTAGCTTCTGAAACCTTTCCTGGTGAGTCATAGGAAGAACAATGGCCTCAACAAGTTCTTGGATCTGTATCGAAATAAAAAGAAAAGAGTTCATAATCTAAACCATGGATGCTTAGAAAGGAAATTTTATGAAGCATACCCAACCTGCTTTTCCAATCCTCCAATGTCATTGTAATCTTCGGTTGGCTTTTCATCAACCTCCATAGCCTTTACTCGGGAATCATATTCAGAAGGAAGAGTATCCAAGATTAGGTAGCTGTCCTTGTTCACCCCAACCAAATCACCAGGCTTTAGCTTGTCAGGGTCAACAAGCCCAACAACAGGCAGGAAGATCGTCTGTCATCAAGAGTGAAGTCAAGGAAAATCCATGGTTAAGAAATAATATACTAACATCATAAAGGTTCACCGGACAAATTTTTAACTAGGATCCATAATTTTTTACAAGCAGTTAGAACTATTTGCAGGAAACACAAATAGGCATCAAGATATAGGCACTTGCAATTAAGATGATTTCATTTAACAAGAGATCTTTGGATAAATAAACAAACATCTAATAATCACAACATTTAAAATTTCAAATGTGAGAAAAAATGGTGTGGGATTCGGAAACACTAGTAACAGGATAGTCAATGGAGTAGTTAGATTGGTACCCCAAAACCTGATAATGCAATACTCAATGCAAATATTGCCAGAAAGACGTGTTCGATACATATTTACAGTGTACAATGATTAGCAAACTTCATACTCAAGTCCCCAATAGTTAAAAATCCTGGCGCACAAGCAATAGTTAAAATCCTGGCGCACAAGCAATAGTTAAAATCCTTCATTAACGGTGACTATATGAATGATTTGGTAACATGAACAGATTGATGTTTGCTCAATAAATAATAAACGAAAGTAACGTCAATGCAAAAAAAAAAAATTTCTACAATAATTTGACAACAAAATTAGTAGGCTTACTTGGCGTGTGGATGTTTTTAGAACAACACACTTCCCCTTCCTTTGCGAGTCTAGATCAATATTAGCACCATCCTCTTCAGCCTCATCTTCAGGATTCATTTCCAAAATCTAGAAGACCAAAACATCACCATCAGTATCTCAAATATCTCACATGAACACAATAAAAAAATACATGGCATACAATATAAAGCAAATGGACTTGTTGACATTGCACGAAAAAAATTCCAATATCAATGTATCATTGGGCATATGGGTAAAATATTACTCCTTCGGAGAGGGTTCCTAAGCTTCATTCATCGTCAACATAGTTGCCGCCTTCCTACGGATGGCTTCCAAAGTGTGGGGATTCTAGAGGTGCAAGTTAGCTTTGCCGACTGCCTATGGATGGTTTTCATGAGCGAGTACTCTAGAGGTGCTAAAGATCCATCTTGGGAGGCAGTAATTTATTAGCTAATACATGGAACTTATACATTACAATTGAATTACACTGAAAATGCCACACCCCGTCCAACCCCAAATACACTACCATTAAGACCTCAACTGAGTTCACAGCTCTCTTTTTTGAAGTTGAACCCTGTGATACTCAATTCCTATTTCAATGCAGAAGCTGAGTCTTACACTGATTTGACATGACAATAACACTTGCTGTAGCTATATTTTCTAGGGTTTAGATTTCCGATTTCAAGATCAAAACTTTAACGAAATTTCTCCCCTATTCAACGTATTAGGTCAAAATCAAAGAGGATGAATATGTAAAAAAATCACCTCAACTATGTTCCCGACTAAATAAGGAAGTTGCTTGTTGAGCTTAATCTTTTCCTGATTCTCCTTGATCTTCTCTTTATACGATTCTAACTCAAGATTCGTTCTTTGTAACTCTTCCTGCAAATTTCCACAAAGAAAATCACTAACAAGTACGATTTACGTAAAAATTGAACCACAACCCTAGAAATCGCAAAAAGGTCTCACCTTTAGTATCCGAACTTCGTTGTCGAGAAGGCGAGAAGCCCTGACGATGTCGTCCGTGGACATCGAGGCCAGTTGATCGTCTTCTCCAGAGAGGATGTTGTCCTCCACCATCGCTGAAGTCATTGTTGAGTGATTCAGAATTCGAAAGCGAGACAAGGAGAAGTTGAAGAGATAGATTTGTTGTTGTTTGTTGTTCAAGAGAGACTGTAGTGTGGGTTATTATATGGGCCTAGCCAATTAACTTGATGGAGAAGAAAAGGGGCGTACAAGCCCAATTTAGGAAAGTTTCTTATATGGGCCGTCCTAAGCCCAATTTAAAAAGTATATTTAGTACACTGTACTATATTTGTACTCGATTCATTAATACATTATGACATAAAAACAAACTCATTCTTTGGAAGGATTTATAATTATAAAAATAATATTGATGATACATCAACTAGGTTGTCGACGCGCTCTACGTGCGTGGAGATTCAATATTTTTTTTATTTTATTATAACAATATAATTTTAAGGC
Organism: Berberis thunbergii; assembly: GCA_003290165.1. Lineage (NCBI taxonomy): Eukaryota > Viridiplantae > Streptophyta > Magnoliopsida > Ranunculales > Berberidaceae > Berberis > Berberis thunbergii. The sequence continues at coordinate 325,708 of QNQO01000495.1, forward strand.
TTTATGTATAATTTATAAATAAGTAAATAAGGGACTTCAAATAAATTATGTTAGGAGCATAAGTATAATTAATCAATGTTTTAAATGAGCTGATTTTTATTGTAAAAGTATGAAATATGAAGGGCAAAATGGAAAATTCAAGTTAGATGTGAGGATCTTTTTACAATTTATAAATAATTGGAGTGCTTCAAATAAGTTATATTAATGGCTTAGGTATAATTAATGAATATTTACATGAGATTGGTTTTAATTGTAAATATTTTATATTTGACAGGATAAAATGATAAATTTGTATAATAGTGTTTTCATTTAAATGACATAAACATTCACTTTTTACCCATTTTTTGTTTTTTCTTGTAAATATGAGACAATTAGAAGGGCATTTTGAGCAACCGAAAATCAGATTGATGACATTTTGGACTATTCCTCTACTTTTCAATTGGAAGAGTTGTCACTCTGAGTGTTTATATTTGGATGGTGAAACTCGTTATTCTTGAAGCCAATTGACAATCTTTAGACGAGAGGATGCTGACCTTGAAGCCAATTGATAATTTTGTAGTTTCACCATCCAAATTCCAAAGATCCATAATTTGATACCCTTAGAATATTTAAAATCAATGTGTTTGACATAGTTTTATTTTAACACCTATCTGTTTTCTCCACCTTGTTACTCAAATACCGCAATTATTTGTTGCTTCTCTAGATCTTGAGGAGTTAGAACCATTTGAAAGAAAGTTGAATGGTGGATTCTAACATAAGCCATTGTTGAATTTGATTTAATAAGATGAAGTTTGGCAAAACATATGAATATGCAATTGCAAGAACAATAGAAAGCGTTGCACATGGTTTGAAACAAGAATGCTAACGAAGATTTTGAAGAAATGCAAAACAATCATTCATTTCCAGAGACCACGCTCCATCGATACAAGATGATGGTTGCCTGGGTAAAGCATTTAGTATTAATTTTTTTTTTTTTTGATGGGGTTGTTTTCAATTTTTTTTAATCATGAATCCCAGATTGTGATGGTATTATCTTCTCTGCCCTACTCAACGAGATGTTATCTACCATGCAGTACTTAAATGAGCATGCCAAACAAATTTTGAAATGCATTTAGCTTCATCTTTTTTGAAAAATTTTATGTGATTTATAGGCAAGTTGTGTCACGCCCCGATTTTTACACAACATAAATTAATAGATTGTCTACAAACGAAGGCACGACATGAACAAATTAAATGGTACAGTCATGAGGCAAAAAAATAATATAATAACCTTCATCAAAATTCTTCCTCTCAAAATGAGGTCCACAATTATTAACCCAAGCAACAAAATAAATCATAAAAAAATTACATTAATCAATCCCCAAATAAATCTCTGACTAAAAAATTCGAGCATTAATAACTAATTCCTACATCTGATTACCTGCGAAAAACAATAAACTCAAGATCTAACAAAACGTGCCGAATCCTCAGCTATCGCTACGCAGCTAATACCACCTTTGCGCTCCAATTAACCCTGATAAGTCTCTGGGGCTATGCTAATTAAGAATGCACCCAAATTTGTAAAACAATGCAAAATTCGGGTCAATATATTAATACTGGTGTAAGCAAACTTACAAATTAAGATACAACTACACAATTAAATATCATTTAAATAATATGCATTTCACTTTAAAGAAGACAGATAGTTCTCATCCGGGGATCGAATGAGCTGTTAGTTTCTTCCTTCAATGCTATCCAAATACATGCTAAAATAATCCATGCACATTTTCATGTTATGATCAATTCAAAGTTTTGCTTATTTACCTAGTTCTTAGCTTCTTTTCCACAATCGCACTCTCCTCATGTGCCGAACACACCTCACCAAAGTGTGTCTCCCTTGCCATCGAAGCCACTCGGAGCGTACATGACCCAAGTGGGGTGCCACATCGAGTATCATGTCATCTCACCCGAAGTTTGATACCTGACAAATATTTTCTAAATACTACACGTACTACCGAACTCACATGGAACGACGTACCCGATATACAAGCAAATCTGAATACCAAAATTTTATCACACTTATAAAACAAGTTTGTATACTAAAATAATTCTTTTTTTTAAAAGTTTTTTCAGAGTCGTGGAAAAGAGCATTACTAATCTTAGAAAAAATATTTGCTTCAAAAGTAATTATCAGCCCATATGTCATACCCAGTCATATGACCCACTCCAACTATATTGTACCTTAGGACTTCATAATCAATAGAACTTAACCAAACATATTTCTATTCACAACGCCACTGTTTCTAATCTAATCAATCATCCCACTGTTATGTTAACATTATGCAACACTTTTTACACACACAAAATAAAAATAAAAAAAATTCATCCCTTCTTAGTAAAACTATTGTATTCGTGCCTGCATGTAATGATCAGGGTATTTCCATTCTTATAAAATGTGTTAATGCTAAGTGTATAAAGTAAATGAGCAATTCTAGATGTCGAGGCTTTGGGCGAGGTTTTTGGCGAGGAAGGTGCGTCGCACGCGAGCAGCTGATGTGGAAAAAAAAAAAAATTTGGGAGGGAAATCGAAATTTTGGGGGAGAAGAAGGAGGGAATTACAGAGCTTAAGCCTTCTTCTCCCCATTCCATTTTCAATCCTCCCTGTTTTCTTCCTCTCCCTCTCCCCATTTTCCATCTCTCGACAGGTCTCCCCCTCCCTTTTCCCCAAACGAAGCTCTCCCTCTCCACCTTCATCGTCATCGAATCAAACGAAGGAGAAGAGAAGAAGGTCAAACGAAGCCAGAGAAGAAGCTCCCTCGTCCCTTTCCTCTTTCTCTCACGGCGTTCTCTCTCTCACACCGTTACTTTCTCCCTCCCCCCCCCCCCCCCCCCCAAAGAAAAAAAACGCAGCAGCAGGGATGGTTTCTCCCATTTGGATCGAAATGAAGAAAACCCTTGAGAAGAAGAAAACCCTTGGCAATTATGTATGTATGTTGCATTTGAAAAAACTCTTGTGTTTTTTTGTTTATGTTTGTTGTGTTGTTTACAGATCTAGCAGATTTGGAAGACTTCAAAGCATCAAATGTGTTCTTTCAGCTTCAGTAACCCCTTTTACCCTTTTGTTCTTTCAGCTACATTGCCTTAGGGTTTTGTTTAATTTCATTAAAAATCGAGTCTTTGCAAGTGGGGTGCAATGTGGTATCACTATGAAGGCATCGACTTTCTCTTTGTTATTGTCTTCTGTTGTTGTTGACTTTGCTACTGCTGGGGATTTTGCCCAAAGAAGATGCAGAATTTATTGCTCCTGCTGCTTCTTCTGTTCAATTTCTCTTCATTTAGCTTCGTTGAGTTTGTCTAATTTACTTCATTTTCTGTCGGTGAGGAAGGTAATAGAGATTTCCTCATCTTTGCCCCTTTTAACAGTTCAAGCTTGGTTATTTATTGTGAGTAGGGTCTTCTTGAACTCTGTTTATGTTGTTGCGTTTAGAGTTTGTAGTAATTAGAAGGCACATCATCTTCATCATCTTCAATCGATGGTTTACCAGATAAATTCTTCGACCCTTTCATCATGCAAGGCATGGAGATCGATCTGATTGAACCTGGTCGACTCATTTGCTCCATGAAAGTCCCTCGTCGTTTACTTGTAAGTCAACCAATACCCCCATTTTTTTTTCTTTTTCTAATGTAATTTGAGATTCTGTGATATGGGTTTTGTTGTGTTTGTGATTCTGAGAAATGGGTTGGTTTCTGATTGTTGGATTTGATTAGAACACTGGGAATTTTTTACATGGAGGAGCAACTATATCTCTGGTTGATTTGATTGGGTCAGCTGCAATTTGTACTGCTAGAGTTCCTGACTCTGGTGTTTCTGTTGAAATCAATGTTTCGTATCTGGATTCGGCTTTTCTTGATGTGAGTATTCTCTGGTTTCCTCCAATTTTGATGTTTTGTTTATAGTTTTTGTGTGTTTTTGAAGCTTGAAAAATGATTAGAATTTAGGTGTTTTTGGTTTTGGTATTTATATCGGAAATTTGTGGATTCCTTTAGACTTATTTGGGAAAATTACTAGTGAGTGCTTTTGAAATGTTAGGAAGATATTGTGAGCATTTGAGGCATGAGGGTATTGATGACTAGAGAAAAGTGAAAGGTAGATTGGGCACTAAAATTTGGTCGAATTAAGGTTTGAACTTAATGAATACAACCTAATGTTAAGTGGAATGAGGGTCGCTTTGATATATTGTAAGTATGAGACTGGACTGGTGTGCATTATAATGAGGGTGGAATAGTGTTATGGGTGACCAATCGCTTTGAGAAATTCTTATTTGGGTTGCTATTCGTACTAAATTATTGGATGAATTCAAGTATGTTTAAATATGCATGCACCTAAGCAGCCTTAGAGAATTCCAACTTCGACTTGTTCTTCACAAAACGTTTGTAATCATAAGAGAAAATATTGATGTATAGGGAACGCCAATTCTTTGGTGATCCAAAACACAAATTAACCTTGAATGAGATCGTATCTTGGTCACATGTCCAGTTTAGCACATTAAAGCAATATAATATGCTACCCAGATGCTTAGACCATCAGAAAATAGACTAAAGTTTAACGTCAATCCGTTTGTCCAAGTTATATAAGGACATTATGCTGGAACGCTGGAATCAACATGAAAGCAACTCACAACTGAAAGATTTCAGTAAGAACCAGAAACTTCTATTGGGAATTGTCTTATTCAGATAACTCGAGTTGTCTTAAATGGATAACTTCTTCAATGTTTTCTTAGGTTTCTTGGGACGTAAATGGCAAAATCATGACAGTAACAACGGAAGGCTATTCTTCCACACAAAGATCTCACTCCGTTACTCTGATATCCAGGGTCATTTTATCTACTTCTTTCACAATCTGGATGTCTTTCTCTTCCTTTTACAATAGAAATCTTATCTATTACCCAAGCTATTGCTCAGTTTAAGACTCCAGGTTATGTGTTTATTACACTACACTAGCTATATATGGAGTGATTCTAGAATTTGTTTGTTCCTTTTATTTCTCTTCCTTTTATTTGTTTGTTCTGTAAAGAAACGGTGGGAACATTTTGCCTGTTTTCAATTGAAACTAGAATTTCCTTGGATTATATTCGCTTGTGATAAAATAAATAAAGTTCAGCTCAAGGTAAGGAATCCCTTGACTTCGATGAAAACAAACTTCTCAAATCTATGCTGCATACACGACAGATAACTATGACACTGTCATTGCTTTTCATTTTTTTTGCTGGCAAATATTCCAGCTTCCCTTGTGTAAATGTGCTAACTATTCCTTCTTTTTTTCTTTTATAGCACTCTCCCAAATTGTATAAAACGACATTTTTTGTTTCAAAATAATAAATAAAGTCTCTTCATATTTGCTCCAACTATTAAATGTCTATTTAGAGAAATTTATTTTTGAGTCTAGACATCCTGCTTTCGGCCTCAGTATCTTTATACTCACTTTGTTTATAATATGCAAAACTTATGATGTGATTCATTATTCAGGAAGAAATTGAGATTGAAGCCAATGTTCTGCGTAAAGCAATCGGAGTTGTCAATGTTGAGTTGAGAAAGAAAAAGACAAGTAAAGTTTTTGCTCAAGGACGCCATACCAAATACCTTCCTGCAACCAGTAAATTGTGAAGGAACTGTCATCGAAAGTAAATTTTGAAGGAAATGCTATCCAACTATGCTCAAAGAATGTATTATTGATATCCAGAGGTCAAATAATGTATGTTACCTGTGGCTGTTGCTTGAAAATTCTCTCACAGATTTTGATATTGTGTGGCTTAACTTATGAATTACTCCACTCCAGTGAGTTATATAATATTCTACTTCTACACCGTATATTTGTAGTGATACAGTGTGGAAAATGTAATGGCGCAATCCTAAACTAAATCTAAATTATGTATGAGCTGTTCGATAATGGTTATGTGTTACAGAACTTGAAGTAAAAATTACTTCTTTTGTTAAGTTAAGCTAATCCAAATGCAGTCTGCTCATGGTAAGGGGTGAACAAAAGGGACTAAAACTTGATGGGAGTAATTGTTACCCCCAGTGCGAGCTATTTGATTGAATGTAGATATCCATCTAAAGGCTAGTTTGTATCTATTACCATCACTTAGACTGGGAACTATACGCAGAAACAAATATCGCTAAAAAGAATCAAAAGAACTTTCTATTATCAGGTCAAATAATACTCGCGGCCAGCCCAAGTCAGGCCAGTAACAAAGCTCAGCCTCGTCCTGAAAAGTTTTGAACCAATAGGAGCTGTAACTTAGAGCACCTTCAACTATGAACAAGAAACGTAAAGGCTGTTGTACACAATAAATATAAGAACAAATTTGTTAAGTATTGTTAATAATAGAGACGAGTCGTTGGGAACTGTTAAGAATGTCTGATAAAAAAAACAAGATAGATAAAAGGAAAGAACAATCGAATTGTTATGAAAAAACAACAGTATTCAAATAAAGATGCATCGCAACAGAGACATCTTTAAAATTTTACAAGCTCCAGAGAACATACAGAACAGGATGCCACCCTTAGAAGAAAACCAATCATATGAAACAATGGCATGTCAATCGGAATATTTGTGTAGTCAAAGCAGTGGCAGTGGCAGTGGCAGTGGCATCAGGTTACACAACTGGGGTAATGTACTTTGACGCCGGGCTACATAACTGGGAATTGCTACTCGAAGCAGGCACTAAAATATACATGATGATGGAGAGCAATTGTCAACGTCCTCAGCACAAGAGCAATCCAAAGAGCAGAATGAAATACAAGTAACACCTTGGATTCTTAATTGTAACAGCCTTACCAATTTATAGTGAAGGGAACACATTCTGCTGCCTTTATGAGAAGAGACCATCCTGTGTGACGGAAATGAAAATGTCAGCAATTGACAACCTTGTCTACGAGGAATCAAATACCCAGGGCCAAGGTGTCAAAACAAATAGAACATAGAGGCTCTATGTCTACTGTATGGAACAACCACAGTCCTTTATTTTCTGATGGTCTAAGCATCTGGGTAGCATATTATATTGCTTTAATGTGCTAAACTGGACATGTGACCAAGATACGATCTCATTCAAGGTTAATTTGTGTTTTGGATCACCAAAGAATTGGCGTTCCCTATACATCAATATTTTCTCTTATGATTACAAACGTTTTGTGAAGAACAAGTCGAAGTTGGAATTCTCTAAGGCTGCTTAGGTGCACGCATATTTAAACATACTTGAATTCATCCAATAATTTAGTACGAATAGCAACCCAAATAAGAATTTCTCAAAGCGATCGGTCACCCATAACACTATTCCACCCTCATTATAATGCACACCAGTCCAGTCTCATACTTACAATATATCAAAGCGACCCTCATTCCACTTAACATTAGGTTGTATTCATTAAGTTCAAACCTTAATTCGACCAAATTTTAGTGCCCAATCTACCTTTCACTTTTCTCTAGTCATCAATACCCTCATGCCTCAAATGCTCACAATATCTTCCTAACATTTCAAAAGCACTCACTAGTAATTTTCCCAAATAAGTCTAAAGGAATCCACAAATTTCCGATATAAATACCAAAACCAAAAACACCTAAATTCTAATCATTTTTCAAGCTTCAAAAACACACAAAAACTATAAACAAAACATCAAAATTGGAGGAAACCAGAGAATCCTCACATCAAGAAAAGCCGAATCCAAATACGAAACATTGATTTCAACAGAAACACCAGAGTCAGGAACTCCAGCAGTACAAATTGCAGCTGACCCAATCAAATCAACCAGAGATATAGTTGCTCCTCCATGTAAAAAATTCCCAGTGTTCTAATCAAATCCAACAATCAGAAACCAACCCATTTCTCAGAATCACAAACACAACAAAACCCATATCACAGAATCTCAAATTACATTAGAAAAAGAAAAAAAAAATGGGGGTATTGGTTGACTTACAAGTAAACGACGAGGGACTTTCATGGAGCAAATGAGTCGACCAGGTTCAATCAGATCGATCTCCATGCCTTGCATGATGAAAGGGTCGAAGAATTTATCTGGTAAACCATCGATTGAAGATGATGAAGATGACGTGCCTTCTAATTACTACAAACTCTAAACGCAACAACATAAACAGAGTTCAAGAAGACCCTACTCACAATAAATAACCAAGCTTGAACTGTTAAAAGGGGCAAAGATGAGGAAATCTCTATTACCTTCCTCACCGACAGAAAATGAAGTAAATTAGACAAACTCAACGAAGCTAAATGAAGAGAAATTGAACAGAAGAAGCAGCAGGAGCAATAAATTCTGCATCTTCTTTGGGCAAAATCCCCAGCAGTAGCAGAGTCAACAACAACAGAAGACAATAACAAAGAGAAAGTCGATGCCTTCATAGTGATACCACATTGCACCCCACTTGCAAAGACTCGATTTTTAATGAAATTAAACAAAACCCTAAGGCAATGTAGCTGAAAGAACAAAAGGGTAAAAGGGGTTACTGAAGCTGAAAGAACACATTTGATGCTTCGAAGTCTTCCAAATCTGCTAGATCTGTAAACAACACAACAAACATAAACAAAAAAACACAAGAGTTTTTTCAAATGCAACATACATACATAATTGCCAAGGGTTTTCTTCTTCTCAAGGGTTTTCTTCATTTCGATCCAAATGGGAGAAACCATCCCTGCTGCTGCGTTTTTTTTCTTTGGGGGGGGGGGGGGGGAGGGAGGGAGAAAGTAACGGTGTGAGAGAGAGAACGCCGTAGAGAAAGAGGAAAGGGACGAGGGAGCTTCTTCTCTGGCTTCGTTTGACCTTCTTCTCTTCTCCTTCGTTTGATTCGATGACGATGAAGGTGGAGAGGGAGAGCTTCGTTTGGGGAAAAGGGAGGGGGAGACCTGTCGAGAGATGGAAAATGGGGAGAGGGAGAGGAAGAAAACAAGGAGGATTGAAAATGGAATGGGGAGAAGAACGCTTAAGCTCTGTAATTCCCTCCTTCTTCTCCCCTAAAATTTCGATTTCCCTCGCAATTTTTTTTTTTTTTTCCACATCAGCTGCTCGCGTGCGACGCACCTTCCTCGCCAAAAACCTCGCCCAAAGCCTCGACATCTAGAATTGCTCAAAGTAAATAATGGACTGGGCCAATATATGATCACACCACAAAGCAATCAAATGGACAATTAATAACAAAGCAACCAATGGGCAACTAATGAACCAACCACCAGGGAAACAATGTGTCAGTGTGGTACGAAATTGAGTGCCCATAGGTGCATGTCATCATGTACATGAGGCTTGTCATAAATTGATACCACTTTCTGCATATATTCATGTGAACATATTCACATGATTGAAGCACATTGAGCCCTACAGATATAGTTGCTAAAGTCAAGACTCAATGTATAGTTGCTAACGTGGCATAAAAAATTAAAATAACACAAATAAAAGATGTAAAGGTAAGATGATGTTAGTATGACCATCACTACTTTATAAAAAATATACATGCTTGAAATAGGTAGTAAAGGTAAGATGATGTTAGTATAGATGTAAATCTAGGCTTATTAGTCAGTAGTCTTTGTATGTGGGTGAGATGAAAAGACAATTGGACAAGATTTTGATATTTGTGTGTGTGCGTGGATTTGCAAGAAGAAAAAAACTGAAAGGATGAAAACAGGTTTAACTATGACACTAACTTCTATTTCATCATATGAATGGTAAACAACATAAACAAACAAAAAACAAGGAAATAGGGATATAGAGTTTTTCTCATCGTTTTTGCAAAAATTCCAAAGTTGGAGCAAAAATTCTTCCTCTGTTGCCTCCCTTTTTTTCTACGTAGGTTTTTTTTTCTTCTTTTTCTGCTGTGTGTGTATCAAAGAGAGAAGGAGGTTAGGTTTCTTTTAAAAGAGTTTCAATTAGGGTTCCACTGACTTTAGCTAAACACAATCATCACTCATCTTTTACGCACCACCAACCTAAACCTAGGTCCCAAATTCATATCATAATTTTTTTACATATCTGTAAATATTATCAATTAATAAATATTACTAATTACTAAAATAGTAATATTATATTAGCAAGTAATTTGGTAGGGTATTACAATATACACACCTCAAAAGAATCTGGTCTCGAGATTCGGTTGGATAAGGATTAGGCGAATAATTATGGGTGTATCTGTTTTACTTTGTCCTCTAGCTCCCAGGTGACATTGTTCTCCTTTTTGCTCCACTGAACTTTGACCAAGTTGACTTTCTTACGTCTTAGTTGTTTCACGTCACGATCAATTATCATCACTGGCCCAACTGTATAAGTCAAATCTTCATTAGGTTCAATAGCGGTAAGTTGAACAATCTGAGTTGGGTCTTTCACACATTTCCTCAACATCGAAACATGAAAGACATCATGAATCATCGACAAACTGGGTGGCAATGCAAGTTTGTAAGCTAAGTGACCAACACATCTGACAATCTTGAACGACCCAATATACCGTGGGCTCAACTTTCGTTTCTTATCAAATCTCATCACACCTCTGATATTCACATAATTATTACATAATATACCTCGTAACTTATGTTTATTAGTGTTTCGAATAGTGTATTTTAGTTTAATTATTCTGATTTTTATTTTTGTAGGATTTAGAGTTTAAAAGTCAAAAGTGCATTAGCGTGGCGAATTTTGAAATTCATGGGCAAATTAACGAAGTGGAGCGGGAGACACTCAAGCCAAAGATTAAGAGAACCAAAGAAAAAAATGAAGGAAATTAGTTTTGAATTTTGGTGGTACAAAGAAGTGATATAGATGGACATAGCAAAGTCCATTTTTTCCTTTTATTAAAACATAATCCAAACAAAAGGGGTGAGACCCTTTTTGTTTCCAATTGGATTTGGCTTGGGGATCCACCAACATAGAATGAGTATTTTGGACTGACTAGGCTCCCACCTTTCAAACCATCTACACCCGCGTGTAGCGGGCTACAAGTTTGAGACGAGGGGGTTCAGCGACCATGGTCTGTAAAAGAGCAACGGTCCCATGGTAAGTCGTTGGAATCAGTTCGAGACTAACTAGGCTCCCACCTTTCAGACCATCTACACTCGCATATAGGGGGGCTACAAGTCTGAGGTTGGTGATTCAATGACCATGGTTTGTAGAAGAGCAGTGGTCCCGTGGCGAACCATCGATATCAGTCAAAACTGACTTGGCTCCCACCTTCCAAACCATTTACACCCGCGCAGAGGGGGCTACAGGTCTGGGCTTTGATTAGAAGTTGTCATTGTCGGTTGTCACCGGCTAGGCTTACCTGATCGAGTTCGGTGATTGTTGTTCGCAAAGGGGGCAACGGTCCCTGGCGAGTCATCGTCACTAGACTTAAAAACGCTGATTAGACTCCCACTTCCTAAACCATCGACATCCGCATTGGGCAGACTAGGTGTTGGGATGAACCATAAGTCGTCGTCATTAGCCGAAGCTGGCTAAGCTTACCTGGTTAGGTGAGGGCTATGCCTGCTGAGGTCGTGCAAGCCTATGTCCACAGTCATAATGCATCGTGCGGACGAAATTCTTTTTAAATAAATAGAAGTACCTTAAATTAGATGATGATCTGCAGGTCTGATCCGTGTGTCAGAAGTGACTAAGGTTTATGATGCTCGTGTCAAGCACGTGGTAGGATACCGCTTGAATAGTGGGCTGAGCTCATGGGCCCGTGGGAGAAGAGCTAGGGTTTGTCGTTAGATCAAGACGCTACATGTACAGCGTAGATTGCATGTGGACACGCGTATGGCGTATATCACGAGACGATTGAGTATCAGTTACTCCCCGCAATTAATGGGGTTGCGTGCAACATCATTAATTGGATGAACGTGGTCTTGTGCAGTTTCCTTGGGAACCGTCATCTCCTCATTTCCCATACGATATTCAATGTTGACAGTTAATGCTGAAACACCTGTTTGGTGAACCACTAGGTCTATATAATGGTGTTTTTTCATTGTTGTAGGCGTCATCTTCCACATATCACGTTTCTTCTAATGTTCTTACTTGAAGAACATGTTTTGGATTTTCCAAAGGCTAAAGGGAGATCCCGACTTTGGAGTTTTCGAATGTTCTGACATTTGCATCAATGAGTCATGATAAGACTTGTTGTTATGTGTGGTCACCTGCTCTGAGTGAGTACCTAATTGGTTCGTTGAGACCTTGTAATTTCTTCTCATATTGCAAAGAAGAAGTATAGACTCCCTTCCAAAGGATGAGTCTGTCGTTTATTTGCTCGTGCATCGGTGTTACCTTGTGTCGCTCTGCCCCGCCGGTAGACGCTTCCTACGGCTAGTTTATGGTTGATCGAAGTGTTGAAGATGCGTTGTTGCTTCTGAGGGTGGTATCTCCGAGTTACCCTGAGTATCGTGCATGGGAGAAGTGCCCTCACTTAAAAACACTATGAGACCTTGACTGTGTCGTCATTTGCAGCCATCTTTGTCTATCCTCTTCTACCTCCTTCAGGAGGTCGGATGTTGGATTGAAGATGTCTACAGCTCATTGCATGGTTTGTATTGTCGTTGACGGGTCGCTTATTTGGGGTGATTAGGCGGAACAACTAGCTGTTATTTACTTTCAGCCCCTTTTCGGACATTTGTCCTTGATCTTGGGACATATTTATCGGAAAAGTCGCTGAACAAAGTTTACTTGGGGTACCTTTGTTGTCGCTTCTGAGTCTTCTTATGTAGTCATTATGTTCAAGCTAGTCTTTACTGTATGTCGCATCGAATCTGGATGCTTGTAGTTTGTAATCTTTTGTACCCGCTTTTGAGCGATCGTTGTTGCATCTTTCCAGTAATCAATAGAGTGTATTTGCGTAAAAAAATTTATTTCTTAAATGATTGGAAATCACATATGTTGCTAAGAACTATGACTCTACATTAACTATGGAAAGGAAAATAAACAACTGAAATAGACTAACTGTTGGTGGGGAGAGGTCGATCCGACTCTAAAGTGAATTCGCATGGCCCTAGCTGGATCGTTGGTACCTTCAGTGAACTGCCTCACTTCATTGAGTTTACTGAAGAGTAAACCTTGCGTGGGAGTTTGTTTTCGTACCAACAGTGTGTCGGGGGGTCGTACTTCTGCTTGCATTGACCTCTCCTTTTCCCTTGGTTGAAGAGCGAGTTGCTCCTGTACCGCTTGAATGTCCCCCGTTTCTGAGGTGAGCCACTGATGTTGGGATCTTGTCTCCGCGTAAGTGGAACGACTTTTCCAGTCTCTGAATCTGGCTTCAGTGCAAGTCACTCCGTGGGCTCCAATTAGATTTGGGAACATTCTGTTTGCTTCAGTGCAGCGTAATGGCAACATCGTGTCGTTGGTTGGTCCCTACGTATTGTTCCTTTCGAGTGGTTAGAGGTGTACTTAACGCACTGATGAAGAGTGGAGACTACTGCTTCCATCTGGTAGAGCCATGGTCTTCGCAGGATAAGGTTGTAGGTAAACGACACGTCTACTACCATGAAGTCCAGGAACATGACTTTTCTTAGCTATGGCTCTCCTGCCACTTTTGCTAACCTTGTCTTCCCTATCAGAAATCATTTCTCCCCGTCAATCAGCGGACAGTCTGAGGTCGTCAGATTCTCCTCATTAAGGTCCATACTGTGGAATGCGTTGTAGAACAAGACGTTGAGAGAGCTTCTCGTGTCCACCAGAGCCCACCTCCCACCTTGCAATGGATACCGATATAACGAGAACGTCATTGTGAGGTGTGCAGACACCTTCGAGGTCTTTGTCTATAAAGGTCAAGGTGGGGATGCGGTTTTGCACCCTCAAGTAGTAAATGCGTCTATCCTCATCTGCGGATTGCGTCCGCATTTCCAGTAAAGACCGCTTGTAGGACCTGTTAGACTGGTCTTCATCCGTTTTGACTCCATGGAGGACATAGATTATACCCGGAGTCTCCTTATCGATCTCCTTAATTGTCTCCCCCCTGTCCCTAGGTCGTTCTGGTCACTTCTTAGAACTCAGGAGTTCCATTAGTTTGCCCCTACGGATTCAGTACTCGATCTAGTACCTTATACTTTTTACACTCGGTGTCGTGGTCACCCTCATTGTGGTATGAACAGTACTTGTCTGTTGTCACGTTTGGAGGGGTTTCTGCGCTGCTTCGGGGGCCACTTAGATCTTTCCAGTTTTTCATGTTATTTAGGACTTCGGATAGCTAGAATTAAAGGGGGTCATAGATTTGGATCCAACGTAGTTTGAAGCTTTCTCTGGCAAAGGTCTGACCTGTTGTCATTGCGCTTTTGCTTGCTCCTTTTTTCATCCTCTCGCCTTCTTCCTTCCTTCTTGTCCTTAGGAACGAAAGGCTTATTCTCAACTTTTGTTTCCCTCTTCACGGTTCTCATCTCTTTTAAGGTGATGTACCTCTGGGCACTTTTCAAAGGTTTCGTCATATCCAAAGGGGGTTCCAAGGTGAGGAAATCATAAAGCTTTCCCTCTTTTAGGCCGGCAATAAAAGCCACCACGGTTGCGTCATCGTTGCAGCCGTTAATGAGCGTCAACTCGTCGTTGAAGCACATGACATATTCTCTAGGTGTCTCATTGGATCTCTGCTTCAGAGAGAGCATGTAGTGCGGGCCTTTTCGGAGATGCTGACTCCCGACAAAGCGCGTTAGGAACTCCTTCACCAACATTTTAAATGAGTCAAACGACTTTGGCGGGAGACTATGAAACCATGTTAATGCTGACTTCTTTAGGCTGATAGGAAAAGTTTTGCACATCACCGACTTAGATCCTTCTTTGAGTGTCATTACATGCTGGTAATGGCGTAGGTGGTCAAATGGGTCGGTGGTCCCGTAGTAGAAGTCAAGCTTTGGAGGCGTGAACTTCTTTAGAAGAGCCTCATTCATGATATGGTCCACGAATGGTGGAACAGAGAGACAATATAACACATCCGGGTCTTGTGCCCCTTTGTGGATGGGGTTCTACGGGGCGAGTCTGTCTGCCCTGAAAGTCAGTTCCGCGTTGGCTTCACCGCCTCCTCTGGTCCAATGAGAACTAGCAGAGGCTTGACTCTCCTATGCTTGTTCTTTGTTGCCTTCCAGAGATGGAGGTTTGTGTTGTTATTGATCTCCATTAGCGGGTGGAGGGTTCTACTGTATGAGAACCTCCACTGCTTTGGCGATTTGTTGTATTTCAGACGAAAACACAACAAATCTATCATGGGGTCTGTCGTTGCTGTCGCTGGTGCGAAGGTGTGAGTATGTTGCCCGTGTGTTACCAGCATCGCTGAGAGCGATGGTATAACACCAGTCTGAGCATTTGATGTGTTGTTCTCCATTGCTGCGTGATCTAGTGGTCACCATATCTTTGTATTGTGTAGAGAGATGATGCTAGTAAAAGATTAGGAACTTTGTTGTTCCCACGGACGGTGCCAAGCTGATGCAGTTGTTTTTCGCTCCCTGCTTTGACATTGACTTGCAAACCTGCTAACTTACACAAGGAACTCACGTGAGCCACATACCACTGTTGTGGTGGCCGATGACACTCTGATGCTAAAGTCAAACAAGGATCTGAGGAAAGTGTTATGCTATAAATAGGAAATTTGTAGCATACCTTAGTTTACCAACCTCATGTCTTATTTATAGTGCTAGAGTCCTGGTTCGACCAGGCCTTCGGTGGCGTAGTTTTAGAGATGAAGATTTTCATGGAGATCGGTAGCGGACTAAGGATTTTAGTTAGGGGGGGCGCAATGACAAATAATTATTAGTTGATAATAGTAGTTATCAAGGGCGGAGTCAAAAAAAAATTCTACCCGAACTAGTAACTAATAATAAAATACAACTATCAAAAGTACATAACTTATAACAAATTGAATCCGGTGTAGTCCAATTTTAAGCCAAAATAAGGTCACAATTTCGATAACCTTAGCAAGGACAAATGAGCGTAATAATTAGAATATATAACTAAAATCACAAAATAATCAAGATAAGTATTTAGTTGAGGCTTAAAAATTTTGAAATTTCGAACATAATAAGATCCTAATACAATTTCATAGAAAAATGATTTATGTGAGCCTCAAACTTTGTATGAGTTGGGCTAGTGGTATATATTTTATTAAATTATATAGATATTATTTTAGATATTAATTTTTTTTTTATCTCTTAACCCCTTCTAACCCAGATGTTGTCGGCTGGGATCGACTCCGTGACCTAGTGATACCATCCGCCACTACTCAACCACTGAGCCATTACATCTTTGGCTAGATATTAATTTCAAATATTTTTTTGGAAATTTTATACCACTTGTGGACAAACATTTTTTTTTATGTTTGCAAATATATATAAAATTGCATTGAAAACAAAATAAACTTCTGTGCATATCACAATGACAAAAATAGTAATTGTCAATAGTCATAAATAAAATCATATGTTGCAAGAGGATCGAAAATAAGTTTTTATTAAACTAATTTTTTTAATGTATGCAATTATTAATAAAAATGCATTGAAAATAATAATAAAAAATTTATGCAAGTAAAGTGTATTGAATTCAAATCATTTACATAAATTATTAAACTTCCAACCACTATACCAAGAGAGATATATGTAAATAATTGAATGAACAATAATGATATTATACATTGTATAATTAATTTTTTTTGTAAAGCTAAATATTTATTAAAAGTATTTTTAAAAGTTGAGGGGGGGGGGGGGGGGGAATTAGGAGTTGTGCAGTGGAGGGGAGTTTCCCTGTTAGCCTTGTGTTTCTGGATACGCAGGAGATAGTTCACAATCAGAGATGGAAGTTTCCATGTGTGATACGTACTCTAATATTCGATTCCTAGCTGGAAGCGAAGAGCTGTTGTAATTGTCTGTCCAAAACTGATTATCAAGATACTTGCCTTAGCAGAGTTTACAATATTGAGGATGGTTGTGAGACACGTTGGCTTAGCAAATTGTAAGAATTTAGGTCTGTCTGGCAGACTGCATTGGGTGGGCTTAGAACTGTTTGGGTTGGATTAGTGTTGAGCTTAAGCTAAGGCCTATCATTCCTTGAAATCACACTACACCAAATTGGCACTTTTGTAACATCTCTCAAAACAGTATCATTTTTTAGATGTTACAATTCACCAAACAATTTCAAATCAAAACTAAATTTAGTCAAAAAATGAAAAACAGTAACACAAAAAAAATGATACAATAAGTTGGATCACCATGAATAGTATCACTTTTATAATGATACTCTTCATGATGATACTATTATTGTATCATTTTATTTGTGAAAATGTGTAAAGTTGTTAGATGAATTGTTACACTTTAAAAATGATACTGTTTTAGAGGGTGTTACAAAAATGCCAATATGGTGTAGTGTCATCATGATGACACGTGTACTGTGCAGAAGAAAGACCATTTTGATGTATCATCAATTTTGATTGGAATTTTGGTTGTCTTGTTATTTCTTTCGTTGTAACGGACCCTTGTTAGATGTTTCCCTGTCTTTTCTCATGGTTGACCGAAACATTTGGATAATCTTGTTGATAAGATACCGTATCTGACCCAGTCTCTCTCAAGTGCGGTCATATCTTTTGCTACATGTGTGCATGCTTAGCTGCATTGGCTGACCATCATTGATGGACTCAAGCCAGCAGACCACAAAAAGATATGCTCTTTGTGTCGACAGATAATCGGCAAAAAATAGTTATTTCATTGCTCGCACTGCATCACACGTATTTTTACGAATTTGTAAACGAAATCCTGGAACACGATGATTGAAAACAACAACAATATAACTAGCCTCTCTCATCCCTTTCCTGTTTTTATTTTTTTAGGGGTAATGCAAGTCTATATTTGTTACATGAATTTTAGGAACAAGTATATGAAGGTGCCGTGTACTTAACCAACTTAGCATCGACTGAGCCGGAGGTGTGTTTCTCAACCTCTAATTGCATGCATGAAATTATGGTGACAAACTTCTTACAAAGGACCTTGACAATTCAACTAACCTATGAGTATCTATTAACAGCTGCCGAGAATACTGGGAGGAACGACATCAAACAGAAAGATGAACAAATGCGGCTAGTAAAACAATATTGGGAAGCCCATTTGCAAATGCGGCTAGAATTCCATCACTACAAAAATTTTATGAACAGAGAGTTTTCGATGTGCATTTTATTTACTAGCAGTGTTCAATCTATTTAATTAGAGGCTGAATTCCTTGAAAATATGCTATACTTAAATTGGTAAAACAAACACTGCTAATACAAAATGTAATCTATCTGTGATCAGCAACACTGACGCCTTTTTTTTGCACCTCATACTGTTCTTTATTTTGCTTGCATTTGAGGATTTTTAAAAAAAAGTACCTTACAGTTCAATTATTCATTAAAAAAAAAAATACAAAGCAACTATGCAATCATAAGGAATCAACCATCAGAGATTAGTAAAGATAAGGATTGCTTATTGCTTCGCCTTGGGCTTCTTCACGATCATTACGGTGCAATGAGCATGGTGAACACAGAAGTCACTAACGCTGCCCAAAACAGCCCTGCACAAAAAAAATATTAACACATGTTCTTATTTCGCCATATAACACATCGAACAGATCGATCACAATGAATTTCCAAAAACCATGAGATCAAGAATTAAATTAATAATAAGTGAAAATAGTTTTGTACCTTTTAAGAGCTCCATAGCCATGACTACCCATAACCAGTAGGGTTGCATGGTGTTTCTCTACGGCATCACACATAACATTTCTTGGATCACCTTCAGACACTTCTACTCGCACATCCTTCACCTACAGATGAAATATTCATAAAAAATTTAATGTGTGTTAAAGATAATTTCTTACCTGTGAGGCTGTGACATAATACATATATATTTTCATCTATACTACTCATACAAGAGGACTTACTGATTTTTTGGAACAAATCTCCTTCCCCTTTTCTACAACTCTGGTAGCGGCCTTCTTTAAATCCAATTCAACGTGTGGCAAAACTTCAGCCGCACCTGAAACAACTCGATATATCAAAAAATTGCTAGAGATTATATTTCATTATTTGCAACCAAATGCGGCACAACCATAAAATTACTGGACACTGAGCCTATACACAAATAGGTCGTGTATGGTTCATTTACCTCCTGTTATGGTAGATTCATGCTCTATACAGCTTAAGCTTTTAGAGTAAACGCAACAATAACAATAAATCTGAATTGGATAGAATTAGATCCTTACCAGGTCCGGCAAGCCCAATGACAGAAGTAGGTAAAGGTCTTGCATGAACTATAATGAGCTGAAATGGATGGTTGGAACCAAAAGGAGCAAAGAAACGATCAAGAGTCCACTCCAGAGCATAGAAGCTGTGATCGCTTTCATCAATGCCTATCAACATTATTGGCTTCCCTTCGAGTTTCACTTCACGTGTCCCTTCAGTGTTTGCTTCAGGTTTCACTTCTGATTTCCCTTCTGATTTTGCTTCAGGTTTCGCTTCTGGTTCACTTCTGACGTCCCTTCTGATTTTGCTTCAGGTTTCGCTTCTGATTTCCCATCTGTTGCCATTTTTGTCTCTTCAATCAACTCTTGCAAATGTACCACGACAGGAACTAAAACTATGTTTGAAAGTTGGGTCTATAGGGTTATATAGAACAAAGTGGTCAATTGATTGATCATGCTTGTTTGAAGAGCCTTGTTTTGTGGCAAACCATACAAGACCCGGATCTGTCTCAAGCTGAAACAACGGGAATTGTTGGGAGAATGTTAGGATGGTAATATGTGCTCATCAAGATTTGATGAAAAATTCTTGAAATTTTGCCTTCACTCGTCAACATAGGTACTTCTAAATGGTGATTGGGATATATATTTTCGATATTGTATCATCCTTTAAGCAAGGTAGTTAAATTTTTGCATTTTAATTTGACAATCATAAAGGCAATTATATTTACAAATCCCCAAGCCAAGAAATGTCGATAACAATCTAAGTTATTCTATCAGGACATATCCAATAGTGAAGTGTACGGATCCAAAATTAGATCCTAAAAACCGTTTGTGAGCCAACAGTAGCCATTTTTCATGTAAAATTCATTCAAATATTCCACCAAAATTTTAAAGTTATACCAATATTATGAAACACTTGGTGCTTAACTCTTAATGTGCTGAAACTTCAGAAATGGTCGTCCTGAAAGAAACAACAAGGGGGCGAATCTAATGCAAAGCTTTCTATCTTTTCCCAAAAAGCGCGTCCATTTGGAGCCTATGAAATGGTTGAACTTTTGAAGGATGAGATGGTGTTGGAAATATGGCTTTTTAAATAAAAGAAAATGGGTGTTTAATAGGTTTCGATCTCTCGATCTCTCTCTCTAATATTAGTCCCATATCTACTATACAACTCTTTGTGATAGAGTTTATAAGGAGATTGTTAGGACATGGGCTGCCCTGGGTATCACTCTTTTATGAAGAGGGGAGAGATAGACTCTCGCGCCTGTCGTCCGTCCGGTTGGGTCGGATCATTAAGAGAGCAACCCATTCTTTTTGCTACAAATTTATTTTCATTAAATAAATTTTGAATTTTTAAAGAGGGAATGAATCTAGCCAGAATTTTTTACATGAATCTAGACGTCTTCCTATTGCCACGTTTTTGTTTTTAGAGCAATTAAACTTGGACGTTTTCCATGTTATGTTTTTAAAGTGCAATTAAGCTTGGACGTTTTCCATGCTTTGTTTTTAAGAGCAATTCAGCTTGGACGTTTTTTCATGCATTTGTTGTGCCAATGAACCTAGTCGAGTTCTTTGTTTTGTCAATGCACTTATCTGGATTTTCATATCTTGATGAATCTATATTCTCACTATAAAAACAACACAACGTTAGAATTTAAAGATAAGGTGTAGAAAAACAAAGAAAAAGAATTTCGCAACAAGAGCATTTCGTTTTGCAATTAGAGAGAAAACATCTTTTCCCTTTTGTAATTAGTTAATTCATTTTGTATTTCAATCAAAGAAGTGTTTTTAGCTTTGTTAAATTATTTACAATGTATTATGATTCGAGCAAAACAAGGTTTAAGGGTGAAGTATTCCGTTCAGTCAAATGTGCAATTGTTTGACGAGGACAGAGATATTCTGGGCTATTTATCCTTGGGGATGGGGGCTGTACACTGTTGCACAATCTTGGACAGAGCGGAAATGTCTTAAAGAAAGCGAGCCTATGTCCGCGACTCAACCCAGAATAATTGGTATCTTCGTCCTAACTTTTTATTTGATCTTTTACAGCATTTGAATCTTATTACAGCAGTTACAAAGAATGGAAGTGCTTATTGGATATATGGACAATTGCGACGAAATGAATACTTTAGAAAGTATGTGATTTTTTTTATATACTTATTCAGTAATAACAATTCTGCAACTCAACTTCTAATTAATATATATTGATCTGTCAGTGCAACTATTCTCTAGAAACAGAAAGATCTGAAATCTAGAACACACACATACTATTATTTCCAGAATGGTTTAGGCATCATGCTGCCACATTGTATTATCAAGAACCAAAATTAGTGAGTGAGGAAATTTTTGCACTATCTCAAGGTCCAGATAGGCGTATAGTCCAATATACGGGCTGCATTGCAAATGGTATTCGATTTTTAGTAAAAGATCTTGATCAATCGTATGACACAAAATAGTGGGGTTATGACACTGGGTCACATAATGGTGCACCATGCAGTTTCTATGGCAGCTTAGAGAAAGTCATTAAAGTACAATTCATGAGAGGATTTAGAGTGTTTCTTTTCAAATGTCAGTGGTATAATACAGATGTGAAAGATAAAAAGGTTATTCAAGATTGTAATCTTACATCTTTGAATGGAAATAGTCGATTGCATGAAAGTGGTCCTTATGTGCTAACTTCTCAAGTCAATCAAGTATGTTACATTGATGATGCAAAGTTGGGCCATCCTTGGAAAGTTATTCAGAAGATTCAACATCGACACATGTGGGATGTTCCTGAGAAAGACAATGATGATGATGGATATGAACAGAGTGACAAAGGTATGACATTGATGATGATGATTCTAGGATCATAAAACTAGTTGAAGACGATGGTGAAATTGGTGTATCTTTACTAAGAGAAGATGTTGATCCAGAATCTTTTGATGCTAATGATCCCAGTGTCCAAAGAATGTTAGACAGGGAAGACGACTCTAATGATTCTGAAAATGATACATTGGATGATGAAAATGAAACGCCAATAGGCGAAGATGAAGATAGCAATTCTGACTAGGTGGTGCTCAAGTAACATTTAATTTAGCCGCTACATACATAATTGTATATACATAAGACTTATAAATGCTATTATTATTTCTTGTAATTTTTTCTAATCTTCATTTGACATTACAAATGACAGTCTGGCAACGAGGGAAGAGAATGAAAAAGGTCAAGGACTGTGCACCACCAACATCACCCAGTGTGGTTCTGTTACCATATCCACTTGCTGCGTTCCCACCCCTACCCCAACCACCACCACCCCCACCTCCTCCCTCTCAACGATCTCCACCTGTTGCATCCCCACCCCTTCCCCAAGGACCACCATTGCCACATGCTCCCTCTCGATGATCTCCATTTGCTTTGTCACATCAGTATCCATCTATTTCGGCAAAAGCTCCAATGGTTCAGGTAGGTACTACTCATTTTGTATATGAATACTACTATTAGTGAAACTCCTACTTATGACTTTACTGGGAAAAAAAAATGAAGCATGGGAAATCGTGTGGCAAAGGTCTCCACAAATATTTGGAGGTAAATAACGGAAAAAAAAGATGTATGTTACTTTTGACATGAAGTATCATGTTCCTAATGACAAATTAGTGTCAGCTCTTTTCACTTCTGAGCTTGGTAACAATGTTAGGACTTATGCACCATTTGGTTATCTTGGATGGAGTAAAGTCCCTTTGGAGGACAAGCAAAGGCTGTGGGAGAAACTATTGGTAATTTTAATTTCAACATCATTTTAGTCATGATTAGAATTATTGCAAATACTCGTTCGTTGTTGTGCATATTTGATGTTAGGTACTGTTTGAGTTGGACAAGTCTAATCCCAAGATTCTTGAATATGTCGATCGAAAGATGAGAAAATTATATTCAATGTTCAAATGGAGGCTACATCAACACTTCCTGAAATGTGGAACACATCAGAAAGGACGAGTTACTCTATCCAAATTTGATATATGGAATGGGAGGCCAGAAAGTCATTGGCAGTGGTTGTGTAATCTTTATGCATCTGAAAACTTTCAGGTAGATGTTTCAAATATTATTGATGTATTTGCATTTTATTTTTATACTTTTACGTCTCATGCAAAATTTAATATGCAAGAGATTTCCAAAATCAATATTACAAATAGATATGAGCAAAAGTATCCTCACAAGGGAGGTGCGAAGCCATTTTTTCAGCATGCTAAAAAATCTCACAAGGTATTAAAAACTAAGCTAATTATTATTGTTTTAATTATTGTTTTTTGCATTGTTTTTTTATTGTTATTGTAATTTGAGCAGAATGGTGCACCATTGTTTGTGATCGACACATGGGGTACTCTCCACAAAGACTAGAATGGCCAATGGATCAATGACATTGCTAAAGAGACTTATGTTAGTCACTACTACTCAATTTTATGCTTTAAGGATTCTTGGTCACACACACACACACACACACATATATATATATACTTGTAATTAAATATTATAATATACAATTGTAGGATGATATGAGCAAAATGCGAGATGACCTTAAGGAGAAGTTGATAGAATAAGAACTTGAGGACACTCCATCTGATTCCATACAAGTTCCATTGGAGGGTGAGTTTGAATTAATGGGTGGAAAACTAGAGAGGAAAGGAAGATCTATTTGTGGCGTAGGAGATTTTCCACGTATGGAGTCCTCTAGCTCAAGCTTCCTTTCATCTCTGGCTTCTAGTTCTCAGATTACTGAGATTCAAGATCAAGTCAAGTTATTAACAACCAGTTTCCATAGTTTACAAAAGAAGAGTCAATTATTAAAGGAACAATTGAAGTTGAATGAACAGCCGAATGCACAAATGCAGTTATTTATATTTTATTCTTTTTTTGATCCCTAATCTTAGTATTAATTGAGTTGAATGCACAATTGGTGGTTGTTTGTTAAGGCTAGCTAGCAATCCTTGTTTGGTCGTAGAGTAGTAAACACATAATGTCCTACTGTTGGCTTCGCCCTTGATATGATTAAGAGTTTAAATGGATGTTCAACACCATCGCTACCAATAAAAACAACCTAAAATAACCAACTGGGGATACTTTAAAATGTTGACTATGACACTTACTTGAGGACGACACCAAATTTGGGTACTGAATAGGGCTGTTAAACGGTTCAATGTTTTGTACCAAAACCGAAATCAAACCAAGCTCAAGTTCGGTTTTCGGTTCGATTCGGTTATCCAATTTTAAATTAAAAAAACCAAAATCGAACCAAACCATGCTGTTCGATTCAATTCGGTTTTTTGTAACAAAATGTTTCACTGTAATTTCAAAATACAATCCTAAAATTCAATCCTATAAATAGTCCTAAAATGCAGCCCTAAAAGAATAGCCCTGGATTATTGCAATCCTATAAAATAGCCCTGGATTATTGCAGTCCTATAGAATAGCCGTGGATTATTGCAGCCCTGGATTGCATTCCTATAGAATAGCCCTAGATTATTGCAGTCCTATAATTTTAAAAGCAAAATTACAGCTGCAACCCTATAATTGCAGTCCTTAATATACAAAATAGCAAAAATGCATCCCTGTAATTACAGCCTTGTCATTTCAAAATACAATATATGTGATTTCAAACTTCAATTTACAGAGCTTGTGTTTTCAAAATACAAACTTCAGCCCCTTGTCATTTCAAAATACAATATATGTGATTTCAAACTTCAATTTAAAGAGCTTGTGTTTTCAAAATACAAACTTCAGCCCTGTGATTTCAAAATACAAACTTTAGCTTTTACTACCTAGTCAACTACACCAAAATACAAACTTCAGCCCTGTGAGTTCAAAATACAAACTTTAGTTTACTACATCTAGTCATCTACACCAAAATACAAACTTGACCTCCCTGTTGTGTTAAAGAATATAAGCAAAACCACCATTTTTACTACATTTAGTCATTTACACCAAAAAGAAGCAACCTTTGGGAGCGCCTTTCCATCAACAAAAAAAACACCAAGAACCCCCTGCTAGGTAGAAGCAATTGTTATCATTTTTTGTTTATGTTCATATTCATATTCCCACATAAACAAGAACATTTAAGAGATATCAATTAAAAAGCAAGGCTTTGACTTATATTTTACTTGAAACTCGAACTCTCTAAGGCTTGGACTTTGGAGGCAACATCGAAGCCTTTTTAATTTCTACATAATAGATAAAGAAAAGATATTAATCTTTGTTAAATAAACAATAGAAACAATTTAAATAGTAAATGTAAAAATTAAAAATCAATTACCTTGTTCAATAGTTTCATAGAACTCCATTTCCTCAATTGAAGACTCATGATGTAAGACAACATGGTTACTCAAAAGCCAATTTTGAGTACAAATCAAAGCCTCAACCACCTTGGGACTCAACGAGCTCCGGAATGAATTAATTATTCTTCCACTTGTGCTAAAACAAGATTCTGAAGCTATTGTCAAGACTGGAATGGCTAAGATCTCATGTGCCATTCTTGCTAAAATGGGATATTTTGATGATCCATACACTTTCCACCAATTCAAAATATCAACTTTTGAATTGTTTGAATCTTCGATAGGATCTTCAAGATATCTATCCACATCATTCACTATAATCCCACATTTTTTAGCTTTTCTCAACCTCTTATTTTCTTCCAACTTCCGTTCTATATCGGTTGAGGCCATACTTGAAATATCACCATCATTTGATGCTTGAACACCACTACTTGGAGTAGCCACAAGATGAGAATACATGGACATCTCCTCCTTTTCATAGATGCTATAAAGACTAATCAACATATCGTTCACATTTTTTGTATGAGCTTCAACCTTGTCATTTTCATCACCAAATATGATTTCAAAATAATCAATCACCTTATCCATCTTATGGCACGGATCAAGGACAATGGCTATGAAATAATATTTATTTACACTATCCATTGAACCCCAATACTTGTCATATTTAGCTTTCATGTTAAAAGTAATAGATGACAATTTATCACAATTATTTTCATGCAAGAGACCATACACATTCAACACATCCATAAAAGCATGGTGAATTGTCGGTGTATTTGAATAACAAGATCTTAATGTGATGTCATAAAAAGGTCTCAAGAAAGAAGCAAACACCTCCCCCAAATCCCAATCATCATTATCCGGTGGCCCTATCCTCATCTCACTAGCAAAGTAGCTTTGATAGCTATTATCATCATCTAGCAACCTATCAAAAGCCCTACAAAATTTAATTGCGGATTGCAACATCAAATACGTAGAATTCCACCTTGTTGGCACATCCAATATAACAAGACCCTTACAAGCTATTTTAACCTTCTCCACACAACTTTTAAATGCTTCAAACCTAGAAGGAGATGACCTAGCATATCTAACAGCATTACGGATGCCTTGAATGCAAGTATTCAACTCATTCAACCCATCACCAACAATCAAATTTAGAATATGGGCAATACACCTAAAATGCAAATTTTCCCCACCCAACAAAAGTGCATTTGGTTTTGGCCAATTCCCTACTCTCTTAATCAAATAACTCAACCCCGAGTCATTGCGAGAAGCATTATCCACTGTAACGGTGAGAAGTTTCTCAATACCCCACTCATTCAAACATTCCTCCAAAACCCTCCCAATAGAATCACCCTTATGGTTTGGAATCAAACAAAAATTCAGAATCTTTTTATGCAATATCCAATCGTCATCAATAAAATGTGCATTCACAACCATATAATTAATGTTTTGAATCCATATATCAGTTGTTATGCACATTCTATATCCACATATCAATTCCTTCAATGATTGCTCTTCAACATAATACATGGAAAGAACATTTCTAGCAATAGTTTGACAACATGGAACTCTCCATTTTGGACATGCTTTCAAACAAAATTTCTTAAACCCTTTCCCCTCGACAAAACTAAAAGGAAGCTCGTCTACAATTACCATATCAACACATGCCTTGGTAATTTCTTTTTTATTAAACCCAACCGCAACTTCCATAGGGTTATCAATGGATAAGACCTTTTGTTTCCTTGACATTTTTTCCCTATTAGGAGGATATTTGACACATTTATCATTATGAGTACGTAATGATTATGTCATGTTTACCAGTGAATGAGCAGCATAAGTAGTCCCACAATACTTGCCCCTAGCCCTACATAATCCAGTAGCAGGTGATATGTACCTTTCATAATGATCCCAAACAGGAGACCGTTTTCGTAGTTCCAATTTAGTGAGAAGATTTGATGCCTCATTCGACCCACCTCCGCATTCACTCACCTTTGGAGTTTGTTGGCTTGATGTTGAGTCAGGTTGAAGTGTAGGTGAATGACTTACAAATTTTGTATGCATAAATCCATATAAAAAAGATCAGTTGATATTAAGTTTAATATAAACATACAAAAAATCAAATGATATTAACTTATGTTTACCTCAGACAATGTTCTCTTTTTTTATGAACTTTCTGATTTCTTCATAATAACCATTGGGATTGACTGCAATCAGCATCATTTAAAAATAGTCAGCAAAGAACCAACAAAAAAAACTACAAAAAACACATTACAAGTTTACAACCAATGTGGAACAATTAAGGTTGAGAAGGGACACAACCTCACAAAAAAAAGGGACAACTATACTCTGGAAGAACTGGTTATGGTTATTGAGTGATAGAGAGAAGTGAATAGAGGAGTTTGTTGTTGCTTGAGCTCGCACTCCACTCGTCACCTCCTCAATCGAAACCCTACCAGCGCCGTCGTCACCAATCCACCAGCCTTCGTCAACCCATTTCCAAGCTTATTCAAATCACCAACCTGCAATGCACGAAAAACCCCCACCCCACAAATCACCAACCAGCGATGTGCGCCAAAAACCCCACCCCACAAATCGCAAAAACCCCACCCACACAAATCGCCAACCTGCGATGTGCAAAAAACATCCACCCCACAAATCGCCAACCTGCGATGTCGATGTGCGATTTGCAAAAAACCCCACCCCACAGATCGTAGGACCATGGAACTCAAAAAATGAAGAAGAAGAAGAAAAAAAAATCAAGAAAACATGAGAGATTGAGGGGTTGAATTACTTACATGGTTTTGAGAAGAAACAAATCATTCTTCTATTGCATTCTTCAATTGATCTGAAGCTATGAGACCTCTGTGATCTTTGAAAGCAAAATAAAAACAGTAGATCTTAGCTAGCTATTGAGATAGAGAAAAAAAAAAATTAGGAAGAAATGATAACGAACCTAAAGCTGAAGTGAAGAAAGGTCTCACGAGCTCTGAGATCAAAGGAACTCAAACAAGAAGATGAATAAATCTGAGATCTATGGGAAGGGAGTCGAGATTTGAGAGAAAAGTTGGAAAGAAAGGAAGGAGGCGGTGGCTTTTTGGCCTTTGAGAATTGAGAGTGAATGAATACTTATATATGGACTTTGTGAGAATAGTTAGTCAATTTAGGGTTATAAGGGTAATTGGGGAAATTTCTATTTATATGGTTTGATTTGATTATTTCGATTTTCAAAATTTTGAAAATCAAAACCGAACCGAACTTCATTCGATTCAATTCGGTTTTTACTATTCGGTTACGATTATTTTTCGGTTTGATTATTTATCGATTCAATTCAATTTGATTCAACCGGTTTGGTCGGTTTTCAGAAACCAATTAACAGCGCTAGTACTGAATATGAAAGCGGACAAAACAGGAATTCCAAATTGGATACATTGATGACAGAGGTCTGTTAGGTTAGGCAGTAGTCTTTCATGAACTGCCGATGCTGGTACGTTGTGTTCCTTTGCCCATCTCATGTCCCCATCTAAGATCACTCCTACGTGCTTCGGCGTACAGTCTGTTCTAACACCTGATTCTGCCAATAAGTTCCCTCTGACTTCAATCACATTACTAGTACTAGATATTCTCTCTTCTTTTACTTCTTGAAGGTCATAGTTGGACCCCCAGAGGAGCTAATGGTTGCAAGAAAAGATAAGAGATTACGAGATTTATTTTGAATACAAGGTCCAGAGGGGAAGGCACCAATAGACCGGTGAGAAAGATTGGTTTCAGAGATTGAGAAAGGATGTAAAACTGATATTGAAGGTTTGGTAAACTTGTGTAGTGATTGAGTGGTCAATGGAAGTTGGAAATGAACTGAATAAGAGGAAATCATCTTCATCAGTCTTGGCTAATTTGCGGTGGTAAAGTTTGAGTAGGTTTGCTCTTTCGAATTAACCATTAAGCTCTGGATTTATATAAACAACAATAGAGATTTTCTGTTCAGTTGTTTGTGATTTAACAATTCTATTAAACCTTGCATGCCTTCCTCAATTTCCATGTGCACAATATCAACCAATAAACCAAAACTTTTATCATTAGTTTATCATGCATGTGTAGTTGATGCAGTCATCTATTGTTATTGTTGTTTATTCAAAGTCAAGCTTGTTGAGTCAAACTTTTATCATTAGTTTATCATGCATGCCTTATTTTTTACGAGTAACTGGATGATATTTATCTTTTGCTTTTGTTGTTTATTTTTAGTTTATCTTTAGTTAGTAAACGCTTACCATATATAAAGTAATGGACAATGGTTCGTGATCTATAGCAAGTTGGCAACCATGAGTTATCATATATATAATTAAATTTTACTAACATTTATTCTTTTTAATGTCGAATGCAGGCTTTTTTGGCAAATACAATGCAATCAGGTCGTATCAACAATATTTCCTCCCGCCATAATCCAAACAATTCTAATGGTAGTGATGTATATCCAAATGATCCTTATTTTGATGAGCTAGTGATCATAATGGTGATGAAGAATGATTCAAGGAGGTGTGGGTATGAATAGATGATGAGTTAAGGAGCTTAGTGTTACTATAGTAGACTTAGTTATTTTTTGGACATCAAAATGATGTAACTTGATATCATTATTGTATTCAGTTATGTGACTTTGCATATGCAATGAAAGAATCCAATATTTTTTATGAATGAACATTTTACTATTTTGATTTTAGATTGTGCATTACACAAAAAATAAGTGGTACTATTTAAGAGTATATGCTAGTAGACAGCTACAATAAATGGGTGAAGAATGAGTCGTCACAAATATAATGAAAGTGTGACAAATATTTTAATGTATAAAATCACTACCGTGACAAACTGTTCCTAATGTATAAATTATATAAGTGAGGAAAGATTCCTCACAGAAAATTCATAGTTGATATTTAAATCACTATCATGACAAACTCTTCCTCACATATAAATCACATAAGTGAAGAACGATTCATCACAGAAAGTCACCACACGTGACGCCAGATTTTCGTTACGCATAACACTCTATAGTGACGATATGTTCGTCACCCATGTTGTAATTGTATATTCGCGCTAAGTTTATGTGAGAATCCACATGTCACGTAAGCAGACTTTCCGTGACGAGTTGTGAATTCTCACCTAATACTTTCTTTGACGCCCTTTATGTGAGGGATGTTGTGACGACTAAAATTCGTCACCGTTGCTGAACGGTGACGAATAAACATGTTTCAGTGAGGATCAACGTTCGTCACCAAAGTCCAAGTTTCTTGTAGTGTAATGGCACTAGGGGTGGACGCTGTCACGGACTAGTAATTCGTGCAGCACTAGCTATCCAATTCACTAGTAAGCCTATGAGTAGTTACTTTGACGGGCACAAATATTAACTTGAGAATGCACAATATCAATTTGTAGACAATATAACAATGCACAATAGTCAGCAAAAGCTCTCATTCACATTCAATAGATTACAATGGGGAGGAACGTTCGGAAGGACATTGCTCAAGACTAGTTTGATGCTATCGATTGATGGAAATACAAGTTTGAAGTTGAAAAGCAATGCAAAGAAAACAATAAAAATGCTAGCAGTACAGTCTGGCCCGACTATGCAATGGAGGCAACACGTCCTCACAGTCAAGAGCTCAAACCTTCCCCCTATAATATAGATGCTAAGCATTTGGGCATTTTTCAAAAGGGAACATTGAGTTTTGAGACCATTAGGAAAGTCTTGAAAGGCCTCTGACCTTGGTTTCCCTGACCAACGGTACTAGTCCTGACACTCTCCCACACTCAATTCGCTGACGCCCTCGCAGCGAACTTTTCCAAGTACTCTTCAAGCTTTGAGAGGTATGGCAGCAGATGCTCGACTGGCTCCCAACTGATCTCTGAAGGAGGTTCATCCTGCCACTTGACCAAATACTCTCTATCCGGACCTGTGTTGTTGATGAGGCGGTCAGCTAAGATTTCTTCCACTTCTCGATCTGGCTGAGTAGGATGTTTAGGCAATGCTCGTATAGATACATTTCTTGTGAGATCAGTGGCATCTGCATGGTAGGACTTCAAGTTACTTGCATGGAAGACGGGATGGGTGAAACGGAGCCAATGTGGTAACTTGACGCGATAGGAGACTTTGCCGACTTTCTCAATAATCTGTACCGGTCCCTCATACTTGCGAAACAGATTGTTGTGTGCTCTAGCTGTCCTTTTATACTTGTTGAACATATCTAGCTTCACCAATACCAAGTCCCCGACTTCAAAAGGATCAATTCGTCGTTTCTTGTCGGCCCATTTCTTCATGTGATGGGAGGCTTTCTCAAGATAGGCTCGAGCAACTTCAATGTTTTTCTGCCAGGCTTTGACAAATTCAAGAGCTCTTGGGCTGGGTCCTTGGTATCCAGTAAGTACTGTATGTGGTGTCAATGGTTGCTGACCAGTAACCAACTGAAAGGGGCTGGAGTGAGTAGCTGAGCTCTTTTGTAAGTTGAAACAGAATTGTGCAACATCAAGTAGTCCCACCCAATTTTTCTGGTTTGCACTTACAAAATGACGAAGGTATTCTTCAAGCATAGCGTTAAAGCGCTCAGTCTGTCCGTCAGATTGGGGATGTTGGCTTGTCGACATATTAAGTTTGGATCCTAAGAGCTTGAACAACTCCTTCCAGAACTTTCCTGTGAAGCGAGCATCAAGGTCGCTAACAATGTTTTCGGGCAGTCCCCAATACTTCACTACATGCTTGAGGAACAACTGCGCCTTATCTTCAGCTGTGCAAGTCAGTCCAATCGGCACAAAGGTCACATACTTTGAGAATCGGTCAACAACTACAAGGATACTCCTGAAATCCTCCACTTTTGGTAACCCCGTAATGAAGTCCATGGAAACACTTTCCCAAGGACGAGTTGGAACAGGCAGGGGCTCTAGTAAGCCTACTGGTCGATCTCTTTCAACCTTATCTTGCTGGCAAATAAGACATGTTCGAACATAGGCCATTACATCCTCCTGTATCTGCAGCCAATAGTACCCCCTCTCTAGCAATGCAAGTGTTCGTCTCCAACCTGGATGTCCGGCCCAATGGGTGTCATGGCATTCTCTCAAAAGTTCTTTCCTCAAACCCTACGTTCTCGGAACATAGAGGTGATTACCAGTTGTGAGTATTGCTCCATCTTTTATCCAGAACCGTCGAGTTTTGCCCTGCTTGATCAACTCTGTAATCACTTTCGCTTGTGGATCTGTCTGTAGGCCTACTTTGATCTTCTCCAAGATGGTGTGACTCGGACCAGTATGGGTTAGCACGGCAAGGTCTGCCCTTCTACTGAGTCCATCAGCTACATTGTTAGTGCGCCCTGGCTTGTATTCCAATACTAGGTCAAATTCTGCTAATTTTTCCTACCATCGAGATTGCTTGGAGGTTAGCATCTTCTGAGTAAGGAAATGGCTTGCTGCAGCATTATCCGTTTTAACAAGGACTTGAGATCCCAAGAGGTAGTGTCTCCACACCCGTAAATAATGTACAATGGCTAGCAATTCCTTTTCCTGAGCTGAGTAACGAGACTCTGTATCATTCAACTTTCGACTCTCATATGCTACCGGGTGACCATCTTGAAGTAAAACTCCCCCTAAGGCATAATCAGATGCATCTGTTTGTACTTCAAAGGGCTTGGTGATGTCTGGCAAAGCCAATACTGGATCTTTCATCACGGCCAATTTCAAGTCTTGGAATGAAGCTTCACACTGCCTATCCTATTCCCATGTTCGGTCTTGTTTCAACAAATTTGTCAGAGCAACAGCTCTCTTAGAGTAGTCCCTTATGAAGCGACGATAATAGTTTGCGAGTCCAAGGAAAGAACGTAGTTGAGACACGTTCTTAGGAGAGTTCCAATCATGGATTGCCTTGACTTTCTCCATGTCCATCTGAATCTTGCCATTGCCAATAACATGACCCAAGAAATTGATCTAGGTCTGGCCGAATGAGCATTTTTCCTTCTTGACAAAGAGATGATTATCCCTAAGGATTTGGAACACCTCTCGCAAATGATGTAGGTGTTTTTCTATAGTCCCACTATAAACCACAATGTCGTCAAGATAGACAACCACAGACTTGTCCAGAAGGTGACGGAACAGGCCTTTCATAAGGGTGCAAAATGTAGCTGGAGCATTGGTCAAGCCGAAGGGCATTACTAGGAACTCATGTGACCCATATCTAGTAGAACAAGCAGTTTTGGGTTCGTCACCAGCAGCAATGCGGACCTGATGGTAACCTGATCTCAAGTCGAGTTTTGTGAAGTATCTGGCGGATCCAAGTTGGTCGAATAAGTCTACAATGAGCGGCAGCGGGTATTTGTTCTTTATAGTGACTTTGTTCAAGGCTCTATAATCAACACAAAGGCGGAGACTGCCATCATGTTTCCGCTGAAAAAGAACAGGTGCCCCATAAGGTCCTTTAGAGGGCCGAATGAATCCCGACTCCAACAAGCCATCTAGTTGTGTTCTCAATTCGGTCAGTTCTGGAGGGCTCATGCGATATGGACTACGTGCGGGTGGCTTGGCACCAGGGACTAACTCAATTTCGTGATCAATGAGCCTTCTGGGAGGTAGATTCTTTGGCAATTCATTCGGCATCACTTCGCTGAAGTCAGCAATAACTTGGGCAACTTCCTCAAAGATTTTGCTAGTATCATCTTCCATCTCTAGCTTTGCCACAGCTAAGTATGTATCTTCTCCTTTGGCCAAGCATCTCTTGACTTGGAGCGCCGACAATATTCTATCATGAGTTGTTGGTCGAATTGAGGTTGGTACGATGCGTAGTCTGGGTCCGAAAAACCCCAAGGAGTCCATGAAAGGTAATGGTCCTGCTGCAGCTCCTCAGAAGAATTCTTGGCCAAGAATCACCTTAAAATCATCAAGTGGAACGGCCAAGAAGTTTGATCTTCCTTCCCATGGACCAACCTGTAGTGGCACAGCTCTAGCCATACCATTAATAGAGATTGCCTCAGAGTTGACAGCTTTCAACTTACCCACATCTCCTTCTAAGTTCAGACCCACACGTCTAGCTTCATCTGGGGCAATAAAATTGTCTGTCGCTCCGGAATCCAACAATGCTTGGGAAGGGAACCCATTGATAGTGATGTCGATGTATTGCAAAGCCTTCTTGTGTGGGTACTCATACATTTCTCCTTTGACAGCATTGAGCTTGCGTAGAGCTCCCATTTGGGAGGTCTCACTGTTGGTGGGGTTCGAGCTCGATGCGATCAAGTTAGAAGGTTCTGCTTGAAGCAAGGACATTAATGAGTGTAGAGGTGGTTTGGATGGACATTTGCCTGATGGGTGATCCCTGCTATTGCAAAGAATGCATGGGGCAGGGGCAGATGGTCTCCACTGCCCAGAGTAGTTTTGCCCTCATTTGTTGTTGTAATTTGAGTTGCTAGAGCTGGCATTCCAATTTTTGTTGGAACTCCAATTCTGGTTGGACGGCCGGGAATGGTAGTTTCCTCGGTTCTGACTTGAGTTTCCCCAGTTTTGGTGAGGTGAGCGAGCATTCGACCCTGAGCTTGAATTGGTACTGCCAGTTCTAGCTGTGGAGTGATTGAGCGAAGTGGATCCAGTCATGGGCATATAATCGCTAAACCTTTCTGCTCCCGCAATAGCACTTGCAATATCTGTCGCCTTCTGCCTTTGCAATTCTGCTTGTAGAAGCGGCTGAGCTTGTTCCATGAAGCAGAAAACTTTGTCCTACTTAGACATGTCTCGAATATCTAGCAAGCAAGTTGAGAATTGTCGGACATAGTCTCGAATATTGCATGTCTGTTTGATGGTGTGGTGCTTCCTCCTTGCTAAGAAATCAGTGTTCTCAGGCAAGAATTGATTTCTGAGTTCCTTCTTGAGGTCTGCCCAAGTTCTAATAAGGATGCGACCTTCTTCCATATCTGCATATTTGGTTCTCCACCATAGTTTCGCATCACCTGCTCAGTACATGGTCGCCATGGTAACTTTGGCTTCTTCTGATTCGGGGTTCACCGCGCGAAAATACTGCTCCAAATCAAACAATAAGTTCAATAACTCCTTCCCATCTCGTGCCCCATCATATGACTTTGGCTTAGGTACTTTCATCCTAGGGTGATCAGTCGTCCCTGTGGCCTTAGTCAGCAAGCCAACCCTTGCAAATAAGTCCTCCAACTGTAATTGGAAGTCACTCATCACCTGAGCTGTGGGGTGAGGCGACTCTTACATAGCGACTGTCCGTCCCTCTAAGTTATCAACGTACTCAGCCAGAGAATCCACTCTGTCTGTCAGTGAAAAGAGTTCATCCAACCGACTAATCTGTTCTCCCAAAGTGTTCAACTGGTCCATTCTGCTTTCTAGTCTATGCATTCGACTAGCCCGTCGTTCCTCCATAGCGCTAAGGTGTTCATTTAGTTCCTGCATCCTGGTTTGCATTCAACAAGCTCTGGCTTTGATACCAACTGTCACGGACTAGTAATCAGTGCGGCACTAGCTATCCAATTCACTAGTAAGCCTATGAGAAGTTACTTTGACGGGCACAAATATTAACTTGAGAATGCACAATATCAATCTGTAGACAATATAACAATGCACAATAGTCAGTAAAAGCTCTCATTCACATTCAATAGATTACAATGGGGAGGAACGTTCGAAAGGACGTTGCTCAAGACTAGTTTGATGCTATTGATCGATGAAAATACAAGTTTGAAGTTGAAAAGCAATGCAAAAAAAACAATAAAAATGCTAGCGGTACAGTCTGGCCCGACTATGCAATGGAGGCAACACGTCCTCACAGTCTAGAGCTCAAACATTCCCCCTATAATATAGATGTTAAGCATTTGGGCACTTTTCAAAAGGGAACATTGAGTTTTGAGACTATTAGGAAAGTCTTGAAATGCCTCTGACCTTGATTTCCCTAACCAACGGTACTAGTTCTGACAGACACCTCTACTTGCCTGCATATTCAATATTTTTTATTTTGTTTTAAAAAAATTAATAGATGCAATGTAAATTTTCAAATTTTTTTTCCCTTTTAAGGCCCCATAAAATCTAATTTATTAACATTATGTACCTATTGGGTGTGATTTTTTTTTAATCAAATGTTACGTTTTTAAAAGAAAAATAACTAGTGGAAAACATAATTGAAAATAAAGTAAAAATTAAAAGTATAATACTATTAATAAGAAAATGTTTAAGCTATTGATAATAAGAATTAAACAAAAAATGAAAGTTAATGATGGTTTATCTATTATTATATTTTTGCAATGGTTATATCCATCCAAAATAGACATCACTGTAGATTTTTTTATTGGCATCTCCAAGAAGACCTAACACCCAATAACAAAAACCTTGAATTCATCGTCTTCATCTTTCTTCTCTCTTTCCCTAATGTTTGCTCCTGTAGCAAATTTCCTATCTATCTTCTCTTAAGAATATTCTCCTTTCACTAAATCTTTACCACACATAGACGCCTCCATGACCCAATTGGAAGCTTGTTCCTCCCTTTTCAATTATCGTATCCTCATTTCTCCAACCAAAAAGCTTCAAATAATATGACCAAACTACTAATGTTCTCTTCTCCACCTCCATCTCACTTTGTCACCGCCACCATAATTGAGAGAAATGATTAAAAAAAAAGGTGGCAATCGCCGAGAGAGTTCTAGCGAGGAAGGTGAGATCTTCATCGTCGGTTGGAGGGAAAGGTTGTGGGAGGAAGAACATATAAGGTTTGCAGCCGACGATGGGGACTTCTAGTGGAAGAGGAAGGCAAGGGAGGAAGATGGGGGCGGCAACTGCGAAACAGATAGAGGAAGGCGGAGGGAAGAGGAAGAAGGTGGTCGGGGCGGTAGAAAAGAGGAGGAAAATAGAGAGGCAGAAGAGGAGGAGAACGAAGAGGCGGAGGAAGGGAGAAACTGGGTGTAACACCACTAAATTTCATAAAATTAATTTATTTTATTTTGAATTAAATAAAATAGAGTTACATTTAATTAAATTTAAATTTCAAAATTTAGGGTTTTATTTAGTTAGTTTATAGGGTGGGTGCCTTCAAAAGTTCAGAGGGGCAAATAGCCACTCGCCTTATAAATAGCAAACCTTTTTTTTCTTCCTTCTTCCTTCTTCTTGTGTCTTTCTTCCTTCATATTTTATCCCCTTCACGTTTTCTTCTTTTTGTTGACGGAGCTGGAAATGGTGTGTGGTGTTGCGACAAAGAGGGTTCGGTTTATCTGTGTATGTAAAGGGGATGGCGGCGTGGGAGAGAGGTCTTCATGAAGGTCTCCTGTGGCGATGTCTATGTGTCGATCAGTGAGATTTCTCCTTCTTTTTTTACATTCATCCCTTTTGTTTCTTTTTTATTATTGATTTGATTGTCTTGCTTGTGGTTCGTTCCTGAAATATTGAAATCCGTAGTAGTGTTTCTTGTTGATTCATGTTTGCATGAGTGTTATTCTTTGGGTTTATGCGGTGTGCTATAAGTAGTTCTTACACACCTCTCTCTATTCATTCGATTGTTATTGAATAATGTGTTCTATAGACTTTAATGTTTGTATTTTTATGGGGTTTTGACCAAATTTTCACCAAATTTTCTTGTTTTTCTCATTCACAATAATGAAATATATATAGTACAAAATATTGTCAAGAACCTTGCTATCCAAAGCTCGGTTGATCTCCCAAAAATCCTCCTAATCACAAAGATATGATCTCCTAAAAATTCTCCTAATCACAAAAATATATTTACCTAAAATACAAATATTATCTTAAAGAAAAATATTTCTCAAAAGATATGCACAATAAACTCTCCTATTTTAGTCACAATAATATCGTAATACCCCCCCCTCAAGTTGGAGCGTGTAGATCTCAAACGCCACTCAAATTTCACTTTTCCCAACGCTTTTGTAAAGATGTCTGCCAATTGAACACTAGTGGAAACATAAGATGGACAAATCATCCCTTCAGTCACCGCATCTTGAACAAAATGACAGTCTGCCTCTATATGCTTTGTTCTTTTGTGAAAAATTGGATTTTGAGCAATGTACAACGCCGACTGACTATCACAATACAACTTCATACCCTGCCGATGTCGCACACCCAAGTCACCCAAAAGTTGTTTAAGCCACTTTAACTCACACACTGTTCCCACCATTGATTTATACTCAGCCTCTGCAGACGATCTAGACACTGTTTGTTGTTTCTTGGTCTTCCACGACGCAGGAGAAAAGCCAAGTAACATGAACCATCCTGTCAAGGGACGCCGCGTGAGTGGACAATTAGCCCAATCTGAGTCACACCACCCTTTTAGACTTAGGTCACTGTCAGCACGAAGCAAAATCCCTTGCCCCGGGCTCTTCTTCAAATATCTCACAACCCTGAGAGCCGCCTCCCAATGATCCTCACGAGGTTGTTGCATTAAATTGTGACAAAATATGAACATAATATGCAAGATCAGGTCTCATCACAGACAAGTAAATTAATCTTCCTACAAGTTGCCTATACGGCGCCGGATCCGCAAGAAATTCACCCTTTGCAAGGGCCAAATTATGATTTTGTTCCATAGGGAATGGCGCAGGCTTCGCTCCCAATAAACTCGTTTCAGAAATTATCTCGAGTGTGTATTTTCTTTGGCAAAGAAAGATTCCTTCTGGATTACGGGCTACCTCTAGCCCTAAGAAATATTTCAAAACTCCCAAATCCTTCATATGAAAGCACCTGCCAAGGTAATCTTTAAAAGTTGTCAATGCAACCTTATCATTCCCTGCAATAATCAAGTCATCAACATAAACTAACACGTTGATCTGAGCTCTTCCCCTGCACAACCCAAATAATGAATAATCGGAATAGGATTGCACAAATCCATAATTATTCAACGTTGTTGACAGTTTTGCAAACCAACATCGGGGAGCTTGTTTCAGACCATACAACGATTTTTTCAACCTGCAAACCATGTTAGGATTGGTATGCTTGAAACCTGGAGGAACTTTCATATAAACCTCCTCACTTAAGTCACCGTGAAGGAAAGCATTATGCACATCCATTTGATGTACCTCCCAATTTTTAATAGCAGCAATTGCTAGAAAAATACAAACGATCACTATTTTTGCCACAGGAGCAAATGTCTCGTTATAGTCAATTCCTTCCACCTGATGATTGCCATAGATCACAAGTCTTGCTTTGAGTCGCTCTATGCTACCATCAGACTTATACTTAATTTTATATATCCACTGGCTCCCTAATGCTTTCTTTCCGGGTGGAAGAGTCTCCATTACCCAAGTCTCATTGTCTTCAAGGGCTCGTATCTCCTTACCCATCGCATCTCACCATCCCGGGTCTTTCATGGCTTCTTTAAAATGCTTTGGCTCATGTCCCACTGTCACTGCTGCAAGAAAATTCCTATGTCTCACAAAAAACGTTCACAATTCACAAAATATGTTATAGGATAGGGCGTACCTGAGGAAGATGAAGGAGCAGATGAATTCTCAGATGGACTTATTTTTTGTATAGTATGAGTAACAAAATCACGATACCGTGTTGAAGGAGTTTTGGCTCATTTTCCTCGCCCTAGCTCACCGTCAACTTGCACACCTTGTTCCCCCACCGTATTCTCCAGCCCCTCATCACGCACGTCTTCCTGTGCAGGCTGCTGCACAGGCTACACCGCAGCACCCGACTCCCCCTCGAGGGTGGACGCGACCTCCAACCCCCCCTCAACACACACATCACACTCATCGGCACCCTCATCCTCACTCCATGCCCCATCCTCATTGTTCGCCAGCATATGAGTCACCACAGTCCGTGGTTGGTTTGTCGCAAAAGGAAATTCGTTCTCAAAGAACTTCACATCCCGCGATACAAAGTACTCATGTGTTTCTAAATCATACAATTTCCAACCTTTCTTCCCAAATGGATAGCCAGCAAAGATACATTTACGGCTCCTACTTGCAAATTTATCACCGTTGTGTAGTTGATTATGAGCATAGCAAAGGCACCCAAATACACGAATAGCATCATAAGAAGACACTTTCCCAAACAACAGTTCATATGGCGATTTAGTCTTAAGTAAAGTAGAGGGTGTTCTATTAATCAAGTGACATGCTGCCAACACACATTCTCCCCAAAATTTGATTGGTAAGTTTCCTTGAAATCTGAATGCTCTAGCCACATTTAAAATATGTTGGTGTTTTCTCTCAACCCTCCCATTTTGTTGTGGAGTCCCAACACAAGAAGTCTCAAAATAATTCCATTATTTTGAAAATAAGCATGCAAACAATTAAACTCGGTCACATTGTCACTTCTCACATGTTTTATTACTTGTTCAAATTGTCGTTCAACCATGGCAACAAAATTAAGAAACATACATTCAACTTCCATTTTATTGCATAACAAATATACCCAGACTCCTCTTGAAAAATCATCTACTATTGTCAAAAAATAGGTAGCCCCACAAGAAGAACGAGCCTTGTAAGGCCCCCACAAATCCAAATGAACAAGTTAAAAAATCCTACCAGCTTTATTCGTACTAATGGAAAAATTAGACCGAGGTTGCTTTGCACGCGGACATACCTCACAAGCTTTATTATGTTTCCTACAAGAATGGCGCACAGCCGGTATCATCTTCAATATTTTCTCCGACGGATGCCCCATTCGTTGATGCCATAACTCGAACGACGAATCACCATCCACTGTCAAGACCTTCACTTGAGGAACACCACGAAAAAAATAAAGTCCATCAAATCTTTCACCCGCACCAATCACCTGCCTCGTCGGTTGGTCCTGTATAACACAAAGATTATTAGTGAATTGGACAACGCAATTTGATTCATAGATTAATTGAGTCACAGAAATTAAATTGCATGTTAATTGTCGGACATAAAGCACATTATCAAGCTTCAATCCTCCTGGCAACACGACACTCCCCTCATGGTTTGCTTCTGTCGTGTTTCCATCCGGCAATCCCACCGGGCAATGTTTCACCTTTCTCACATTTCTCAGAATAGATAAGTCACACGTCACATGGTTCGACGCTCCTGTGTCGATAATCCAACTAAAATTACTGTTCTTACCATACAGTCGATATTTTGTTTTGGCCAAGTTCAAAAAATCAAGAAGTTATTGTAGTTGCGTTGCTGAAACACTCGCAAGACCCGCTGCTTCGGTCGCACCCGCCAGCCCCAGCGAGTTCCTTGCCTGCTGTCCAGACGAAGTTCAAGCCCTGTCAGTTTTATTTGCGCGGATAGGTGATGCACCAGACCCTCTGCCACGGCCAGAACCTGCACGCCCACCTCCTCTTCCTGTCCGTCTGTCACCACGACCCGATCCCCTTCCTCCGCGAGGTCGGTCCCCCCACCATTCGGAGAACCCATGTAATTGAAAACAAGAGGATTCATCGTGGCCTTCTGTATTACAATGATTGCAAAATTTGTCAGTATTATCCACAAAACAAGACTTACCACGCGTATCAGGCTGAATTGCAAAGGCCATGATACTATCTCGTTCTTCCTTGGATGAGGACAACTCTCATCCACGCAGTCTTTCCACTTGAATCACTTGTTGATATACTCTATCAAGCGTCGACAATGGCTCTTGTCCAAGCAGATTTGTTCGAATGGAAGCATATGCTCCATCGAGGCTGATAAGAAAATGATGTAGATAGTCCTCTTCTCTCAATGTTTCTACCTGCATGACTATGCTACATGTGCAACTTCCACACTTACAAACCGGCACCTTCACATATGTGGTCAGTTCATCCCAGATTTTTGAAAAACGACCAAAATAAATTGCTACAGTCTCGGTTTTTCCTTGCTTGCACTCCCCCAAGGACATTTTTAATTGACATATACGAGTGCCGCTTACCACACAAAACATGTTTTTGATATTGTTCCACAG
Source organism: Berberis thunbergii (assembly GCA_003290165.1). Classification (NCBI taxonomy): domain Eukaryota; kingdom Viridiplantae; phylum Streptophyta; class Magnoliopsida; order Ranunculales; family Berberidaceae; genus Berberis; species Berberis thunbergii. The sequence goes on from QNQO01000495.1 coordinate 368,067, forward strand.
GAGTTGTGCATCATCATATTCTCCAAGTGTCGACCGAACAGACGGCTCAATGGTGTTGGTCAGCCATGACACCAACATCGAATGCACAACTATCCAATCCTCAAGTTTCTCCTCTGTTGTTGGCTTCGGAACCGTCCCTTCCACAAAGCCAATTTTCCTCTTCGCCTTTAGTGAGGTTCGAATTGCCCTCGCCCATTCATCATAGTTCTCACCAGGTAATTGAATCGGGGTAATGATGTTGCCCGAACCGTCACTCGATCCAAGATGATACGTCATATCCACCTTCTTGTCACCATCTCCTTTCTTGTCTCCCTCTCCGCCAGCCATGATCTCTCGTGGAGGCTATAGTACTGAGAGAAGAAAAAAATCATGTTTGCCCTAGGATCTCCCTACGCTCTTGATACCATGACAAATTCTCCACCCAATTTTCTTGTTTTTCTCATTCACAATAATGAAATATATATAGTACAAAATATTGCCAAGAACCTTGCTCTCCAAGGCTCGGTTGATCTTCCAAAAATCCTCCTAATCACAAAGATATGATCTCCTAAAAATCCTCCTAATCACAAAGATATATTTACCTAAAATACAAATACTATCTTAAGGAAAAATATTTCTCAAAAGATATGCACAATAAACTCTCCTATTTTAGTCACAATAATATCGTAATAGGTTCCCATGTTTAGAATCATTTGGCTTCTTCACTTGTGCAATTGGTTTTATGGCTTTAGCATTACATTTATTTTGTAACCCCATTCTCAAAATACTGGATGTAAGGCAATGGCGTTGTTTAAGGTTTAAGCTTTTCAACTTCTACAACTTGTCGCCTTTTAGTTTAAGTTCACATCTTATCAAATAATATAATACAAATATTTTTAAAAAAAATCCTTGATGCCATTATTATAATTGAGAGTGGTCCATATTTTATTTAAATTCTACTCTGAAATCAAATCCACATTCAATAGTCATGTTCCCCCAAACCTCCCTACTTTACCTTGTTAGAAATCAATATCTGTATTGTGATTTAGAATCTGGATTAGCTTAATGAGCTTAATGACCCTAATTATGACACAACTTGTAACATCGCAATGTTTGATACTAGCTAACACATGCATATGTCATCTTCTCACTGTTCTACCCACTACCTGATGATTGGGAACTCTAGGTAGAAGTCAAAGCATCTTTAGTGAACCTTGCATCAGATGTGGTGCCTGGAATGGATTCCCTAGAGAATTTTTTTTCTCTATCTCTAACTGATGAAGAGTGTTATGAGCATTGCAACCTTGCAGGAGGATATTAGATATTAGGATTACCAGGTGGAGGCAATGCATGCGTTAGAAAGTCAAATTTGTGGATTATAATTGTGACTTGAGTGTAGTTTCATATGCTACAAATTGAGTAAGGGAAATGAATAAGAGCTTATTTGACTTATAGAATTTTTCTATGTTAGTATGGTCATAACAAATATCTATGTGAATTGGGTGATTCATGTCCTGAGATGCGGCACATCTTCACCTCTCCGGGTCAATGTAGTTTGGAGGTATGTTGTTGATTTGTTTGGATTATGTTCGGCAATGCTGGGATCAATGGAAGAGTTCCACCCCAAAGGGAAGATGTGAGAACTAGTTCCATTTGTTGTGTGTTAGGTGGTTTTAGCTACTTGATTATTCTGAGTGTGCTAGATTTCACCACGATAAATAAACTTGGGTATTAATCGTGTTCTGTAAGTTGGTATTTGTAATTTTACATTATGGCTTGAAATACGTGGTTAGTATCTGATCAGATGATAAATTTGTATTTGATTGATATGCAAATTGTCTTGCTAAGGCGTATCAGTATATTGAATGGGCCTGATCCATGTTTTCTGTTATGGAAAAAAAATTATTTATGAAAATGTTATTTGTTATCCCAAATAGAAAGGGGTGTATACTATGGTTGATTTATTTATGATTTACAAAGTGTCACCGTAAAAGAGTTTTGAGTTTTAGTTGATTTTTTTATGCTCTTTTCCACAACTCCGAAAAAAAAATGTGAAGAAAAAAGACTTTTGTATACAGACTTACTTGTATACGTGTGATATAATTTTGGGTATGCAGACTTACTTGCATATCGGTGCACCGTTTCATGTGAGTTCGGTTGTACGTGTGGTATTTAGGAAATGTTTGCCATGGATCGCACCCCACTTGGAACATGTACGCTCCGAGTGGTTTTGAAGGCAAAGGAAGCACACTCGGGTGAGGTGTGTTCGGTACAAGGAGGATAGTGCAATTGTGGGAAAGAAGCGAGATTTTTTTTTGTATATGTTTGATTGCCCTAAAGGAAGAAACTAAATGCTCATTCGACCATTGCATGAGAACTATATGTCTTCCTAAATGTAGAAAATGTGTTTTATTGATATTTCAATAATAGTCTAATATGACTATGATTTGTATCGTTGTTGCATTCATGAGGATTGATAACTCATAAAATTTATCTGTTTGTATCTAGCCGTTTCGTGCAGGATGGTAACTCTACTAACAATTTCTGCAGGTCAGACTTGCCATAGTCAACTTCTACAGGGTAAGTACAAGTAAATGCATATTTACTTATTAGGATGATGACATGACTGCCTCGTTGAAGAACTAAATTCTTTGAATTTTGTTTTTCTTACATGACACCTTTGCCTCATTGAGGAACTACCTGTTGGTGTGGTTGTTTATTGTTTTTGTTTAGTTTGATGTTATCACATACGGATTTATTGATTTTGGGATGAAGATTTCTCACACCAGCTTCATTGCTGACCCAGGTGAGCTTTTGCTTCTTGGGTACATTCCTTTGGGAATGTAGCCGATTAGCCTTTCAGGTTTAGAGACTTTTGAGCAGCATTACTGGAGTTCCGCTAGTGGGCTAGCAACATCAGAGTCTTTCCGGGTTAGAGTTTTTAATTGTTTCAGTACTTTAATTATGTTTTAGTTGTTGCTGCTAATTGTTTATGTTGTTATTGAATTTTCACGTCCTGAGTTTTAGAGGAACGGATAATCCTACGTGGATAAAAGGATTTTCGTTTTCTTCGAAAATCAGGACGTGAAACTTAGGAGGGAGAGAATGGGGATGTGATGGATATTGTTTAATTTGGACGAGATCAAAAGAGAAAAGCAAAGTTAGAGCCGACTACTTTTTTTTATACTTTTCATGCATTGTTTGTCCAAAAGAACTCTCAATATAGTAGTACAGATAAGATAACTGCAAGGAGTAGGCAAGCAAAGCTCTTGTTTCTAGTATTATTCTACTATGCAGCAGACACCACACCTAGGGTTGGCAGTGGGGCGAATTTTCACGGATATCCACCCCACCCAATCCGTATGGGGCGGATTTGGATATAGCTGAATGGGTTTTCGGGTGGTTTCGGGTATCCAAACAATATCTGTTGACTATTCGGGGTGGATACGGATTTAGCCATATCCACCCCACGGATATCCGTTTAACCGATAAATTTACAAAATTGCCCTTCAACTATATAAAGGGATTAACCACTCACACACAGCTTTCTTCCCCTCCCCTCTCACAGAGGTATCACTCTCACACCGCCTCCCTCCTTCACAGTCACAGAGATGAGAGATTATTACCCTCACTGAGTCAGTATCTCATAATCAGCCTCCCCTTTCTCAGAAATTCTCACTCTCAGCGATAGAGCGAAATCTCTGTCAACTTGGTCGTCTCCTTCAGCGAAGCCTTCAAGCCGCTCATCCTCTTTAGCGAACTCAGCGACAGAGCGAAGGCGGTCGTCTCTTTCAGCGAAGCCGGTCGTCCCCTTCAGCGAAGGCCTGTGTCTCCTTCTTCTCTTTCTCACGGACCATGGGTCGTCTCCTCACGGACACTCGAAGTCTCGAAGGGTGTCTCCCCTCCATCTCTCTGCTCTGCTTCGAAAGAACGACCCAACCCGACCGCCTCCCTTCCCCGCCTTCTTCTCCCCTCCCTTCCCCACCTTCCCAGATTTTTGATCTGAGATCAGATCTCAGATCTCCGAGATCAGATCTCAGATCTTGATTCAAGATCAGATCAAATATCCAAGATCAGATCTGAGATTTGTTTGATCGAATTTATTTATTTATTGTAATTTTTTGTATAATCTGAGATCCTAATTTATATTATTTTTTTGTATGTTTAAATCTGAAAAAAAAATTGTAATTTTTGTATGTTTGATCGAAATTTTTTTGTATCAGAGATCTGTTGTAATTTCTGTGTGATTCTTACTATATTTTTGTATGAATGAAGTAATTTTTAGATTGAATTTTGTAGGAATGACGTAATTTTTTGAAGTAATTTTTGTATCAGAAAATTTTTTTTTAATAAATATTTGCGCGGGGCGGAGGTGGTTTTTAAGTAAATGTATAAATGGTTTGGCGGGGCGAGGATGGATTTGTTCAAATCCGCCTCGTTGCCATCCCTAACCACACCCATCACCCCGCCACTTCCACTCATTCTTTTCCATGTGACAAGGACCCCAATCGCCACTTTAGCCAAATCAGCAGAACCCCATTGAATTTAATCCAAACCCCATCTCTCCAATCAGTCCAATTCAATCTCAAAACCACCATCTCTTCCATCTTTCCTTCATTCCATTTCAAAATATTAGGTAGGAAGCCCACATACACCAACCCAACCTCCGTTGTAAACATCTTGCAATACAAGCAGAAGCATGGTCTTAATGGGTTCAACTCGGTAAGAAAAAAAGTATCAAAACAACCTCAAATAGAAGAACAAAGATGAATAAGGACCAAACTCAGATTTCCAAATGTGGTTTGTGTTCTAGGTATCGAGAGAGGCTATATATTTGTTTGATTTGTTCATTTGTTTCCTGTTCGGGCCATTTTTTGTTGCAATCCCAAGCCAGGGGTCATGAGATTGCTATTGACATTAAAAGGGCAGATCTTTTCTATTTTGTTTGGGCAAAGCTTTTCAGCTGATCAAGTTTACATTGGAAAAATACATGTGTGAACACATATATGTGTTTAATGTGTATTGCTATCTTAAAGTATAGCCCAATGAATTGTGATCTAATATGGTTAATTGGATTAGGGTATTAAAATGTCATGGATTTAATGTGTAGATACACTTAAGCAATTTCTAATTTTATGAGGGACCAAATTATAAATTAGTAAGTTAGAATAACTGATAACCCAATCAGTTATAAATATTGGGTTATGGTCCCCAGTTGTGCGTGTATGTTGTTTCTTCTGAAATTCCCTTCTACAGATTATCAACTGGAAGATCAAGACTCACCCCTTTCTTAAAGTGTTATCATGGATCAAGGTACGCTTATAGATATTATTCTTATAGATATTCTAATAAGTGGTATCAAGGCCTACTCCATGATTGATTCTTTGAAAGATTATGAAATTTAGGATAAACTTTTGGCATAAAATCAAGTATTTTTTTAAAGTTTTTTTTCTCAAAAACAAAAACAAAAAAAAAGGTTTTCGTTCAGATCTTGATTAAAAATAGGGTTTAGTTTAGCTTGTTGAACCTGCTAGTTTGTTGGCTTGCATTGGACCCTTCAGTTTTATTTGAAATTTTCCATTAGGCCACAACTTAATTGAAAAGTATTTGGGTCGTTGGGTCTGAGTCTGATGGGTTGCTGGGACAGGGTCAGGCCCTGCTAGGTCAGATGGGTCACCCTGGTCCAGTTCAAAAATTCGGTCCATCCTGTTTTGGCTATTTGCACCCAGCAGAATCTGTCTGAGCCACCCTGATAATAAAAAAATAAAAAATAATTTCAAAAAATTAAATAATGGACCTTAAATCAAGTAAATCAGGTACATTACTGAGGTCCATTATTTATTTTTATTTTCTTTCTCAAGGCAATTTATTTCAAAATTTTAAATTTAAATGTTTTTTTGGATGCATCTAATGACTTATTTAGTTTGTCTAACATTTGATTGAACTAATTGAAATAAGATGTCACTAAAGTGACCTCTCTTATGTAGATTAATTTATTGAGAATGTTAAGATGTTTGTGCTTGTGAGTTCATGCGGATATTAGTCGGCCCAAAGGAATGATAATATTTGGCCGAATTGCATACACACATGTAGTGATAAATATGTGACAATTCCATGTGAATAATAAGTCAATCCAAAGATAAATTTATTGTTTGACATGAGTTATTGTCAATATTTGATCACCACACCAAGAGTACCACTTACAATTATTTGATCACCACACCAAGAGTACATGTACTGTTCAAAGACTTGATATTAATGTTGTGCTAGGTATCTTGAGATGTATTCTATAATTATTTGAATTTAAAGATTTTTTTATTAAGATTATGATGTGAACATGCATGCTCATTAGGTTTAATCTTTGTATAGTTATTATGTCTGCTACTTCAATATCTGCCCATGCCAACAGTATTCTCATGCTTAATGGGACAAACTTCTAGGATTGAAAGAGAACGTCTTAATCGTTCTTGGCTGCATGGATCTAGACCTTTCACCAAGGATAGAGCAACCCGCTACTCTTACGATTGAAAGTTCTTCTGAAGAAATGAAGAACTTTAAAAAGTGGGAACGCTTTAATTGCATGAGTTTAATGATCATTAAGCGCGACATTCCGGAAGCCTTTAGAGGCTCAATATTTGAAGGGGTAACTAAGGTCAGTGATTTTCTTGCTGAAATTGAAAAACGTTTTGCAAAAAAACGATAAGGCTGAAACAAGCACACTTTTAGCTAGCTTGATTTCAATGAAGTATAAAGGCAAGGGAAACATAAGGGAGTACATCATGGAGATGTCTCACATTACTTCCAAACTTAAGGCACTAAAACTCGAGTTGTCTGACGACTTGCTCGTACATTTAGTATGATATATCTTTCTGCACATTTCAGTCAGTTTAAGGTCAGTTATAACTGTCAAAATGAAAAATTGACTCTTAATGAGCTCATTTCATATTGTGTGCAAGAAGAGGAAATGTTGAAGCAAGAGAGGTTTGAAAGTACTCATCTGGCAAATACCTCTAAGGATAAGGGCAATAAAAGGAAAAAAAAAATGAAGCTACTAAGGGTCCAGAGCAAAAAAAACCTAAGGAAAACCAAAGATGTTTCTTTTGTGAAAAGCTAGGACATGTAAAGTAAGAATGTAGTAAGTATCATGCTTGGCGTGCCAAGAAATGTACATTATTTACTTTGGTCTATTCTGAGATTAATTTAGCTTCAGTATCTAGAAGCACTTGGTGGTTAGATTCTGGTGCTATCACTCACATAAGTGTTTCTATGCAAGGTTGCCTGAGCTACCGAAAGCCAAATGATATTGAAAGATATATCTTTGTGGGCGATGGAAATTCGATGGATGTTGAGGCAATAAGGCATTTTAGATTATTGTTGAGAACTGGTTTTTATTTGGATTTGAAAGACATTTTGTTGTACCGTCCTTTAGACGGAATTTGGTTTCTGTTTTTTTATTGGACAAATTTGGTTATAATTGTTCATTTGAAAACAATCAGTTTAATCTTTCATTGAATTCAAATATTGTTGGTACTGGTTCATTAAGTATGTTTGATAATCTATATTTGCTTAATACTATTGCATCATATAATGAAACATTGCATGTGGATTCACAGGGTACTAAACGCAAGCTAAACAAAGAAAATTCAACAAAATTATGGCACAAGCGTTTGGGTCATATATCCAAATTTAGAATTGAACTACTTGTGTCATAAGGTATTTTGGATTCACTTGACTTTTCAGACTTAGATGTCTGTGTTGAGTGCATCAAGGGAAAAAGGACCAAACAAAAGAGATTAGGTGCTAATAGATCTTCAGACGTCTTAGAATTGATACATACGGATATTTGTGGACTATTCCCTACGACTTCTTGGAATGGTCAACGATACTTTATATCATTCATAGACGACTACTCACGTTATGAGTACATTTATCTCATTCATGAGAAATCAGCGTCACTGGATGTATTCAAGTCTTTCAAAACTGAAATTGAAAACCAACTCAGTAAGAAAATTAAGTGCATTAGATCTGATCGTAGTGAAGAGTACTACGGCAGATATGACGGTTCAGGAGAACAACGTCCCGAGTCAATTGTTAAATTCTTAGAGGAATGTGGAATCATCCCACAATATACCATGCCAGGTTCACCTAGCATGAATGGTGTCGCTGAAAGACGAAACAGAACTCTTAAGGATATGGTGAGGAGTATGATTAGTCATTCTACCTTACCAGAATCACTCTGGGGAGAAGCAATAAAGACAACAGATTATATCCTAAATAGAGTACCAATTAAAGCAGCTGCCAAGACTCCTTATGAACTTTGGACAAGACGAAAATCTAGTTTAAAACATTTTCACATTTGGGGATGTCCATCTGAGGCTAGACCAAATGAAAACAAATTGAACTCCAAGACAGTAAGCATCTACTTTATTGGTTATTCAGAGCAATTTAGGGGCTACAAATTTTATGATCCCACAATTAGGTCTATTTTTGAAATGAGAACTGCGACATTTTTTAGGATGTTGAGTTTGGGGGGAGAAATACGGTAAGAGACATTGTCTTTGAGGATGAATCGGTTTCGACTCGTACTACTGTTTTTGACAACGTACATGTTTCTGTACCTATCATTGATCAAGAAGCAGATCTGAAACCTCAACAAGACAATGTTGAACAACTTCCTGTTCAAATTGAAGTAAATGTTCCAGATGAACAAACTCAACAACCTCAAGGACAAATGTCATTAAGGATATCCACGAGAGAAATGAGAAATGCTATTCCGGATGATTACATAGTTTTTCTCCAAGAATATGAGGAAAATGATGGATTGATGGAACATGATCCAATCAACTTTCATCAAGCCACGCAGGATTCTAACTCTCAAAAGTGGATAGATGCTATGAATGAGGAGTACAAGTCTATGCAAGACAATCAAGTTTGGGATCTTGTCCCATTACCTAAAAATACAAAGGTCATTAGTTGTAAATGGATATTCAAAACCAATAGGGATTCAAAAGGTAATGTGGAGAGATATAAGGCTCGTCTTGTAGATAAAGGCTTCACTCAAAAGGAAGGCATCGACTATAAAGATACTTTCTCTCCAGTTTCAAAGAAAGTCTCATTTAGGACATTATGGCACTTTTTGCGCACTTTGACCTTGAGCTACATCAGATGGATGTTAAGACAACATTTCTCAATGACAACATTGATGAAACAATTTATATGGTGCAATCAGAAAACTTTGTGTCTGGAGACCCGAAGAATATGGTTTGCAAACTAAAGAAATATATCTATGGGCTCAAGCAAGCTTCCAATCAATGGTACCACAAATTTCATCAAGTAATTGTCTCATTTGGTTTCGAGACAAATGCAGTTGATAATTATGTGTATCATAATTCAGTGAGAATAAGCATATCTTCTTGGTTTGTATGTTGATGACATATTGTTTGCCACTAATAACAAAGACATGTTGCACAAAACTAAGAGATTTTTATCAAAGAAATTTGATATGAAAAACCTTTGTGAAGCTTATTTTGTTTTAGGGATTCAGATACACCGAAATCACTCTAGGGTTATTCTTGGATTATCGCAAAAGAGTTATATAGAAAATGTGCTTAAAAGATTTGGCATGCAAAATTGTAAACCAGAAGATACCCCTGTAGCTAAAGGAGACAAATTCAGTCTTAAACAATGCCCTAGGAATAAACTTGAAGTTAAAGAAATGCAAGAGATTCCCTATGCATCAGTTGTTGGGAGTCTAGTGTACGCTATGGTTTGTACACGTCCAGATATAACATTCGTTGTTAGAATGCTAGGCAGATATTTAGACAACCCTAAGATGGATCACTGGAAAGTAGTCAAACGAGTTATGAGATATTTACAGATAACTAAGGATTACATGCTCACATATAAGAAATCAGATCAGTTGGAAATCATAGGGTATTCTGATTCTAATTTTGCTGGATGCCAAGATAGTAGGAAATTCACATCATGCTACATTTATCTGTTAGTTGGAGGAGCTATTTCTTAACGCTCATAACTTCTTCCACTATGGAAGCAAAATATGTAACATGTTTTGAGGTATCCAATCATGGATTATGGCTTCGAAATTTTGTCACCGGACTGCGCATTCTGAGGAGTATTGAAAGACCACTAAAGTTATAGTATGGCAATAACTCAGCAGTTCTATATGCCAACAACAATAGGATCTCATCTAGGTCAGATCATATTAACATAAAGTTTCTGGTTGTGAAAAAGAGTACAAAATGAACATATTTCCATAGATCACATTGGGTCAAACTCCATAATTGCGGATCCGCTTACTAAGGGATTACCACCCAAGGTCTTTCATGAGCACACTGCTCATATGAGTGTTATATCATTTGAGGATATTTTGATTTAGTGGAGTTTGTATATTTGATTGCTCTATATTTATTTATTTTACACATTTTGTGTATTTTGGTATTTTCTGCATAAATTAAGTATTCAGTTTATTCGCTCTGATTGAAAATACATTCATATGTGATAGCAAATTTTGAGCTCATTAGGTTATACACATTTTTAAGGTAACATATGTGGCTCAAGTTGGAGATTGTTGAAAAAATTCAACATGTGTGAACACACATATATTTAATACGTATTGCTATCTTAAAGTATAGCCAAATGAATTGTGATATAATATGATTAATTGAGCTAGGGTATTAAAATGTCATGAGCTTAATGTGTAGATACATTAAAATAATTTATAATTTGATTAGAGACCAAATTAGAAATTAGTAAGTTAGAATGACTGATAACCTAATTAGTTATAAATACTGGATTATACTTTAAGAAATTGTTATACTAAAAGTCGTGTGTTTTGTTTCTTCTGAAATTCGTTATCAACTTAAATATCAAGACCCACATTCATTTCTTAACGTGTGTCTGTAGAATATTATTTTTATGAGGAATTCTAAATGCCGAGGAAACGGGCGAGGAAATGGGCGAAGAAAGCGACGTGGCGGGGTGGGGACCGTCCACTCCGCTCGGAATGCGTGCACTAAAAATGACGACACACACCCCGAGCGAGGTGGATGCGTCGCTTCCCTCGCCCATTTCCTCGCTGTGTAGAATCACTCTATTTTTATAGATATTCCAATGAGTTATTCTAAATGGCGGAAATGAGCGAGGGGAGGGAGGTGGTGGAATGAGAACCGTTCACCTCCTTTGAGATGCGTGCACAAAAAAAGACAGCACACATCTCGAGGGAGGTGAACGGTCCCCACCCGCCACCTCCCTCCCCTCGCTCATTTCCTCGCCCACTTCCTCGACATTTAGAATTTCTGTATTCGAGCAATTCTAGATGTCGAGGTTTTGGGCGAGGGATGTGCATCGCACGCGAGCAGCTGACGTGGTAAAAAAAAAAAAAAAATTTGCGAGGGAAATCCAAAATTTGGGGGAGAAGAAGAGGGAATCGAAAGCTTCTTTCTCCCCCATTTTCATTCCCTCTCCCTCTGTGGCGAAGCTTCTCCCTCCTCCTCTCTGTGGCGAAGACTCTCCCTCTCCCTCTCCCCATTTTCCATCTCGACACCGGGAAAGAAGAAGCCCTCCCTCTCCATCGTCATCGACTGAAACGAAGGAGAAGAGAAGAAGGTCAAACGAAAATCAGGGAAGAAGAAGGAAAGAAGGTCTCCTTCGTCCCTTTCCTCTCGCAAAAGGTAAACCCAGCTCTTGATTTTCCCTCCCATTTTAGGTTTTAGGTTTTAGGTTTTTGGTTTTTGGTTTTTGGTTTTTGGGTTTTGGTTTTTGATTTTCCCTTTACTTGGGTGTTTTAGGTTTTTGGTTTTGGGCAAGGATTTGCCAACACCCAAGGAGATCTGCAAGGGACTTGATAGGTTTGTTATCTGCAAGGTTCAGTTCTTCTTCTTTTTTTTTTTTTTCTTTTTTTTACTTCCCCATATACTATATATGCACTTGACATTTGGGAATTGGTAGTTTAGAATCGAAAAAAAAAATTGGCAGTTTAGAATCTTCCCCATATACTATAAATTTGTTGAGTTTTAGATAAATTATGGGAATTGGCAGTATAGAATCGAAAAAAAAAGGTACCAATGTAAGCTAGGAATATTTCTTCTCATAAGTAGTCCATCAGTTGAATACTAGTTGAAGTTGTGGTCTCATATAGGCATGTTGAATGGTGTAATTGAAATTGCTTCATGATTTTTAGCAATTACATGCATTTGTTGGTATTGAAATTCTCTGCATGAATTAGGATAACCAAAAAACAGACTTGAGAGAATGAGAAGCTTGGTGCTAGCTTTAAGAAGGTCAAGTCTGTTTTGATTGGAAAGGTACCTCCAATTAACTGATGTGATAGAACCTTTGCATTATAGCATGCATTGTATGTTTTTTAAAAAATTTAGCTTCATTTAGATTTGCTTTAAACGATTTTCCATGTGATCTGTAGGTATGAGGGTCAACGTACAACAGAAGCTCTGACTGAGTTTGTAAACACTAAAGGAGGTATTGACTTGATCCTGTTTATTTTAAGCTAACGTTTTCTTAACATGGTCAGGCGGGAAAACTTTTACCATTTACTGAACAGAACCATTAAATTACAGGTACCAATGTGAAGCTGGCAACTATTCCATCCAATGTAGTAGTGCTAACAGAAAGCAATTTTGATGAGATTGTTTTGGATGCTAAGAAAGATGTTCTTGTTGAGTTTTATGCACCATGGTAGGCATTAGTGCCCAACTTTCTTTACCATTAAATTGTGGTCTTCGATTTTTTCTTTATTTTTAAGTTCAGTGACCTTATCATACTCCATTGATATTTTTAAATGGTTTTGTGTTTTGCAGGTGTGGCCATTGCAAAAACCTTGCACCTGCAAGTTCGTCAACCCTCTTGTATATTATAGCAACTAGCCTAAGATGCACTTATTTATTTTTATTTTTTACGGTATTGAAGTTTCACTTTTTTTTTCTGTTTCTTAGATATATCAAAACGTTGTTGCTGCATTCAAATCTGAGGATGATGTCGTAATTGCAAATCTATATGCTGACAAATATAAGGATCTCGGTGAAAAGTGAGTCCTAAGAGTATAACAAATTAATGCTACCACTATTAAATGCTTCCCCAATTGGATTATACTTTTTTATGGACGAGTGGTGTTTAATATGTTTTTACCTCTACAGGTATGGCGTTAGTAAAGCTGAGATCTATGACAGGGTGATGATCCATACTTCAACAAGCTGATCCGTATATTGGCGACGAGATGCATGACTCAGGTAACTCCTTTTATTACATTTTTGAAGTTCCGTTTTGAGGAGAGGAGAGACACTGCATTTTCAATGATGGTTAATGGGATTGCTGGTGGGAATGGGTTCTATGCAACTAGTTATCAGCCTTTGTATGTTTTGGGTCAATGTGAAGGGGATTTGAGTACTGGGGATTGTGGTGAATGTGTCAAGGAGGCTGTTCAGAAGGCTCAGGTTCAATGTGGACCTTCAATCTCTGGAAGGGTTTATTTGCACAAATGTTATATGACCTATGCTTATTATCCAAATGGGATTTCTAATAAAGACTCTTCTTCAGGTATGATTTGGGGTTTTTCATGTTTGTTAGTTGGTAGATTTTTGTCTAATTTTAATTGGTTTTTATTTTGGGTTGTTCTGTAGACTTATTAGTTTTTTTTTTTTGTTCAAGTTCTTGAATCTGTGTGTTGTTGTTGATGATAGGGACAGGGCAAAATATGGGGAAAACAATAGCAATTGTTGTAGGTGGGGTTGCAGCAGTGGGGTTTGCACTCATTTGTCTCATGTTTCTAAGATCTTTACTGAAGAAACATGATGGTGAGTAGCAAGATAATGATTTTTGTCATAGTGATTTGGATCCTTTTTATTTTAATGTTTTGTGATTGAAATATGTGTTTTTTTTTAACGCAGATTACTGAAAGAAAGGAAAAGAAGTGGGTGTTAAAGCAAGACATCCTTTTGAGTGATCTTCACACACAAAAAAAAAAAATTATACTCAATGAACATTCCCAGAAGTTTGATTGATCTCTTGACTTTCTGACACGCAGATTGAAATGTTTAGGTAGTGTAGATTATTGTATGCTTTGTATAGTGAGGTGACTTGGTATAAAAGAAGAGGAACCTTATTTAAAATCTAAGTAAGTTAAAGATGTGATGTGTATGGTTTGGTGAAGCTACAAGCAAAATTTTAAAAAAATGGAATAAAGATAGCACAGCTAGGGGAGATTGGGATGGGTTGGCAACCATGCACAAATTTTTGTTTCTGTTTCTTCTTCTTATCAGAGACTGATCAGAGGTGTACTACGTGCTTTGTTGTTGCATTCACAATGTCACATGGTGGTTTGTCTTTTCAACGTAAGAAGAAGATATATTCTTCATGTTTTTTATTTGGCTTGTTGGTTAGCACATACTTTATAAACTTCAAATTATGGGTTAACTTAGGCGCTTAGCAGAGGATTCATATCCGGATGTGGGAACGCATGCACATATGGCATGTAGAAGAATAAGTGAACATTTAAAACACTAAACCCTGTCGCCTATCTTCAATCCACTCATACACAACATTTATTGATCCAAATAATATCAAATCCATGAGAAAGTCCCCTAATAAAACTTGGAACAACACCTAAAAAAAAGTCTGAGCAATCTAGACTAATGAACTAAAATAAGAGACATCATTTGGAAGGAGCTGGTGCTGCAGGTGCAGGGGCGGCACCACCACCAAGCAAGATGACCTGTTGCTTCTCAACGTCACTCATCTGCTGCTCTCTGTCCAACTCTATGATGAGTGGAACCACCAGTATCAGAAATGTGGTTCCAACCATCCAAGCTGCTTTTCCTGCGCTCTTCAGCAGCTTCTTGCTTGCATATGCTGCGTCTGATGTTGTTTGTTTCCCTCTACGAACCACGGGGGATTGGGATATGGTGTTTGAGGTCATAACTGCAAGAAGCTAAAGTGGCCAATCCATTTGAAACCATGCTTTTGAGATCTGTCAAATAACACAACATCAAAAGTCTAGAACCACAGATATAGTAAATCAATATCTTCAGAAACTAAATAAATGAAATAAAAATATGGCTCTTCTAAAATTTAAGAATATCGCCTGATTTAACAAATTCTGTATGTTATTTGACTAACCTCTGAAATGACTTCACTATTTTTTTCTTTTTCTTTTCCATCATTATTTTCAGTTTTTTTTTCTAAAAAAAAAAATCTTTCCACATCATTGTAAAAAGTGGACCAAATGCAAGTATGTTTGCAGATTCTAGAGCTCTTACTATCTTCTATTTTTCTCCTATGTACTCTAATTTTATGAGAAATTTGCATGGCCCTTGGGACCCGGACAAGAGAACAAGAAGTTACTGAACCACAATAAAACTCTCTTAGCTGACTAAAAATTTTGAAATCTAATGATGGATATGAAAGCTCATCAATACATGGCTTATTTTTCCTCCCCATATAATCTACATATAGCATATGAAATGAGAGGCAACAAGCTGCTACGCCCCTTTGGAAAGGTTGGGCACAACCATTCTTACAACATATCAATAATTATTATTTATTTGATTATTTTCATTGGTAAAACAAGAGTTTCATTAAAGATCATCAAACCTGCAATGCTATTTAGAATGTTAATCGCACAAACGTGAAAGAGCGTATCTTTGAGAATACCCCATGTAAGACTCCAAAATCTGAATTTGATTTCATACATAACTAATCTGAATTTGATTTCATACATAACTGTTGCAGTTCTTTTTGTACTTGCCTTCAAGGACCCTGCTTTTCCTATTTTCCGACAGGACACAAATAGTTGACACGAGAATACAATCCCACACTCAGTTTCCTCATTCATTGGTCTATGAGTAAACTCTTACAATTGTTACAGGGTCCCTTGGCTCTCATCCATCACGCACACTCAAATCTGTGTCGCACTTAGCAGGCCTGCAGCGGTTAGCAATTAGCAGACCCTTCTATTCAAGTTATCCACAAGTAAAGATTGATCATTGGCCCCTGTCCAAATAAAAATTTCACCCTTTCAGGGACCTGGTTCATCCAACGAACAGGGTCTAAACATCGAGTGGCTTCTGCCTTGAACACCCAATGAATACACACAAAGAATATGATTCCAAATAGATTTAACAAAACCACATTCTAACAAAAGGTGTTCCCAGGACTCCATCTCCCCGTCACATATGACACATTCACCACATCTCATTTTGTATAAGCCAAGAGTAGTAAGTTGATTCCACATAAGCTCCTCAATGTATTTTTCCATACAAGATTCAATTAGAAAATTAGTCCAAAAACTTCAACGAGACTGACAATAAACCACTCATTCTCAGTAGTGTTGGGACCATCAAGCAAGAGCTTCTATGATCCTACCCATCTCTTTTCCTAATCATTTAGAGCCTTCATATGAAGATTTCACCTTCCGACGTCTAAATTATCTTCAAAAAGAAATCTTGGATAATGCCATGCTATTCAGTGATACACAAAATATTCTTTGGCACCTTTCCTCGAGAGCTACTAGTTACTGTTGCAAAGTTTTATTTTATCTCCTTCCCAATAGTGTGTTACCTACTTACCCATTAGAAACTAGTCAAAGCATTAGAGATACTCATTAAGACACTCATGCTATATGTCCAAGGTAACATTTACTTCAGTCTTCGTTGTTGAATACACGAGTGTTCATTTCCTTCCACAAAGCCAACATATAGCATAATGTAAGACTTTTTCCCTATTGCAGAGAGGTGATCGATTAGTGTGCCAAATACCTAGAAGTGCCATCACGGAGCTGGGGATAACCCATTCCCACCAGCAATCAAAACAGACTTGGCCTTCTTAAAGCTAGCACCAAGCTTCTCATTCTCTCAAGTCTGTTTTTTTGGTTATCCTAATTCATGCAGAGAATTTCAATACCAACAAATGCATGTAATTGCTAAAAATCATGAAGCAATTTCAATTACACCATTCAACATGCCTATATGAGACCACAACTTCAACTAGTATTCAACTGATGGACTACTTATGAGAAGAAATATTCCTAGCTTACATTGGTACCTTTTTTTTCGATTCTATACTGCCAATTCCCATAATTTATCTAAAACTCAACAAATTTATAGCATATGGGGAAGATTCTAAACTGCCAATTTTTTTTTTCGATTCTAAACTACCAATTCCCAAATGTCAAGTGCATATATAGTATATGGGGAAGTAAAAAAAAAAAAAAAAAAAAAAAAAAAGAACTGAACCTTGCAGATAACAAACCTATCAAGTCTCTTGCAGATCTCCTTGGGTGTTGGCAAATCCTTTCCCAAAACCAAAAACTAAAACACCCAAGTAAAGGGAAAATCAAAAACCTAAAATGGGAGGGAAAATCAAGAGCTGGGTTTACCTTTTGCGAGAGGAAAGGGACGAAGGAGACCTTCTTTCCTTCTTCTTCCCTGATTTTCGTTTGACCTTCTTCTCTTCTCCTTCGTTTCAGTCGATGACGATGGAGAGGGAGGGCTTCTTCTTTCCCGGTGTCAGGATGAAAAATGGGGAGAGGGAGAGTCTTCGCCACAGAGAGGAGGAGGGAGAAGCTTCGCCACAGAGGGAGAGGGAATGAAAATGGGGAAGAAAGAAGCTTTCGATTCCCTCTTCTTCTCCCCCAAATTTTGGATTTCCCTCGCAATTTTTTTTTACCACGTCAGCTGCTCACGTGCGACGCACATCCCTCGCCCAAAACCTCGCCCAAACCCTCGCCCGTCTCCTTGCCATTTACAATCACCGTTTTTTAAATACTCAGAAGTAACTTCTAATTGGAGTCAGAAATTCTGAATGAACGGTTTGTTTTGCTTTTAAATGAGTTGTAGATCGAAAATAGTAAAATTTAAAAAAAATTGTTTTTAAGTGTTTGCCTCATTTAGCTGAAAAAAATTGACATAAACTTATGTTTAAAAGCATATCCAATCATTATTCAAATCTTAGAGAATGTTATAATATCTTTCATTACAAGAATATCGAAATATGATCAAGTATATTTTAAAAAAATTTATCAAACGAAATTACTTACTAATATTTCGTTGCAATACGATCTTGTAAATTAACCATATCGATTTGTTCACGAGATCTAAATACTTGAGACAGTTTTAATTGTTCACTATCAATTCGAAAAATCTAGATGGCCCGTGGTCATGGCCCGTCCCATGGGACAGACCCTCCCAGGCACGTGCCTGTGGGAGGTCGTCTCGCACGTGGAGGAGGAGAAAGCTTTTTGCTTGCCAAACAAAATTTTCTTCTTCAGTTCATCGACTCCTCCTCGCCTTCACTTCACTTCACTTCAGTTCTTCACTTCAGATCTTCACTTCACTTGAGTTCTTGACAAAGCAAAGCAAAACAAAAAGAGATCTTCTTCATCGCCTCCTCCTCGCCTTCAGTTCTTCACTTCAGATCTTCACTTCACTTGAGTTCTTCACAAAGCAAAGCAAAACAAAAAGGGGTCTTCTTCATCGCCTCCTCCTCGCGCCTGCTCCTCCTCCTCCTCCTCCTCCTCGTGACTGCTCCTGCTCCTCCTCCTCCTCGTGCTGCTCCTCCTCCTTCTTCAGGTATGTAATTTCACATCATATTCTTGTTTAAGTTGAAAATTAGGGCTAATCCTGCATATTTATCAGATAATCCTGCATATTTTTGTATGTAGAAATTTTTGTATGTTGAAATTATGATACTGAAATTTTTGTATGTTGAAATTATGCTACTGAAACTTTTGTTCAAATTTTTGTATGTTCGAATTTTGTTAAATTATGCTACTGAAATTCATGATAATCCTGCATAATTTTTGTTAAAAAAATATATTTGATTAGATTTTGTTAAATTTTTTTTGTATACGCAGGAATGGCATACAAAGCTTATGTTGTTTATCGTGGGCGTGTTCCTAGAGTATATGTGACTTGGCCAGGTTGCGCATTACAAGTTAACGGATACAAGGGTTGTACGTACAAGGGTTTCAAATCAGTTGAAGAAGCTTATGAAGATTACGAAATGTGGAAGCTATCAGAAGAGAACAGATTAGAACACGAAGCGAGATTAGAACACGAAGCGAGAAGAGAACAAGAGGCGAGAAGAGAGCAAGAGGCGAGAAGAGAGCACCCGGCAAGAACAAACGACACTGAAGACGTAGTCGACCAATCAAATAATGCTCTTGATGGTCCTTGGGCTTTTACAAGGGACTTAATCAACAGTGTATTAGTGGTATTTTTTTTTATTCTTGTAATTATCTTTTTTAAGCTTTTGGATGGTATTTGAAACTGAAGTACACTGTTTATCCTATTCTAACACTGTTTTTGGCACATAATGATGTGTAATGTAATATGTACATAAATATGTTTTATGTGAATTTATTTCGTAATCCAATCCAAGTGTTTCATATTGTTCTTTAGTGTGTATAGAGTTTTTGTAAAGCTTTGCCTTATTACTAGTGTTTCATATTGTACTAGTGAAGCAGTGAAGGCCAGGAACCTTAGAACAGAGAGCCAGGAACCTAGTTTTTGTAAAGCTTTGACAATAAAATTGTTAGTGCTCTGTTAGTGTTAGTATTAGTATTCTCTGTCAATAAATTTGTTAGTGTTAGTGCTCGTATTTTCTGTCAATAAATTTGTTAGTATTAGTATTCTCTGTCAGTAGAGCCCAGAGTCAAGGTTTCAGAAGCCAAGTTTCCATAGCTAAAGATTGATCACCAAACTGCAAGCCAAACTGCATATTGTATTGGCAGGAGTTTTGCACTCATGAGGTACCTGCCACCGTTTTGGATGATGGGGGACTGAACCTGATGAGGTGAATTTGATAGTGCTCTGTTAGTGTTATTGCGATGTTAGTATTAGTGTTCTGCTGTCAGTGCTCTGTTAGTGTATGTGCTCTGTCAATACATATCAAACGTGAATAAAAATTGGCAAGGGCTTGATCATTCACAACTGAACTAATGTTTAAAGATTCATTTATCATTCAAAAGCAGGCAATATATTGAGAAGAATAAACAAGGAGTACAAGTCTGCAACTGTCTGAGGAGGTAATAAGAAGCAACAAAAGAACCTAAGTTGCTATGTACATTGCTTGTTATCCTACTTCTACCTTTCTAATACAATCTCATTTTTTTCATCTGCTTCACTTCTCTGCCTTCCATATCTGCTACTTCTAATTTGTATGTTCCCATATCATTTCAATGACTATCATTGTGAATCACCAACTGACAATATATAATCTCTGAAGTATAGTGCTGATCTTGATCACTTCAAATTGCATCCAAGCTCCAAATCTGCAATTTCTAGAATCAAGATAAAGGTCAGTTCTTATCACATAACGAACTGAAGTATTTCTAAGAAATTGCCAAAAAAAAAATGTCAGAGTGCTCTGCTCTGTGAATACAGAGAATCAAGAATTAGTGCTCTGTCAGAGTGTTAGTGCTCTGTCAATACAGAGAGCAGTCAGTAGGCGAAGGACCAATCAATTTGATAGTGCGAGGGGAGTGTTATAGTGCTGCTGTTAGTGCTATGTTGTTAGTGTTAGTGCTGTTAGTGAATAGACACCCTGCATAGACACTAATGCTCAACTCTCATTTGAATCAAACACCCTGCATAGACAGTAATTTCCTGGGAATTGAACTCTTTGCAAGCAACCAAATCTAGAGAATGGAATTGAAAGTCAGATAGACACCCTGCATAGGCAGCCTTCACGAATTATTCAAGGAGAAAAAAAATAGTGGAGACTAGAGACTAAAGTCAGATGGAAATTGAAAGTCTACAACCATATGCATCTCATTTTAACAATGTTTTGCTTATTGCTTGATATTTCCATAAGATCATGAATTCTATAGGGAAGAATTGATTCATCTGTGGATGACCAATGGTTTTGTGCAATCTAATTGGAAGATGCTGAGAATGGAATTTTTAATGAATTGCTATGGAGGTCCTTCTTTCAGGACATAACAAAATACCACAATGGAAACATAAAAAAGTGTAAGATGAATGTTCAATTGTCAATATCAGAAGCACCAAAATCATTAGCAGAAGAACTCATCAATTGTCATTTTTATGCAACCTTATTGATCTGTTTCTCTGCACAAAATAATGGTGCAGCAGTGTTAAGTAGCTGTATGGAACTGTTTGATGACGCTGAACCTGTAACCCCAACTTGACTAAAACATTAGAAGCTTACGAAAAATCTCAAATTGAGAGGCAAATTTTGTTTACAACTGTAAAGGTCAATCTCCATTATTTTTATTTATTTTTTTGTCCCCTGAATGAGAGTTTGTCATTCAACTCAAAAACATAATACCACAAATGTCATATGGCTTCAGATAGGATGTCAAATTTTGAAGATAAAGTTATTCACTCAATTTTTTTGCGAGGTCTTTCCTTGTATAAATGTCTAACATATATCAGAAGAAAAAAATACATGAAAAAGAAACATTCTTGTTTACTAACACAAGTTATCAAGTTACACACCGTGACGAGGGACGTGACGTGGCAGGGGGGACCGTCCACCCCGCTCGAGATGTGTGTCGTTGGTTTTGATGCGCGCATCCCGAGCGGGGTGGACGGCTCCCACACCTGCCACCTCACTTCCCTCGCTCGTTTCCTCGCTCATTTCATCACTTCCCTCGCTCGTTTCCTCGCTCATTTCCTCACTTCCCTCACTCGTTCCCTCACTTCCCTCGCTCGTTTCCTCGCTCATTTCCATAAAAATGAAGGTATCCACTAAATAACTTGGAAGAACAAGAAACTAACCTTACTTGAAAACATTTTGAATTCACAACCAGCTATAGTCTGGCAACTCCATGTCGTTGTTTGAAGTTGGTGTCTGCCAAAATAAATAACTAAATAAATAATAAAGAATTGCACTGCAAAATAACTGCAATATTAGGAAATCATAAGTGCAATACCTGTGAGAGGAGCGAATAAATATGATTCATTCCTGATAATGCACCAGATTGTGACACATTACTTTCATCCTTGAAGTCCATAAATACAAATCATAAGTAAACAATCATAAATGATAGTTACGCGTCAGTAAATATATTAAAAACAAACCTGGGTATTTGGATTTATTGAATGCGGTGTCAAATATTCTGATCCTTCGAATCCACTCTGGGAACAACCCTACAAATGACACGTGTCAAATATTCTAGACTTAAGTAATTAAATATTAAAATAAAACATATTGCAGAACATACCACATTTTTTGCTTGTTTCTTTTTTTTTCCTTTGTACTGTTTTTCGAATCTTTTCATCTGTGGGTTGCATCCTTGAATTAGAGCGTCGGCCTTTGCTACGAACCGGTAATGGATTGTGAAGGTTGGATTGCATCCCAGAACTAGTAGTGTTGGACCCAAATTCCATAAAACCATGTGAATCAACACCCTCATCACCATTATCAGTTTTGAGTTGGTCCATTTTTAAATTGATCCAATCATGAACTTGGCATGTCTTCTTTTCATCCTCAGCGGCGTAGTCGGCCATTTCATAGAAGTGACTGCACATCTTGTCAAACCTTTCACTTTCAGGCTTCATTCCCCAATCTGAATAAACAATCTTAACCCTTCTATGAGCCCTCTTCACATCTTTCCTCCACCTCCAAAGAACATATTTATCTGGTACAGCATGAATATGGCTTTCAAGCATCACTTTCAATACATGTCTGCATAAGATCCCCTTGAACTCAAACAATTGACAATTACACTTGATATTGAAGTCGCCAACGTTAAAATTTACTATAAAATTGACTGAACGTCGTCTATCTCCTATCACCAAGTCTTGTCTAACAACGTATACCTCAAAGCCACTTTCATTTATAACTTTACTACTTATTGTACAACATATATTCCCTGCTAGCTCGTGTTGGAACTCCTTAAATTTTTTTGTAGTGTAGGCAGTTTGAAATGTTTTCTCTATTGGATAAGGAGTAATGCAAGGGATCAGTCGGTTATACGATTTAAAGTCCGCTTCAGCTTCCTTTTGAACCTTACTTCGTAGTGCATTCTCATATTGTTCAACGAATTGCTTCAAAGTGGTCTTCGAATTTACATAACCATCAAAAAAAGCATTCATGCTTTCACTCCTTTGAGTTGAAGACATCCCCGCCCAAAAAGTACATCTTTGATATGTTGGCACCCAACGCATTCTTTCAAGATATAATCCTCCCAACCAATCATTTTCTTGAAGACAATATTTCTCAATGAAACCATGCCAATTTACTTCAAACTCTTCATGAGACAAAGAATCGTAAACTGCTCTTTGCATTGCAAACTTTATTGACTCATATTGATTGTAACCAGATAATTTTTCAGGCAACTTCTTCATAATATGCCACAAGCACCATCTGTGTCGTGTGTTGGGAAAAACAATTTCAACGGCTCTCTTCATTGCCCTATCTTGATCAGTGATTATTGCGGTCGGAGCATTGTCATTCATACACACCAGCCAAGTTTTGAAAAGCCAAACAAACTCTTCAATGGTCTCACCACATATCAACCCACATCCCAAAAGAATTGACTGACCGTGATGGTTCACCCCAACAAAGGGAGCAAATGGCATGTCATACTTATTCGTTAAGTATGTAGTGTCAAAGGTAACAGCATCTCCAAACTCCTTGTAAGCTGCTCTGCTCCATGCATCAGCCCAAAAGACATTTCTCAATCTCCCTTTATTATCCAAATCCATCATATAAAAGAAATTAGCATTGTTAGCTTGCATTTTTTGGAAGTAGTTATGAATGGCCTCCGCATCCCCCTCCCCAACTCTCAACTTCCTCATTTTATCCAGATAATTGTAACAATCTTTCCGAGAAAATTGCAGATTATCATGACCACCAGCTTCAAACACACATGAAATAAAATTCTTAGTTGGCCTAATACCTGCCCTATCATTATAATCTAGCTTCTTCTTCGCATATGAGCTCATAACTCTATTCTTCGGATAAAATTTTGATTTGCCGGGGCTCAATTCATGATTGTGAGCTACTGTTACTTTTGTCACTAACACATCACCATCAGAGAGTATTTTACCTCTAATTTTAGCCATACATCCACATTTAGTTGTACCCCGCATGTTTATAACACTTTGTGATTGACTTCTATGCTGCCCAGACCGACCACATGCAAGCGTTAAGAATATAGTTTTTCCATTTTCATCTTTTTCTGTATTTTTTACTTTCACTAGAAATCCTTTTTTATAGGCATAATCATAATAATAACGTTTGTACTCATCAATGTCGCTGAATTTCATCCCTTCTGTAGGATCCCTTATCTCTTCTAAATTTTTTTCATTCTCCATCAATTCAATATCTTCTACAGTATCCATCCCTTATATACCTATTAAAGGAGTAGTTATCATCAGATATGTAATCTTTAAAATGTTTTACAACTAGACAGTTCATGCCTAGATCATCAAAATTATGATTGATTTACACCATAATGCCCTAACAGTTCAAGTTCAACTGGACAGTTCATGCCTAGATCATCAAAATTTTCATTAAACAATTGAAGATTCTGTGCTTTCTACATATAGTAGATGGACAGAAGCCAACATTATGCAGTGAAAAATGGCTAAAAGCATGATGTAAATTGATAAGTAAATGGTGCATTATACGGGTATATGGTCCATTTGAGCCGATTTTTTTTTTTTTTTTTTTGGTTTTTTGGTAGACTTGTTCAAAACCTCACAATTGTTTCCAAGACCTTTTGAACCTACTTGTGCCACTGCTACATATAGGTACACAGAAATGAGGAAATGATTGTTTGTTCGAGAAATAACATTGCGTACTCTCCAAATAGATAACTACTTAGCATCTTGTCTAAGTGCACAACAATGCTTCTACAGATATTTGAAGATGAACTAGAGAAAGAGCAGAACTAGCATCTTGCTTCAGTGCTTCATATACATTAAGTGTATTTCGATATTTTTTAGGGGGACCCCTTAACCCTTAATATACATACAAAGGGTTAATAGCAAATGGATTTATACAAAAAATAAATTTAACAAAATCTAAACAAATCTATTTTTAACAAAAATTATGCAGGATTATCATGAATTTCAGTAGCATAATTTAACAAAATATGAACATACAAAAATCTCAACAAAAATTTCAGTAGCATAATTTCAACATATGCAGGATTAGCCCTAATTTTCAAGTTAAACAAAAATATGCAAGATTAGCCCTAATTTTCAAGTTAAACATATGCAGGATTAGCCCTAATTTTCAAGTTCAACATATGCAAGATTAGCCCTAATTTTCAAGTTAAATAAAAACTGATAAATATGCAGGATTAGCCCTAATTTCAAGTTATACAAAAATATGATGTGAAATTACATACCAGAAGAAGGAGGAGGAGGAGGAGTCCAGGAGTCGAGCGGTCGAGGAGAAGGAGTGGAGGAGTCGATGAGATGCGTCGATGAGCAGTGAGGAGGCGAGAAGTTGGCGAGGAGGAGTCGATGAAGAAGGGCTAAGGTTTGCTTTGCTTTGTGAAGAAGCTGAAGTGAAGAAGGGCTAAGGGGTCCCTTGCTTTGTGAAGAAGCAGAAGTGAAGAACTGAGTTCGAAATTTGCTTTGCTTTGTGAAGGAGTCGATGAAGAAGCTACTCTTGCTCTGTGAAGAAGCTGAAGTGAAGAAGCCGAAATTTGCTTTGCTTTGTGAAGGAGTCGATGAAGAAGCTGAAGTGAAGAAGCCGAAATTTGCTTTGCTTTGTGAAGGAGTCGATGAAGAAGCTGAAGTGAAGAACAAAAAATCAGAAATTGTTTGGCA
This sequence comes from Berberis thunbergii, assembly GCA_003290165.1. Classification (NCBI taxonomy): domain Eukaryota; kingdom Viridiplantae; phylum Streptophyta; class Magnoliopsida; order Ranunculales; family Berberidaceae; genus Berberis; species Berberis thunbergii. The sequence continues at coordinate 393,827 of QNQO01000495.1, forward strand.
AGCAAAAAGCTTTCTCCTCCTCCACGTGCGAGACGACCTCCCACAGGCACGTGCCTGGGAGGGTCCGTCCCATGGGACGGGCCATGACCACGGGCCAGCTAGTTTTTCTCAAAAGTGGATCACCTTATTAAGACTTCATTCAGAAGCAAAAACAAACAACTTCTTATACTAACTGCATCTTAAGCGAGGGTGGAATGGGTGCTTCATGGAGGGGACGAAGTTTAGTTTTTCTTAACAAAGGGTAATCTTGACTTTATAAAAGTTTAAATGTTATTGTTAGTTTACATCCTTGACTTAACAGTCACGGCTCAATTTAGGTGTCTATCTGAATTTTGAGAATTGATGACATCCTAGAAGGAATACGCATGAACTGAAAGGATGAATGAAACATAAACTACCAAACAAATGTTTAAATATTAGCAACACCAGGTCGTATTACAAATTTTTTTTTTTACAAAAATCAATATGTAAAATTTTATTTATTTTTAATTAAATAAATAAATAATTATCAACAAATGAATGACATCCAATGAGATTATAAAATTCAAATATTTAAATACCAATGTTAATACCCAAATTAAAATAATTTTGCAACCATTACAAAGTAAAATAGTTATAATCAATTACAACATCGTTTCATATTGGATCAATATTTTAAAAATTACAACATGTATCAAGTACATCATTAGTATGCTAACAACTATGAAAACAAAAAAATATTTCACGCTCTCAATAATTTCATATTGGGAACACCCTGGAAATTGCCCTCAAATGAACTTTTTGTTGGACATTCTGCTACAGCCAAATAAAATTAGTCATAAAATATCCTATGCTCCTCCATATTTGTTGGACAGGCAGATTGTTTTCTTTGGCTGTAAAATTGACTCTTGAAAGAGATCGGCCCTTGTTTCTGCAATAAACAAATTCGAAGAATGAAGTATGAAATAAACAAGCCAGAGATAACATTATAGAAACCAACTCTTTGATCTAAACCCAATCCTTGTACAACAATGGTGGATTGGATTGATTACAACAAACATAAGAACACACAAAATGTTCGATGTGTCAACAACTGGGGAGGCCACTGCTAAGAAAAGAAAAATACAAGTGCCTCCATTGTCATAGTTTCATTCATACTCTTACTACTATTACGATCGCAAGTAAGACCTACTTATTTTACTTACCAAAAGTACTACAAACATTTAAGACCAAAACCTTACTTTAGAGAGGCCAGGGTGGAAGAAGAAGTTAAGCTTTGTATCTGCTTCAAAAGTGGGGAAAAAAAGAAGGGTTTTCTTTGTGCTCTCTATTTTCTTCTTCTCTAAACTTTAGACTCTAACAAAACAGACTCTCTGGGGCTGAAAGAAGTGGACTCAAATCTAAATTGAAATCTGAATAAAACAACAAACATGAGTGCTTGATTTCCAGTAAGCTTCAACTCTTCCATTGCACTGCAACAAACAGTTACATAACAGAGTCCATCATTGTTGCCTAACAAAAACCACTGAAACATGCAGAGGAAACTATTTGGGAAAAGAAAACAGAATAAAACCTGCATTAAAAAAATCTTTACGGAGGGTCCATTAAGGCACTTGGACATCTAAAGGTAAAGATCTTTCTGCTTCCTGCACTGGAAGGATAAAATAAACTGTATGCATCATCAAAACATGGGAATTTTAGTACTATACTGGATTGACAAAATAACCATATGCATCGTCAAACCAAGAGAAGTGGAATTCTAAAGAACAAATACTCTGACTTGATTCTGGTTTTACAGGAAATACAACTCCCCGTACCCAAGTGACACCATGGGTTATCCTTTCTAAACCAGTAAAGCTGAACTTCAGTCCATACAAAAGTGTTGACATAAAGATCATCTCTCTTAACAAGATGAGCCATAGCCCAAAAGCCGTTATAAGGACCATGAACCTCTCAATGACCGGACTATGCATTTCTTTGTATTAAACTTATGAACCAAGCACCCCAAAACCATTAAAACACAACTGATCATAATAACAAAACCCAAACCAGTCAAAATCTTCTTCATCCCTTCTTCCTAAATTGGGGACTAGTCAAAATCAAATTTAATTGAACCAAACCTTCATCAAAACTCTCCTCGTTACCTTACCCTTTAGGTCACATGTTTCATTCGGTAGTTCTCACAGTAAATCAGTATCAAATCAAATGTTGCATAAATTTAAAATTAATTAATAGGAATTGGGTAACCAAAACCTATTTTGGGTGTCCATTTAGGACTCAATTACTTTTTTTTGCATTTAGTAGTAGTCTATCGTAATCTCAAAGTGCATTCACTCATTAGCCACTGATTTGAATTCAAATGATTGTTCTTCTTCAAAATGTCTTCAAATTTGGAAAACATATTTAATATTAGAGAAATTAAATAAGAGGAAATGGAGACATAAAATTGGAAAACGAAAAGAGTATGGACTTGTGATACCATCCTCTACAAGTTTACTAGTTAAGCTAGTACTCCATTGGCGAAATAATGTAAAAACTTAAACATAATATTCACTTTATCAAAATCTTACCTCTAACAAATAATAATAATAAATCATACAGAACTGAAACAAAAGTTAAATGCAATGAACCAATATGAAGCATCAGCGAGAGAAAAAGAAATAGGCAGGGGGATGGGTCTAAATTGACTCCGTATATGAAATTTCTCCTAAACAAATTTACCATTATTGACAGAATTTTACAAACTTCCTATCTCTATGGGACAGAATGCTACATAGTTATTGTATGCAATATAACGTACTTGAAAACATTACAGAAAAACCAAATACAAAAATAAATCAACTAAAAATGAAAATGCAACAAATTTGACGGGAATCCTACACCAATTAAAGAATCATCTTGAATCATTTCATGTGCTACTCATCAAGCTTGTAGAAACTCACAAATGCCTAAAACAAAATTATAAGTTTTAGATTAACACCAAAAAAAAAAAAAATTCTTCAGATTACAAGGGTCCTGGAATTTTTTACATCTTATAATTGGTATACAACAAGACTGCCTACTTGCAAAGGTGAAAAATATAAATCACAAAGTTATGAGAGCATTTCAAGACCTATTATATAACGACAAGAACTAAAGTCACTAAAAGGAAAGTTGCGAACAAGATATTAAAGAGTCCGTAACCGATCACTTACTCTCAGACCAGCAAACGGCATCCTGACGCTCCCTGATTATCAATGGATGATATAGTGGTCTTGCAAGCCAATTTTTTAGCAATATTTTCCCAACTGCAGTAACACAGTGATTCAGTTGAGTGAATACCATCCAGCATTACATAATAAACTTACATTTAGCAAGCAACTCTATTTACTGGCGTTGTTATCTTAATTTAATAAATGTAAGCATACTGACCCAGATGAACCTCCATTCCTGTTGTTCTAAAAAATCTCAAGGTTTTCCATGGCAGTTGAATGAAGTACCATACAATGTTTTAAAAAGCGTTTTCTGAGGCGAAGCGGTCAAGCTTTTTCCGAGGCAAAGCGGTGCCTTGAGGCATAATGAGGCGAAGCGAGGCGTTTTTGCATAAAAAGTGATGAAAAATATTAAAAATTACAAAAAAAAATAAAATAAAAAAGGAGCAATCATCAATGCAAGAAATAACATGAGTTTGTTGTGTATGTATTTGTGTATTATCTTTTTGCAATCTGCATACTTGAAAACTTAATATTGTTGCAATTTGCAGCAAAGAATAATTGAAGACTGAACTTTGAAGTATGAAGTTACCATTCCTGATACTACAGCCAACAACAACAACAACTAGCAGGCAGCCAAAGTGCCAAACAAATCCTCAACATCCTCCTTCAAGCTAAATGGGGTTTTCTGGACGAATCAAATAAGTTGCATTAAGATATATACCACGGAAGACTGAACTTTGAAGTCTGAAGTTACCTTACCTGATACTACAGCCAACAACAACAACAACTAGCAGGCAGCCAAAGTGCCAAACAAATCCTCAACACCCTCCTTCAAGCTGAATGGGGTTTTCTGGATGAATCAAATAAGTTGCATTAAGATATATACCACTTGTTATATGATTGAAAACAATGTAAACATTCTAATTGATTTGAATAACAGTGTACAGTATGTTTCTTGTCATTGTGATCCATATATAAATGAAGATAATCTTCCATACATGAACAAAATATGCAAGTAAAAAATAAAAACAGAGTTCAACAGTGTGCAACAAAATATGTTTTCCTGTCATTAATGTCAATTAAGAACCAAACATCATCCCTAACCTGAATATACCCACAATTTGCTTCAGAACTTGGCTATGTTGCATCAACAGTGTGCAACAAAATTTAAGCAAACTTTCATAAACCCAAACTTGGGAACAAATTGGTGATTCTACTCTGTTCCTCACACACCCACATCCATTTTTGCATAACAGAAAAAACACACCCATTGGCAATGCTGCAACTCAATATGGCAATATGGCCATTGCAACCACAAAATGAAGCAAATTCATTAAATTTGTTAACACATTAAGGTAAGGAATGATGCAACTATATCCCAAAATTACTAACATCAAGAAATTGTCTTAATTCATAATGGGTATTCAATAAATCCATGAAATCCTCAATGGGTATTCTCATCCAAACCCTGAAAAGAGTAAAAAAACACGCATATTCATGGAAAACCAACAAAAACACGTGGAAAACTAGCTTGCTTGTGCCCTTAAACCAGCTTGGTCAGTTTCGCACCAACATCCAGCCAATTTTATACCAGACAAACAAAGCAGAAGAAGGAAGGAAGGAAGAGCAAAACATAACAAGGAAGGAAGAAAGAGCAGAACAGAAGAAGGAAGGACTTACCAGTTACCACTGTACCACCATCATCCTCCTTCAAACAGATAATAGAGAGCAGAAGGCAGTCGAGACTCGAGACTCCTTCTTGAAGTTGATGTCTTGCTGCAAACATACTAAAGACTCCTCGTCCTTCTTCGTCTTCCTCAGTTCCTCCTCCTCTTCTTTTCTTCTTCTCCTGCAAATCAGTCGAGACTCGAGACTCAAGTTCACTCTGAAGTTGAACCTAAATTACACTGAAATCGAGCTCACGATTCATTTCCAGATCCAAAAGAAAACTAAATTGATCAATACACTATCAACGAACTAAATTTCACCACTAAACTATCGAAATCACACATCAATATAAACTCATATCACATCTAAAGCGTCAGATGGGTATATCAAGTGAACTTGCAATTCATCTATTCGAGAAATCAAAAGAAAAACCTAAAAGAGAGATTGATCAATTGATTACCTTACGAACGTATCCATACTCGCTCTCCTTCTCTTTGTCCTCGAATGTGGTCAATCGAGCTCCGTACACGGACGACATTCTTGCATGCAGATCTGATCAAGACCAGATTCAGTCCACACCCTATACCAATGATGTTATGTACTTCATCTTTGGTCATGACAACATGTACAAAGATGAAAACCCATCATGCCTAAGTTTATGAGGTGAATACATTTTGAGTTTTGCTTTAGACCACTTTCATCTATTGCTCACGAAATTGTTAGCACTTGGGCATTTTAACAAACAGTTTATATGCATCATTCTTATTTTCAATGGGTTTCAGTTAACAACTTACAAGAACTTAATATTCAATAATTCAAAGAAACATACCTATGAACAAGATTGATAAGAGTCATGGTAGATAAATTTCTCCAATTTTTCACAAATGTCTACAAGCAATAGATTATATGAACTTGTGTTTCATACAGCCTTAAATTCTGAACTTAGGGTGTGTTTGGTTGCATGGAATCTCATACCATGGGAATTCATGAGAGGACCACTACATTTTAGGCTAAATTGATATATCACTCCACATTTACCATTTGATTTTGTGATCAATGGTAGGAATGGAAGTCCCATAAACATGGGAATCTCACTCCTTGGCCCCCCCAAGGCATGTGATTCTCATGTTCATGGGACTTTCATTTCCACCATTGATCACAAAACCAAATGGTGGATGTGGAGTGACATATCAATTTAACCTAAAATATAGTGGTCCCCTCATGGATTCCCATGGCATAGGATTCCATGCAACCAAACACACCCTTAGTCTTGCATCTTCACAGAATCTTAAAGGATTGCTCTGTATCACAAAATAGCCATACAAAAAAAAGTGTTTGAACTTTCTAAATTTAAACCATACGTTTGACACCAAAAACATTGAACAGGATGAACAAATTTAAAGAAAAAAAGCAATAAATACGAAATAGTCAGAGTTCCAATAGAAACTGATCTACATTTGAGCTCAAACAAATTATCAAGCGCTACTACAAAAAGAAAATGTAGAAGCCTATGGAAGAAATGCCTTAGAGATAAACTCAATTTCAACAAACAGATGGTGAGCGAACCGTCAAAACAACACTCTCTTCGTATCAAACCCATCAAATCAACACTCTTGTAAGAATTCGTCTAATCGTCGAGGGAAACAGCGAGGGACCCCCATGGGGGAGGGGTAGCCGTCCATTCCCCACAGAATGCGTGCGTTGAAAATTCAAACACACATCTAGAAAAAAATGGACGGCTCCCCCTCTCCCTGTGGAGTCCCTCGCGGTTTTCCTCGCGGCTTCCCTCAACAATTAGAATTTTACCTCTTGTAATAGATATGTAACCGGAGTAATTAAGTGGGCGAGGGAGGGTGGGGCGCACGTGCAGGAGGTGATGTGGCAAAAAAAAGGGGACAAATCAAAATTTTGGAGGAGAATGAGGGAATGGGGAGCTTCTCCCCATTTTCAATCGACAGAGAGCTCTTCTCCCCTCCCCATTTTCTCCCTCTCACTCTCCTCATTTTCCATCTTAGATAGAGAATGCCCCCTCCCTCTCCCCCAAACGAAGCTCTCCCTCTCCACTCTCTCCCCATCATCGTCATCGACTCAAACGAATGAGAAGATAAGAAGCTCTAGAGGTAAGAGCTTCAATTTTTTTTTCAGTTCTCCAGATCTGGTTTTTTAATTTCAGCTTTCCAGAGCTCAGATCTGGTTTTTTAATTTCAGCTTTCCAGAGCTCTCCAAGACTACCTTTTAAACTCTTGTTCTTCTCTTACTGATCTCAAACTCATCCATGCTAGAGTTTTGACACAAGGCTTCTGAAAAAACCTCCTTTTAGCAACAAAACTCATCACTTTAGCCTCTACGTTAGCGCCAATAATGTTTTATACCCGCAAAGTGTTTGATGAAATTCCTCAGTGGGATGTCTTCCTTTGGAACATCTTGATCAGAGGCTATGCTGATTCTGGTCCTTGCATGGAAGCTTTACTTCTTTACAAGGACATGCATTTATCTGGATTGTTGCCTGATCACTACACATTCTCTTTTGTGGTTCGCTTGTGTGCAGTCTTATCAGCTATCAAAGAAGGGAAAGAAGTTCACCGTAATGCAATTAAGAATGGGTGTTTACGTTCATAGGTCTTACTGTTCCTACAAGATATTCTATTACATTAAGAGATAGCTGAGCAGTGTAGATTTAACCAGTTCATATTGTCTGATTAGTTTCACATTGGTGCGACTCTATAGCAAAATTTTAATGCATCTTATCTCAACCAAAATAGTGAACCAAATTCATGCTACATTTTTTATTAAACTCTAATGGATATTACTCTGATTTTTTCTCCTATTCCAGGGCAACTTTCCCCTTCCATGTTTGATCACACTGTCTTGAGTCTTGACCAAGAGTTCCAAAGTGTTGGAGGGTTTGATGGGAAGTGGATATGGAAGTGCTGCCTGCTAATTGGAAGTCTGGGATGATATATGATGCAGGTGTTCAGATAACTAACATTGACCAAGAAGGTTGTGCAACTTGTGATGATCAGGATTGGAAATGAAGGGGATGATAGTAGGAGGGAAATACTGATGATATATGTGCGTAAATACTAGGTTTATTGTTGTATGTATGTGCAAATGTTTCATTCATTTATTAGATAGGAGAGAAAACAATAAAGTTTATGGAGATGTTGATGTATGTCGCAACTTGCAAGAATAGAATGGGTGGTGGGTGTAAGATAATATGTCTGACATGTTTCATTACCAACTTTTTAAATGAAATCATCATCTATGGTTTTGTTTAGTGTTATACCACACGTGCGCATTCTTACAGAAAAGTCTCACTGATATGAACTGTTTACACTGATAGTAACAAAGAAATGCTTCTTATAGAATTCAATCACTGATATGAACTGTTTACACTGATAGTAACAAAGAAAGAACTATCCGTCTAACAGAATACCTAACAGAGCAACTACAACCACTGCAGGAGGGAAGCACCTAACTCTCGAACTCCATGCTGAAGCAAATTTACTCAATGAAAGCAGGAATGTGATATTCAGACAAACAGATAGATTAAAAAACTACATATTACAAACAGACTATAAATTGGAATATAACAGAAGAATGTATTCATTGATGAATTTTGTAAAGAATTTGTACATCAGAGCATTCTTCTTCTGCACAACTTTGTCTATCATTGCCAAAGACTGCCACACTCAGTCAATCGAATACATGATCTCTGTCAGTGTGCTACGGGGGTGTAAATTCAATAGCACCTTGACAACAAGATCAGGCAATGCATATAAGGGTATTGCTGAATACTGATAGCAGAAAGATATCATACCAGGTTGTCCTTTCTGCCCTGTAATAGATGGCTACAAGAATGCTTCCAACTCAAGTCTTGGTACTCCCCAACATGCAACTTGTCCCATGATTACCTCCTAAATGATCTGCCTTTCTTCTCTGAGGAGCATCCAGGTAAAGCCTGATGCTTTCAAGTGGCAAGTTCCCTTATTGGCAATGGTCCCAGTCACTCTCTTGATTGGCATCTGCAGCTCACATATGTTATAGATCTTTAACAAACTTTTGTGCCCGCCATACCATCTGAGACTGTCTATTTGCCTTTTCTGATTCCACTTTGGCAATGGGCTGCCATCGAAACTCTTCCCCCGTATCAACATTAATAACTAACGGGTTCGGTAGAGGGGTAAGGTCCTATTTGAGAACTTGGTTAATAGTTATTCAAACTCTCGCAACAATTTTCTTGGAGTGCATCAGAAATCCTTCAAGATTACCAAGAATTTGCATTTGTAAAGAAATACAATAAAAACGATAAGCTGGCCATCACCCTTGCTCCTGCAGCATTATCTGTCTTCGTCTTCATCTTCATCAAAATTCCAATCTGCAACATGTAGAGAGTAAAGACCGAGTAATAGCGCGTGGTGTGGTTTTGCAGAGATTAAAGCAGTTGAGCTTTCTTATGTTGGCACATGATGTAATCAACAATTCCACCAGGGAGTTTTTCAGCTCTATGAAGCAAGTGTATATAGTTAGTAGGGAATATAAAAGAGTCAGGGATTTGAGATGCAGCACTTATAGTGGGTGTTAAGATGAAGATGAATGTGCTTCACAAAATCTTTTTTTTTATAACAAAGGGCATGTCCACGCACAAAATAAGATGAAGATTAATGTGCTTCACAAAATCTTTTATTTTTTATAACAAAGGGCATGTCACACACAAAATTACCCAACATATGTTTAACAAGATATTTCAATCATCCTACAATAAGAACCAGATATTTCATATCCCTTTAAACATAATAAGCATATGCATTACTTATTGGGTTAATACTTGGGAGAGAAAACTCAGAAACAACAAAATAAAAGAAGTAATACATGGGTTAATACCATGGCTTCACAAACCATGTCAAATTTTATCACCAAGGAATTTCAGTGATAAATAACTTATTATATTTCATATACTTGGTACTTATAATGAGTAATGACGTTGGGATTGATTCAAACAAAACCTAAAGTTGTCCAACTTGTGACTTTATCAGACAATGTAGTAAAGTTAATTAATAAAAATTTATCAATTATGCTAACCATCAATTATTCAGGAATCCAATCTTCAAACATCAGATATACAAAACAAAATTCGCAGTATTAATTGAAAATGTAAGATCGATGTTTGGTATGAATTCTAAATTAAGAGGTTTAAACAGATTTTCATTGACAATCTAAAATCAAGTAGTGTTTGCTATTATAGAAAAATTTTCCATTTAGTACTTTCTATGTAATTCATTTCTGATTTACAAGTTTTAACAACGGTACTTTTCTCACATACAGGTGGTTCTACTGTAACTTCATAATGATCCAATTGAGATGGATACCTTCCAACCCTTGCGATTCACTCGAACAAAAAGGAAAATCTTCCCATAAAATAAAAAAAGGCATCACAAACGACATCTGCCACTTTTCCTGATTTGCAGAATGTCAAAACTTGATAAAGAAATTTTTTACAGTAACTAGAATTTTTTTATTCTCAACCCAATCAATCAAAAACAGAAATGAGACACAATTTTTTTTTTTGAAAACCCCAATTCTCAACCCTAGATCTAGAAACCCTCTATAAGAACTCACCCAAAAATGAGGGAGAAACTTACCTTCGGTTGAGTTTTTCTGATGGGGAGAGGTTTTCTTCAAATGGGGACGACGGTGGCGATGGAGGTTCTTCTCTTCTCGTTCTTCGGAGAGGGTGGCGATGGACCGTCGGTCTTCTCTTCTCTGTCGAGTGTGGTTTGGGGAGAGGGAGAGCGTCGGCATCTCTTCTCTTCTCTGTGGGGATTCTCTGTGGAGATAGATTTGGGGAGAGGGAGAAAATGGGGTGGAGAGCTCTCTGTCGATTGAAAATGGGGAGAAGCTCCCCATTCCCTCCTTCTCCCCCAAAATTTTGATTTCCCCCCCCCCCTTTTTTTGCCACATCACCTCCTGCACGTGCGCCCCACCCTCCCTAACCCATTTCCTCGCCCACTTCCTCGACATCTAGAATTACCCATGTAACAAACGAACCCGTCTAACTGTCGAGGAAGACAGCGAGGGACCCCACAGGGGGGGAGAGAGCCGTCCATCTCCCCTGGGATGCGCACTTGAATTTTCAAGACACGCATCCCGAAGGTTCAAGCATGCATCCCGGAGGAGATGGATGGCTCTCCCCCCCCCCTATGGGTCCCTCGCTGTTTTCCTCGCCATTTCCCTTGTCAATTAGAATTTTTGGTAACAAATATGATCAAATCAGTGAAAAATATATAGAATAAAAAATAAGAGAGAGGAATTCAAGAATATCATGAAGCTTTGAGTACCTCTTGGCAAAGGAAGAGATCGATAGAGTGACTTCTTTCGAAATAGAAAGACTGAATGAGACCCTTTTGTGGAGGGAGAGATAAGCCTCGAAACATCCAAATCCCTAGTTAGTTCTGATTTTTAGAACATTGGAATATCTAAATAGAACTCTTAATTAAATGGTGTCCCTTATTAACTAACTTCCCACAATGTTGCAACGTGAGTTTATGTTACAACGCTTGTAACACATGTAAGAGTTAAAAACTCAAAATCATTGATGTTGCAAGTATTTAAAATTTATTCATAAAATAAAATATTAATTTAGGTTGAGATCACGGAGAACAATTTTAAAAATATGGAGATGAATGTTGACATGTTTTGCCTATACTTAGTGGGTTTTTGTAATCGAAAATTTTAGGAATAGACTTATGCGGGAGAATTCAGAATATTTTTAAGGGCATACGTCAGTGGGTGATGTGCCTTCAATTGATATTTTTAATCAAGAGAATGTCACTTAGGAAAGAGACAATTTGGTCTTTACTTTAATAAAATAATATAGATGTGAGAAAACCGTTGAAATAATCAAACAACTGGAATGTTGAAATAACATCAAGCTGCTCACTCGCATTAATACGCGAGAACAACTAGAACCACATAATTATACTTTTCCTTACTCCTGACCATGATCATGGAAGATTTTAGACAAACATGGCGAGGAAACCAGCGAGGGAAGTGAGGTGGAGGGGGGGTGAATCGTTCACCCCCTCGGGATGCGAGCCGGTGTTTTTTGTGCGCACATCCCGAGGGGAGTGAACGGTTCACCCCCCCCCCTTCCACCTCACTTTCCTCGCTCATTTCCTCGACATTTAGATTTTTGCGTAAAAGAAATAGACACTCTTTCACTAAACAAGGGTTCAATTTTTTGAGTGACAAGGAAACCTTTATCAAAATACAATAGAGTTTTGTCCAGATTGGCAGACTCAAAAAAATTTCAAGGCTTCTCCTTCTTTCAACCTTTAAATGATTATGTTATGGATAATTCAAATAGTTAAAATTCTTCGATGAGATGAATTGGTGCATCAAGGTAATTTCAAGTGTTTTGAGTTGCAATTTTTGTGACTTTGGTTAATAACTAAAGTGAGTAGTAAGTTTTGTATATCATGTTAGTAACAAACTTAGTGGTAAGTTTGGTTACATAATGGTAACTTTATATGTATCAAATAGTAAATTCATTTGTATCAAACAATTGAAAGACATGCAGAGGAAATAGGCAGAGAAAGAGGAAGAGATTAAACCGAAGTGGAGAAGAGAGGAGGAGAAAAAGAAAATAAAGGAAAAGGGTCATTTTAGTGGTGGTATTACTTAGTTCGTTAGGGGTGGTAGGGTCGATTAGTGGAAATGGTGGTGTTACAAAGCGACATCCATTAAAATCAAACCGATGAAAATGTTTTTTTGAGGAAAAAATTTCTCTTTTTTCCATTAAAAAAACCATAAAATCAAACATCGTACCTTTAACCCTCCCTTTAAATAATCCATTTGTAATGGGTTTTACTTTATGTTTTCTTTTAGAAGAAATGAGATGACAATCCCCAATACTAATTCTGGGAAATCTCCCTCAAAGATGGTTGATTAGACATGCACTACTGAACTGACGTTTCCATCCTTTGATTGTTTAAAGTTGTATGCTAATTCTTATTGACTAGGAAACGAGCGAGGAAACGGGTGAGGTGGGGGTGCAACCCTCCATCCCCCTCGAGATGTGTGTCTTCACGCATCTCGAGGGAGATGGAGGGTTGCACCCCCTCCCTCGCCCATTTCCTCGCTAATAAGACAAACTCAAAGTCATATTTTGTGTCAAAAATACTCATCACGTGAGGAGTACACTTGAACTATAATTTACATTTTGATTTATTTGTAGCCCTTAATCGTGTATCAAGATGCGTTATTATCTATAGGAATATATTGACAAAAAAATTAACAAGATACGTTATTATCTCTAGGAATATATTGACAAAAAAAAAATTATTGTAAGTGTCTTCCTCACTTATGTGTATTTTCGGCACATAATATATCTTGACTATTATAACGCCTGCTTCTGAAATGAACAGTGAATTGTGTATGTCATCAACTCTAAGTTTACTTTTCCAAAATGTCCCCACCCATAGTTCAATTAGCCCGCCGTATCCCATCCTTTTCTCCCACTATTTTTCCTTCATCTTCTCACCAGACCTCACTAAAATCCTCATCCTCATCTTGCCATCCTCTCACCTGCAATCTCTCTTCCGCCGCCATCGGTCGCTCATCACCGTCGTCCTTTCTCAACTGAATCAACCCTACTACCTCCACCATCGGCCTCCCACCACTATTGTCCTCTCTGTTTGAAAGTTCACCCACCGTCGCCCTTCCAAACTGAAAACACCAGCACCATCATCTTTCCCAACCCTCCCCCCTATTTTTTGGATCTACGACTCATCACCAACTACCGCCATATCCCCTCCCCTTCATTCCTGCCACCAGCCTCCCATTCCTCCCCTCCAATCGCATGAATTGAGATTTCTCATTCTTCCTTCACTCTCTTGCCAGCGACGTCACTGTTGACAGAGGTAGTGGAGATGCAAACACAAACCCTTATTACAAACAGAGGAGCAAATGATGGGGAAACGATGAACTACCTCAAGATCATCAAAAGGTGTTGTTTACTAGATAGAAGAATTCAAAACCACCTCAAAGAGGCTTTCATCCCTCCATTACCATTTATTCTCTCTCTTACCCATTCCCTGTTAACGGTGTGTGACTCATTTCAGTGACTGTGTTGGTGTTCAAAATAGTATTTTGTTTTACTAACTGACAGAGGGACGTTAGTTTGATAGATCATGGCACTTGCGCGAGAAAATGGTAAACAAAAAAATAGTCATTGTTATTTGGTTGGATTCCTTTGGCTATAGTTGAAAGTTCCAAAGTGGAATGTTAGTCGTTGGATTCAAGTAAAAGTTGTAGATGAAATCCTTGGTAATTATTGTTGAAGTTGTCACCTCACTTAACTTGGTCTGCAAGCCCAGCCAAGCCTAGCCCATGTTTTAAATTGTTAGACGCCGTGGTGGGGAGAGAAATAAATAAATTACGGTTTGATCAAATTCAGATTAAATCAACGGAAAATGACTTTGAAGGCCTAATTTTCAGAAGAAAAAAAAATAGGCCATTTAGGTATCATAGTTAATGAAATGGTTAATAAGTACTATCAATCCTATAACCATTAAGGCTCATTTTGTTTATTATGGTTAGCCACAAAAAAAATGACAATTTCAACATTTTATTCCCTAAGAATATAATGTAAATCTCGATGCATTTGACACTACAAATCTATTTAATCTTTTACAACGAATCTTTGCGTAGATCAATGATGATTATTTCATCTTCTTCCTCCAAACTCATAACTCCATGGTTTATTATTGCAATTTCAAAAGTCAAACCCATATCTCCATGGTTTATTATTCCAATTTCAATAGTGTTGAATGCGCACTTGGAGCAGTCTTATTTGATGAATTAAAGGTTGAAAACAAAGGGAACTCTAATGCGACATCCACTTCTGGTCGAAGACATACCTAAACCATGAGGAGTGAACAAATTAACTAGCAAGTTCCATTGCACAACTTATGTGCTGGTTGGGTGGACATAAAGTGGAGTTACAAGAATCAAGTTCAAAGCTTGTGCGATGGATGTTAAGATCGAAAAAAAAAAAAAACTTTTCAAAATGCAAATGGTGTTCTGATCCTCTTCTAAAAGAAACAATAGTGGCCATAGTGTGTGGATCCTAGGTGGAGAAATCCTCTATTTGGAACAATTTGGGGAGGGGACGAGGGTGTTGGTGAAACATGGTGAGAAATTGAAAACAAATTTCCTGCAATTTTCTCAGATTATGCATCTCTTATAAATAAATAAAATCACTTTCACTTTCAATTGTTATATTCCGAAGACCAAGTCTTGTCAATTGAAGTTCACTTTCACTTGTTGTAGTCCCAAGACCAAGTCATGTCAATTAAAGGGGAAAGAATTGAGAGGTGATGTGAATTGCAACTACCTTCCTAATAGGACGGTAGCTTGTGAGTGTAATTCTCATTTTGATAGTCACAAATGGTTGAATGATCTCCCTCAACTTTGCTTTCTATATGTGCAAAATTTAGTAATTAATGATATTTGCCATGAAAACTTTATGTTAATCATTTAGTTTCTAATGAATCTAAGACACAAAAATATTGATCATCTGGTAACATTTTCTCCCTTTCCTTTTTGATGTCAGAGCAAGTGAAGAAAAAACATCCTAAGATTACTTATGCAGACCTTTACCATTTGAAATCAACACAACTAATAATTGCTCAAATGGCCAATTAAAGAATGAGAAAGTACATGAAAACATTGATGTAGCCATTTGAAGAAAACAAATGTCATAAAATAATTGCTCAAACTCCCACTAAATAAAATCAAATAGCTTAAGTACAAGTATTTCAATAGTGGCCCTCTTTGCCACGTCTACGGCAATGCATGGCTCTCTCTGGTACTTGTTGTGATTTAATGTGTTTCTTATTTGGACATCCTGGTCTTGCACGAGTTGCCAGAAGTTGAATTACTAGTAACCGTCATCTATTGGTGTTTCATCCACAGTTGACCCGCCTATCCCATATTTCTATTGGTAAGATGGAATTTGCATAAATTTGCTCTTGTGTTTTCTTTTTATAACAATCATCCACATACTCATATGGATCTATTTCCAACATTTTCATTACAACACATGCATGAATACAAGGCAAACCACTGTGTCACCAATCCATGCAACTACAAGATCTCTCTGGTAGATTAATCTGATGACTAATTTCCCCACCACAAACCTCATACTCACTAGTTGATGTTTGATAAAATTTCAAACTACTTGAACGTTGATGTCCAATGTCACGACCCGATCCACAGAGTATTATATTTGTCCGATTTGGGCCGGCCTACAAGGCTTTAAAACGTATAGTACTTTATAGATCCAACATCGTACATATATAGTACATCCCCTTCCCTCACCTAGGCGATGTGGGACTATAATCTTCCCTTGGTAGCTCGCCCAACCCTTCTTGGGATCCACGGGCTTATTGGGCTTCGCCATCGCAGGCCTCTCCCGCACCTTCCCCCTCAGGTCCGCCCACACAAGGGTATCTCATCTAACCTTCATCTCATGATCAATGAAAGGACCAGCTGTGCACTTCCATTGCTCTGTTTGACGTTTGCTAATGAAAATCATCAACTTGATCCTGATGTTGTCAATCAGTGCATGTATTGGGAATTCCCTTGCTTCCAAGATCCAATTATTAAACGTCTCAGCCATATTTAATGTCATTTGATCCCAACGTTTACATGGAAATTTTGTCACGGCCCAATGCTTAGGATGACTATCCTCAAGATACTTGTGTGCTTTAGGTGAAATGTTTTAATAGTTTCCATTGCTTCCACATAATTTGGGTGCAATCGAGCACATGCAACCTTTCACGATGTAATATTTAAACTACTTTTGAGACGAGACTCAAGTATGTCCCACGTACATGGACTAAAACATTTTGCTCCAAATGCCTGAAACAATAAGCATGCAACGAGTTACCAAATACATCATTCACCGCACATATGATATTTGGATGTCTATATGAAGTAATAATAATCTCATATTTGAATTTAATGCACCCTTGGGGTTTGGAGACACCAATTCCAATCATTGAATGTCTCCCATGCTACAATAGCAAAAGCAATTGAATACATGCCATTATCTGCATCGAATGCTTGTGCAGCAAAAAACGTTCCTTTAAACTCTGCCTTCAAAAAAGTTCCATCAATAAATAAAATTGGTCGACATCAACTAAAAAATTCTACAAGAGAAACTCGAAATGCAACAAAATCGATCTTCCTTAACTGTCACGAATGCCACTCTAGCTACCAAGATTATTATTTTGGATCTTCTGACATAAGAAAAGTAGTGACCTATAAGAGTCATTGGTGGAACCATGAATGCATTCTACAACCAATATGAGTAAAAGAAGTTGGTGGTGGTGGTAGGATTATGTATTGTCATGTGTTGTTTAAGGGAAGGGAAGACAAGAACCATTGATCTACTGACTACTATTCAAATAGTGTAAAAAATAACAGAAAAAGTTAAAGCCATTTGATTTGGGGGTTTTCTTGTTTTATTTACCAAACAAGGACTTCATATTATCATGAGAACTTTGTAATTTATCATGACAACTATTGATAGACTTAGAATTTGCTTATTGATAGTGACAGATAAGAGATTGGTGTATATGACAACAAAGTGGTGTATATATGACTTTGATTTTGCTTATTGATCATGGTAGATGACAAATTGGGGTATATGTAGATGGACTTCGAAGGAAGAAAAGGGAAAGTGTTTCTGAATTTGAATAATGGACCAGCATAACGAGATGAAAAGGCTTGAAGAAATATATTGGAGAATTATAACATACCTCAATATGCAAAGAGATTGATCAATTCGTCTTTGGCTGTCGGGTGTGAAGAAGACTGAAGAAATAATTTTTTTTCAAAGAGAGATGGATCATTAGTTAATTAGGTTTTTAATTTATGTAAGAAGGTTAAAGATGTATATATAATTATGGGTTAATCTTGGTTAATAAAATAGCTGGTCATAAAATTATAAAATTAAACACAAATTGGTCATTATATCAACTATTTCAATTTTGTAGTGTAATGATTTGTTCTAACACTATTTCTTTTTTCACCAAATTATTAAAAAACAAAAAAAAACAAAAATCACAGAAACTTTAATTAATCGTAGGTGTGTTGTGCATCAAGCGACATATTTACTTATCTTTTGTATGCCAACATCATCTCTACTTTAGTTACGAAAATTGGCATTTATTGTACTAGAAATAATGAAAATTTATAAATTTGTCATTATTTTCCTCAAATGCCTTCCATAGTTCTTAATAGGGGTGGGCATTTCAGACCGAAAACCCGGATCGAACTGACAATCGGATCAATCGGGTCAGTTCGGATCTATTTATTTGTTTATTATTAAATATTCAGTCTTAAACCCTGGCCCAGTCCAACACTACACTATAAAGGGCTTTTTGTTATAGCTTTTACATGTTGGTAAGATGAATTATAACACTTTTGTGCCTATACCAAATGAGGTGAAGCTAATATTTGTATCACCAACCAACCCATGCTAATGGGAATAATTGTATCATCAACCAACCCATACTAATGGAATAATTGCAACATGATAAAACTAATATTAAATTTTATATAGTTACATACACTAGCTAATACTAATTTCAAATGAAGTTGATACTCAATTTTCTTTGTATCATTTAAAAACTATAGCTAATTTCAAACATTTTCCAAATAAAAAAAAAAACTAAAAATGGATAGTACACATCCAAAATTTTCATAAAACAACTACATTCAAATCTACATAAACTACTACATTCAAATCTCAGATGGACGTATAGCAAAACTTATATTTTAAATGAATTTCGAAGTAAACAAGTAGTAAGAAAATAATGTGCCAACAGAAGTTATATGAAAGAATGTATGTGCTCTTATTGAGTCATCAATGTAATCGAATGAAACATGTAAAAGAATGGACAATAATTTTTTAAATCCAAAAAAAAAAAAAACGAACTAGCTTGGTACATTTTGTTTATGCCCGCTACATACTAGCAATATTGTCTGATTCTAGCAAGTTAACACCTAATTAATGTTTCAAAAGAACGAAAGTGAAACTGCCATTAATGAGCAGATAAGGGCGCTGATCCAGTGAGAAAGCACGTTGATCTAGTGAGAAAATAAGTCGATCCAGTGAGAAGAGCAACAACAAGAGCAAGAAGAAAAGTAGTAGCAGCAGCAACAACAACAACAACAACAACAAGAAGAAGAGCAAAAACATCCCAAAATTTTAGTATCTGGCTTCACCTTCTTCAATCCTGATCAAAGATTTGAATGGATTTAGATATAGGAAGTTGTAATATTAATATCATATAGTGTATTAGCATAGTTACTGTAATCCATCAGACAGATGGATTACAGACAAGGATGCACGGACTCGGACTCGGACACGGACTCGGACAAGGATACGACACGGCGACTCGGCAATTTAAAAAAAAATAGGACTCGGCGACACGGTCAAACTCAATTTTTTAATATATTTTTTTAACATATACATGACTTCAAATGCTTACATGCAAATAAAATGAGTAAAACAAGGAGCAAAAGGCCCAAGGGGCAAAACTAAATTTTGTTAAAAACATGAAAGCAAAAGGCCCAAAAGTTAGTTTGAGGCTTGGTCAAAGATGTTTAGTCCAAGAATAGTTTTAAATGACCCAATTTCAAAAGCCCAATCTCAAGGCCTAAGTTGGGTATTAGGGTTTTTTCTGTTTTGAGAAGAAGACCAAGAGTAGCATTAGGGTTTTTTTCTGTTTTAAATGACCCAAACTCTTGTTGTTTTGAGAAGAAGAGAAGAAGACCATTGTTTTGAGAAGATCAGAGTAGAAGAGTCCCTCTCGATCAGTCCCTCCTCTCCTCTCGATCGATCAGTCCCTCCTCTCGACAGATCGATCGAAGAAGAGAAGAAGAGAAGAAGAAGATCAGTCCCTCGGTCCCTCTTCTCGATCGATCAGTCGACAGATCAGTCCCTCCTCTCGATCGATCAGTCCCTCCTCTCGACAGATCGATCGAAGAGAAGAAGAAGAAGAGAAGAAGATCAGTCCTCCTGTCGATCGATCAGTCCCTCTCGATCGATCAGTCCTTCCCCTCGACAGATCGATCGATCGATCGATCCCTCCTCTCGACAGATCTCTCTCTCAATCTATCGATCGGTCCTTCTCCCTCTCGCCAGATCTCTCTCGATCGACCGGTCCTTCTCCCTCTCCTTCTCGACAGATCTGTCAATCTCCCTCCCACTCGACAAATCTCTCAATCTCCCTTTCGAGATGTCCATCGATATGTCCATCGAGATGCCCATCGATATGTCAACGTGTCCAGACCGTGTCCGGACCCGTCAACGTATTTTGACCGTTGACCACGTGTCCAATACGTGTCGAGCGCGTGTCGAACGCGTGTCCGTGTCGGACACGTATTTGACACGCGATACGGAGGTTTTCCGGCGAGTCGGTGCATCCTTGATTACAGACAGTGTATTAGCATAGTTGCAATCCATCAGACAGTGTATTAGCATAGTTACTGTAATCCATCAAACAGTATATTAGCATAGTTGCAATCCATCAAACAGTGTATAACACATTTAACTTATGATGATTAATCATCTTGGTTCATGAGGTTCAACAAACCTTCTAATTGGGAGCAGGCACATGCCTTCACATTTGTAAGTTCTTGCAGGCGAGTTGACGAGAATAGGAGATCAACTACAAGTTTACATCAAATTCAAATTGGCATCAATGTGTTGCATAACACCCAGCCATTGTATGCATCTCGTGTGTAGGGTATGCATTCAAACAATTTCACTCAGATCATGGGATCTTTTACTAGCAACTATAAGGGGAAAAAACACACACACACATGCAAATGCAGCGATTTAAACTGAAAAGAAATGGGCTACTACTTTAATTGATAGAATGAGTTTGATATATCCTACTTGCTACAATTCTACAACATGGTTGACATAAGTTACTACATTTACCAAATGGGAAGCCTCTCGAGTTTTAAGCTAAGATGCATGAGATTCTAGGTGTCAGTCAGTGTGGGTTGAGGACTTTAC
Organism: Berberis thunbergii; assembly: GCA_003290165.1. Taxonomy (NCBI): domain Eukaryota; kingdom Viridiplantae; phylum Streptophyta; class Magnoliopsida; order Ranunculales; family Berberidaceae; genus Berberis; species Berberis thunbergii. The sequence continues at coordinate 414,767 of QNQO01000495.1, forward strand.
CTACTGCATACACTTAAGTAGGAGGAAGACTGAAGTAGTCTTCATCACCATTGCTCAAATTCAATGATTGTCCCAACAGGTATATATGTTGTTCACACAAGTTACTCCATCATACTTTAATCAATAGAATAATATATTGGTATAACTAGGACTTAATAAACAATGTGCTGATGAGAGCAAAAAATGGTAAAAGCAAACATGAGCTACTAACCTATAGATATTTGACAAGTGCCTTCAACCACACTACAAAGCCACCCTCGCCAATGTCTCGAAAACAGGTTGCACCACCTTGTTTCCCCAAGTATAAAGCAGCTTTGTAATTTACTATCTCATCCAACAACACTTTCTCTTCCAACTCATCAACTTCGTGTCCATGACAAAGTTCACGATGCTTGTCCAAGACCACTCGCCCCTTGGCTACTACTTCACGTCCAAATTTAGTAATTTTCAACTAACTTTGGGACTTTTGGAACTATAGTTGTAGCAGAGTTGGATGTAGATCCAACATCTCTAATGTTTCCTTGGGTCATGGGTGGAGCCATCCCCATGTATCCATTCAATAAAGCCTGCAATATACATAGCAAATAACTATAAATTCTCAATCCATCAATTACATGAATGTCATTGAGACATCAGTCATGATAATCAAAACTCAATAGACAATCAATGCAAAGAGTGTGAGGGATATAAAAATCACATGAAATAGAGTCTTACCATCATTTCTTGCATTTGTTCTGTCATAGTGACCATATAAGATTCCATGGAGGTCATTCGAGAGGCAAGACCACTATTTTCAAGCTCAAGTGATAAAACATTTGCTAATGCAGGAAGTGAAGCTTCAATTTGCGTTCTTGATACAAGAGAGCCAATACCACGAACATGTCCCCTAGTGTCTTTACCAAACACCTTCCCTAAGGGATCATCTTCTAATGAACAACCAATGTTCTCACCCTGATTCAATTGAATGCTCTTCACTTGTTCCTATATTTCAAAAACAATATCAGTTATTCCAAATTAATTACCAAACTTTATTAATTGCATAAACCGAAGAATTTCACCATAAAAACTATAATATAGAACCACATCCATCCATTGAACAAACAGAATCAAGTTTGGACATGGTTCACAATAAAGAAAGGTAACTATACACTGAAGGATATAGCTGATCAACAAATTCTGCAGGTCTAACAAAGATGCTCACGGAAATTCTGATATAACGATGCATAAAGAATACATAACTGTAATACATCATGTTACCTTTACTTCATTGAAATGGTCTTCCTCTAATATGAGTATTTGAATTAGTTAGCCCATTCTACTCCAATTTAATGTTGTCATGAGCTCACCCCATATGCAATAAGCTCAGATATATTTCTCAGCTTTTCCAGTCATTTGAGAAATCCTAAAAGACTAGCATGGGTACAACGAGAATGCAACAATAAAATGACAGTTCTGTCACTTGAGCCAGTACCGCAACTTTATGAGAAGGGGAGGGTTCCCTTGAAAGTATTGTTGCACTGACAAGGTTTACCTCAAAATAAAAAATAAAAAATAAATTTTGTTGCTAGCTGAAAAAGGTTTGTTTAACTACTAATCCTAGTCCGTTCGTGGAAGGAGGAGAGTCATAGCTGGATATAAGCAAATTACTACTACATTAAGATATTTGAAACCTTGATTAACCCCATGGGAAGATTATTATAAACAGTTAAACACTCCTGCTAGACCCATAATCAGAATAAAACAGAGTGCACATGATTGTTGGTTAAAGTGGAGGAATTGTTTCATAGAAACTCAATGGCTATGGGCTAAAATGTTGAGCTTTACATTCATCAACAACTTGAAGATCGTATAAAATATACAGAATAACATAACTAAAGGAATTGCTTGTGTTTGACAAGGATCTTTCCCAAAAAGAATGTTTGACTGGGATACAAGAGTCGAAGCACAATTTGCCTATTGAGAGTCCAAATGGACTAACAAGTTATAAAATCTTGGTACTCCACTAAGACTGACTCAGATTGATCTGGAGCCTCTATAACATTAAAGGGAACCGCCACTGAAAACCTTTTCCTTAAAAGTGAAAATTGGCAGAAATTTTTCCTTGTGTAGTTTCCAGTTTTCTACCTAGTAAGCCTCCACTTGTACAACCAATCTGACTTGGGGAGGATAAGAAAATAATTTGTAGAGATGGAACATGATTAAAAAAAAAAAAAAAAAAAAAAAAAACTCGATGGATTCCAACATCTAAATCTTCAGCCTAACATTTCCCTTCAATAAACTGGTTGATCAAGCATTCGTGGAATTCTCCTCGTCTTTATTTTCGACACCATGCCTTCAGCTATTATATTTATAAACAAACCAGAACTTGTATCCAGCCTGCAATCTTTTCTCGTGTCTGAAAACATTTGTAGATGAAAACATTTCTCATGTCCTAAAAATTGTTTGTTTTTATTGTGGTTCATTCTAGCCCCAGATTTCGAAAAGAAAGCCTAGACCAGGTTCCAATAAACTTAAACGTTTGAATAATCTGAAAATAAAACACGATTAACCCAATAAACTGAAATATTTGAATAATCTGAAGAATAGGAATTAATAGTAGGTTAGTGATGGGCAATAAAAATATTTTGTCCAACGATTGAAAATGGACATGGGTAACCCCTCCAAACTTGAGGGATGAGTTATCCTTCATCCTCAAGGGAGAGATTTTTCTTCCATCTTAAGCTAATTTGCAAAGGGAACTTTCAAGTCAGAAAAGAACACCAATGCCACATATATCCTTTCTCTGAAAATCACACATTACAAATAAAGGAAATCCTCTTATTAAAACCTTTCTCTAAAACTCCAAGTAATAGTTGAGTTGTCTTTACAAGGCCACATTCAGTTCTACCATTCTCAAAAACCCAATGTAAACTCTAAGTTCTAAATATATAGCTTTGAAACCTTTCTTCCCTCTAATATCATTTGTACTAAGTCAGATTGTGGACCTCAGCTATCAAAACTGACATTTATAAAAAAAAATTATTCTTTTGTGATTAAATTCTCATTTTCATCATCACAGCCAATTATCTCCAACAAAAACAAGTGACACTCAACATTTAGTAATAAAAAATAATTGAATATAAGCTTGACACTCACCATGATTGATCCGATATCTTCTGGGACAGTTCCATCTTTCTTAGTATGAGCTTCAACCCATGCATCTGTGCGAGTGATTGGTTTTGTACGAGTTGGCCATTTCTTTTTCTGCAAATTTAAATGATATTAGCCTCTTATTATGAAGATCTAAATAGAAACTATGGCAGAGTAGCAATAAAAAAAATACCATTTTGTATTCTACCCCAACATAACCAAAACGCCCACTGTTGTGAGTACCACAAATATTTGATCTATTTTTCTTGGCTTGTTTCCTTTTCTTCTTAGCAGTAACAGTAGACTCATTCTTGAGAAAGCCTTTCCAATGTTCTATTCTAATATCAGGAGGTCCATTAGTTAGATCTGGAGGACAACACTTGGGACCGATAATTCAGCAGTTGGATGCTATATTTTGTGCTAGAGCTGCATTTCTAAGAAGGAATTCACCAGCTAAATATAGAGTCATATTTGTTAATAATACATCATGTTACCTTGGCCAGGGTACTGACAGTAATAGTATTAGTCCCTGTAATGGACTTGTTGGTAGTCAAGGTTTGATACCAGCAAGGTACCTAGGTCTCTAAGAAAAGAGATATGGGAAGTACGCAAGTCAAGTTGCACCATCCTCAGGGTATATATGTATGACTTGCCTCCTGAGTTCCACTTTAGAATCTTGGGTTGGAACGGGAAAGAAAATGAAATATGGCCTAATATTGCTAACCTGACTCGTCTCCCACCCTACCCATGAGGGCTTATTATGCAACACAGTATGGAGTACTGGCTCACTCTGGATCTTCTGTCGTCAAACACTTTGGGTTTTATTAGGCATTGCAGTGTTGTTAGAGTGGAAAATTCAAGCCAGGCAGATGTTGTATTTGTACCTTTCTTCTCGTCTCTGAGCTACAATAGGTACTTTAAGTTATTCACAAGCGGAAATGTTAGTGTTGATAGTACGCTGCAAGATAAGTTGATAGAATTGCAAATACACTCTTGGAAGTACTGTGATGGTTTAATCCAAACACAACAACATGAGTTGGACATAGTTCTTGTAAATTTGATCAACCTGATCCCAGTATCATGGGACCAACTCTAGATGGCATAAAACCAAACAATTCCAAAAAATAAGCATGAGCATGAGCATGGATTCGTTTCTGAATTGTTTGACTATAATTGTTGTTCGTCCCTTGCTCGCAATTGCCTTCGTCTTCTCTGTGATTCTTCTAGGTATTGTTTATTCTCGACTCCCCTCAGTTCCTCAACTTTCTTCTTGAAATTAACACTAATCATTGAACGAACTTAGCAGGTTGGGTCTTGGCCTGGAAGTTGGTGCTTGAACGAAAGGGGTTGTGGATTGTTGTGACAGGTGGTGCAGGGTTTGTAGGGAGTCACCTTGTTGATTGATTGATCAAGAGAGGAGACAATGTGATTCTTGTTGATAACTTCTTCACTAGGAGGAAAGAGAATGTGATGCACCACTTTGGAAACCCGAGGTTCGAACTCATTCGACATGATGTGGTTGAGCCTTTGTTGCTGGAAGTTGATCTACCGAGGATGTGGTTGAGCATGATGCTTTGTTTCGTTTTTTTTTTTTTTTGGCTTGGATGGATAGAGGAGGAGCAGTGTTCTAAAAATCGGCCTGGGCGGCCACCTAGGCGCTAGAAGGTGGAAAATCGGCCAGATTAATGGCTGGGCGGTTCTGGGCTGTCTGGGCGGAATCTAGGCGGCTTAGGCGGGGTCTAGGCAGCCTAGGCGGAGTCTAGATGGTCTGGGCGATTTTTTTTATTTTTTTTATTTTTATTTTTTAATAAGGCTGATTGTGTTCTTATTTATTTGTCTTTCCTATTTTTTAGAAATAAACTATTTAAATATTTTTTTTATTCAGTATATGTCTAAATATAGCAAAGGATGATTACTTAATGGAATTTTCAAAGGATCTGCCGGTACCAATTTTACTAATGTAGATTTTATCAAAAATAACTAAGGTTATTCATGCAATTTGAAGAAAAATAAAAGATTACACAAATTCAAATTTATATAAAGTACCCATCATGACCAACTTTAGTCATTTGAGTTTTAATAAATTTTGTTCACAATTGTTAATTTTTCATGTTTTTAAATTTTGCATATGTATATTGGCATTAAATTGGATGTAATTGATAAGGTATTATGCTTAACTTTTATAAATTATTAAAGTTATAATACAAAACCTAAGACCGTCTAGGCCCCTGGAAGCTAGGCACCTGCTCGCCGCCCGCCCAGCGCCTAGCGATTTTTAGAACACTGAGGAGGAGAGATCAAAAGATTTGGGCTTTGGACCGAGATCGGCCCAAAATTCGATTAATCGAAACCTCGATTAACCAGCCCAACTCGGTCCGATCTCGAATCTCAGAATTTCAGACTTACAAATATCGGCCCGAGCTTCGATTTTTAATTTTTTGGCCGATTACCCAGACCTGCCCAGCCCTTCTTAATAGTCACAAGTAAAAAAATCAGCAATAGATGAATAGTGCAAATGGCTGAGGGGGTTGATTATGTGAATTCAAGCGGCTATAATTGATATTTTAAAATAAAATAAAATAAAATTACTGAACCTACGTATGTAGAGTGTGCTTCCTCCCATGGTTACTCTAATAGTCAAATGATGGAAACGTCCTAGTCATCAAGTAAAACCCATTACAAATGGATTATTTAAGAAGGGTGGATCCTATTTCTATTGGTTAAAAGATTGGATCAAAATCAAAGCAAGTTCCAAAAGCCGAGTGGAGAAATTTATACCAATATTTATTGCTTCCACTTTGTCACCTTACGCGTGAAAATAATCTAAAAGTGGAAAAGACAGACTTACGCAACATCCAAACGTATCTACCAAGTCACAACACAATCTATATTTCCTCTAGATGCTATTTCAAACACACATGATGAATGAGATAGTCTTCACACGTCATGACCCACTGAGATGAGAGTTTCTCAGTGTTTCAGTTGTTCAGACTTGATGAGAGTTTCTCAGTGTTTCAGTTGTTCAGACTTGATATAAAGAGGGACCCAGTGGAAAGGAATCTGGGTTTGACTGATTTTTATTGGAAACTTTGGTTTTTGATGAGTGGAGAAGAAGGAGAAGATGAAGTTTTGCAAAACTTATCAAGAGTACATGCAAGGGCAACAGCAGAAAGAGTTGCCTGGGGTTGGATTCAAGAAGCTCAAGAAGATTTTGAAGAAATGCCGCAGAGAGTTTCAGTCACAGAGTATTGAAACAGATGGGGGTGCTCTTAGCCTACCAAGTTCTTGTTCAATAATCATTGCCCAGGTATTGAAGAACCCCAGAACAAAAAGATTGTTTTTCAGATTTTTTTTTTATTGATTTATGTCATGGGTTTTGTGTTTGGTTTGATGAGTTATTATGGTTTTGATTGTAGATCAAGAAAGTTGTCTCTTTTGGATGATTTTCATCCAAAAAGTTGATAGAAACATGATTATTAGAACACAAAAGCTGTGTTTAGAATGTTTTGATTGTGTTTGTTTGATGAGCAGTTCAGGGTTCACTATCTGACGAATCTTCAAAAGAAAATTTTCACTGTATATAAGATGTCTCATTCTGTTTGTACTTCGAGTCGTGTTGTTTTGTAGTGAAGGACTAATAAGTCATCAAAATTGGAGAAAGTGCCATATTTTCTTTGTTGGGTGAGCAATCCAAAGTCCAAACAGGCAGAATGAAATCGTAATAATGGATGGAAATTGTGTTAATTTTATCCTTTTGGGGTTAATTATTAAATAGTTGAATGGTTTATCACTTTCTCTCCTAGTTCATTGAAGTTATACTTGGTGATTTGTGGGCTGGAATAAGGTAGTTGTTAACGTCCTCAAGGTGACATAAACTGAAAATAGTTTTTCAAATATAAAAAAAGAATAAGGAAATTTCTTTAACGCATCAATAAAAGAAAATCTGGATCCTTATTAACAATTGGACCACCCATTTGTTCATAATGTTGCTTTTAATCTCTTTAACATCACCTGACATGCAAAAACTCGAACAGTAATAAGCGGCAGTGTGGTCTTCGATTTTGTGTAATAGCTTCAGAAACCAATGATAGTTTGCAGTGTAAATGGTGAGTGGAGACCTGTGGAGGGGCGAGGACACAACATGAAACCCTAGGGAAGTTTGGAAGGGAAAAGAGGATAAAACAAGCACCTAGTTATTCCCAAGGCAATTGTTTTTGAGATATAAGACAAACTCAGTATATACTTGTGTAACGAATCATTGATCTGGGTTTGTTATTAATTTGATGATGATGTATCATTACCTCATGGTTCAATTTCAGAACATTGCTAGATCATCTTGTACATCCTTGTTTGTTTTTTTGTTTTTCTTGTGTGTGTGTTCTCCTGGTCTGCACTCATTGGGTGAAAACCTTCTATAGGGACTTTGAACCTTGCATTAAAGTTTTGGTTGGAAGTAGTGAAGAATTAAAAAAAAAAAAATCAAAATGATCAAAAGATATATTTGTACTGAGTAATTAGATCTTTAGAATGTCAATTTTATTTGTTAACGATATTTAACATTGTAAAACTTTTTCTTAACCCTTAACCTCTCCCATCCCAAATGCCGTAGGCAGGGCTCGAGTCCTGGACTTGTGATACCATCCGCCACAAGCCTACCAGCTAAACTAGTATCCATTGACTTGTAAGACTTCATTTTCTTGGAATTTTTGCATGGCAGAAGCAGTGGTAAAGTATATGTATCATACACATCCAGATACACTCCAAAATGATTTGGGCGTAGTTTAGTAGGGGTCAATATTTTTTAGACTGTTGCCCATGTAATAAACCGGAAACTCCATCCATGTTTGTGTTAGACATGTTTTTTGCATAATATTCCATTTCGTAATTGATATATAATCTCAAGGCCATTGGTCTTAATTCTTGGAATGCAGTTCTCATTATTGTCACAGCATCATATCCAAAGCCTCCTTGTCAAATTATCATTATCATTCTCAAAGTATCTTGTTCTCGAACAGTTTTGTGGTTTCATCTAGCCTCGGCATCCTAAATTGTGTTTGATTATCTTTGTGAAATTTGATGCGCAGTGTGTGATGGTACATTCTTCTCCTCCCTTCTCAAGGAGATGTCAGCTGTCGTGGGCTGCTTTAATAAACGTGCAAAACAGTTGCTTGAGATGCACTTAGCTTCAGGTTTCCAGAAATACTTGATATGGTTTAAAACCAAGCAACGGAAAAACCATGTTGCGTTGATTCAAGAAGGGAAGGACCTTGTTACCTACGCCATGGTCAATGCCATTGCCATCCGTAAGATCTTGAAGAAATACGACAAAGTATGCAGCTCATTTAAGGGTTTTTATCAGTTTATTGTGTAATCGATATTCACGTTTGCTTATTTTTGTGATACAGGTCCATTACTCTAAGCAAGGGCAGGCTTTCAGATCACAAGCCCAAACTAAGCATATTGAGATCCTTCAGTCACCATGGCTATGTGAGTTGATTGCATTCCACATTAACATGAGGGAAACTAAGGCCACAGAAAAGACACCAACGGGGTTATTTGAAGGATGCTCGCTCACTTTTGAGGATGGAAAGCATTCAGTTTCTTGCTTCCTCTTTGATTCGATCAAGCTCGATATCAATTTATCTTGTTCCATATGCTTGGTGAGTTTCTCTATTTGTTCCATATACTTTGGTCTATGGCTTTATCTGAATTTCACATGCAAGCCCAAAGACCTACCTCCTTCCTGTCCTGGGTTGAAAGTCTGCTAGACACTCCCCAATCATTGCCTTCAGTCACCTCTTTAGGGAATTGGATTTGGGACAAACATTCGTGTTCTAGTTTGGGTCATTTGGAGAGACAGAAACAACAGGGTGTTCAACAACAAGACCATAACTGTCTAACAACTATGGGTTGACATGAAAGTTTAACACTTTGGATCTGGGGTTCTAGTTGGGAGAGAAAAAAAAGGATTTAAAGATGTATCCTTTGCTTCTTGCATGTTTAGCTGGACAAATTTACTTGTTTCTAATACTTCTTGATGTTGCTGAGAAAGGGTCTTTTGTCCATCTATACTGTCCTCTTTTTGTTTCCACTCTTATAAATACCTTTTCTGATACAATAAAAAAAATAAAAAATAAAAATCATGGTAATGTCGTGGAAGCCCTTGGTCTTTTGGTAGAAATGAGGACGAGGTCAGGGTGGGTCCTAAAAATTTACTAGTGCTTGTTTAGGTTTTCATGCATATGGGTGGGTCTGAAGGAACATCCAAGCTTTTAAGAAATTTGAATATTAGATCCCATCTGTCTTGATGCCACTCTTCCCTATTCCTTTTGATCATGTGTAAAACACTATGAATTTGTGGTCTTACAGAGATTTATAACTGTATATGTAACTGCAGTTCCACATCTGTCATTATGTTTCATCTATTCAAAAAGCCAACACCCTTAGAGGGTTGGTTTGATTGGTAGTTCCGATCTGTAACATTTTTGTTATCCAGTTTTACCTACCATTTGTATTTAAAACTATTGAACTGTGTTCAAGAAAAGTGTCAACTTTTTCCATGCGAAATTATATATTCTTTTCCTTGGATCTGAGTTGGAGAATGTTGGGAAACATGCATAGTAAACACGTTTCATTAAGTTTTTGAAGACATTGTATCATATTTGATTATTGGAGAATAAAGTTGCATGTGATTTAGGTATCTGTGAAACAGTGTTAGGAATATAAAATGGGTGTAATCATGGGCATGCTGGAAGTTCCTTAATTAAGATGTTATGAAACAATTCATATACTTCTTTTTTTTCATTCAATATCCCCCTCATACCACCAGCGCGCCCCCCCCAACCTGCTTTTGGTAATCCAAGGAGAAATAGTCACTTCTCATCTTATGATATGACACAAATTGTGCTTGTTGATTGATTTGTTTCGCGGGCTCTTGTGGTTGACCAATTGTGCCTTCGTTGACAGGATACTGTGTTTGATCCAGTCTCTCTCACATGTGGTCATATCTTCTGTTACATGTGTGCTTGCTCTGCTGCACCGGTTTCTATTGTGGATGGGCTCAAGGCAGCCGATCCTAGAGGAAAATGTCCTTTATGTCGAGAGGTAAAATACTAAAAATCTATGACATTTTTCACTGCTCCTAGTCTGACTGCTTTTATTTAGATGTTCATACTATGTTCAACTTATATTTTTGCATATTTAACATTCATGTCTTCCCTAGAACTCTTTGATGAAACCTGCATTGCCCATCCTGTAGTTATGGAATTTTCATAGAAGTTTTCTAATGGATTTCAGGCAGGAGTATATGCAGGTGCTGTGCATTTGGACGAACTGAACATTCTACTGAGCCGAAGGTACGCTTCTGTCAGATTAACATGTCATATGAAGTGAAGTTATGTGCCACTTCAGTAAAGTGTTTGGAAAAGGCATGAAAAAGCTCTTTTATAAATATTTTAACAGGAAAATGGATTTACAGAATACCTAAGATGAAAATCCATTAATGTATAACAATTGGTTGGCACCCTTACTGCCATGGCATGAATCACTTTCATTTCAATATCTTTGAAGCCTTTAGATTCTTGATCAAAATACCAAATAACCACAAAAATGTCCATTTCAGAGCTTTTGTCTTAGAATAAATTGTATGAAACAATCTAGCTCAATGATCTAGAATGCAGCAATTGTAGGAGGGTCTCTGTTTCCGCCTAAAAGTTCTGACATTTGGAATAGCAAACATTTTAGAATAATTTCCTTATGACCTCGAAACGACCTCTTTTGAGGAGAGGACCTTGCTGGATGATTATTAAAGGTTAAAATAGTTTTTGTGCAGATACTCTATGCAAATGCTGTCACATGTGCACTTAAGATAAACCACAATTTTTTTTTTTGAAAGGCGAGCTGGGTTTTTAAGGATCCCATAACCTATCAACTGGGCGACCTATAGGTCAACACCCATTAGAAAGTAACCATACCGCAGGTGGGATTCGAAGCTAGGATGTGGGGGACAAACCCACACAGCCCTAACCACTAGGCCATAACACCATTGACAATAAACCACAATGTTACCCATAAGAACTGCATTGAGACTGCAACTTTTACAATGTACTGAGATGATTCCAATATGATGATTATGCGCTTAGTTGACTTGCAGTTATCTTTCATTTAATAGGTCTTTCACTAACTTGTGTCTCCATCCACAGCTGCCCAGAGTATTGGGAGCAACGGCTTCAATCAGAAAGAGTAGAACGAGTTCGGCAGGCGAAGCGGCATTGGGAATCCCAGCTCCAAGCATTTGTAGGCCTCTGAGAAAATTGATTATGAACTCCGTTCAATTGCAGTTGCTTTTCTACTGGTGTCGGTGTAAATAATGATCTACACTATTGGAATGGGCTACTAGTTTGCCTGAAGAAATAACCCAGTTTCTTCAATTTAAAAGATTCTTGTGTCTCAACAGTTGTGGTATTAATTATTTCTTGATCAGTGTAGATTCTTCCATGGGTGTATAGTTTGATTGATGAAGTGGAATGATTTAACAAACAAGGGTTCAAATTAAAGGCTTTCTTTGTTTTTGCTCCAAGGACCAAACGTCTAAATGTGGCTATTTCTTGAAAAGTGCAAGTACGGAAAGATCATTTCTGAAGGAGCCTTATTATGTAGAGGAAAATGTATCTTTCTTCACTATAAAAAGTAAACCAGAACTTATTTCGAAACTGTTGGTTGGTTGAATTTTCAATAATTAGAAAGATATGGCAAACATAATTAAGTTATAAATACCACCAACTTTAATTCAAAAGATTGATCTTACATTTGTTGGGTCTCAAGTCTCTACCCTACTTGCTTTTGATTAAAGCAATCAAAACACTTTAATTAAAAAGAGCTATCATGGAGCCTGCCACATCAAAAAAAGGTTGGACCCTATCAGGGCTCCATCTTAAGCATCCTTCCACATCAAACGTGGCCTCACTTGTGTGTTAATATATCATTCCCAATTTAAGGAAGGAAACAAGGATTTTGGATGCTTTGTTTGGTTTGATTTCAAGCCTCCAAGTGAGGCATTAGTTTGAGAAAATGGTGAGTAGATAAAGTTGAAAGAAAGTAATTTATAATGCACTCATCAAAACACATAGAAAGTAATTTATAATGCACTCTAAATTTTTGGAAACTATATATTGTTTGCATCATGTTTTCATCATTGTTTAGCTAAGCTAGAGTTGCTTTCATTATTCTTCTATTAGAAATTGCTTTTGTAAAACTTTTCTTTTTATAAAACTTTTCTTTTTGTGATATGTATTTTTTCTTTATTTTCATGGGTTTATTGATGATCTTCGAATCTCACCTGCGATATGGTTACTTTCTAATGGTTGTTGACCTATAGGTTGTCCAATTGATAGGTTATAGGATCCTTAAAAAAAAAAAAAAAAAAAAAAAAAGAGCTATGCGAAAGTAAGCTACCCTGGCCAGAGCCATGCTTTAAAAATTTTGTTGATCATCAAGATGTAATAAATACATTTTTTTTTTATTATCACGAGACCTGTGGTAATAAACATCTCTACGCATCATCAATAGTTGGGTTTGCAACGATCCTTTAAGTAGGAGATTGACCGTCTTGATAACACACATTTTCTAAGTTTATTTTGCACAATTAGCCACCATTTTGTAGTACATTTTTGCTAATGGTACACATGTTGATTCGAATATCTAATGAAACTGTATATCAAGGTAACCCCAATCGCAACATATCTATTTTAGAAAGTGGTTGTCAGGTGGTGGTCATCCAATTTATTCGAAAAGGGCTTTTCTCATCGTACACTCAGAGCATGTTTGTTAAAATATTGAATTTGATTCTAAGGCTTATATACTAAATATTGATGCTAAAAATAAATACTGAATACTGAATATGGAAGTGTGAAAAATTTGTTTGTTGGATTGGTTATAAAAATAAATAAAATTCTGAGTTAAAGTTTTTATTATGTTGATGATGTCGAAGATATAAATATGTACAAATTGAAGGCTTATAACACTTTCAGTATTTAGAAATAAGAAAAAAAATATTGCTTTTATCCAAACACTTAATTTGACGTTAAAGACTGGTTCAACTCGGACACATTATCAAACACCAATTAGTTAGAAAATCTATGAATTTTCTAAAATTAATTCCTAAGTGATAAATTAAATGTTTAACAAACAAACTCTAAATCAAATATAACTTATCCATACCACACTATATGTATTGTACTCCACATACATCTTCTTTTTTTTATATTTCTAAACCTAATGTACTGAATACCCCGCCACTATCCACATTTTCATCCTCAATCAGTTTAAAGTGCGAGCCTATTTTAAAGTAAAATATATATACTATCAACTTTATCGTTATATTCGATCAAAATTTGTATTAGTTGGGGAACAAAATTTCAAACGCCAAGGGTGAGTTCTCCCCTAAACTTTGAGTTCGCCAAAACTTGAAATTCAGAAATTTTATTTGAATGTGCATTAAGATGTCAGTCTCGTTTATTCTTCTTTTATTTTCCTGTTAAAATTGGCCCGTCTCATTTATTTGAAAATATTGAAAATAGTAAAGACGTGTAATGTGTTAGGTTTTTTATTGATAAAATATATATTTTTAATTTTTAGTATTTATATTAAGAGTTGTTTTTCATTTGGCCCCCATTAGTTTATGACTATTTTTATTTGACCCTCATTAGTTCTTTTATCCTAGTCTAACACCCATGACCGTGTGTTCAATTACGTTGGCTAACAAATTTCATCAAATTTTTTCAAAAAGACCAACTTGCCATGCATGTGCTTTGCACATGTTTTTACTAAAATCACAAAAATCATGTTTCTTGATGATCATGTGTGATCCAACGGCTAAGAAAATAGCATTTAGATTTTTTTAATTTATTTATGTGATTTTAGTCAAACATGTGCATCTGATTTAGGTTTGTATATTTAATTGACACTCATCTTCTTTGTTAAAAAAATAAAATTAAAAGTAGATCCCAATGCTATTTTCCTAGCCGTTAGATTAAACATGATTCATGTGATTTTAGTAAAACATGTGAATATGATTTAGATTTTTATATAACTTTAATTGGCACCGATCTTCTTTGATAAAAAAATTAAAATAAAAAATAGATCCAAATGATATTTTTCTAGCCGTTAAATCAAACATAATCATCAAGCAACATTATTTATGTGATTTTTTTTTGGAAGGCAAGCTGAGTTTTTAAGGATCCCATAACCTATCAACTGGGCGACCTATAGGTCAACACCCATTAGAAAGTAACCATGTCGCAGGTGGGATTCGAAGCTAGGACGTGGGGGACAAACCCACACAACCCTAACCACTAGGTCATAAACACCATTGATTTTAGTAGATTTTAGTAAAACATGTACATATGATTTAGGTTTGTATAGATTTTTTAATGAGCGTCCATCTTATTTGTTAAAAAAATTAAAATAAAAAATAGATCCAAATGTTATTTTCCTAACCTCTGGATTAAACATGATCATCAAGCAACACGATTTATATGATTTTAGTAAAATGTGTGCAAATGATTAGGTTTGTATATAACTTTTAATTTGAGCCCCTTCTTGTTAAAATATTAAAATAAAAAATAGATCCAAATGCTATTTTCCTAATTTGATGGACATTCATCCAAATGTTAAAAAATCAAACGACATAATTTATGTCATTTTAGTAAAAATGTGTGCAAAACATATGCATGGTAAATTGGTCTTTTTGAAAAAAAATTGATTGAATTTGTTAGTCAACGTAGTTGAACACATGGTCATTGGTGTAAGACCGTGATAAAAAAACTAATGGGGCCAGATAGGAATAGTCATAAACTAATGGGGGCCAAATGGGAAATAACCATTGTATAATCATTATTTCATTTGAAAGATCTTCAAAAATGCATTCTAGCAATATCACGTTTACAAAAAATTGATAACCAAGTAAATAGCTATGACAATTTTAATTTTAGAAAAAAAACATAAATTTTATTTTCACAATTTTTCATTTTATTTGCCCTTCTAAATATTTTATATTTATAAATATGTCATTATAGAAAATTAATCATAACCTCAACATATTTCTCAACTACCAATTTTAGCCATATTTTATCTCCAACTCATTATAAATAGTGAAATACCTAGCTGATTAGTAAGATAAATAATTTAAGTTGACATATTACAAGCGAAAGATCCTTTGAAACAAATATTTGATTTCTACAGAAAATAAGTCATAATAGCCTGTGTTTGAGCATCTCATAGTAGGAAAATGCACTCACCATCTTAATCCCTGTCACTATATCTAGATTCTCCATCATTTTCTTTTCAAAATAAGGATTTTCATCAATCAAGCAAATGTAATTGTAGGCCAAGTTTGGTTTTATGTAGGAGTGGGCACAGAATGGTATGGGACGGGATGCCCCTCATTTTTATCCCATTTTGTTTGTTTGAGATTGGGACGGGACGGAATGGGATGGGATAAACCACATCCCGACCTTGTCCCATCTTAAACGGGACAGGATGAACATGTATTAAATTTTAGATTGAAAATTTAACATGTAAGATTGAAAATTTTAGATTTACCAAACACACGACTCTAATTATAACTGTATGCCATTGATTATTATTTCACCATTTTATTAGTTTTTACTTTATTTTTTTAGAACTATTATTAAAGATAATCATTTTTTTGTAAATTGCTAACGAAAATGATCAATGAGTTTGTCATTTAAAAACTAAGAGGAGCACACATTGTTGTTGTCAAGAGCTAGAAAGAGGAAAAAAAAAAGGGAGAGAGTTTGAGTTAGATTCATTATCTAGGTGAGTTGCATAAAAGCTTGTAAGAATAAAATAGTCATATCAATAAATAAAACAACAAATAAAAGTCATGTCAACAAATAGTTTCATATTAAGTATTAAAAAAAATCAATTCGGAATCGAATCGGATGGGCGGGATTGAAAATTTTCATCCCGACCTTATCCCACTCTAGATTGGGATGAGATTGATCAATTACAATATGACCAAAAAAAATCGGGACGAAATGAGATGGAATCGCATAATGAAATGCACACCCCTGATTTTATGTATCAACTTCGACATAATGCCAAATTTTGGAATCAATGGTAGAAAAGTAATATTGGCGGTTCACTCTGCAAAACTGCGGATTTTCAGCACAGACGGTTGTGGTCGGCAAATTAAAAAAATTTGTACGTGGCTTAAAATTTTCAAAAAATGCCGCCTATGCAATAAAGAACAATAATTTAAAGGGAATTAGTTGATAAATAGCTTGGGAAAGAAGTTGCCAATTGATTTGACGAAAATTACATTATCTGCCATTCATATGCTTGAAATTTTAAATTGGATTCATAGGGATTTTATTGGGGTAAATTTATATGTTTGGACAAACCTTTTTATTTATTTATTTTTATTAAAACTTTGACTATTACAGAGAATTTAAACCTTTTTAACCTATTTATTTAATCTTCCTTGTTCTTTTGTGTTTGATCAAGACGTGTTTGATCAAGACGGACAATAGTAATAATGAGAAAATAAAAACTCCATTATTTTTATGTGCCCAAATCATGTCCTCCTATGAGTTTGACTTGCAAAACAGATGTTAGACTGTTAAGGACCACATTTTTTGTGGTTGAAGGCACTCTGATGCTTAAGTCAGCAACTTTGTTTAAAAATGAAGTAAATCTGGACAAAACTCAGTTAAAGTTGCGTACATGTGTCGAATGTTCCATTTACCTTTTATAATGGTCACGATTAATTTTCTGCGTGACTTAAGCATGCGAGACGCAACGGAATGAGATGTTTCTCGTAACAGTCTCCTACTTAATAGAGATGCATCCGTGGAAACGTAGCTATCTCCACGACACTTTTTGGTGCAACGTTCATCTTCTTTATGAGAGAACTTGTGTCGAGCCTGAATTCGAGCTTTGATTCATTCGAGCCTGGATTCGGGCTTTGTTTATATCTTATCATTAGCGGGCATTGTCTGGGCCTCTATGATTGGCTTTATTCTTCTTGGGTTTTATGAGCTGACCCAATATATGAACGCCTGCCACGTGTACAACCATGATGATCGATCTATTTTGATGTATCATCAACTACTCCCTCTTTATTAGTGGGTATGCTGATGTGACCACTAACTTCGTGACGGTTTACCTTTCAATTCCATCATTACCTTGTATTTAATATTGTCAACAACTTTTTGCTGATTGGTGTCTCGATTATTTGCTTGCCTGTTCATTTTTGCGAACATTTTTGGGGTTTCGCATAGCCATCATATCGCGCATGTTGTCCCATGAGTCGTTCCTTCATTGCTCGGCTCTATAAAAGGAGATGTGACAAATTTATTTTTCCATTTTACGCTATATTTGAAATTAGGGTTCATTCACTCATTCGCCTTATTCATTTTCTTTGCTCACGTGTTCCTCAACGATGTCCATTGGTGATAAACTAAGTGGTAAGTCGCTAGCTATGTGTGAGGCTCATTTTTCTCCCAAGAGAGATTCTCAAGTGCGTTGGACAATCTTTGTTCTAATTGTAATTTGTCGCCCGACCTCGAGATTATCTTGCCTGGACATAATGACAATCCTTGTAATCCAAGGGTTTGATACATCGGCATTTTTTAACCTATTTATTTAATCTTCCTTGTTCTTTTGTGTTTGATCAAGACAGACAATAGTAATAATGAGAAAATAAAAACTCCATTATTTTTATGTGCCCAAATCATGTCCGCCTATGAGTTTGACTTGCAAAACAGATGTTAGACTGTTAAGGACCACATTTTTAATGGTTGAAGGCACTCTGATGCTTAAGTCAGCAACTCTGTTTAAAAATGAAGTAAATCTGGACAAAACTCAGTTAAAGTTGCATACATGTGTCGAATGTTCCATTTACCTTTTATAATGGTCGCGATTAATTTTCTGCGTGACTTAAGCATACGAGACGCAACAGAAGGAGATGTTTCTCGTAAAAATCTCCTACTTAATGGAGATGCATCCGTGGAGGCGTAACTCTCTCCACGACTCTTTTTGGTGCAACGTTCATCTTCTTTATGAGAGAACTTGTGTCGGGCCTGAATTCGAGCTCTAATTCATTCGGGCCTGGATTCGGGCTTTGTTTATATCTTATCATTAGCGGGCATTGTTTGGGCCTCTATGATTGGTTTTATTCTTCTTGGGTTTTATGAGTTGACTCAATATATGAACGCCTACCACGTGTACAACCATGATGATCGATCTATTTTGATGTATCATCAACTACTCCCCCTTTAATTAGTGGGTATGCTGACGTGACCACTAACTTCGTGACGGTTTACCTTTCAATTCCATCATTACCTTGTATTTAATATTGTTAGCAACTTTTTGCTGGTTGGTGTCTCGATTATTTGCTTGCCTGTTCATTTTTGCGAACATTTTTGGGGTTTCGCGTAGCCATCATATCTAGCATGTTGTCCCATGAGTCGTTCCTTCATTGCTCGGCTCTATAAAAGGAGATGTGACGAATTTTTTTTTTCATTTTACGCTATATTTGAAATTAGGGTTCATTCACTCCTTCGCCTTATTCATTTTCTTTGCTCACGTGTTCCTTAACGATGTCCATTGGTGATAAACTAAGTGGTAAGTTGCTAGCTATGTGTGAGACTCATTTTTCTCCCAAGAGAGATTCTCAAGTGCGTTGGACAATCTTTGTTCTAATTGTAATTTGTCGCCCAACCTCGAGATTATCTTGCCTGGACAGAATGACAATCCTTGTAATCCAAGGGTTTGATACATCGTGTTGTATCAGCGCATGTTTTCTTCTGGCTTTCGGTTCCCAGTTCTAGAGCTGTTTTGGGAGTATTTGAACTTCTTGGGCATTCCTCATGTCCAAATGGGTCCTATTGGTTGGAAAGTAATGGTTTATTCTTATGTGAGGTTTATTCTGTCTGACATTCATTTGTATGTGAGGGTTTTGCATTCGATGGTTGGTCTGTTAGTGAACAGGGATATCTGTTTCCCCCATTCTCATGTTTGCTTCGAGAAACTTAACGACGACATCCGTGATTGGTCAAGGTTTTGGTTCTATGCTTCTGTGAACTCTAGCTACTTCCAACAGCGAGGTCGTTTGATTTTTTCAAGCATTCCGAGTTCCCAATAAACGGAAGAATCTTCAGTTAATTGTTGAGGAACAGAGGATCAACTATCGATTCTTGAAGCTTCACCAGTTTTCTGTGGAGGCATTTCTTTTCGAAGGCATCCTGGAATGTAGTGGTTTGTACACTATGGATGTAGCGGAACGAGTCTTGTTTACTGAGTCTTGTGTTGAGGCCATTGTTGCTCGTAATGGCATTAGTGATGTTATCATTGATTGGGAAGTGAGTTCGGACAGACGTGTTACGGATCTCAATGCTTCTGTCAATGTCACTGTTTCGATTTCCATAAAAATAAAGCTTGCGAGGTCTATTAGTCAATCGAGGCAATTGTTGATAGATTCTGGTCGAGTTCCAAGGAAGAAACGACTTTCTACTCGTGGTTCTGCTCGGATTGCACCCCTTCTGAATCCCATTCAGAATGTTGTTGAGGCTACCTCTCACCCAAGTCCTTCTTGCGAATATGATGCAAAAAGGGATCGTGAATCTCTCGAGGAGGCTGAGGAACTGAAGATGGTGATGGAGATGAGCGAGAAAGAAATTACTCGTCCGTTGAATGATAATGAAAATATGTTTTTTTTCTTCTTCTACCTATGGTGTTTCAGACGTTGCCGAGTTGTCTAATGATGATCATCGGGCTATCAACGATAAAATGTTTAGCGGTGGAGCAGTCTAAAGATGTTGGTGGTGGTCAGAGTTTCAAGGTCCAATTTCCTCATTTTCCTTCTATTGATGTGAGCGAAGCGGTCAGGTTCTTAGTTTCTTCTCCTGTGCATCTGATTTCTCCTGCCCCCGCCGTCACCGCTAGTCCTTTTCCTGCCATGGTTGCTTCTTGTCAGGAAGTAAAAACAATTTTTCCATTGTTACTGCTATTCCTTCCGCCCTTCCGGCTATCGGGGTGGTTATTTAGTGCTTCCAGATCCTCGTGTTCTTCATCCACGAGTTGGTTGGATTGAGCATGTTCCAAAAGATATTTGTATCAAGTCGGATGACAAGTTTTGATGGTTCACTCGACTTGATGTGCAAGACGGTGCACGTAGGTTGATAAATGAGTGGCACATGTGATTAGTGGAAAAGCCTTCGATGCGCTACTGGATCCATTTGATCATCTCGATCGTGGTCTTGAGCAGATAATGGATGAGATGAGTCATCTTGCTTATGCAGGGATGATGGGCTCGGTCTATCGAGTTGGTTGTGATCAAGTGACTTATTTGGAGAGGAGGTTGGTGACACTGTTGCTAATGTTTTCTCACATTTTTCCCCAATTCGATGTGTTGAGAGCACAATGCCCAGAGTCGGAGAAAACTGCAAAGGATGCTCGAAAGTCGTTAATTGAGGCGAAAAATATGTGGAATAAATTTGATCGAACTTGAATCTTTGAAAGCCAAGTTGGATGGGATTCGTGCCCGTCTACGTGATGTGGAAAAAGAGTTATCTGTTGAGAAGGCAGCTTTTGATGAAGCTTCATGTGCTGAAGTTGAGCAATCCATTATTTGTGATGTCGCTGAGAGGCGGGTGGAACAGATGATTGCTGCTCTCGACGAGGTCAAGGCAAATACTTTCGTTATGCTTGCCGCGACAAAAAATGAACTCGCTACTGACAAGGATAGGCTCAGCATTGTCGAAGTCGAAGATTGGAAACGAGTTGTTGATGACAGGTTGAGCTTCTTGACTATATCGAAGGGCTTGATGCAGATTTATCTAGGTACCGTCACTTGGTTGATCAAGCTTTCGAAGACAATGATGGTGAAGAAGTTGCTCCAGTAGTTGAGGAGCCATTGTTTCTTCTACTTTCGAATGCCCCAAAGTCATTGCTTTCCCCCCTTGTGAATAGAGTCCTTCGCCTATCCCCGTGAGTGATGACCCAGTAGTTGTCTCTGTTTCTTCTCCCACTCCATCTCATTCTCCGGATGTAATAAAGTAGTATTATCAATGAAATGAACTTTGTTATTACTATCATTTTTAGTTGTCTTGGATTTTGCTTTGAATTCCTTTGTAGTTGCTTTTTGGCTTTGGCTCATCATTTGTTTAGAGAGGGGTCAACGTTATCCTTTTTGATGCGCTGAAAAAAAGAAAAAAAGTTTACTTTTGCCTTGTTGGCTCGGTTGATTCGTAGTTCCTCGAATCATGTTGATTCGTTCTTTTAATTATGACTTCGTTGATTCAACATATCAGTCGACTCGAAGTTTTGTATTAAGTTAACTTGTCCATACAACTTTTAATTCGTTAACTCGACGTCTCAGTCGACTCAAAGTTTTTGTGTTAAGTTGACTTGTGTGTCCAACTTTTACTTCGTTAACTCGACGTCTCAGTCAACTCGAAGTTCTTGTGTTAAGTTGACTTGTTCGTTCAATTTTTACTTCGTTAACTCGACGTCTCAGTCGACTCAAAGTTTTTGTGTTAAGTTGAATCGTGTGTCCAACTTTTATTTCGTTAATTCGACGTCTCGGTCGACCAGAAGTTTTTGTGTTAAGTTGACTCGTATGTCCAACTTTTATTTCATTAACTCGACATCTCAGTTGACTCAAAGTTCATGTGTTAAGTTGACTAGTTCGTTAACTCGACGCCTTAGTTGACTCGAAGTTTTTGTGTTAAGTTGACTTGTGTGTCTAACTTTTACTTAGTTAACTCGGCGTCTCAGTTAAGTTGAAGTTTTTGTGTTAAGTTGACTTGTTCGTTCAATTTTTACTTTGTTGACTCGACTCGAAGTTTTTGTGCTAAGTTGACTCGTGTGTCAAACTTTTACTTCGTTAATTCGACGTCTCAGTCAACTCGAAGTTTTTGTGTTAAGTTGACTCATGTGTCCAACTTTTACTTCGCGGTTGATCAGACCATAAGTTTATATATATCCGACTTTTGTCACGATTTCTTACTGCTAGGTACGCCGATTGCTTTATATGGCTAATTTTTCGATGTATTTATTATGTCGTCCACGCATAAAATGGGGATTATGAATTGGTTATCTTATTGATATTCCCTTTTGAATGCTCGAACCAGCCCTAACTCTTTAAAGCGTTTACGTTGGTTCAAAGAGCAATTTGCTTTGCCTTCTTTTGCTCGATGCCGATCCTCGTATTAGAGATTTAAGTTTTGTTGCTTTTGTTTTTCTTTGTTTGATGTCGGTCCTCGTATTAGAGATTGATGTTTTTGTTGCTTTTTTTCTTTTTTTATTTGATGTTGATCCTCGTTCGTCATATATGTTGTCGTGGCTTGCAGACCTAGGGTGCATTTTATTAGGTAGCTAAGTAATGTTAGTTTGTCTGATCATGTTCGCGTCATCACCAAACTGTCCGATCATTTATTCGTCAACACCAAACTGTTCGATTATGCTTATGTCAATACCAAACTCTCCAATCATGCTCACATCGACACCAAATTGTCAAATCACGCTCACACCAGCACCAAATTTCCAATCATGCTTATGCTGCTTTCATGTTTGTGTCAACCGCTGAGGTTCGGTCAAGTCAGTTGTTGTCAATTTATCATTGGTGATTCGGGTTGAGCTTGCATTAGTCAGTAGGGTCTTTGAATCACATTAGTTGGTCGATGCAAACTTCTCCATGTTTTATGCATTTGTAAAATGGCTTGTCTGGTTTCGTTAGTACTCTTGTTCGGTTTCGTTAGTACTCTTGTTCTGATATAAATTAGTTATAGTGAGAAGTTTTCTTGGCTGCTTATTCTGTTAGGTTGACCGTTTTGCTTCATTCGATTATGCAATGTAGGGCATATATTAGCTCTCTGGGCTGTTCTTTCGATCTCGCAGTGCAATCTGCTTTCTTCTTCCATTTGAGCTGTTTATTTGGCATTCTGATGAACTCGTCAAGTCATCATTTTTTAACCCAATGCTCGATTTTGTCTTTTAGATTGTAGCAGTCTTCTGTATCGTGTCCATGATCCTATGGAAGGGACAATATTTTCTTTTGTCTCTTCCTTCCGGGTCTCCTCTCATCCTAAGCGGTCAGTTGATGTTATCCCATTTTGCTATGTGCTTCAGTATATTGGCTCAACTTGTTTTCAAGGTTGAATATGGTTTGTTTGTCTTCTTCATCACGCTTGTTACTCGGTTGTGTCGGGGTCGCGCTAATTGTAACTTATCAAATTCTTGTTGGTTTCGAATCAATCTTTCCTCCATTATGATGTTTGTTCGATTGGATGCTATCTTCCCGTTGTTTGTCATCCTGTCTCATTTCTTCATTTTTCTCTTGTTTCCTTGAAAGACTCTCTATTTCTTGGTCATTTTTCCTCTTGACCGCCTTCATCTCCTCGAGAGAGATGTTTTTTAGCCGTTTTCAACAAGACTGTCATACCTTTTGGAGGCTCCAAGTTAAGGGCCTCTCTTTAGTCCAGCGATGAAGGTCGCAACGGTTGTGTCGACGCTACTTCCATCGATCATCGCCAGTTCATTTGTGAAATGAGTGACATATTCCTGTATTGTTTCCTCGGGCTTTTGCTTGATATGAAGGAGATAGTGTGGTCCTTTGTATAAACAAATACACCAATAAAGACATGCTCAAATTTTGTATAAACAATTATTATATTGTATTCTAAATTATACAATCATTTATTTTTAAAACCAAAATATATATAAAAAAATATTTTAAAAATTGACGCCCCTCGCTCCTTATTAGGCCCACCCATGGATGTGCTTTGCCTTAGTCATTTTCTTCAACCCCTTCATCCTCCTCACTCGACTTCCCTAATGTAAATAACAAATATATTCAAAATATTTATCCATAAGAAGTTTGAAAATAAAAAATAAAAGGGCAAAATAGTAATTAAGATAATAGTGGAAAATAATACAATTTCACCTTATATGAGAGAGCGTACTCCCGCGTACAGGCTTGTCCATCAGCGTTCAACAGATTATTATTTTTGCAATTTGCAGAGCGAAGAGAGAGAGAGAGAGAAAGAGATCGATAGAGTTTCTTCCATCGTTCGAAAGAAACCCTCAACAAAAATTTTCAGCAAATTTAGGATTTATTGTATCTTCTCTTATCTCACTTGGATCTGCAAAAGCGCATTCAACCATCATTTCGATCTGCAAAAAATAAAATAAAAAATCGCTCCTTTGCGTTCGAATCTGGTAACCATTTCCTTCTCCTTCAATTTTCTGTCGGGAAATGGTTTCAATTTGTTGTATTGGTTCATTCTGGGGAAGATTTTGAATCGAAAACGTTCTAATTGGATGAGATTTGGTTTTTGGTTTTGTAGATTTGGTGGCGTTTGAATCGAGATTCGTGTTGGCGGACGTGAATGTTCTGCTCGATCTTCGATTTCTCTCCTCCCTGTGAGTTTCGATTAGTAGATTTAGGGATTCTAGTTTGTTGATTTCGTGATTTGGGTCTTGTGGTAGAATGGGGTTTGCAATTTGGGTTCTTTGAGATTGTTAGATTTAGGGTTTTTGTGTTATGTTGTTTAATTTCTTTTTCCTGTTGTATTGCCTTACGTTTTGAAGGAACGATTCGTTGTTTTTTTAATATATATATTTTTTTATTGTTGTTGTATAGTAGTGGTTTACCATTCGTGAAAATTGGCTCCTCAACGCCGTTCCCAGCGCCACATGGGTGGTCAGATGCAACAGAGCAATGCCGCGGCTGCTGCGGCTGCTCTGTATGACCACCCGGGAGGGGGGTCCTTGCATAACGCAGGGCCCACGAGTGATGCTGGCGATGCTGTCATGGCACGATGGCTGCAGTCCGCTGGGTTGCAGCATCTCGCTTCTCCCTTGGCTTCGACGGGCATCGACCATCGCCTCCTCCCCAATATTCTAATGCAGGTATAAACAACATTTTATTCATTCGAGTTTAAATTCGTGTTGTTTTATATGATTGATTTGGGTGTTTTTGTGCGGGATTATAAGAATGTGGAATTTGTGTTTTGTTGAAGGGATATGGAGCACAATCTATTGAAGAAAAACAGAAGCTGTTCAAAATGTTGAGGAACCTGAATCTGAATGGGGAGTCTGGTTCTGAACCGTATACACCAACTGCCCATGGTTCGGGATCTGCGGCAGCACCGGATAATTTTTATTCTCCTGAGCTCAGAGGGGAGTTTGGAGCTGGGCTTTTGGATCTTCATGCCATGGATGACACAGAGCTTCTCTCAGAGGTATGTTGCCTTTAATATTAACTACAAGGTCCATAACCCAACTTATGAACTTGTGTTCTGCAGGTTTACATTGTGTCTCATGTTGACAACTATGGGATGTGGGGATCTTTAGGTGTCTTAATGTGACGCAACTAAACTTTTTAAAGTTTTCTAATTCATAAAGTTGATGCTTTCATAGTGGGTGTTAAATGAGGACCATATCTGGACCACAGCACACGAAAATTGCCATAAGAGTAAGCCATTAATTGCATACTAAAAATGAAATTACACATTGTAGTTAGCTTATGTGGAGGTAAGTCAAAGATTTTTAGGACCAGATTTGCACACGACAGTCTGAGAAAGTTGATTGTTCTGGTATCAAATATCTAGTCAATAGAATTTAGGATTTCAGACAGTGCTTGGTGATATGGTAGCATTCATGGGAGATAACTTAGATAAGTGGCAGAAAGGTTTATGGCAGTAGACAACATTATCATATTACTATATAGTGTTTGATGTAACTGCAGTTGATCGGTCCCTTTTGATTAGATACTTGTTTAAGGAGATTGGAGGAAAGAGGAACAATATGTTATGCAAGTTGAGAGAGTACTAGGCGAATGCTGGGAATAAGAGAACCTTGTAATTTAATTTTGTTATGCAAAGCAGTAATCTGTATTCATCAAGTCTTTGTTTCTGATTTCTGTTTCCCTTCCAAAGCATGATGGAGGTTCACTAGAGTCTAGACTCGAGTACGAGTTTGTTGCACTTGAATTAGTTGGCACCATGCTATTGTTGATGAATTATCTCTCCTATTCAAGGAGGATTTGTTGGTGTGTCATTTGGGTTTTTGTGATATTGGTCGATGAGACTAGATTATTTTGTAGTTTTAAAAACCAAGGTTTTTATGGTGTTTGGGATCAAAACTAAATGGTTAACTTGCAACTTACGTTATTTATGATAACACATTAGTATTGTCCAATGGGAGAGTCTTTCCATGTATATGGTTGGGTTATATTGTTCGAAAGATAAAACAAATATCCAATCTCAAAAGCCTTCAATGAGGTCGGTAGCATTCCTTCTGCTATTCTACTGTTCGTAGTAGTGATTGAGTGGAATGAAGAGTTTGTTCAGACAAGCATGGCTAGTGAGGTTGGCTGTGGTGTTTGCAATGAGACTTAGGAATCTAAATATTACCTTTTTCTCCATCGTAACTTAGTTTACTCGTTTTGGTGTCCTTTCTATAGGCTGTTAGGTTTTATTGGCTGACCCACTGTTCTGTTGTCATGTTAAATGGTGGAAAAATTCATGTGATCCCGGGTGCTAAACATAATTATGTGTGGACTCTTGTTCCCTATGAGATTCTATGGGGTTTGTGGCCTTGGTGTAATAACAAAATCTCCAAATTCTTGAACCTATGTTGTGGAAATACCCTATGGCATTGAAATAGGGTCTATCATGCTCATAGAGGAATCCAGTCTAAAATTTTTCTTGGAAATGTGATGATATTATGGTCTTTTGTTTGCTAATAATTTTTCTGATGCTTGTAATATGTTCCTTCTTATTGTGTGCATCTTACATGATAAGACAAAACATGTGTCCGTATTGTATTGATGGTCTGAAAATTTTATGCATTTGGCAGCATGTTATGTCAGAGCCTTTTGAGCCATCACCCTTTATACCTTCTACAACGGGGTATGATAATGATTTTGATGCAACGACCAGCACACAACAAAGAGCACAAGCAACAGATGTCTCGATTGGTTTTCCACTGAGTGAAAACGAGATAAGCACAAAAGCTAGCAACCTGGCTAAAATTAAAGTTGTGGTATGCTCATTTTTCACTGTTCACCCTCTTGTGCTAATTTGCGTATGCTATGATGATACTTAACCATTTACTTACGAAATTTAATTCATGACCATCTTGTCACATGATCAAGCACAAGAGAGTAGTCCATCTTGTGCTACATATTTTTGTAAGATTTATACTCAACTGTTCATGCCTTTTCCACATGGCTTTTGCTTTGGCTTTGACCCCCTAATAGAAACCCTAGTAGAACCTATGCAGTTAAATCAGAAAGCGTCGCAGCGCGGTTCAAGACCGAATTACAATTAAGCGGGATTAATCGGTCTGCTTAAAATATTAATATATAATTTAATTTTTACTAATTTACAAATGAATTTAATTTGCAGGTACCTAGACTTGTTTAGAAACAATCAACACAACATAAAAACACAAGTAACAACAAATGATAGCAAGTTGGCGCTTAGCAACATCACTTTACCAATAAATCACAATATATATACTCCAAAACTAACATTCAATCATTAAAAAAAATAAACCGATATAAAGTTATATCTATAAAATAATTTGCATTCAATCATTTATAAATAAACTAATATAAGTTATATCAGTAAAAATAAGTTATAGCGATAAATCGACGAGTCGGATGGGCCGATTAATCGGTGACTCGCCGATTTTTCGGAGTCCACTACACCCCAACCGGTTTTACCCAATTCGATTCGGTCAAACCACGAATTACGATTAATTGCCGCATTAATAACATAGAGTAGAACAAATGGTTCCCTCTTGGCAATCTAATATATCCTAAGCTTCTTGAATGTTTAAATCCCAACAATACCATAAGTCACACTATTGGCATCTTTACCTTTCAATTTGATATCCATGCTCTGAAGTTTGAGATTTTGACTTGTTTGTATAGTCAATAAAAAAAGATAAGTGTTATCTACAAACTTTGAGCGATTCCAATTTCCGAGAGCGTTTTTTGTTACTATGAAGCACGAGAAAAGATATTCTTTTGTTGAGTCACTTATATGAAGAGCTCACACAATGATAATGCTCGTGAAAGCATGAATGGAGTAATTGAGTGGTGATGGATATTCTTGCAATTGTGTTTTTTTGGCACTGTTTAATTATATATGTAACGACTTGGGGAATCCTCACTTTGCCTAGACCTCAATGCACTTACTACCTTGGCGACCACAAGTATTACTTTCTGGCAATTGATATCAATGGTAAGGGTTGAATACTTAATTACAGAAAGGTTTAGGTTGAGGAATGACAAAATATATGATGATGACCTTTTTGTTGATAGAAGGAAAGGAGGAAAAGTTAGAGAGTGGATGGCCTTTGACTGAATACATGAATTGCGAGGAACCCTCTTGGTAATAATTTTTTTAAGACAAGAAAAACAAATCTCATTGACCCCTCAAATTCATAACCCAAGCCAATTTATGTGTGCTCTTTTGCAAGCATAACTTGATACATGCACATACCCTTTTTCTCTTTTCCCCTTAGTATATACATTTAAAATGAAAAACTAAAATGGAAGGCAATCTAGTGGTGCCTGGCCCGTTTCAAGCATGTTTAACGTGATTTATAGGCATGTAATTAAAATTTCAGTCCCTAATTTTTCTTAATGGTGTTTTCTGTGGTGTAGGTACGTAAAAGACCTGTAAACAAGAAAGAGTTGTCTCGGAAAGAGGATGATATTGTGACTGTTGTTGACAGTGCATACTTAACTGTTCATGAACCCAAGTTAAAGGTTTGGATTTTCCAGTTATACTGGATACTGCTTTTATTATTAGATGCTGTCTTTATTTGTTCAAATATGTATTACCCACCTCATACTGAAAACTGAAGCTGGAGGGACATTGAAGTAGTGTTCATTAGTTTGGTTAAGTTTACTACTTCATGGATAACACTAACTATATGTTTAACTTAAAAGGTGGACTTAACTGCGTACGTGGAGAAGCATGAGTTCTGTTTTGATGCTGTTCTAGATGAGCGTGTTACCAATGACGAGGTACAGTTATCATGTTTATAGATAAAAATTTGCTAGATTGTATTCTGTATTTTCTGTTGAGATATGAGGTTTGATTGCTTCCTTGTAACTATCAAACAGGTCTACCGTTCCACTGTAGAGCCAATTATTCCTGCCATCTTTCAGAGAACGAAAGCTACATGCTTTGCTTATGGTCAAACAGGTGTGTGAGTTTTTGGTTTTTCTTCATCAGATCTGAGCACATTTATTTATTATTTAAATTGGTTCAGGGGCAGAAGTTTCAGTTTTCGTTAAAACCTCAGTATTGATATTCTTAACCCTGAATTTTATGTCTTCATAGTATGGATATCAGTATTCACTACACATTGAAGTAGTTGTGTATGCATCTTTTGTACAGATGAGTACAATACGATTATGAATGATGCAAGCAAAAACCTTACTGTTTATGTCAGTGATGACAATAATTTCTTAGATATCTTCGAAATGGCACATCAATTAACTAATAATTAACTTGGGTCTTATTTAGGATATGATTTTTACTGTTAGCTACCTGAGAACTGAACCGAGGTGCTAAATTTGGGTCACAAATCTGCGTCCCTGGATCCCAACCTTTTCTTTATTACTTTGCTGATTTCGTTTTTTATGGTTCCTTTCTTCCTTTTCTCACTTTTATCTTTTCAGAACTGCTACTTGCTGATCATGGTATTCATAAGGACATTTTAAATACTTGATTTTAAATTGTTAATTCCTTTATGCCATTTCCAGGCAGTGGTAAAACGTTCACGATGCAACCTCTGCCTCTCAGGGCTTCTGAAGATCTTGTTAGATTATTGCATCACCCAACCTATCGTAATCAAAGGTTCAAATTGTGGCTGAGCTATTTTGAGATATATGGAGGAAAACTATATGATCTTCTGAGTGATAGAAGGTCAGTATTCATACACCTCCCTGGTTATTTTATGTTCTGTTGGGAAGGTTTTGATATCATATTCTGTATTTCAACCAAAGTTCAGATTTTCAGTTTTTAAATAAGGTTGCAAATATGTTCTATAGTTTCACAGGAGTACCATCAAAAGCTTCAACACTTGTATTTCAAGTGTTTTGAATCCCAAGTAGAGGTCAGATGTTTAGAGAGACAGAGGAGTGGAGTAGTAGTGTTTTCTTACATTGTTTGTATAACACAAGTGAAAAGCATTGGCATGGATTGTTCATTTATTTGAGGTAAGTGTACCACTACAAGAAAACCCAAAAGAAGCCTTGGTATACATGACAAAAACAAAATATGCTGTGGTTTGTTTACATGATAAATGATAATATATTCACCAAAAGTTGTTCCTTAAGCCCATGTCTAGTGCTAATGCTTCCCTGAGGACGGGCCAAGGCAGTAATCCCTGATTAAGCAAGGTTTTAGGCAAAGCTTTGATTGCACCTTGTAAGAATGGCCATGTTCATGTGGATGCTTTAACAGGCCAGTGTGATGTACCAATTTTATACAACACTTTTGAACAGTGTTCTAAAAATCGGCCTAGGCGCTAGAAGGTGGAAAACCGCCCAGATTAATGGCTGTTTGGGCAGTTTGGGCGGGTCTGGGCGGGTTCTAGGCGGGGTCTGGGCGGCCTAGGCAGACTCTAGGCGGGGTCTAGGCGGGTCTGGGCGGGGTCTAGGCGGTCGGGAAGTTTTTTTAATTTTTTATTTTTTTTAATAAGGTTGATTGTGTTCTTTTACTTTATTTTTCTTTCCTCTTTTTTAGAAATAAACTATTTAATTTTTTTTTTTAGTATATGTCTAAATGTAGCAAATGATGATTACTTAATGGAATTCTCAAAGGATCTGCCGGTACCAATTTTACTGATGTAGATTTTATCAAATATAACTGAGGTTATTCATGCAATTTGAAGAAAAATAAAAGTGTACACAAATTCAAATTTATATAAAGTACCCATCATGACCAACTTCAGTCATTTGAGTTTTAATAAATTTTGTTCATGATTGTTAATTTTTCATGTTTTTAAATTTTGCATATGTATATTGGCATTAAATTGGATGTAATTGATAAGGTATTATGCTTAACTTTTGTAAATTATTAAAGTTATAATACAAAACCTAAGACCGCCTAGGCGCCGCCTAGGCCCCTGGGCGCTAGGTACCTGCCCGCCGCCTGCCCAGCGCCTAACGATTTTTAGAACACTGCTTTTGAACGTCAACTAAGTTTGTTCAAATTACCATGGATTGCATCCTGTGTGTGTATTGGGCTTTCACCATCAGAATGCAGTGTGCATCGGTGGTATTACGGATGGTGTTAAGTTTGCCGATTCTTGATGTTTGTGTGTATTTGGAATGGTGGCTATTCTTTGCTTCATTCTTAATGTGGCACTCTTTTTAAGGCATTGTATTATGCTTTTCATGGTAGCATGTTGGCACTTGCATGGATACTTTTGAAAACTTATTGTCGAGGTCCTGAACAAAGTTTATTGTCTTCTTACTGTTCTTACCAGGAAGCTTTGCATGAGAGAAGATGGTAGGCAGCAAGTCTGCATTGTTGGACTACAAGAGTTTGAAGTCTCAGATGTGCAAATTGTCAAAGAATTTATTGAGAGGGGAAATTCTGCAAGAAGCACAGGCTCTACTGGTGCTAATGAAGAATCCTCCAGATCTCATGCAATTTTGCAACTGGTCATTAAGAAGCATAATGAAATAAAAGAAACCAGGAGGAATAATAATAACGATGGGAATGAAAAGGCTGGGAAAGTTGTGGGCAAAATTTCATTTATTGATCTCGCTGGTAGTGAACGAGGGGCTGACACGACTGACAATGATCGGCAGACACGGTAGGGTACCTTATTATCTGATTTTACTTTTCTACATATAATTACTGGGACAAATTGCAAACAAAACAACTCTGTTTCCGTTTTTTGTTATCACTTTTTCTCAATGAGGACTACAGAGATTCACCATGTAACCTGTTCTTTCTTCTGGTGCAGGATTGAGGGAGCAGAAATCAACAAGAGCCTTCTGGCCCTAAAGGAGTGTATTCGTGCTCTTGACAATGATCAAATTCATATTCCATTCCGTGGAAGCAAACTCACAGAGGTTCTTCGAGATTCTTTCGTGGGAAACTCAAAGACTGTTATGATCTCTTGCATTTCTCCAGGTGCTGGATCTTGTGAGCACACTCTCAATACTTTAAGATACGCTGACAGGTATGGCAACCTCTGCCTTTGTCCATCCAATCTATTTTTGAGGACAAATATGCCAGTTCATGTCTC
This sequence comes from Berberis thunbergii, assembly GCA_003290165.1. NCBI lineage: Eukaryota > Viridiplantae > Streptophyta > Magnoliopsida > Ranunculales > Berberidaceae > Berberis > Berberis thunbergii. The sequence continues at coordinate 447,212 of QNQO01000495.1, forward strand.
ATGGAAACACTTAGTTTTCTCGTATGAGTTCTTATTTAAAATATCATTGGGTGAACAGGGTCAAAAGCCTCTCCAAGAGTGGGAATGCTAAAAAGGATACGTCCTCAGGATCATTGCCACCTTCAAGTAAAGAGTTTTCATCGGCTCCATCGGTACCCATTTCTGTTGAATCAGAGAATGTTTTTGATCCAGTCCAAGAAATGAAAGTTTCAGATACTGGTAGAAGGGTCACAGAGAGAGAAAATTTCTCTAATAGTTCTACGCCTGATTTTGATAGACAGCCAACTAATTTGCCACCAAACTACCCTGTCAATGATAGGGAACAGCCTTCTGGCTTGCCATCAAATTTCAGCTTTGATGGGAGGGAAGAAGTAGGGGCGAGTTATGGTTCCATGGACAGGGAGAGGATAGATGCAAGAAATACTACTTTTAGCCGTTCAACTAGTAGTTATAAACTATACTCATCATCTCCCAACTCAAATGACACACTAGAAAGTGAGAAAGTAAAGAATGTCTCTCCGCCTCGCAGAAAAGTTAAAGAAGAAAAATCAGAAAGGCAGAACTGGTCAAGGAAGCAAGATAATGATCTGTCCACTATGAGTTACAAACAGCAGCATACATCTGATTCAAACTTAAATATTCCCAGCTTACGACAATATGATGCTGAGCTTCCAGCCGACGGAGATATCAATGCAATTCTTGAGGTGAGCTATCCAAGTCATGTTCAATGGCAAGTCCTGAAAATTTAACATGCAAGTTAAAAATTTTAAAGTGTTCTCAATCTGGCCTATCTTATTGTAGGAGGAAGAAGCTTTAATTGCTGCTCACAGAAAAGAAATAGAAGATACAATGGAAATTGTTCGTGAGGCAAGTATAGAGCTCTTTTTTTTTTTTCAAGTTAAAAAAAAAAATTTCTTCCTGAAAAAGTTGCTTATCCTAGGGTTGAAAACCGTGACCCGAACCGATTTTGGTCGGTTTTAAAATTTCAAACCAAAACCGATCCGAAATCGAACCGATTCTAATTTATGCAAACCGTAACCAAACCGATTGACTAATTTAAACATATTATGTTATTTTTATGTAAAATATATATTCGGTCGATTTGGTCGTTTTTTTTGTTCAATCCTTGCTCATCCTAAGGTAAATGCATGTTTTTTGACCAATCAACAATTTTAATTAAACATGGGTCTTGAGCTAGCCATTCCCTTTAACTTTCCTTGTCACATTTTTTTTTCTTTAAAATAATGACCTAAGCTAGGAAGGGCATGTGTGACTTTTTAATAAGGCTTAGCATTTTATTATTATTTATTTATCATTATAGTTATATATATGTATATTTTTTTGGAGGGGGGTATCTATTATGGCAGCTAGATCCACTATCTGTACAAATTTGTTGGACATGCCTGGTTTTATCTTGAAAATTCTGTGAAATTTTGTTATGTGTTGTTCCTCTTCAATTGGTTTGCAACTGTTGATGTATTTTGTGAGTTACTCAGACCCGGGGGGGAGGGGGGGGGGCTCATGCGCACAAAGCGCAAGATGGGGTCATGCGCACAGATCTGGACCATTAGATCTATTAGACGGTCCAGATCTGTGGATTTGAATCTTTGCTCAAGGGGAAACTAAACAAGGAGGTCCTCTCCCTTCCTTTCTTTCTCGTCTATTCTCTCTCACCCAGTCGTTTTACAACAACACTAACATCAAAAGGTTGAAACACACGAACCCCTTTGGGAACGATTCATCTCTCTTACAGTTTCGCTTTCGTTTCTCTTACGATCTTCTTAAAAATTTCCTTTTTTGGTCTTTGATACAAACCCTAGGCAGAAAAAGGAGAGATAATCATAAAAATCTGATTTTTTTGGGGTGCAAATTTGGATCTTGTATTAGGGTTTAGTAGTGAAGAGGAGGATCGCTTTCAGCGATGATAGGGAACCCAGAGATTCGTTGAAGAAGATAATGGTTAGAATTCGTGAAAGGGTTTTGGATTCTAGGGGCAAAGAATGCCTGAACTGTGCAATGGAGTACGCAAAGATCGTGTTCTCCCACTCCTTGTTTAGTTTTTCCCCTTCGCACAAAACTGTGAAATAAGCAAAGATTCAAATCCACAGATCTGGACCGGTACCCCATCCTGCGCTTTGTGCGCATGAGCCCCCCCGGGTCCAAGTTACCCTCTATGGAATCACATTTGACAATTGGTTTGCTGGTTTCTTTTATCAAAAATAGGAGATGAAGCTGTTGGCAGATGTGGACCAACCAGGCAGTCTTATTGACAACTATGTGACCCAATTAAGTTTTGTGCTCTCACGCAAAGCTGCAAGTCTAGTTAGCCTACAAGCTCGGTTGGCAAGATTTCAACACCGCTTAAAGGAGCAGGAAATACTCAGTCGGAAGAGGATCCCTCGCTGATTGATTGTGCAACCTCGTTGCTTGTATTGTTACAGTACTGATAATGTATCTTCTTTGAACTCATTGTTACAGTACTGATAATGTATCTTCTTTGCACTCATTGTTAAAAAGAGATTTCATTCATATATGTACATTTGCTCTCTCGTTGAGAGATTTGATTTAGACTTGCTGTAAGTTCTCTATCTTTTTGTTCTTTTGACAGCATTGTAAGCAAAATTTGTCTTTGAAACACTAGAGATTTCAGACATCCATAATTAAGCTTGTACAAGTTGTAATACAAACATCATTGAAGTATGGTTTATCCAAGTATTCTGTTTATTTCCTGCCATTTGTAGTATACTGGTATACCCTCTCTCTTCTGCTTGCTGTGAAAGAATGTTACAATCACCGAACTACACAAAACTGTTGGCAGAGTTTTGGGTCATGTTTCCAATGTGAAGGTTTTCAGTTGAACAAAATTTAGATGCAAGAATTTGCAAATCGATATTGGGGTGAGATATGCAATGCAATAAAGGTCTGAAGACATCTAAAAATGCATACAAAATCCAGTTTATCTTTTAAACTTGATGGCCAAGGAAACATCTATATAGAACACAGTTCCAATTTAGAGCAATTCATCAAAATTAATCCTTCAAATAGGTTTAGCTTTTACACGATCACTGTATCTTGCTCTGCTAAAGTACATCCTCATAACAAATAAGGGTGTACAAACGAAGAACAGATCAAAATTTAACCCCTTTTGGCGGACACAATCATTGCATTCTTATTCTTGTACATGTGATATCTCTTGCATAGTTTCTCTAAAGTTGCGACAGAATGCTGCATCGAATTCAACTTTGTATCTCGGTACATACCCTGCAGAATTATACATTGAATTAGAGGATGGGTATAATATATTGTGCCAAATGATGAATAAGACCAACAGTCCAATGCTGAATGGAAAATTTAACAAACCTGGTAGTCATCCCCGTGTTTCTCAACAAGTCGACTGACATGAACACGCTGAATTGCAGTCAATGGTTGCAAAGGCGCAGATTTCCCATCTCTACGCTTCTTTCCAAGTGCAGATTTCAAATCTGGATGGAATTAGAGACATGGTCAACTCTACTCTATAATTAGCAAGAAACTGATTTGATCAGTGTTTTACTTCACTACTATCTACCAACGAGACCACTTGAGAAACATCTTAGTAATTCAGAACTGACAAAACTGCTAGAGAAATATTTTGTAGTCACAAATCACAGTCAGCTGAAAACACTTTGGAAACATTAGCTGCCCTATCTACATGTAAACTTAATGACAAACCTCAACGGAGTATTCGAGAAAATATTGTAAACCAAAACATGGAGATATTCAATCCAACATAATCAGAAGGCGGGTTTTCCAGTACCATCTAGGTGTTTGAAGAACTTCAAGTTTGTCACAGTTAAGAACAGACACATCATTTTTCATCTATATACCCCCAGTATCGTTTACACCAGAGGTGGTTTTTTATTATCTTTATTTTGAACTCTCAGCACTCTAGTTTCCCATTGCCAGGACTTCGCAATATTTTTTTCATTTACAGGATAGTTGAGAATTTGTTGCTAAAACAACCTTCAATTTCATGTTCTCCATCAAGATTGTGGAAATAGTTATCAGAGTCAAGCAATGTATCTTGCCATAGAAACCAATAAAAAGGACATATAATTATCTTCACGTTTCAACCCAAATATTCAGCATTTTGCCTCTCTTCTATCCAATCCTCCCCTTTCTTTTCCAAGGGTTCTCCTTCAAATTTTAAGCCTCAGACAACCTTATAGGCACTAAATCCTGATTGATTCCTTATATCTTTAAAATCCCAAACATGTCTAATCTCTGTAACCTAAGATTTAAGAAAACTTGTTTCCATTAGCAACCTAAGAGATTCCACTCCTTATCACTTATCACTTTAATTCCATGAGTTTGAACTAATTTCCACCATTTATTTATAGGATTCGGTTCTTCTCTATCGAGTTTAGAACACCAGCCAAAGGCAACCTGCGAGAATACTTTAACTTCCAACTCTAACTCTAACCTCATTAGCTTGAGAATCAAACCAAAACCATTTTATACACTTAATTGATATTTATTAAGTTTTCACTAAACCCCAATTCACCAAAACCCTAAAAACTCTCTAGAATGTCAAACACAAATAGTTCATTGGGCAAGCAACTAAAAACACTTCAAAACACACACAAAACACAAAAAACCACCAAAATCGAAACAGAAAACCTAACCATCTTCTTCAAGATCACTGCCCGAGTCAAAGTCCTCCGAATCACCGTCCTCCTTCATCGGCGGAGCTTGAAGGGTTTCGCATTCCATGACCCTCGAATTACGCGATCGAATATTGAGCAAGTTGGGGTTGGAGACGAACCCGAAGGATTTGTAGTTGGTGATGACACTAGCCTTGTCGTCCCATTTGGAGGTGGGGTCGTCGCCGACGAGTGAGCGGAGCTTCGCAGGGATGTTGAAAGCTGGTTTGCAGACGTTTGGGTTCTTCTTTGGAAGACCCACTCTCACTTTTGGCTTCGATTTTTTGTATCTTCTTCGTGAGCCTCCCATCTCTCTATCTCTCTCTGTCTCTCTGTTTGCTCTGTTTTGGTTTTAGGGCAAAGTACAGGAAGAAGATGCAGCGGTTGGGTTGGGTTGGGTTGGGCTGAGTTGAGTTTGGGCTGGAGTTGGATGGGAAGAGGCCCAGGAGTCTTGTATGTACGCATTTATTTTACCATCTATCTATGGCGAGCCTTGTTTTGACCCTCACTGCCGTTCAAGATATTTTTTAATCTCCCACGACACCTCCTTTTATTTTTCACACCACCATTTATCTCTCACACCACCTATATAAATTGTCTGTGCCTTCACAAATTTGACTCTTTCTTCCCTCCCAATCGAGTGAATCTCTCATCCACTCCACACTCGTCCCTCCCACCACCATGACTTTCACCCCCAAAACTTGTATAATATTCCCTCTCACTACCATGATTCTTTCATATGTTTCACACTCTCCTAAATCATCTTCTTTACTGTCAGTCATTCTCCCACTCTATCAATTATTTTCCCCCAAATTTTGAACATCTTCTTCCCTCTCACTCTCCCACAGCCTTCATCTTCCCTCCCATACTATTTATTGTCTTCACCATTCTCTTAACAAGTTTTCATTATCTCAAAGGGTTTGTGTGCGATTTCTCCAAAGATCAATTGTGTGCGATATGCGTTTCCACCCATTCACATCGGATAATGCGAGTGAGACTCTCACATTCAAAAAGTCCCGTGCGAATGGGAGACTCTCATTCGCATTGCCCAATGTGAATGGAATGTTCAAACTCGCATAGTGACCAGCGATTGGTTCTTTACAGGGCAGATTTGCGTGACTTTAGTAAAATGACCATAACTTGCTCATTTTAAAACATTTTCAAGTGATTCAAATTATGTTAATTAGAAAATTCATAGTACTACATTTTTTGTTTTTTGATGATCTTGAGAATCGGTCTCAATCGAGTGTATAAATTGGCCGAAAGTCATGGACACTAACATGTTTTATTTACTAGACAGATTTGAGTGACTTTAGTAAAAAGATCATAGCTTGTTCATTTCAAAACATCAATTGATTCAAATCGTGTTGATTAGTTAACTCAAAGTACTTCAAGGTTAATATTTTGATAAGCTTGATAATTGGTCTCAATTGAGTAACGTATAGTCATATTACGACAATCACTCAAAACTACAGAAAAAAAGGTATTGTCTCTGAATTTCAGCCAATTGATATGCTTAATTGAGAATGATTATCAAGCTCATCAATTATAAATAATGTAGTACTCCGAGTTATCTAATTAACACAATTTGAATCACTTGAAAATCTTTTGAAATGAACATGATATGACATTTTTTACCAAAGTCAATCAAATCTGTCCAGTAAAAAAAAGGTTAGTGTTGATGATTTCAACCAACTTATACGCTCAATTGAGACCAATTCCCAAGATCATCAAAACACTGAAAATGTATTTATTTGAGTTATCGAATGAACACAATTTGAATCGCTTGAAAATGTTTTAAAATGAACAAGTTATAACCATTTTACTAAAGTTACTCAAATATGTCCCGTAAAGAACCAATCACTGGTTACTATGCAAGTTTGAACATTTCATTCACATTGATCAATGCGAATGACAGTCTTATATTCGCCCAGACCTATGGAAATGGAAGACTCCTGTTTGCATGGGCCTTTGCGAATGTGGGTGAAAATTTCAATGACTTTTTAAGGTGCAATTAAGACATACCCACTCCGGATACTAATGTCTAATTAGATTTAGGAATACTCCTTGAAGATGGCTAATTAGACATGTCCCTTGGATTGATTTTTCTGTACTTTTGACTGTTAGGGTAATAGATTTTGCACCCAAAATACCCATCACATGGGGAGCACACTTATGTTAAAGTTTTTGTCAATATATTTCTAGAGATAATAATTCATCTCGATACACGATTAAGGGTTACAATTAGATTAAATTATAAATTAAAGCGTTACACATCATGATGTGAAATTGAAGGCTTAGATTGTTAAAAAAAAAGAAAAAAAATACAATCTTCATATTCTCCCTGGCAACCGCCTACCTCGCACCACCACCACCACCACTTTCACATTCCCTCTTCCCTTCATTTCTTCATCCCCACCCTTCCACCTTCTCTTCACTACCACCTACTAAAAAAATCATCGTCATCAGAAGTAGAAAAAGTGAGAAGAGAAGTAAGAGCACCTCATACTTTGTGAGAACCTCATCTCCAATTCAACTTCCCCTGTTATCAAAATGCAAGATCCAATGACAATTATCCCGTCTTCTTTTCTGTTCCTCACCACCTTCCTTTTTTTCTACCCTCATCTTCTTCATTCCTCATCTGTTATATTAGAAGCCTCCCACCACCCTACCTCAAATATCCCATCGACCATATAATCACTCGAATTGACCATCTCTTCTTCCCGTCCTTGCATGAACCAACACCATCACCATCTCGTCTGAACAAACACCGCCACCAGTCTCAACCAAGACCAACCTAACTCTCCCTTGATCTTGTCGCTGCACATTGAATTTAACTGAATTAAAAAGAAATCAAATCGAAGGTGCGACATGAATGAAAATCCAATCGAATTGAAGCCACCCAGTGTGAAATAATATTAAACTTGCAACCCTTTCTTCATCTCGTCCCTGCACATCATTAACTGACACTTCCCCTCCATCATTAGGTCCGTAGTATCAATTCCCCATCCCAAACTTGAACTCAATTTCTTGATCTTATGCTCATGGATACGATTGGCCGAGGGATCCAAACTAACCCATTCAAAAAATGGTCGACACCCATCTTCTTCATCTTCATATTCTACTTCATCCTCCGTTTCGAAGCCAAGTTCGAAGCCAGAATTAGTTGGAATCTACACCCAAGAAATGGATCAAGGTTGACAGCTTCTTGACGTCACCAGGAGCTTCAACTTTCTGTTGGCTTCAAATGGGAAATTTGGAAATAAAATGAATTTGAGCTCCAACAATTCAAACCAATTTGGATGTTTGGATACAATCCGACCCAAAGTGAAAGTGAAAGTCCATACTGGATTTGAATCTATTAAGAGTGAGTGGGTAGTTATTTAGTTTCAGTGTATTCAGTTTCAGTGTATAGGCGCACAATGTGGGTGGGTTTTTTTCGGTTTATGTATTTGTAAATATAACCACAATGTACTTCAGAAAACGAGATGAGAAAATAGACAGAACATTGTTTTTATTGCTCTGAAATTACATGGTATCAGAGCCTTGACATGGCTGGAGGATCAGGCAGTAACAAGAACAAAGATGCTTTCTCTCCGTACACACTGACCTCGGCAGACCATCCAGGGAGCCTCGTGACTCATGTTCAGTTAAAGGGAACAAACTTTGAAGAAAGGGCAAAAGCCATGAGAGTCGCGTTGTGGGCGAAGAAGAAATTGGGTTTTGTTGATGGAACTATGACAAAACCTTGTGAAAATAATTCGGAACTCGAAGATTGGTGGATGATTAATTCCATGCTTATCGCGTGGACTTTCAATACCATTGAGCCAACCTTGTGTTCGACCATAACGTACCGGGAAACGGCGAAGGAACTTTAGGCTGATCTTCAACTGCGATTTGCGGCAATGGACCACGGTTGCAGCAGATGAAGGCCGAATTGGCTGACTGTAAACAAAAAGGCCAAGCTGTTGCTGCCTACTTCAGGAAAATGAAGATGTTGTCGGATGAGATTAACAACTACGAACCCATTCTCACGTGTGACTGCAGTGGGTGTCAATGGTGGACTGTCTGGCGGACTGACTGGTGGCACGTCTGCTGGATTGACTGATGCAGATAAGCGCGGATTGAGTACTCTGACCGAGGAACAATGGGAGGCACTGCGGGGATTGTTAAACGACTAGAAGTCGGCAAACACCGAAAAACTTTCTTGTAAGAAATGGACTGACTAGATTATTGATTCAGGGGCCTCGCATCACATGACAGGAAGCTTTGAATTTCTGTCTGACATCAAAGATGTAGCACAACCTTGCCCTGTGGGGCTGCCGAATGGTTCACATGTAGCCGCAACTAAACAAGGGACAGTGATCCTAGGGAACAATATTGAATTACGAAATGTTTTATTTGTTCCGCAATTGACTTGTAACTTATTATCTGTTGGAAAATTACTTGATGACACGAGATATATTGTGACACTTACTAATAAGTTATGCGTGATACATGACTACACTTCGAGGATCCTGATTGGTGTGGGTGAGTATTGCGACGAGATCTACATAATACGTGGTGTGACAAAGGTCCGAGCCTGCAAGGTTGAAGTCAACAACAAATATGAGTTGTAGCATCGAAGACTTGGCCATCCCTCGTATCAAGTTGTGGGATCTGTTCCAAAGTTTCAGTGTAATGTTAGTGGGACTTCTGATTTGCCTTGTGACATTTGTCTTAGAGCTAAACAAACAAGAGATGTTTTTCCTATTAGTGATAAGAAAGCAACTGCGCCATTTTCTTTGATTCATTGTGATGTATGGGGTTCATATCACACTCCCTCCTCTTGCGGAGCTGTTTACTTCTTGACAATTGTGGATGACTATTCTCGGGCGGTTTGGGTTTATTTGTTACTTGAGAAAACTGAAGTGAGTAGTGTGTTGAAGAATTTTTATGTTATGGTGTGTCGACAATTTGGGACTAATGTTCAAACTGTGCGGAGTGACAATGGAACTGAGTTACATGTTTAAAATCCTACTTTGAGAGTTGTGGTATTCTTCACCAAACTTCATGTGTAGGCACGCCACAGCAAAATGGTCTGGTGGAGAGAAAGCATCGACATATCCTTAATGTTGCTCGAGCCTTAAGATTTCAAGCTAATCTACTCATTCAGTTTTGGGGAGAATGCATTTTGACAGCTGGTTATTTGATTAATCATACTCCGTCATCGGTCTTGGAGGGCAAGACCCCTTATGAGCTCCTATTTGGTCGTATCCCGTCCTACAACATGTTTCGGGTTTTTGGATGTTTGTGTTATGCTAGAGTTCAAAATTCAGATAATATCTTTATGGGTTATCCCTTCGGAAAGAAGGGTTGGCGGTTGTATGACTTAGAAATCGAGGAATTTTTTGTCTCGCAGGATGTTTGGTTTTTAGTAAGAATACCTTTCCATTTGCTGATTCACCTACTATGAGAGATGATCACTTGTTAGAGTCAGGTCCCATCATGGTGGATGACGAGATACCATTAGTTACAGATGCCTCGTCTGAGTTGGGAAACACGGATTTAGATGCCAGGGGGAGCCTCAGTGTTGATACACCGACTGAGGAGCGAGACCCATTAACGACAACTACTTCTACTTCCGATTTTGATCAACGTCCTTCAAGGGATTGACGAGCTCCAAGACATTTGCAGGATTATATTTGTCACACCACTCGCCTCCTTGGCCCAGTCCCGTCGCCATCGCCCCCCTCAGGTACTCCATATCCTATAACTAATTATGTACATCGTGACAATTTTACTGTGAAACACATACGTTTTCTCGCAGCTATGACTGCAGGTTGTGAACCTACTAGGTATTCTGAAGCGGTAAAGGATGTCCACTGGCGTAATGCCATGAAGGAGGAAATACAGGCATTGGAGGATAATGGTACATGGACTGTGGAAGATTTACCACCGGGACAGAAACCCATTGGGTGCAAATGGGTTTATAAAATCAAGTACAATTCAGATGGCAGCATTGAGCGCCATAAGGCACGACTGGTGGTACTAGGGAATAATCAGAAGGAAGGTGTTGACTACACAAAGACTTTTGCTTCAGTTGCAAAAATGGTAACTGTTCGTGTGCTATTGACGATGGCAGCAACTCGAGGATGGACGCTGCATCAGATGGATGTTAGGAATGCGTTCCTACATGGAGACTTGGCTGAGAAAGTATACATGTGCCCTCCACCAGGATTTGCCGGCGATGCTCCTGGGAAAGTGTGCCGCCTGTGCAAGTCTTTGTATGGTTTGCGACAGGCTCTCCGGAACTGGTTTGCCAAACTCTCCAATGCATTGAAGTCATATGGATTTATACAGTCCTATTCTGATTATTCCCTGTTTACCCTGAATCGGAATGGAAATTTTCTAGCCGTTCTTGTGTATGTTGACGATCTGATTATAGCAGGGGATGACCAGGATTCGGTGAGTTGTTTTAAATAGTATCTTAATAACTGTTTTCATATGAAAGATCTGGGTATGTTGAAATATTTTTTGGGGCTAGAGGTCGCTCGTGGCTCCGAAGGATTTTTTCTGTCTCAACGAAAGTATGCACTGGACATTATCGCAGAGACAGGGCTTCTGGGCAGCAAGCCCACCTACATTCTGTTAGAGCAAAATCATGGATTGGCTCTCGACGACAGTACCTATATGGATGATCCCGAAAAGTATAGGCGGTTGATTGGTCGATTGATTTACTTGACTATTACACGACCTGAATTATGCTATTTGGTACATACTTTGGCACAATTCATGCAGACACCACGCATGCGCCATTGGGAAGCACTCTACGAATTGTTAGGTACCTGAAGGGACATCCTGGTCAAGGTATTTTATTGCGTCGGGTTACAGATTTTTGGCAAAGCGTGTATTGTGATTCCGATTGGGCCAGTTGTCCTATTACATGACGTTCTGTGACAGGGTATTTGGCATTTTTTGGAGGATCTCCGATTTCTTGGAAGACCAAGAAACAATACACGGTATCACGGTCCTCGGCTGAGGCGGAGTACCGGTCAATGGCCACGGCTACATGTGAGTTGAAATGGTTGAAGTGTCTCTTGCATTCACTTGGTGTCTTACTTCCGCTCCCTATGCGCATGTTTTGTGATAGTCAAGCAACAATGCCCATTGCAGCTAACCCAGTATTTCATGAACGGACAAAACATATTGAAGTCGATTGTCATCTCATTCGCGATGCTGTTCAGGAAGGTCTGATTAGCACACATTATGTTCGAAGTGGGGAACAATTGGCAGACATTTTTACTAAAGCCGTTGGCAGGCGCCAGTTTGATGATTTTCTTCGCAAGTTGGGAATTCGAGATCTTCATGCTCCAACTTGAGGGGGATTATTAAGAGTGAGTGGGTAGTTATTCAGTTTCAGTGTATAGGCGCACAATGTGGGTGGTTTTCTTCGATTCATGTCTTCCAATTCAAGGGTCGTTCACTTGAGCGAGAGTTCAAACCACTTCGTAAGTACACCTTTTTCTTCTGGTTTCATTGTTCTTGATTGCATGCTAATCGTTGTTTGCATTTCTTCGCATGGCAGTTTCCCACTATTCCTTTTACCCTAGAGGAGCAAAACACTATGGATACATTCCACGGCTTATCAATGAGGAACGTGGTGGATGTCATATGCATTCCCAACTTCATTCGCAGTGGGCTATGGGACAATTGGCACGTGGCCCCCACTCTTTACCAAACATCGCGAGTTAAGCTTGAAAATGGGGCCTCTTCTGGGAAGAGGAAGCCCGCTGGGGCCAATGCTCATGTTTTGTTCGACACGAATGAGTCGTCTGAGATGCTTGCCTCCTTCGTGAGTTCGAAGAGGTCTCGCATCAGACTTGGGTTGTCTACAACACGACCCGCTCCAGTGAGTGAAGAACGTGAGTTTGATCGGCCTGTCTGGGCGAAAACCGATGTATCTGGCTGGGAGAAAAACTACCTACAATTTTCAGGGGTTGAAGACATGTTGAATCTTAGTGTTGCGCATACGAAAGCTTTGAGTGAACGGTTGATAAGGATTGTAATGGCGGCTTTTGCCGGTGCCGATTCGCACATGAATGTTCTGATAGAAGGTTCCCGTGAAGATCTGCCTGAGGTTCTGGAGCCTGATCATCCCATTGGTGTGTTAGTGGCCACGGTGACATATGCCAAGTTTCTTGTAGTCCGCATTGTTCACCGTCTCGTTTCAGGCCACAGCTCGAGGTGTTGGAGGGTCCTTTTGATAACTCGTTTGCTCCCCTTCCCCCAGATCATATTAAGTCGTCTCGCATTAAATGGCCGATTGTTCGTGACAAAGGAAAAGTTGCGGAGGAGAGTCTGGGAACAGTGGCGACTGCGAAGGGTGGTGTAATTCCTAATCTGGGAGAGCTTCATCTGGATGCGCAGATAAGCCTGTTTGCACTGGAATAGTAAAAATGAGCACTTAGGTCTGGCACCAAGAGGTTGACATGGAGTATGCTTCGAGGAAGCATATAAGCAGACATCATAGCTAACTGATGGATTGCGCTCCAAAATCCGAGGAAGATACGTTAGAAGGGCGTATGGATAAGGGTTTGAAATACCTTATGTTGGGTATGTCTCACTTGAGTCAGGTGGGCGTTGCAGGGACAGAAGTCGAGGTAGCTCATGAGAGGGTGTACACCATGGAGCATGTATTCTTGCATATGCAAGCATTGTATTCTGACACGCTTTATGAAATTGAGCTGCTGAAAAATAGAGGCCGGAGCAGTCAGCGTGGTTGCTGAGACTCAGAGGGCTCGTCTGAAGGCCCTTGAGCGTGACCTGGCGGAAACAGTGTCTGCAAGGGATGAATTCAAGCAAGAGTTGGACCAGACTCACCGAGACATGGAGGTTGTGCAAGAAGCTGCGACTGGGGCGCATTCTGAACTGTGGTATCTCACTGAAGAGAATGCCTTGAAAGAGGCTGACTGGGATGCTCAGAAACGACAATTGGAGTCCGATGTGGAGTTCAATGCTCGACAATTAGAGAAGCTTGAGCTCATTGTTGTGAAGAACAGTTTGGCTACAGAGCAGTCTCAGGTTGATGCGCTGACTGGCAAGTTGGAGTTGTTGGAGCGTGAACTTGCTGATGCGAAGGTGCGTGAGGAAGAGCTTCTGCAAGAACAAGGCAAGTGTGAGTTCCGTTGGGTTGTAACGGCAGGCTAGAACTGTTGACGTTGATGAAGGAGGAACATCCAGAATGGGATATTGGTCTCTATAAGAAGATGTCGTATGAAAACTTGTCCGTTGCCTTTGCGTCATCGGACGACGTGGGCTGTTCAGACCCTGATGCAGATCGCGGTGAATATGGACGCGACTCCTGCTCCTTCCTCTATTAAGCTTAGCTCTTTGGTTTTTGTACCTTCTCCTAATAAGGAGTAAACTTTGTATACTTATACCCATTTTGCTCCCACTATTAATGAAACCAGTTTTATCTTAATGCGTTCTGTATCCATTTTGTGCTCATTGTCTCCATTGTGTGTTTTTCGTTTCACCTTGTCGTCTTATTTTGACATAGGCTGGTTAGATCAATAGGAAGTCAAGTGGTTTGTCTGCAGTCGAGAGCTTGACTATTTGCGTTGTGAGTGATTCAGAGTTGTTATCGCATAGACACGTCTGACAATGGGCATGTCGTGGACAGTTTAGCCATGGATTGTGTTACTCGGGATGTATCTCATTCTTAAGGTAAGCCGCTAGGGGCTTATCTCGCTTGTCTGATTGGTCGGCTACAACCGCTGTCATAGGTGAGTTGCGATAGCCAAGTTAGAGTGTTTGGAGCGAGTCCGGCGTCATAAGCTCGGGCTGGCATTCTGTGTAGCACTTGTCCGCGGGTTGGTTGGATGATTTGTGTCAGCGTGAGTTGCCTTTGCTGATAATAGAATGCCAGCTCGTTTGAGCGTGAGGACGCTAGCTGAGCTGTGATTTATCTTTGCGGTCGCTGTTTCAGAAAGGAGCGGTGATTGCATGGCAAACTGCTCAGGGCCCCCACCTTTCAAACCATCTATGTCTAAAAAGAATGGACTACAAGTTCGGGGAATAATGATTTGGTGACCTTGCTGAGGAATAGTATTCCCGTGGCGAGCCGTTGACATCAGTCAGGGACTGACTAGTCTCCCACCTTTCAAACCATCTATACTCGCGCGGTGGAGGCTACAAGTTTGAGACGAAGGGGTTCGACGACTGGGCCGAAAAATTGGCAAGCCGTCGGAATCAATCCAGTACTGACTAGGCTCCCACTTTCCAAATTATCTATACTCGTGCGTATCAAGCTACAAACTTGGAGGTTTTCGACGACCATGCTGAAAAGCAATGGTCCCGTGGCAAATCGTCAAAATCAGTTCAGGACTGACTAGGCTTCTACCTTTTAAACCATCTACGCCCATGCAGTAAGGGCTACAAGTTCAGGGTTGGTAATTCGACGGCCAGGCTGAAAAACAGTTGTCCCGTGGCATGCTGTCGAAATTAGTACAGGACTGACTGGGCTCCCACCTTCTAAACCGTCTACACCCACGCAGTGGGGGCTACAAGTTCAGGTGGTAATTTGACGACCAGGCTAAAAAGCAGTGGTCCCATGGCAAGCCGTCGGAATTAGCTCGGAACTGACTAAGCTCTCACCTTCTAAACCATCTACACTCACGCAGTGGGGGCTACAAGTTCAAGATTGGTAATTTGGGGCCAAGCTTAAAAGCAGTGGTCCCGCGGTGAGCCGTCAGAATCAGTTTGGGACTGACTAGGTTCCCGCCTTCCAAACCATCTATGCCCGCGTAGTGGGGGCTGCAGGTTTGGGCTTTGATCAAAAGCTTTCGTTGCCAATCGTTACCAGCTAGGCTTACCTGATCGGCTTTGGCGACCATTGACCGCAAAGGGGGTAATGATCCCTAGCGAGTCGTCGTCACTAGTCGTGATAGCACTGATTAGACTCCCTCTTCCTAAACCATTGGGATTTGCACTAGGAGGACTAGGTGTCGGGATGAACCAAAAGCCATCGTTATTAGCCTCGGCTGACCAAGCTTACCTGGTTGAAGAGCGGTTTCGCCAGCTAGAGGGCGTGCGGACCTATGATCTGCGGGTCTGGCGCATTGTGTGGACAAAATTACCTTAAATCAGCTGGTGATCCATAGGTATGATCTGTGTGTCAGGATTGACAAGAATTTCTAGTGCTTATTCCAGGCATGTGGTAGAATTATGTTTGAATAGTAGGTCAAGCCCATGGGCCCGCAGAGGGAGAACTAGGGTTTCTTGCCCAAATTGGGCTACGCGTACGACGTAAATTGCGCGGTAGCACGTGTACGACGTAGGTTGCGAGACAATTGAGAATCGGTTACTCCCCATCAATTGATGGGGTTGCGTGCAATACCATTAATTGGACGAACGTGGTCTGCGCAGTTTCCTTGGGAACCGTCTTCTCCTCGTTTCCCATACGGTATTCAATGCTGACAGTTAATGATGAAGGGGTCGTTTCGTGAACCATCATGTCTATATAATGGTGTTCTTCAATCGTTGTAGGCACTATCATCTGCATAATGTATTTCCTGTAATGTTATTGCTTGAAGAGAATGCTTTGGGTTCTCCAAATGATGAAGGAAGATCACCGTCATTGGAATCTTCGAATGTTCTGACATTTGCGCCGATGAGGCAAGATGATAACCGCCATTATGCTTGGTCACTTGTTTTGGGTGGGCACATAGTTGATCTGCTGAGATCTCATAATTTCTTCTTATATTGCAGAGAATAAGTGTTGATTCTCTTCCAAAGGAAGAGCCTGTCTTTTACGGGTTGGTGCCTTGCCGCTACTTTATAACGTCTAATTTCAGAGATAATATCGGCTCCCCATTCCGGAGTGGTTGCCTCCACCACTTCTCGATTAACTTCGTTGTCTCGTTTTGCGCTGGAATTCGGGATCTCGAGACGGAGAGGAGCTGGACTTGGTCCATTGGATTGGGCCATTGACTTTTGGACGCCCCTTTCATTTCTGTAGCGGAAGGTGCACTCTCAGTGTCAACTTGATACTTGTCCCAATTTTACTCGGTCTGCTAGATCGAGTGTGTGAGTTGGCCGTATTTGGTTGTGGCTTGTCGTGAGGCCCCGATTGTCGATTTTGTACCACCGTAGACCATATTTGAAAGTTGCATTTGCTGGAGTTGTGCCGTTGTTTGCAAGTAGCGTGCTTTAGAGAGTTTGCATTGCTTGCTTTGGGTACTTCTGTCTCCTGGCGCAGTTGGATTGTCTAAGGTAGTCTTTACTCCATGTCGCATCGGATTCAGATGTTTGTAGTATGTAGTCTTTTGTATCCGCCTGAGAGCGCCTATTGTTACATCTTTCTAGTAATCAATAAAGTGTGTTTATATAATTCTTTCTTTATTTCTTGAATGTTTGCAAATCACATAAGTTTTTTTAGAAACTAAAACTCTATATTGACTATGGAAAGGGAAATGAACAACTAAAATTAACTAATGTTGACGGAGAGAAATTGATCCTAGCCTTGAAGTGAATTCGAATGGGCTCTGTGGACTGTTTGTATTTTCAGCCGACTGTTGAGCATCTCTGATGTCACAGAGGCTACTGAAGAGTTTACCTTGTGGGGGGGGGGGGGGGGGGGGGGTGTTAATCTCCGCGCCGACAGAATGTTGGGGGGTTGTACTCCCGCTTGCCTTGGTCTCTCCGTTCTGCTGGGCTAAAGATCAGATTGCTCCTATATCGCTTGATTGTTCCATTTCTCCGTAGCGAGCCACCGTTGCTGGGGTCTCGTGAAATGATGCGTCCGCACTCACTAGGCTTGGCTCTGGTTCAGATTGCTCCGCGGGATCCGGTTGGATATGAGAACATTCTATTTGTTTTAGTGCGGCATAATGGCAGTCTCGTGTCGTAGGTTGGTCTCCACGTATTGTTTCTTCAAAAAGATTAGCGGTATACTTAACGCATTGGTGAAGGGTGGAGACTACTGCTTCCATTTGGTGGAGCCATGGTCTTCTCAAGACAAGGTTGTAGGTAGACAGTGTGTCTACCACCATGAAGTCTAGAAATAGGACATTTCCTAGTTGCAGCTCTCCTGCCACTAATGCTAACCTTATTTTCCAGATCGGGAAGCATTTCTTTCCGCTGAATCCAATCAATGGGTAGTTTGAAGACGTCAGGTTCTCCTATTTGAGGTCCATACTGTGGAACACATTGTACAATAGGACATTGAGCGAGCTATCTGTTGTCCACCAGGGCTCTCTTAACGTCCCATTTTGTAATGGAGACCGAGATGACTAGGGCGTCGTTGTGCAGCGCTCAAACTCCTTCGAGATCCTTGTCCGTAAAGGTCAAGGTGAGAATAGGGCTCTGGACCTTCGAGTCGCAAATACGTTTGTCCTCATCCGCGGGTTGTGTCCGCATTTCCAGTAGAGTATGCTTGTGAAACCTGTGCGACTGGTATTCATTCGGTCTGATTCCATAAAGGACATAGATTAAGCCCGGAGTCTCATTCTTTATTTATTTGACTGACTCCCCCCGGTCTCTGGATCATTCTGGTAACTTTTCAGAGTTCACAATTCTTTTAGTTTGCCCCTGCGGATCTAGTACTCAATTTTATACCTCAGACTCTTGCAGTTGTTGGTATCATGGTTGTTCTCCCTTTGGTACGACAGTACTTGCTGTTACTGTCGTCACACTTGGAGAGGTCTTCGTGCTGCTTTGGGGGCCACTTCAGATCTTTCCAGTTTTTTATGGAGTTTAGTACGTCCGACAGGCTAGAATTGAGGGGTGTCACGGCTCTGCATCCAACGTAGTTGGATGTTTCTCTAGCCTGGCTTGGCT
Organism: Berberis thunbergii; assembly: GCA_003290165.1. Classification (NCBI taxonomy): domain Eukaryota; kingdom Viridiplantae; phylum Streptophyta; class Magnoliopsida; order Ranunculales; family Berberidaceae; genus Berberis; species Berberis thunbergii. Next base: position 465,715 of record QNQO01000495.1, read on the forward strand.
AGGGTCTGACTTGTTGTAAGTACGCTTCCTCTTGCTTATTTCTTTATCTTCGGGTCTCTTTCCCTCCTTTCTGTCCTTAGGAGCGGAGGGTTTTTTCTCATCTTCGGTTTATGGTTATCAACCCCTCTAAGGTAATGTGCTTTTGGGCGCTCTTGAGGAGCTCCATCATGTCTAAAGGGGGTTCCAAGGTGAGGTCTTCGTAGAGCTTTCCTTCTTTTAGGCACGCAATGAAAGCTGTCACGACTGTGTCATCGCTGCAACTATCAATGAGTGTCAGCTTGTTGTTGAAGCGCGTGACATACTCTCTGAGTCTCTCATCGGATCTTTGTTTCAGAGAGAGTATGTAGTGTGGGCCTTTTCGAAAACACTAACTTTCGACGAAACGCGCCGGGACCTCCTTCGCCAGCATCTTGAAGGAGTCGATCGACCTTGACGGGAGGCTATGAAACCACATTAGTGCTATCTTCTTCAGGCTAGTGGGAAAAGTTCTGCACATCACCGATTCAAATCCTTTTTGAGGGCCATCAGGTGCTGGTAATGGCGCAGGTGGTCAAATGGGTCGGTGGTCTCATCGTAGAAATCGAGCTTCAGAGGCATGAACTTCTTCGAAAGGGTCTCATTCATAATATGGTCCATGAAAGGTGGGACCGAGAGACGGTATAACATGTCTGGGTTGCGTGCCCCTCTGCGGAGGGGTTCTGAGGGCTGAGCCTCTCTGCCCTGGCAGTTGGTTCTGCATTAACTGTGCCACTTTCTCTAGTCCAATGAGAACTAGCAGGGGCCTAACTCTCCTGTGCCTGCTCTCTGTCGTCCTCGGGAGACAGGGGCATGTGCTACTCCAGATCTCCATTAACGTGTGGAGGGTTTAACTGAGCGAGAGCCTCCACCGTTTTGGCGATTTGCTATATTTTAGATGACAACATATCGATCCTGGGGTTCGTCATTGTTATTGCTGGCGTGGGGGCGTGAGTCTGTTGCCCATGCATAATCAGCACCGCCGAGAGCGGGGGTATAATACCAGTTAGAGCGTTTGATGTATCTCCTTGTTATCCATTATTGTGTGATCTAGTGGTCACCATCTCTCCGTACTTCGAATGGAGATGATGCTAGCGAAAGGTTAGGAACATTGTCGTCCCCATGAAACTGATGCAGTCATTTTCCGCTCCCTGCTTTTACCTAGTCCTGCTGACCTGCACAAGGAACGTATGTGGCCGATGACACTCCGATGCTAAAGTTAGACAGGGATCTGAGGAAAGTGTAATACTGTGAAAGGGAATTTGTAGCATACCTTAGCTTACCAACCTCATGTCTTATTTATAGTGCAGGAGTCATGGTTTGACCATGCCATCGATGGCGTAGTTTAGGAAAGAGATATCCGTGAAGATCCTTATCTAATTAGGAGTCGTGTTGTAGAAATGAAGTTCTTTGTTATCATTGTGCTCCTAGAGACACAATAGATAGTTTCTTATCTAAGGGTAATCTGTAAGAGAATGTTTCCCTGTGTTAAATGTACTATAGTATTTGCTTTCTAGGGATTATGGGTATTGAGGATAGTTGTGAGATGTGTGGCTTTAGCAAACTGTAAGATTTCGAGTCCGTTTGGCGGACTGCATTGGGTGGGCTTACAACCGCTTGGGCCGGATCAGAGTTGGGCTGATGCTGGAGCCCGTAATTTCTCGAGATCATCATGACACGTGTATGACTCAGGGATGTGACCGTTTTGGTGTATCATCAAGAACCATAAAACAATAATAAATACAGTGCCTGTCTATAAGCCCTTACATCGGTGTTTATAATTATGTGTGTTCATTCTATGTGTCAATAAGGAACATATACAATTTCACTGCAATAAGAAACCATCCACATCAAAACTAAACCAATGACCAAACCAGTAAACTATTGTTTGTTCTTAGTTTGCCCATCCAATAGATGACAATATGTTGGAAATACAATTGCTGCAAATTAAAATAGGAACGAAGTTACCGAATTTTTCTTGGGTTGAGTCGCAGACTAGGTCGCTCTCTTTAAGACGTTTGCTCTGCCCAAGATTGTGCAAGCAGTCTATAAACCCCATCGTCCCCAGGATAAAACAACTCATAATATTTTTTCTGTCTCATTCAGTCGGATGCACTGCTGAAGAACGAAAATCTATTCACCCAGTTTCTTTTGTTCGAAATCACGAAAACCAATTATAGTAAATAAATAAAGTATTTCGGAAAAACAAAACTCGAACTCTGTATGATGAAACAAAGTTCTAGAAACTCTCTGAAATACTAGAGACTTTTTACAAATAAACTTTCTGAAAATGAAAAAAAAAACTAAAACTGTGTTTGCTTTTGATATATTTATATGAGAGAGAGAGAGCAACTATTTATAGGCCGATAGAAAAATCCGCTTGAGAGAAAACGTGGCTAAATAAGTGGAGGAAATAATGGAAAATGTGTGGAAAGAAGACTGGGTCTCATTTGACTCAGTCTTGTTCTCTAAAGCAAATATATTTAATATTTTATTTTTTCAAATAAAAATTTCAACAAAAAGAATAAGTTTCATCTCAATAAAACTGTGTTTGCTTTTGATATATTTATCCGAGAGAGAGAGCAACTATTTATAGGCCAATAGAAAAATCCGTTTGAAAGAAAATATGGCTAAATAAGCGGAGGAAAACATGGAAAACGTGTGGAAAGAAGACTGGGTCTCCTCTGACTCAGTCTTGTTCTCTAAAGCAAATATATTTAATATTTTATTTTTCCAAATAAAAATTTCAACAAAAAAATAGGTTTCATCCCAATAAAATTGTGTTTGCTTTTGATATATTTATCTAAGAGAGAGAGAACAACTATTTATAGGCCGATAGAAAAATTCATTTGAGAGAAAACATGGCTAAATAAGCGGAGAAAATGGAAAACGTGTGAAAAGAAGACTGGGTCTCCTCTGACTCAGTATTGTTATCTAAAGCAAATATATTTAATATTTTATTTTTTCAAATAAAAATTTCAACAAAAAGAATAGGTTTCATCTCAATAAAACAGTGTTTGCTTTTGATATATTTATCTGAGAGAGAGAGCAACTATTTATATGCCGATAGAAAAATCCGTTTGAAAGAAAACGTGACTAAATAAGCGGAGAAAATCATGAAAAATGTGTGGAGAAAAGACTGAATCTCCTCTAACTCAGTCTTGTTCTGTAAAGCAAATATATTTAATATTTTATTTTTCAAATTAAATTTCAACAAAAAGAATATGTTTCATTTCAATCCGACTCAGCTCGGCTGGGCAGCTGTGGCGCGTGCAGACCAACATTGGTCTATCTCATTCCTCCTTCACAAAAGTGGATACCCCTTAGATTTCTAACCTAAGTCCAAACACTATCCTTATTAACTCCTTCAAAATGAGTTACATAGAGGATTTAAGACTAAACAATTTATAAAGAGATTTGAAAGTTAAAGAAACCATTTTCCTAAATTTTTGAAATTCAAACCATATTTCAACACAATATATAATTATATATCATTCACATATATATTTGTGTGTCGGATAAAAGAGTGATTCTCTGATAAACCAAAAAGCTATCACTACGCATTTCCAGAGTGAGTTGCATGCGAAGAAAATTTATCCATGAGTTCGTTGGCATGTAAAGAAATTATATTGACTGTCGTTGACCTGGTGCTCAACCCCAATTGAGTTGGAATATAAATATATTTTAATTTTTATCCATGAGTTAGCCGGCATATGAAGAAATTATGTTTATTGTCATTGACCTGGTGCTCAATTCCAAGTTGCGTCCATGCAGAAAATCTATATTATGCAGAGGAACTGGCCTCCGGCCTGCTCCCTCCCTCCCTCTATATATAATGCGCCTGTGGTTTGTGCATTTATAATAGCAAGAAGCCATGGCAGCAATTGTTGGTGATGTAAAAGAGATTGTTTTGGTCACCCCTTCTGAACCGACTCCTTCCCATATAGTATCTCTTTCTGCTATCGATTCTCAACTTTTACTCCGGTTCACTATTGAGTACTGCCTCAGCTTCCGCTGTTCTAATAAAACTAGTTCAAGTAAGTCCTCCTTCACTGCCTCTCGTATCAAAGATGCTCTATCACAAGTGCTTGTTCCTTACTACCCATTAGCAGGACGACTCAGATCTCATACTGATGGTATGAATATTGAGGTCGTTTGTCATGCTCAGGGAGCAATGTTTGTTGAAGCTGTTTCTGATATGTCAGTTTCGGACTTCGAACATGCTCCAAGTTTTCCGAATCAGTGGAGGGATTTGCTGATGGTACGTACAAGTGGCGGACGTGCTTCGTGGGGGGGGGGGACCCTCTACTTGTGGTCCAGCTAACGTAGCTTGCAAACGGAGACGCTGCCATTGCAATGGGGCTTCCTCATTGTGTTTCCGATGGTATTGGTGGCGCTGAGTTTCTCAACTCATTTGCTAAGTTAGTCACCGAAACTTGTAAACATACTGATTTAAAACCTGTTTGGGAGCGTCACCTGCTTAATCCAACTCCATTGAATGTCCGATCAAGTATTAAGCATCTTGAATTCGACAAAGTTCAGGACCACTCTGGGTTCATCTCGGCCAGATTCTCCAGTGCACCAGTAAGTCCAACTTTGGTCACTTTTGACAATAAATCCTTAACTAAACTCAAAAGAATAGCGTCATCCATAACTGTATACACATCATTCGAGGTGCTCTCTGCACATGTCTGGAGGAGCTGGGCAAGATCACTAGACTTGCCATCAAAACAAATGGTGAAAGTGCTCTTCCCTATAAACATTCGAAAGATAGTCAAGCCTAATCTGCCCGAGGGATACTATGGAAATGGACTAGTACTCATGTGCGCACAAACCAACGTAAAAGAACTAACCGATAATGGTTTATGGTATGCAGCTGGGTTGGTAAAGAAAGCGAAGGAACAAGTCAATGATGAGCATGTGAAATCAGTCATCCAAGCAGTGAGTAGTGAGGCAAGAGCTTGTCCTGATTTAGTTGGAACACTGCTCCTTTCACAATGGTCCAGACTTGGGTTTGATAATGTTGATTTCGGATGGGGGAAACCTGTTCATGTAGGTCCAGTTTGTTACGATAAGTGTGGTTTATTGCTTCCGGTGTATGAGCAGAAGGATGCCATGAAGGTGATGCTGGCCGTGCCGGAAATTGCTGCTGAAAAGTACCAGTATTTGCTTAGAAACCCCTGCAATTGATTTTATTCTCTATTGTATTGTATGCAGCAAAGATTGTGATTTTATTTTTCAAGTTAATTTCGGTAATTAAACTGATTTTAAGAAATATTTCGGTGTGTAAAGAAAAACCTCACTTGCCGAAACATCGCATCTCTCCCTCTGCCATCACATCCATCGCCCCATCTCCATCTTCATCAGACAAATAATATCATTCAAGGTATATTGATTTGCCAATATAATAAATCTACAAAGAGAAATCGGAGAGGAAGACCAGAGATTTTGGTCAAAAAATTGTTGATCGAAAAACCATGACTTTTGGTCGCTGGTTTTTGTGTTTAAAAAAAACCTGAAATTTACAACAAAAAAAAAAAACCTCGAAAAATATTTAATTTTGGTTTCGCTCTTTTTCTTTTCATAATTACAAAAAAAAAGTGTCAGCTTCGACGAAATTTAGCGAAAACGCATTCCTTGTATAGAGGACCACTTAAACTAAGGGGATGTTTGTTTACACGTCTGGTTCGGACATTTTGTCTGAATATTTAAAAAATATATATACACATTAGCGTCTGGCTCATTCGTTTGGTTAAATATGTGACTCTAACATTGGCTGTAACTTTAGTTAGAGCGTCTCCAAGGGTAAAAGTTAAATTAAGATATCAACCATACTCAATTTTAACCAAAAGCATTAAGGATTTTCTATTTCTTCATCACTCCAACCACATTCCCTACTTTAACTTTTTCATCATTATTTATGTATATCTTCCTCTTTTTATATCAACTTAATTTCAATTATACCATTATTAATTTCAACTTAATATAATTATACTATATTATTAATTTCAGTTATACTATTATACTATTATCAAATATATATTATTATTAATTTCAATTACAAAAAACCTCAAAAGAGAGGCGACCTAGGGCATCCTCTCTCTAGCGTCGGTGTTTACTGGCGATGGAACTCGACGCAACAATAGGGCAGAAGTATCTGCTGATTGTGTGATAACAGAGTTATCTTCTCTGTTTTGGAACAGTGACCCTACTCTCTGTGGCACAGTAGTTGAACCAAAATCAAAAGATTGTAGAAGATTAATCTTTTTCTTTGGAAAGAGAGAGAAAGGAAAAAGACTCTTCTTTGTGGGGTATCATAGCAAAGATTTCATGGCGAAAGGGAATTAATTAGAATTACATCTTATTCACGTCATAGACCAAATTGCTCAGAGTTGGTACGCGTGGGTTCGCCATAGTTGATTGTGCAAACCTAGGATGCACGATCGGATCTGCATTAGATCTGGTATGTCGTTTCTAGATTTTCGCACGGCTTCTCATGGCGGCTCCTCCAACTATCCATGGAGGAGGCAGCTCGGGTGGCTTGCCTCTTTTACTCGGACCTTTGTGCAAGTTCTGGGCAGCATGTTGAAGACGACAATGGCTGAGATTCCGGTGGAACAAACGAACTTTAGGAAATAGGGCTCTCCAACCATTGCTATAACAGATGGGGATGTTAACAGTGGTGAAAATTTTATGGGAAACCATGTGATAGTGCTCAAGTTTTCCAACTATAGACCTACCCTTGAAGCGAGTTGCGAATCCATTCATAGATTATGGGGAATTTCGAGTGATTTTTCTATGGGTTTACTGGATCCTAGACACGTAATAGTGAGCCTACAATCTGAGCAGGAAACAAAAAAAAAGGTTTTGTCTAGAGACTCCTTCATGATTAGAGGAGTGCGCTTCAAAGCTTTCCGTTGGCATGCAACGTTTAGTTTGCGTGCTGATCCAGTGGTCGTTCCATTGTGGGTTGAACTCCCTAGCCTCCCACTTCAGTTTTTTCATCATCCATTGCTGAAGGCCATTGGTAACTCTTTTGGAGAATTTTTGCATATGGATGACAACACCGGGTGTTTATCGTGACCTACGGTAGCCGGATGTGTGTCGAGATGGATCTTTTAGAGCCTCTTCCGACACGAGTTTGGATAGAGAGGTCAAGGAATAAAGGTTTCTAGCAAAGACTTATCTTCCCGGGATTCAAATATTGTGAGGTATGTTCTTTGATTGGTTATGATGTTTCGGTTTGTAGGAGGAAACTTGGTTTGAATAAAAACATAAATTCGGCGGAGGGGAAAGGAAAATCCATGGCCATTGAGAACCAAAAGAAGGTAGAAGAGAGTGTGAAACAAGTCTATAGGCCTATTGGAAAAATATTTCAGTAAGTGATATAAAAGGAACGGGTAAAGTTCTGACTAACATGGTGGGTGTCAGTGGAGCGAAGGATTCTAAGGGACAGGAGATCTTGAGTCAACTAGTAAAGGGAGAGGTAGGGAAGAATGTGCCACTAGTGAGTATGAAAACATGGAAGTCTCAAACTCATTTGCAGCCTTGGACAATATAGAGGATGATGAGGCAACCCTTGCTCATGCAGAGATGCCTGAGGGTGCAAAACAAAACTCTAGAAAAGCTATAGATGCATAGCTCAGTTTCTCCTTTAGGTTCTACTACTAGTTTGCTTGTTATGGTTGTTAACAAAGATGCAGAAAATGATTTGCAGAATCAGTCGGTTGGAGACAGAAATGAAGTGGATATTAACTTTGTTAGTAGCTCACGTGCAAGTTTGTTTAAAAAATTCAAAGATGATTGCTTAGGTCTCGGATATTCGCTAAGTGGTATAGATAAAGCCATACAGGCAATGAGACAGAAGGAGGTGAGTAAAGATGAACTCTCTGTTAATATGAAAGCTGGTGAGTTGGATACGAAATAAAAAGATCATGAGGCGATTGATGCTGGTGTAGCCATGGAGGTCATGGAGGTGCCAGGAAGGAAGGCTATGGACATTGTTGTAGTGCGGGATAATCAGGGTATGGGATTAATGCGGGGGCATGTTGAGATCCATTTGGAGAACACAGGTTTGCAGATAGAAGATGTGATCATAGGTCCAAAAGGTCAACCAGGTAGAAAAAATGTTGAATGTTAATACTTTGGAATGTGTTAGTGTGGACAATCAGGAATCAATGTCAGACTTGGAACTAGGACCACATGCAACCCTTATCGGAGATATGGAATTGGGAGTCCACTCAGATGGAGAATTGGCGGATCTACTAAGAAGAAAGTTAAAGTGGTGGCACCACCTGGGGAAAGATTGCTGACTAGACAAACGACCTCAATCCATCGTTAGCAATGATTGATCACGTTATGTTTTAGAATGCTCGGGGAGTTTGGAACAGGGCTACTCTATGTAGATTAAAAAAAAAGTGGTTGGAATGTTAGGATTTTAATGATTTGGATAGTGAAATTGTATTGAAGGACGTTGTGCTTCTTCAGGGGAATAGCTAGAAGTCCTTGTTAAACATAAGTTTTATGATGGCCAGATTGCAACATTCTTGTTATTCATCGTGAAGATGTGCACAACATCACTTATATATATATATGGGGGAAAGCCAATAGAGGTTTGAAGGATCCCCAAACCTTTTTATTAATAAAAAAAAATGACGAATCAAATAATTGCTCACTCGTTCTCTCATTATATCATCAATAGCAAATGAATTTTCTTCAAATCCTCAACAAACAAATTAATTAGATCTAGCTCAACGATCTCTAAGTTGGGAAATAATCTCGCATAGTGGTTTGCTATGGTAGTAGTTTCTTGGTGCAAATGCCAGTCAATTGTTTAATCATCCCTATAATTGGATTAACCACTCCGCTCGTTAGCATAGCTGATAAGATTTGTGACATATAGTATCTAGGGGTTTGAACCCTGCCAACTACGTGCACATCTCAAGGCACAATCAACAACGTGTTTTCATGCATTATTTCATAGTAATCTCCAGTAGTTCTCTTACTAGGGTTGGCAATGGAGTGGATTTATTGCAATTCCAACCTCAAATTTAAATTAAGTTTTGTTAACCTTGTGGATCTACTAGGTCTCACATGCCTTAATTCTAAATATCCTTAAATTTACAGTACAAACTTCATTATATACTAAGTTTTCATTTTGCAATTGTAAATGCAAGGTCTAATCTGTGAGACACAATGGGCGCACAAGATCAACATCATCACTCAATATTCCATGTTCCAAAGCACATTCGTTTCATTGGTTTAATATCTATATTATAATTCAGAGTTGTGTTTACTATTCATTGCTGACTGAGATAAATTAAAGATTGAAGATAGAAGATGATTATGATTGAAAGTGGGAAATGTGTTGAGGGTTAATATTCATTTCCTACCATGGCATGTTTGTAAATATAAAACATGTTAAACAACAAAGAAAATGAACAATTGTGAAAACAGTTGGTGGAATATACATGCGTCGGAGAGAGAATATATTGTGATTTTTTTTTCTCAAAATGAAAATTATCATAACTATCTACGTAATTGTCGAATTTTGATAAACTTGATATCCTTGAAATGCATTTAGAAATCGTTCCAATAATCAATACAAGCGCTAAAATTTTAAATATATATTTTATTATTAAAAATGTTCAATGCATTTCATGCCATTATTATTTTTCAATCTTTTTTATAGGAATGAAATGTCTTCTCAAGGCATATTCAAACAAAGAAATCAAATTTTAACAAAACCAATGATCAATAGAAGTGCCTATTTTAAAAATATATATTTCATTTTTTAAAAACTTTTAATGTATTTCACGACGTTAGTATTTTCAATATATATTTACTAGGAAAAAATTGAGACGAACATCTTAATGTATATTTAAACAAAAACCCTAAATTTCATGTTTTGACGAATTGAAAGTTTTGGGGAGAACTCATTCTCGACGTTTGAATTTTTTCCCAACTGATTCAAATTTTGAGTGAGTCTAACCACAAGTTTATAGTATATATTTTTACTTTAGAATAGTCTTACACTTTAAAACTGATTTGGGGCAGAAGTGGATATGGTGGCGGGGTGTTCAAAACATGATGTTTAGCAAAAACAAAATTATGTACTTTGCAGAAGTACCAACCCACATGTTTTAATATTTTCATGCCTAAGTATAATATTTTTTATAGAAACGAACGAACATTTTAATGAACATTAAAACAAAAACTCCGAACATTCAATCAATTCTAATTTTAATTGAGTTTGACTCTAAAAAATTAGTTTACATTTTAAAATATGATTTATTTTTTTAAAACTAATTGAAAACAATGGTGAAGATGGTGTTTAGTATATGATAAAAAAAAAAAAAATGAAAATGAATGTGACGTGCCAATGTCACAAATAATACGTTAGTGCTTGACAAATCGGACTAAACAAATACAAGTTTCAAACCTATTTTAATATCACCAAATTAAATGAGTTTCACAATAATCTAAAGATTCCATGTAGCATTTATCGCCTGTAGCCACTCAGCAAATGGACCAATTTTAGCACAACATTCAAGATTCATAAATGGTACAGCTTGTCCAACCCATTGTGATGTGATGTGATGTGATGAGGAGGATATTTGAATACCAGTCACATCAAGAGCACTCTAATCAAGGTACAATTTATCTGTTCAAGATCTTTTCTATTTTTGTTTTTTAATTCTCAAGGTGAAGTGTAGCTTTCATCTAGGTTTTCAAACAAATATGAATTCAATGGGTAAGTCGGCCAATGAGTTACTGTATCTATCTATCTATTTATTTGCCATGGGGCTGAGATTCGTTTTGATCATTTACCTGTTAAGGCAACTCATTATGATTTTATTCAGACCACATCAACTTAAAAAGATCCTATGCAAACTAGATAACTATCATTCGTTCGAGCTTTGCTACAGAGCGAGGGAGGGAGCGAGGTAAAGCGGCGAGGGATGGGTGTAAACCACCCATTCGCCTCGAGATGAGTGCACCAGATTCGAGATGCACAATAATGCTCATCTCGAAGCAGATGGGTGGCTTACACCCATCCCTCGCTCCCTTTCCCTCGACCCCTCCCTCGACCCCTAGAATTTTTCCATTCGTTTCCATTGTCGGTATGTGCATCCAATCCAATCCAGTCTGAGACAGTAATATTTGGTTCATAGAATTCAACCCTTGTATCGAGACTTTCTTTGTATTTATTTATTTATTTATTATTATTATGTTTTTGAAAATTGAGCAGGATTATTCAGGATTCTCAAACTTTTGATAAAATAAAAGTACATATTGAAGCAAACTTTCGTACGACTTACCAAAACAAGCCTATCCTATAAACAAATTCAGCCCTTTATTCATTTTGTTTACTTCCTTAATTCTATCGAATTTTCGAAGATAAAGGCTAAATCTTTTGGTACGTTGGTATATTTTCTGTTTTTTCTTCGTTTAGTCAATCTCAACAGCTATTAAAAATTCTGTAAAACCAAAATTTCTCCCAACTTGCCTTGTTTCTACATACATTACATTATATTGGTTTGTTGTTGAACCCCTTTTGTTGACGATGGTTTGCAGACCAAGATGAGTGAATAAGCAATCTTGGGGTTCTTCTGTAGGTGTTGCTTGGTTCACAAACATGTCCGGTTCTTGGCTTACTTCACTCTCATGTTCAATCTCTATCAATCAAACTTCAGACCACACAACACTTCAATGGGTCAGGTTCATTTTCTTAGCCCCTTGTCCACAAAGGGTTTTGTTCTTGACTATTGATCTTCTCTTTTTGCTTGTTCTCATCTTCTTGCAATCCAAAAGGTTTTCTCTAGGTTCCATAATTCACCTCAAGTTAGAACCCCCATAAAGTCTTTTGTTAGAACAACAGTTTGGTTCCAGCTATCTTTGATCCCGAGTACTGTTTTAGCACTGTGTTATACTCTTTATGCAATTCTAGCCTTGACTAGACCATCATCCTCATCTTCATGGAAAACCTTCGAGGCGGTATTCGGGTTCATTCAAGCAATTACCCATATTGTAATTGTTATTGTTATAGCCCACGAAAGGCGGTTCAAATCGAGTATACACCCGATGACTCTTCGGATTTATTGGGTGGTGAATTTTGTAATTGTTTGTTTGCTATCCCTTTCAGCCATCATAAGATTAAGTACTGGAGAACGTAGGGTGTTTGATGCACTGAGAGTGGATGATATATTGTCACTGATAACTCTTCCAATAGCATTTGTTCTTCTTATCGTCGCAATTAGAAGATTAAATGGTGTTATTGTAGTTGAAAATGAATCATGGGAGAGGTCAGGATTGACATTAAATGAACCTCTATTGAGTAAATTGGATTCAAACGTAGGAGGGTATGCTTCAGCATCCTTTTTCTCTAAAGCTGTGTGGTATTGGTTGAACCCATTGTTAAAAAAAGGCTACAAGTCTGCTCTCAAGGTTGAGGAAGTACCCTCCCTTCCACCTGACTATCAAGCTGAGAGGACTTCACAGCTATTTGAATCGAAATGGCCTAAGGATGCCAACAAATCAAACCACCCTGTTGCAGTAACACTTCTCCGTTGCTATTGGAAACACCTTGTGTTCACTGCCATCTTAGCAGTTATCCGCCTTTGTGCAATGTACATGGGTCCAGTTTTGCTCCAAAGTTTTGTAGATTTTACTTCGGGGAAGGGTACTTCACCTTATCAAGGATACTACCTTGTTCTAGCGCTCTTAGTTTCAAAGTTGATCGAAGTTCTGAGCTCCCACCAGTTCACTTTCCAATCTCATAATATAGGAACGCTGATTCGGTCAACATTAATCGGGGCATTATACAAGAAAGGCCTTCGACTGTCAAGCTCATCTCGACAAGCACACGGGCTTGGTCAGATAGTAAATTACATGGCAGTCGACGCTCAGCAAATCTGTGATATGGTATTACAACTAAACAATGTGTGGCTAATGATATTGCAGCTGGGCATTGCGCTAGTCCTCCTATACCTCTACCTGGGTGTCTCAGCATTTACTGCGTTGGCCGCTATACTTGCTATAATGTTAACTGTGGCGTTGGCTGCTCGACAGACCAGTGTATACCAATTCAATCTAATGCAAATGAGTGATTTACGACTGAAGGCCATGACAGAACTGCTTAATAACATGCGTGTTATTAAGTTTCAAGCTTGGGAGGAACATTTCGAGAAACGAATTCAGACGTTTCGGGACTCAGAATACACCTGGCTGTGGAAATTCATGTTCACCTTGACGGCTAACATGGTAATGTTGCATATATTTCAGAATAGTTTTCACTCTTTCATTTCTTACTTTTCATGCCGAAAATGTTTTAGTAGTGCACTTTGCGTTTCCCTTTTCCTGAAGTGGTACTTGTTAATGCGGTTTCTACACAGAAGGAAGAAATTGTGTTTAGATGACATTTGTAATGATCAAACCATAAAGTATTTTTATTTATTTATTTATTTCTCATTGAATATGAATGTAATTTCTAACAGGTAATATTGTGGAGCACACCAGTGATCATGGCCACAGCGGTGTTTGGCACATCAATATTACTTGGCATCCCATTGGATCCGGGGACAATATTTACAGCCACGTCGATATTCAAGATCTTGAGTGAACCAATTCAGAGCTTTCCAGAAGCCTTAATTTCGATAGCGCGAGCAACTGTTTCATTAGATAGGTTGGATGGGTACTTGACTAGTAAGGAGTTGACAGAAGGTGAAGTAGAGAGAGAAGAAGGGTGTGAGGGGAGAATTGCAGTAGAGGTGAAGGATGGAGTGTTTTCATGGGATGATGAAGAAGGAGAGATGGTTTTGAAGGATTTGAATTTAATAGTCAAGAAAGGGGAGCTGGCAGCGATAGTTGGCACGGTCGGATCAGGGAAATCATCGTTACTAGCTTCAGTTTTAGGTGAAATGCACAGGATCTCGGGGAAGGTATGTTTTCTTAGTAATTTCATAAAGTGGTGCCTAACTCATATTTTTTTACATTTCTTAAACAAGCTGAAGAACAGCTTGAATGACCACTACTATTTTTCCAAACAGGTCAGAGTTTGCGGAACCACAGCTTATGTGGCACAGACATCATGGATACAAAATGGGACCATACAAGACAACATTCTGTTTGGCTCGCCAATGGACACTCGGAGGTACAGAGAAGCAGTAAGAGTTTGTTGTTTGGAGAAGGACTTGGAAATGATGGAGTTTGGTGATCAGACTGAGATTGGTGAACGTGGCATCAATCTAAGTGGCGGCCAAAAACAGAGGATTCAACTAGCCAGAGCTGTCTATCAAGATTGTGATATATACCTTCTTGATGATGTGTTTAGTGCTGTTGATGCTCACACGGGATCCGAATTATTCAAGGTGGGTGTGTACAATGTGCAAGTGCATTCTATGAATCTTTGTGGTAAAACATATTTAAGTATTCACCATGAACTTGTATTAACAGTTTCTAAAAGCTTTAATAGCATTAGCAGTTCTCGGTGATGAATCATAACAATTAAATATTAACACTGCTACTGATATTTGCAGGACTGTGTAAGGGGTGCTTTGAAGGAGAAGACTGTATTACTTGTGACGCATCAAGTTGACTTCTTGCATAATGCAGATCTAATACTGGTATGTAAACACTATTGTAAGAGCGAGGTAGAAGAATGTATTAATACATTTTGTCTTATCAAAACCTACCACTTGTAATTAAATTTTTTTCTTTTAGTTCTTATTGTTGTCTAAAAATTCTCAACTTAATTAAGCATTAGGCCTTTGGATTAAGTTTTACTTATTATGGTTGATTGTATATGCTGGTGAAAAACTATCAACAGGATTGTGGTTGACTCCACTATGAAGCATATGAGAAAACCTTTTTCGTCGATATTCATGCAAAAAGCAAAAGTTTTTTTTTTTTTTTTTTGAAAAATTGACTTCTCAAAAGGAAAATTTCTTGTAAAAAATGGTCTTCCATGAGATCTTATTTATTTTCTTGAACATAAGGAGATTTTTAGTCGAATTGTTTCATCAATGAAGTGTGGTGACGTTTGTCATAAGCCTTTGCTGTTGGTGATGATGTCGGAGTAAATTGTATAGTTGAGATTTTGTTTCAATGGTGAAATTGCAATTCAAATTTACATGCTTGGTGTCCAATGCAGGTGATGAGAGATGGGATGATAGTTCAATCTGGAAAATATAATGAACTTCTTGAATCAGGCTTGGATTTCAAAGCTCTTGTTGCTGCTCACGAAACCTCTATGGAATTAGTAGAGCAAGACAACAATGATATAGAAGAGTCACCAAATTCACCAAAATCCTCTTCTCCCAAGGTGGTCAACAGTGAACCTATGCCTACAAATATGCCCAGTTCAGAGAGTGGAACCTCTAAGCTAATTGAAGATGAAGAGAGAGAAACTGGACAAGTTAGCTGGCAAGTTTACAAGGCATATAGTACTGAGGCTTATGGGTGGTGGGGTGTGGTAGTAGTGTTGTTAATGTCGATTCTGTGGCAATTCTCTGTTATGGCAGGGGACTATTGGCTGGCATATGAGACTGGAGCGAAACGTGCGGCTTCATTTGATGCTTCGTTCTTCATTGGCATCTACGCGATCTTAGCTGCAGTTTCTATTCTGCTGGTGCTGATTAAAGATTTCTTTATTACAGTACTTGGGCTCAAGACTGCTCAAATATTTTCAGACAGATTCTTCATAGTATCTTACATGCTCCTATGTCATTCTTTGACACCACACCGTCAGGAAGAGTTCTAAGTCGAGTAAGTTTAGTGTCGCACTTTTATGATTACATGGAATTGTCAATGAAAATTAAAATAGTGCAAAAATCCAACTTAGCATCACTAAATCAACACATTTCTTAAAGAAGCATTTGTTCGGGCGGAAATATTTAACTAGTGATTTGATTTTGTAGGCATCGACTGATCAAAGTAACATTGATTTCTTAATCCCTTTCTTTGTGGGCATGGCGATTTCGTGTTATGTTTCAGTGCTTGGAGTTGTGGTAATTACATGTCAAGTTGCTTGGCCTACAATTTTTTCATTCTTCCACTTGGTTGGTTGAATGTCTGGTACATGGTATAGAACTCTTCCCCTTTGTTTGTGGTCCCCTTTCATTATTTTATTGCTTTATCCTAATGCAGAGTACGTATTTATGCACAGTTGTATTCAGCTATAGTTATGGATGTAATTGTCCTTGAATCTTTTGGTTTGCAGCAATACTTCCTTGCATCATCTCGTGAATTGACTCGCCTTGACTCCATCACGAAAGCTCCTATTATCCAACATTTTTCTGAAAGTGTTGCTGGGGTTCTAACAATTCGGAGCTTCAGAAAGCAGGATATCTTTGTTCGGAAGAATTATGAATACGTGAATGCAAATTTGTGTATGGAGTTTCACAATAACGCATCCAATGAGTGGCTAGGATTTCGCATGGAATTGCTTGGGAGTGTCGTGCTCTGCATTTCTGCTTTGTTCATGGTCACATTGCCTAGAAGTGTCATCAAGCCAGGTGTGCATCTGCCAACAAATTTTACTATTGTTCACATACAAAAGCATTATAAGTATGGACTGTGTGTGCATGAAGCATTTCTTAATTGGTTTCTAATCTAACTCTTTGTATACCGGCTCACATATATGGACTTTAGATATTGCTCTTCATTTAGTTTTTCTGTACTACACGGCTCCTGGCTGGTGGTCTTAATCTTAAGTTTTATAGTCTATTGCATGTTGTGGTGAGCATATACATATGTGACCGTACATGGTGGGAGTAGAAACCACGTGCTCGTGATGTATAGGAACTCAAAAAATTTGGAGTTTTTAATGGTCCTTTGTTTCTTTGAGCAGAGTATGTGGGTTTATCCCTCTCGTATGGCTTGTCTCTCAGTGGATTGCTCTTTTTCACTGTATACATGAGTTGCTATGTGGAGAATCGAATGGTTTCTGTTGAAAGGATAAAACAGTTCACAAATATCCCATCTGAAGCACCATGGAAAATCAAAGACCGCATTTTGTCTCCAAAATGGCCAACTCAAGGCAACATTGACATGAAGGACTTACAGGTAATTAACTAATTCGAAACTAGCATAGACATCTTAATTGTTCAAAGATGATCTGCGCCAAAGTTTGTTGATATATAAAAGTATGTTAATATGTTAATACAAAAAGTCTAAAGCAGACAGAGTTAACAGACCAATATGTTATAATTTAGAAGGCTTATAATTTTTTCTCGAGTAAATTTGAGGTTGTCATTATTTTACTTTGCCTCCTTTATTTTCTGATAGATAACTATTTTGGGAGGACTAAACATTTAGATACTCAACCACCAGCTCCTCCCTGTCCATGTGTTTTCGTAATTTCCCCATAAGATCTCTTTGAGCAGATCTTCATAAGACTGCATGAACTCATTATCTCTTAGCAAAGATCTTGGTTCGGTGTTCTCCCCCGTTGCGCATAGTTAGTGTCATGTACTGATTCTGACTGCTACTTGAATGAAACAGGTTAGATATCGACCAAACACTCCTCTGATTCTAAAAGGTATCACCCTAAGTATTCAGGGAGGACAGAAGATTGGTGTTGTGGGCAGAACAGGTAGTGGGAAGTCAACTCTGATTCAGGCATTGTTCAGGGTGGTAGAACCTTCCGGAGGAAGAATAATTATTGATGAAGTTGACATTTCGAAGTTGGGCCTTTATGATCTAAGATCTCGCTTTGGTATCATTCCTCAAGAGCCTGTTCTTTTCCAAGGTACTGTGCGAAGTAACGTTGACCCACTTGGACTATACTTGGATGAAGAGATATGGCAGGTATGCACATGCTTTAATGTTTTTTTTGTTTACTAGTAGTAGTATACCTAGTACTGTACCTTCTCTTAACAAAACGTGTAACGTATTTTGAGGTATTTTCTATGTCTTCAGACACACAATGCCATAATGGGGTTTATATGTTGAATCATTCATATGAACATCTCGAACAATTTGCACTCGTTTTAGACAGCTACAAACATGGCCTGGTGCCTGGTGAAATGAACTAAATTTAGTAGATCGCACACTTAAAAAAGTACTACGTTAGTTGTATGATTCTGGCGCAAAAGGAAAGAGTCAGACATGAGTACAGTACCAGTATGTTCTGAAGTATCTAATTTCTTGTATTATGCTAATATTCATTGTTTCTACCTCGAAGAGCCTCGAACGGTGCCAACTTAAGGATGTGGTGGCTGCCAAACCTGAAAAACTTGATGCTTTAGGTATGTGCTTTTCTTCACTCACATCTCATCACTATCAAAGTCAAGAATGATTGCTAAGTGTTATTGTTTATAAAGGTTTCTGTTTTGTTCAAAATTATCCAAGCACCTAGTTACAAGAACTTGTATGTATCAAATGACCATTCATTCAAAATGTGCTTTTCATCACAAGTAACTATCATACAAATCATTTTTCCCGAATACCTGTTTCTGTACTAGTTATCAGCTTTTGTGGCTTGAAGGTTTTACATGTAGTCCAACTCGTAGTATACAGAACATTATACGATCACTAAAATATATGAAAGCTACGTTTTTTTTTTTGAAAGGCAAGCAGGGTTTTTATAGGATCCCAGAACCCATAAAGATGCCGCAAGCTGGGTTTGAACCCCATGACCTAGTGGTACCATCCGCCAAGCTCTAACTGTTGAGCTGTCATGCCATTGGCATATGAAAGCTACGTTACCATCCTAAGAAGTGATCAGTAAAAGTATATTCAAATGCTTTGCAGTTTATTCATTCTGAATAAGGTGCTGACATTCTGTAAATGATTATGTATACCATGAACATGATTAGTAAAAGTAACTAATAATTCTAGCTCAACCACCAGGGTACAGTTCTTGATAAATGCATAATCTTTTCCAAATAGGGTGGATTACTGTTAAGTTTAATGTTCCAAAGCTATTTGATATTGATGATTTTGAAAATTTCTCACTTTGCAGTGGTAGATAGTGGAGACAATTGGAGTGTGGGGCAAAGGCAGCTTCTCTGTTTGGGCCGGGTGATGCTAAAACACAGTCGCATTTTGTTTATGGATGAAGCCACGGCTTCGGTTGATTCACAAACTGATGCTGTTATTCAGAAGATCATCCGAGAGGATTTTGCAGCTTGTACAATTATCACCATTGCTCACAGAATACCAACTGTGATGGACTGTGACAGAGTGCTAGTTATAGATGCAGGTATTCATTCTCTCACTTAATGGTGCATTAGCTTAAATAATATGTAAACATTGTTTGCTTGATGAAGTGAGAACAGCAAAAGAGGTGATTTGGCATCAAGGTTTTGTTTAGTGAAAACTCGACAGCTTCCAAAAATCTCGTTTACTCTCCCAATTCACAAATGAAAAATCATATAGCTTCTCCATACATTCTATCTAGCTATTTGCTTTATTATCATTCACAAAGCTCATTCATGGTATCTGTGTTGGCAGGAAAAGCAAGGGAATTTGATAAACCATCTCGCTTGCTTGAACAACCGTCACTGTTTGCTGCTCTAGTACAAGAGTACGCCAACCGGTCTTCTGGCCTATAGACAACATCAACTCCTTACTGGTATTAGTTGAAGTTTAAACTGAGTTGGTTTATGAGGAACTCGGAGCAGATAACATAATTCCAACATTTTGGTAGCTTCAGTTCCTTCTAGCAAATTTTGTTTTTTCAAATTGCGTATGATACTCTGTTGTTAAGCAATATCTTAGGATTGGTTACAAGCACATTTCACATCGCATTCAATAATTTTAACTGAAAATTTTGGATAATTTTTCTTATAAATTAATACAGGATATTGCAGGAATTTTGGTAGAATATAACCTGTGGAATAACAAAAATTGAAAGATAGTGCTGAAAATCAAATGAATTGAATGATAGAGTAAATTAACGATAAATAAATGAAATAAACTTCTTTTCATCAATCAACTTATTACAATGAGCTAAAAGGAAACAATATCTTAAGAGCATGTCTAACTGGCGAGGAAACCAGGGAGGGAGGGAGGGGCAACCCTCCATCTCCCTCGGAATGCATGCAAGGGATGGAAAACATGCATCTTGATTCCTTGCATGCATCCCCCTGGGGATGCCTTGCTGGTTTCCTCGACAGTTAGAATTTCTAATACTAAATTTTTTAATATGCCTAAAATACTATTATTGCTAATATTACTAATATCCTAGTTACATCAAGATTTAATATTATTGAGTGGTATTAACTATTTGTTATAGAAGCCCCCAAATTCTTTTTTCTAGCAACTATGTTTAACATTTTATGCTGCTTTGACAAGCAAGAATATACTTCGTTGAGAATTTATGTTGCTCCAACAGGCAAGAACATAACCTAATACCGTTGTTAGAACATAACTATGTTCTAGTCTTACTTGCGAACTTAACCTAATGCCGTTGTTAGCCAACTTTAAAACACATGAATGCATTGGATTTTCCTTGGTATGACGCAGATGAATAAAGATAATAGTTAATTATGTAATTTTCCTTCTTGTATGTGAAAATATGTAGTCTTTGCACGTAGCTCTGTGATCTTATTGACAGCTCCATCTGTTTGTAATCTATAAAGGTATGAGTTTACTGAGGGATGTACTTAAAAAAAAAAAAAAAGGTTCAACGGTGGGATAAATTTTGCAATTAGACTATCCACAAAGAGCGCTTCTAAATGTCGAGGAAACGGGCGAGGGACGGGACGTGGCACGGTGGGGACCGTCCACCCCGCTCGAGATGCGCACACCAAAAACAATGGCATGCATCTCGAGTGGGATGGACGGTTCCCACCCCGCCACATCCCGTCCCTCGCCCGTTTCCTCGCCTATTTCCTCGACATTTAGAATTCCTCATCCACAAAACAAGAGCATGTTTGATCTTCCTCGTCAAAACTTCAGTGGTCGATGCTTCCAATTTTCCCTTAGAATTTGTGGTTACTTGTCACGGGTTTCATATGTCAATTGTTGGTTATAAGCAACAAACTTGTGCTAATCAATCACGTACACAGACACATTAATATACCGAAGAAAGAGTGCCAATTAGCATTAAACATTTTTTTTTTTTGGAAATCAAGTGGGGTTATTTAGGATCCCCAAACCCAAAAAGAAATGATTCAGATATTACAATTGCCAATAGGTCTTGCCTAGACTGTCTTCATGTACAATGTCTTTCAAGTCTTCTATGAAGGAATTAGGAGTTATTTCCAGAAACTCTGCGTTAGGAAGGAGGCTCGTAAGTCGGTCTACTAGTCTGTTAGTCTCTCTGTAATCATGACAGATCTGGTAGTCCTGAAGGTGCCCCAACATAGATTTGATCCTAGTGATGATATGTCTTAGTTCCCATGCGGAGGTCATGTCTTTTGTTAAGTAGTCAACCACAGTGGTTGAGTCTATTGATAGTTCTAACTTCCCAAGATTGTGTAAGCGAGCTAGTTTTAGGCTAGCCTCGACTGCCTGAGGCTCATGTTTTAGGACTGATTGCCCTGTAGATGATCCTGAGCACGCTGCTACTACACTACCAGTTCCATCCCTGATTACTGCACTGTAGCTCCCTCGGTTACCTTGCAATGAGCCATCTGAGTTCATCTTATGCCAATCATCTCTTGGCTTCTTCCAATGGCATTGGACTGGCCTCTTGAGCTGAAACGCTGTGTCCAGGTTTCAGTTACCAAAGAACTGTCTATTGGAAGCAGTGTCCTCGACAACTAGCTCCTCTGCTGTGAATCGCAGTTTGATGTCTGTGTAGATGCGCTTTGTGAGCTCAATTCTTGTGCAAAATTGTTGCTCATATAGTCTGTTATTACGCTCCATCCATAGTGCATAAACTGTGGCATTGAAGGTAACTCGTTTGACTAAAGATATATGGGATGCGCCTGTGAGATGTTGGCAGTACCATTGTAACTCAGTATCCCAGTCAGTAACTTGCCGATGGTAGTTGAGGTGACGCAACATTCGAGTCAAGACAAAATTGGAGTACGTACACTCAAAGAACATGTGTTTGGCTGTTTCTGGTGTCTGATTACATAAGGGACAATCATCAGACTGAGCTAGCCCCCATTTCTTTAGCTTGCTAAGTGTTTTCAGTGCACCATGCATGAGTATCTATGTTACAAAGTTGTGCTTGGGAATGTTCCCTTTAAACCACCCAATGCAGCCCAGTCCACCCTGTTGTTACGCTTTTTGAGTGCTTCATATGTAGGTTTCATTTGGAACAGTCCTGTATTCCCTGCTTTCCATAACACCTCGTCTTGCTTGCTTGCATCTATGTCAATCTCAGCCAAATAGTTAGTGATACCCAGGATTGAGTTCCCAGCACTTGGCAAAAGACACCAAGAATTATCCCTTATAATAGCTGAAACAGTCGCGTTCTTATGCAGCGTGGAATCATACAACAGTTCCTGTGGTAATTGGTCATGTAGAATACCACTTGGATGCCATGGGTCCTTCCAAAAGAGGGTCGTTTCGCCATTACCTATAGAGTGCGACAGCAAGCGAGAAGCCTTTCTTCTTCCTTCTAAGATCCTTCTCCACCACCAAGAGGCTTCTTTAGGAGTATTCATAACCCAGAAATCTTTGTATTTGATCAGGTATTTCTAGACCGACCCAGATTGATGCTCTACGGGTGACAATACTCCATATGTGCTTCATGCTAGCTGCCTCATTGGCAATACAGATGTCTCTGATGCCTAGACCTCCTTCCTTGTACGGGAAACAAATCTTCTCCCAGCTGACCATAGACTTTTTAGTTGCTGATAGGGGCATAATTAGGTTATTTTTAGTACCATATTTATATATATATATATATATATTTAGTTATTACTTGTTAATTATGGTACTAATTTCTATTTTAATGTTTGTGTAGGTTTCCAATTACAATATTTTAAAATAGAAGCAAATTGGCAATTTAGGAATACTAATTGCATAAGGAAATCACACAAGCAAGGAAACTACACCAACAAGGAAACCACAGAAAGAAGAAAACAAGAATAAAAGGGGGAAGATAACTGACTTTGAAAAAGAATTCATCCACAGCCTCCACAACAAGCCCTAACCCTCGTTACAGCCGCAATTCCTCCATATTTCACACCCATCCAGCAATAGCATTCATCCATCGCCTCTATCACAACCTTCGTCACCTCGCCAAACCCTAACCGCCGTCACCCAGAATCCATCCATCGTCCTGAATGCATCCATCTACTGCCTCCTTCACCTCAGCCGTCTTCTTCTTGTCCTTCACAAAAGCCATTATCGTCCCCCATCTCTATCTCAGTTCATCACCCTAGCCACCTCCATCATCTCCTTTTCCTTCCTAACACCCAACACATTCACGACCTCCACAACAAACCCTAAACCAAATCAAAACCCATTCTCGCAGATCCCTCCTCTTCGTGACAACCCTTCGTCGTCCTATCTTCACTCAAGCCGTCGACCTCTTCCTTGATTATCGCCACTCACCTGATCTTCCTATATCTCGCCTGACTCCCTTATCGCAATCCTTTCACTCTTTCGCTGTCCCTTGTCCTTCCATCTTATCTCTCTCAATCTGTTTCACAAGCAACGATCGAAAGGAAGAGGTGAAGCAGATCGCGAAGGAGCAAATTGCATGAGGAAGGTGAAGAGATATCGTGTTATTCACACCCCAATTTCACTTAGTATCACCACGCACAAGCGACAACGTTCTTTCTAATCTCTTTCTCTTATTTTTAGTTTTTATATTAATTATGTTTTGTTATTCGAACATAATTAATATGTCTAGCTAAACTCCTCTTAGTTAGGGGTGGATTCGAAGCCCTGAACATGTGCTTTATAAATTAATTGAATTTGATATTCCTTGCTATTAGTGATTGTGCTTTGCTTAACTGCTTTATAGAAAACTTTTCCTTGTATGTTTGTTAAGGTGGCCAACTTAGTAAGCATGCTAGGATCTGGGACTAGAGTATAGGAGAGTTTCACCTAATTGTTATAATCCTGTATTCACAAGTAGTAAATACCAAGGAACGTTGGTAAGGTTAAGTTAAAACCTAGGCAAGAACAAAATGCTGATCATACTTGTAATTGCCTAGTAAGTGTTCATATTTTCCACAAAACTTAATGATATTAGATTGTTGTCTAACTTGCGATTCCTGTTTAGATATCATGATAAGAATAGTTTGAAAGCGACACTTAGTTTAATTCAACGAACTTGGAAAAATAATAAGATTAATGCAGTGCGGTCACGGTTAGTCTTGAGCATTATCTCTCACGAGTTAATAAGTGATTATTGAAGATTTATTTATAAGCATATGTTTGGTGTGTGGAGATAAGCCATTAACTAATTTCTCATCTTTGCCATCTCTTTAGTTTTCTTATCTTTATAGTAATTTTCGTAGTTATTTTCATACTTTAATTTAGAAAGTTCAATCCCCTTTTATTTAATTAATTAGGTTGTTAATTGTCGTTTAGTTATTATTAGTGTTAATTGACAAGCCCTCTAATCCTCGGTCTAGAACGATCCCTGCTTATTCTATACTACAATCACAAAGCAGGGTATTAAGTTGTGTGCTACTAAAATAACGCATCAATTTTTGGCGCCGTTGCTGGGGATTAGAAAAGTTGTTGATTACTTAATTAGTTTTTATTTATTTATTTTATTTTTATTGATTTTTTCTTTTTTCTTTCTTTATCTCAGGTACCAGTTCATGCGCAATAGGAGATCCAGCGAAAACTTAGTAGAATACGATTCAGAGCCTGAAAAAACATTTAGAAGGCGAAGAAGAGAAACAAAAGAACTAAAAACATCTAGCTCTGAATCTGAATCTGGAGAGTTTGACATGGGAGATAATAGATCTATTAAAGAACTTTCGGCATCCACCTTGGACAATGTTGCACCTTTGTGCATTCAGTATCCATTAGCTGCACAGGGCAAGACTGAGTCATTCGAGCTGAAATCTAGCCTACTTCATCATATTCCAAAGTATCATGGTCTTTCTATGGAGGATCCAAATAAACATTTAAAGGAATTTGAAGTTTTATGCTCCAGTATGACGCCAATAAATGTGGATGAAAACATCCTAAAGTTGAGAGCATTCTCCTTTTCTCTGACTGATAAGGCTAAGGATTGGCTCTATGAACTACCTTCCGAAACAGTATATTCTTGGGAGAGCATGAAGAAGGTGTTTCTAGATAAATTCTTCCCAACTTCCAAAATTATCTTGTTGAGGAAGAAAATCAGTGGCATACAGCAAGGACCAGGAGAATCATATCCGGCTTACTATGAGCGTTTCAAAACTCTCATAGCATCATGTCCGCAACATCAGATGAAGGAAGAGCTCCTGATTCAATACTTTTATGAGGGATTGCTTCCTCTTGAGTGACAGATGTTAGATGCAGCGGCAGGAGGAGCTTTAGTTGATAAAACTCCAGCAGCAGCAAAAACTTTGATTGCAAACCGAGCCTTAAATGCTCAGCAGTATGAAGGAATTGGAGAGCCTTCACGCCAAGTCAATGAGGTAAGTACTAATTCTAGTTTGGAAGCTCAAATGGCTAATCTCACCTCACTTGTGACTCAGGCCCTAAGGAAGCCGAATATGTTAGGAGTTGCACAAGTTTACGGCGTGTGTACCTCAACTGATTGAGAATGGCGGTTGCGAGAATGTCAATGCAGTAGGTTTTCAAGGGCAAAATCACTATAGGAATAATCCTTATTCGAACACCTACAATGAAGGTTGGAGAAATCACCCCAATTTTGGATGGAGAAATTCAGAACAACCTCAATAACAAACTTCAAATCGGCTACCCCCTGGTTTCTCTCAAGGATCACCTGAACCACCTCAGCACAATTCAGGTATGTCGCTTAATTATGATGAGATTCTGAAATCATTAACTATTTCTCAGCAAAATCAAACAAAAGATATATCATATTTAAAGTTACAGATGGGACAAATAGTTGAGTTTATTGGACAAATTCGCGAGTAAGGAAAACTTCCTAGTTCTACCACTCCAAATCTGAAGGGCAGGTTTGAAACTGCAAAAGCAATTACATTGAGGAGTGGTAGGCAAATTGAGAATGAGCCAATAGTCCCTAAACATAGTCGAAATAGGGAAGCTGAGTTACAGAGGGATTCTCCAGCCATCATTGAAACACCAGAACTCCAAGGTAAGAAGGTGAACATTCCAAATTCAGTTTCTACTAATCTTGTTCCACATTTTGTGCCTTTTTCAGATAGGTTTGCCAAATCTAGGGAAGATGAACAGAATAAGGAAATTTTGGAAACCTTCCGAAAAGTCCAAGTCAATATTCCGTTTCTTGATGCTATTAAGCAAGTGCCTAAGTATGCAAAATTTTTTAAGGAGCTATGCACAACAAAAAGACGTCTTCGAGACGGAGAGGTAGTTAAGGTAAGTGAGAATGTCTCCGCAGTTCTTCAAAGGAAATTGCCACCGAAGTGTAAGGATCCAGGTAGTTTCACTATCTCTTGTGTTATCGGTAATACTAAAATTAAAAATGCAATGTTAGATGTAGGTGCTTCAATTAATGTTATGCCATATTCTATTTATCGCTCCATGAATTTTGGGAAGCTAAAAAATGATGGTGTTATTATTCAATTGGCTGACCGTTCTAATGCATATCCTCGAAGTTTGTTGGAAGTGCAGGTTAACCATTTGATTTTCCCAGCAGATTTCTATGTGCTTGAGATGACAGATTCAAAATTTTCAGCACATTTGTCTCTTCTTTTAGGGCACCCCTTCATGAAAACTGCGAAGACAAATATTGATGTACATGTGGGAAAACTGACCATGGAATTTGATGGTGATGTGATTGGCTTCAACATTTTTGAAGCCACGAGATATTATGTTAAAAATAATTCTTGTTTTTCAATTAATGTGAATGACAATTTGGCCCAGAAATTATCAGACCTCAAAAACGAGGATGAGCTTGAAACCAACATCACTACTGCTGTTGGATGTGAGAGCAATGAAATTCCCTATGACACAAAGAAGCGAAAGAAATTTCAGTTGAATGAGCTTGAAAAGATTCAGGATGAGGCTTATGGTAGTAAAAACAATTATAAGGAGAACACCATAGTTTTTCATTATTAGATGATCCATGTAAATACTTTTGTCATTAGAATGAAAGTCTTGCTTTTTCAATCATGTCTTAGAACTGGTAAGTTACGTTTTGAATGGGTTGGTCCTTTTATTGTTACTAATGTTTTTCCCCATGGTGCTATACAGATTAAGAGTGTCACAACAGGGAAGGAGTTTAAAGTGAAACATCATCGACTTAAGCCCTATTATGAGTCATTTGTAGAGCATGACGTGGAAGACGTATCACTCCATGTTCCCACTTATTCTGAGGATTAATTGGAGATACCGTCAGGCTGCACGACATTAAGACAAGCGCCTCTTGGGAGACAACCCAATCAAATTTGCTTTCTTTATCATTTTATTTTATTTTCGTTATTTTTGCTTTTGTTTGTTAGTAGTTTGTTTTTCCGCGTTTAAATCTTTCATTGCATGTGCTATAATCTATTAACATTGAGGACAATGTCAGGTTTAAGTGTGGGGGGAACAAAACATTGTTTTATTTAAAAAAAAGTGTCACTCCCAAAAAAAAAAATTATTGGTTTTTATTTTCTTTGTTGGTATTAATGTCATAAAAATAAAAAGTTAAATTATAGTTGTTTTGAGTCTTAGGATACTTTCCAACACAATGATGAGATTTGGTTTTTAATGCATGACTTTAAGATGATTTATAAACATGATTCAAGATCTAATATTATTATTTGATTAATGCTTATTTATGGTTATGATATGCAAATTCACATGTAATCAACTTAGTAATTGGTACTCATAACATGCTTAGTTGAATTTAACTCATTATAACCCAAATGTGAGTTTTGAGCCTATTGTTCCTTTGATTTTGTGAGTTTGTAGTTAGGTCATCTTTTATTTCTTTTGTCAATAATAATTCGTTGCATGATCTCAATTATGTTTGCTTTGGTTGCTACTTGGATTGCTTTCAAAATTAAGTAAACACTAGAACTTGTATTAATTTTGTTCAAAGCATCATATTGAATTGCATGACATGATAAAGGCACCTAGTTTCCACCATTGCCAAATAAGCCTGATTTATAATATATTTCCCTTAGGTTAACCCCATTGAGCTTGTTATTAAGCCTTTTTGTTTCATTACGTACCCTCATTTTCTATCCTTAACCTAATAAAAAGAGTGGAGCATAATTTGATTTGCAGATACTTTATTGTAGTTCAAGGTATGTTGAAAAACAAGTGTGGGGGAAACCCTTGTGGTAGACAGTTCAAGAAGAAAAAGTTGCAAAAAAAAAAAAATGAAAAAAAAAAGTTACAAAAGGGATACAAGTCCTTATCTATATCCATTCAGTATTACAGTACCACACAGATAGTTCAATTCTTTTCAGTAGATACAAAATAATTGCTGAAACTCTTCATTATCAATGAGTCACCTCGTCATTTTCCCACTTATGTCTTGAACCATATGATTCTTTGCTAATGTCTCTAATCTTATTACATGTTTTCATTATTTCTTCAAGCCCTTTGAAAATTTCATATCCATTCTTTCTATTCCCTTGACCTTTGGTTCCATTACAACCTGAATTAAGACTTTTTGATTGAGTGTGTCTTGCAATGTCACAATGTGGAGATTCGAATGAGGTATGAGCATATGGTGTCACTAGTTCTTGCATTCAAGTAGTAGCATTCCTTCCATGAGATCATATATCTGGAAAAAAAAAAATCAGAAAATGTCATTTTTTCTTGTTATATCATATGTGAGCTATTTGTTTCCTTTTTACATCAATCCTCTCACATATAACTAGAATAGGAAGAGTGATTTTACCAAACAATCAGTGAAAAAAAAAGGAGTGCATCCAGTGAGATTTTTGGGTTAATTCTTCTTGGCACGCGCTTAAGTTTCACAGTCACTTGGATTGATTTAATTGTAAATTTTTATATCATTGCTATAAACGTGTATTAATTTTCGAATGATGTGGATTTAATCTTGTGTTTAAAAAGAATCTTAACATGTCATGATCCGTTGAAAATCTCTGAGACAAATGTTGGAAAGTATAGATTGAGTCATTCGAGTATTTTATTTTTGTTTATTGGATTTGCTCGAGGACTAGCAAAAGATAAATGTGGGGGAATTTGATAGGGGCATAATTAGGCTATTTTAGTACCTTATTTATATATATATATTTAGGTATTACTTGTTAATTATGGTACTAATTGCTATTTTCATGTTTGTGTAGGTTTCCAATTACAATATTTTAAAATAGAAGCAAATTGGCAATTTAGGAATACTAATTGCATAAGGAAATCACACAAGCAAGGAAACCACACCAACAAGGAAACCACAGAAAGAAGAAAACAAGAATAAAAGGGGGAAGATACCTGGCCTTGAAAAAGAATCCATCCACAGCCTCCACAACAAGCCCTAACCCTCGTTACAGCCGCAATTCCTCCTTGTTTCACACCCATCCAGCAATAGCATTCATCCATCGCCTCCATCACAACCTTTGTCACCTCGCCAAACCCTAACCGCCGTCACCCAGAATCCATCCATCGTCCTGAACGCATCCATCTACCGCCTCTTTCACCTTAGCCGTCTTCTTCTTTTCCTTCACAAAATCCATTATCGTCCCCCCATCTCTGTCTCAGTTCATCACCCTAGCCACCTCCATCATCTCCTTTTCCTTCCTAACACCCAACACAACAAACCCTAAACCAAATCAAAACCCATTCTCGCAGATCCCTCATCCTCGCGAAAGCCCTTCGTCGTCCTATCTTCACTCAAGCCGTCGACCTCCTCCCTGATTATCGCCACTCGCCTGATTTTCCTCTCTCTCGCCTGACTCCCTTATCGCCATCACTTCACTCTTTCGTTGTCCCTCATCCTTCCCTCTTATCTCTCTCAATTTGTTTCACAAGCAGAGATCGAAAAAGGGGGTGAAGCAGACCGCGAAGGAGAAAATCGCGTGAGGAAGGTGAAGAGATATCGTACTATTCACACCCCCATTTCCACTTAGTACCACCACGCACAGGCGACAACGTTCTTTCTAATCTCTTTCTCTTATTTTTAGTTTTATATTAATTATGTATTGCTATTCGAACATAATTAATATTTCTAGCTAAACTCCTCTTAGTTAGGGGTGGATTCGAAGCCCCGAACATGTGCTTTATAAATTAATTGAATTTAATCTTCCTTGCTATTAGTGATTGTGTTTTGCTTAACTGCTTTATAGAGAATTTTTTCTTATCTGTTTGTTAAGGTGGCCAACTTAGTAAGCATGCTAGGATCTGGGGCTAGAGTATAGGAGAGATTCACCTAATTGTTATAATCTTGTATTCACAAGTAGTAAATACCAAGGAACGTTGGTAAGGTTAATTAAAAACCTAGGCAAGAATAAGATGTTGATCATACTTGTAATTGCCTAGTCAGTATTCATATTTTCCACAAATCTTAATGATCTTAGATTGTTGTCTAACTTGCGATTCCTGTTTAGATAGCATGATAAGAATAGTTTGAAAGCGACGCTTAGTTTAATTCGACGAACTTGGGAAAATAATAAGATTAATGCAGTGCGGTCACGGTTAGTCTTGACCATTGTCTCTCATGAGTTAACAAATGATTATTGAAGATTTATTTATAAGCATATGTTTAGTGTGTGGAGATAAACCATTAGCGAATTTCTCATCTTTGCCATCCATTTAGTTGTATTATCTTTATAGTAATTTTCGTAGTTATTTTCATACTTTAATTTAGAAAGTTCAATCCCTTTTTATTTAATTAATTAGGTTGTTAATTGTCGTTTAGTTATTATTAGTGTTAATTGACAAGCCCTCTAATCCCCGGTATAGAACGATCCCTACTTATTTATACTACAATCACAAAGCAGGGTATTAAGTTGTGTGCTACTAAAATAGTGCATCAGTTGCCACATCTCGACCTGACCATAAGAAAATTCAAAGTATAGCATTTATGCAATCCAGATTTTGTTTGGGAAGCCCGAAGGAGGTTGTCCAGTAGATATGCATACTAGCGAGCACTGACTTGATGAGAACTAACCTCCCAACATAGGTAAGAAATATGTTTTTCCATGAGCTGACCTTTTTCCTGATCTTTTCTATTAGTGGAGCACATTGATGGTGAGAGAGGTATGAAGAGATCAGCGGGATGCCTAGGTATCTTACTGGGAGTGTACCGAGTTGAAACTGGAGCAGGCTAGTGATAGAAGTGGTCTCCTCGGTTGAAACTCCTGACACAAAAGGGAGCTTTTCTCATGGTTCACCTCGAGTCCACTGCATTCCTTGAAGATTGTCAGGGTATCATGAAACACCTTTGCTGATTGGCTATCCCCATGGAAGAAAACTATCAAGTCGTCCGCAAAGCATAGGTGTATAATTTCTGGGTCATGACATCTGTAATGGAGCTTGTAGTGACCGTCTTGCACTTGTTTCGTTAGTAAAATGTGTAGAATCTCCATTACCATGACAAAGAGGTAGGACGACATAGGGCATCCTTGTCTAATACCCCTAGTGGCCTTTATGTAGCCTTTAGGCGAGCGATTTAAGCAAATACAAAACCTAGGAATAGTGATGCATGCTTTGATCCAGTGTATGAATTGAGCTGGAAAATTGTATTTGTGGAGCATATGCAGAATAACATCCCAACGGACCATGTCATAAGCTTTCCGAAGATCAATTTTGGCAGCACACCTTGGGGATCCTCTGTCTCTATGATAGTTACGGACAAGCTCATGAGCGAGCATTATGTTGTCATGAATGCACCTCCTTTGTATGAAAGCAGACTAAGATTCGCTAATCACCGTTTTGACAGCTTCCTTCATCGTTTAGGATCTTAGTGATACATTTGTAGACAATGTTCCAGCATGCAATAGGTCTGTAATCACTAAAAAGAGATGCATTAGGAATTTTAGGAATTAAAGTAACCTGAGTTGCATTTACCTCCCTCAATAGCTTGGATGTCCTGAAGAAATTTGACACTGCTTTGACAAAGTCATTTCCAACTATGCGCCATGTGGACTTGAAGAAACATGCTGAAAATCCATCGGGCCCTGGTGCTTTGTTGGGATCAATGGCTGCGAGGGTCTCAATGATCTCATTACGGCTAATTGGTTTAGTTAAGTCAATGCCCATTGCATATGTGACTGTGTTTTCAACTTGTAGGCTGTCAAGAATACTTGGATCATAGGCTGAATCATGCGTTCCTGCAAATATGTTCCCAAAGTATTGGAGACATTCTTCTTCGGTAGCAACAGGTTCCTCCAGTTTCTCTCCTTGACTATTGTAAATGCTCATTATGTTGTTCTACACTGTCCTTTCTCTGACCATATTATGGAAATAAGCATTGTTTTGGTCCCCAACTAAGAATAGTTTGGACCTAGATTTCTATTTAAGCTCGGATTCTTCATGTCTAGTTGCTTGTGCATACGCCTTGACAGCCTGACGCTCACCTATCAGTAAAGAATGATTTGGTTGGGGAGATTGTATTGCAACTTGGGTGTGATGCATTCTAGCCCTGGCTAGCTCCACTGCCGAGCTTGCTCTATTGAAACCGTTCTTGCGCCATTCGGTTAGTTTGAGCTTGAAATTCTTCAGCTTCTGTACCAATCGATACATAGGCATGCCAATCACACGCAGTCTCGATGTTTCTTCTACTGTTTTGTAGAAGTCATGCTCATGAACCCAGTAGTTAAAAAATTTGAATGGGATTGGACCCTTGTTGCTGTGCTCATATAAGGAGAGAGTCATGGGGGTATGATCAGAAATTCTTGAGTTTAAAAACTCCGCTTCAGCTTCAGGGAGTTGTTGCAACCACAAATTATTGACAAGAACCCTGTCAATCTTAGAGGACACTCTGCCTGAATCTGTCCTATTGTTACACCATGTGAAGTAGTTACCTCTATATTGACAGTCAAATAGACACGTTGGGTTACACAATGCAGGAAGTCATGCGATTCTCCTTGTTGGGTCTCAGCATGGCCCATTCGCTCCGCATCATGCAGTATTACATTAAAGTCACCAAGCAGAGCCCAAGGAATTGTAATAGAGTTAGTAAACGCACGGAGCTCCTGCCACATATCTTGTCTAGCAATGTAACAGTTATTGCCATATATGAATGAGAAAACACAAGTTAAACCATGGGACCACTGAGCATTCACCGTAATAACCTGAGTGATATTAATGGTTACAACACTGGGGTCCCAGCCAACCCACACCCTACCTCCATGAGTGAGTGTACTATTGTCAATCCATGTCCAGTTAGGTACTAAGAGTCGTTGTAGTCTAGCTGTTTTCGCCTCCTTTATTTTCGTTTCTATTAACCCCATTAAGTTCATCTTCTGTCGCTTGATTAGGTCCCTTACTCCGTGTTGTTTGAGGGGGTCACTGAGCCCTCGAATGTTCCAACATCCTACCTTAATCATTGGCAACAAGTTGAGTAGGAAGATGCTTGACTCCCGAGGTACTTGTTCCTGCATCCGCCCTAGTTTGGTCAGCAATATTTCGTACTCGCTCCACTAAGACCTCCATAGTTTTAGTTAGTTGAGGCTGTACACGAGCATGCAACTCAACGCCAATAGTGTCCTGAGTGTTGATAGGAATTAATTGTAGGTTCTTTGTTCCACCTTGTTCCTCCATAACTGCCTGAGGAGGGGTAGGTGCAGTGTTAGAGTGCTCTACTATATGGTCCGCCTGTTGAGGCGCAATTGGCGTAGCCTCTGGAATGGTGCGGGCTCTCTGTGATTTCCTGCCTTGTACTGTAATCCAACCCTCACTATCTTCTGTATCAGCATTTAAAGTTCGCCCTGTGGCCTTCCAAACCTTCTTGACAGGCTATTTTGCAACACCGTTATTGGGGCAGGGCATCGTTGAGTGTCCAAAGATTGAGCATGTGCTACATCGAGCAGGGATCCAGGCGTATTCTACATCGACAACTCTTTTGGCTGCATCATCAATGATTACTGGGATCTCCTTCGGGTAGGCATGTTGCAGATTCACTTCCACACAAACTCTAGCGAAAGCCAATTTAGAGCCCTCTTCTGTGGCCTTATCCAGCATAATTGGTACCCCAATTACACTAGCTATCTTTTGAATACCTTCAGGGTTCCACAAGAATAATGGGATCTTCTTCAGCGTGACCCAGATAGGAATGGTGTTAAGAGTTTCAGCGTCCTCGTCCTTTGTAGTTGACCATGTTCTAATGGTGAACAACCTATTAGCAATGTGGATAGATCCTGTTTCTAGCGTCGTGTTCCTATCAGCCTCGTTTTTAAACTTGAAAACAAAGTTCTTGTTCCATGGATATTCATCTCGAAGTTCCTTGTTCCCCAGATCTTAATCAGTGACCCCTTGACAAAGTTATAGGCAAGCCGGCGTCCCACAAACCTGCCTGTTACGAGTTTTTCACAAGCAGCAATTCGACCAGCAAAGTCAGAGGTCTGGATCTTAACTGTGGTTTTCCTATCTACCATTGCAGGTTGCTCATACTTGAGTTTTGTAACCCCAGCGTGTTTGGTGTGTTTTAGTTTTGCATCCCAATTCTCCTTTACTGGAGTGTTATTGGGTGCTGCTACTGTTTCATTGGTATTGGTTGTCGGGTTCACAGATGCAATGATGCGATTGGGGTTTCCAGGTCGTTCCTCTGTCATAGATTCTTGTAATATGTCCCAAAGCACTTTCCCTTGTTCCTTTGTAAGATCTCCTAGCTTCTCCAACAGATCCTTAGGTAAGGTAATAGGAGCATCTTTGTTGGTGCTAGGGTTTGTTAAAGTACCCCTTTTGTCAATAAGAGAAGCACCACAAGGGGTAATGGAGGTCTCTCTGCCTGCACGAATCATCTTCCTGGGCAGTTCATTAATGGAGAGTCTAGATCATTGTCCAGTGTCCTAGCATTAAACATAGTGGCGAAAACCACGAAATAAACACTAAAATCTTCAATAATAGGACATTTACAATAAACTTACAAGGAGATTTACAAATTTTATCTTCTTTATTTTTGTTGCAAATATCTTATAATTTTCTGATCGATTACATGTGTAGCAAATATCTTATAATTTATTGATCAATTACGAATAATCCATTGCATTTTTTTATTCTGTCACTTCTTTGTATCATGTCCCCCACTCATGCATGGAGCCACATAGCCCCCACTGACTCTTTTGAAAAAAAACAATAAAAAAAAAATTTAGTGCCCATTATTTTTTTTTAAATTTATAAAAAAATATATTTATATTTTGCGCCTAACTTTAAATACAATTTTAATTTGTCCAACCCCTCAACAGTTCAAATCCCTCAAATCTCTCCAATAATCTATCATTATCACTTCTCCGGGGAAGCAGTTCAAATCTCTCCAATAATCTGTCATTATCACTTCTCCTGGGAAGGAGCTTCAGAAGTACAGTGAAATTCACTGTGTTCATCTTCACAAGATGAGACATCTTCTCGATTACCCCCTCATCGCTCAGACATAAAAATCTCGTGTTCTTCATAAACCCCAAATTTCAATTTTTTTGGTGTCGGCGATTGGAGTATTGGTTGAGGTCATTCATTCCTCTTCTGCTTCGTGTTCACCATCCCAACGAGCTTCGCATTGAACGTAGTTCCAACTTCCAGGAAAGCAGTGATCTATCACCTCCAACCAAAAATAAGGATGACCATGATTTATCAGATCCAATCTCAAGGAAAAGTCATATAGAGGTCGACCAATCAAATCTTCTAATAGATCCTGGCTTAATACTTCGCATTTCTTATTACCATCCGAATGATTAAGAGATTGTTAGAAGAGTTTATTTTCAAAAGGGTCATTATCAACCGATGAACTACACATTTTCACAGAAAAAAGGGTGTGCTACGACGTTTTATTGTAGCTTCACTAAGTATAAGAGTTGGCTATAGAGTATAGCAAAACAAATGATGTCGCTTTTTGTTTTTATTGCTATCTTTTTAGAAGTGTCGGAAAGCAAAGGGATGGTAATTGTTTTGTTGTTGAAGTAATTTAAAATAAAAAAAATAAAAAATCTTGAAACTCATGTAGGAAAGCCTAATAGTTTGCACACTCAAGCTTATATGAAGAGTCGAAGCTTAATGAATCAAAACTTCATATCTAATTGGCTTATGTTGATTGCAGTCGGTGTTTTACATAATTATTCATGTACTGTTTAAATTAAAAAATTATGGTAAAGTAATTAATTATTATATTATCTTTAATTAGTTATGACTCACCACTTTGCCCCCCTTAAATAAAAATCCTGGCTCCGTCACTGCCTCCACTGTTTCTTCTTGCTTTACAATTAAACACAAGCTTCATATTTATGCATGCCATAAGGAGGTTATCCACCTCCAATGGAATAACAATAGCTAAGATCATGCAACCTTAAAACATCTGTTGTAGCGAGATATGACATTCACCATGACGTGGACATCCACAAGCTTCTATAAACTTCCACAATACTCTCATGTTGCTTTACAAAAACCTTACCAGTAAAAATTAGTTGGAAAAATACTTGACGAAAAAGTACAACATTCACGAGTATGGTGGATGCATATAATATTGCCTTAAAATCTTCACAGGAAAACTTAGTGGGATAAAGTTATGTTGAAATAAAAAGAGTACAACGCGCTTAATATTAATGTAGCATACTTCAGGATGCTCCTAGTCGAGCATACTTATGGATACTTCATATGATAATAAAACTTTGATGATTAAGCCGATGCACATCGATCTCATAAACCAATTTATGAAATGTTGATTTAGGAAGTGCTTTAGTGAAGAGATCTGCGATTGTCACTGGATCGAATTTGTTTGACTTCAATCACATAGTTTTTCTAAAGCTCATGTGGGTAAAAATACTTTATTGGAATGTGTTTTGTTCAATCTTCTTTCATGAAGTCTTCTTGCATTTGAACAATACATGCAACATTCATCAATAACCGAGGGCAATTGACAGTTATTTCTTATAAGTTGAATTAATGATCTGAGCCAAACACAGTCTTGGCTAATTTCGTTTAGAGCAATAATTTCATAAGGATTTGAGGAGGGTAGCCAAGAAATATATCGCCACTAAATAGTTGCGTTGCAATTCATAAATACATAACTTGTCTGTGAGCGACCCTTATAAGGATCAGATAAATAACTTAAATCTGCAAGCCAACTAGGTGGGAATGGTTAGATAAATCATAGGAATCAAACAAACACATATTCATTGTCTCACGAAGATATTTGAATATGTGTTTAACTCAACTCCTGTGTCTACAAGTAGGTGCAGAACTATATCTTTCTAATAGATTTGTGTAAAATGTTATATCAGTTCTTGTACATTGCGCCAAGTATAACAATGCATCGATGACACTTAAATATGGTACTTCAACACTTTCACTGTCTTCAGTAGATCAAATAAGATTTATATCATCTACATAAATTGATGCTACGACAAAACCAATAATAGATTTATATATGAAAACATATGGGTAAATGAGATTATTTGTATAAGATTTCTTACAAAGATATTCACTAAGATGATTATAACACATCCTTTAGGATTGTTTCAAGCTGTATAAAACGCGTCTTAGTGTTATCTAGTAAGTATTTCTTGACTTTGTTTTAGGCAAAGTAAATTCTTCTCCGATTTTCATGTAAGTATTTGTGTCTTAATCCCCATATAAATAAGCAGTTACGACATCCATAAGTCATATATTAAGTTTTTTAGAAACTAGAAGATTTATTAAATATCAGAATATAGTCATATCAAAACCAATGTCGGGTGTCTGAATGAACCATTGTTCTTGCCTCATATCTGACAATCTCATTTTCTCATTTTGTTTTCTTTTACAAACACTCATTTGAAACCAACAGGGGTCTATATGTTTAGGTGTTTGTACCATAGGTCCAAACACACCACGTTTCTCAAGAGAATCCAATTTTGTTTGAATAACAACTTTCCATTTTGGCCAACTATTTTCTTGTTGACATTCATAGACGCCACATGGTTTAATATCATTATAATATCATCGCCCTTTGATATTGTAGCTACCATATATATTAATATGTCATCGATGACCATTACATATCAATTCTACATTTCTCCTGAGTATATTGAAAGTTTATTATTATCAGGTATTTGAGCATCTATAGGAGTTTTTTTAATTCACTTTAGGGATATGAGCAACCATTTCTGGGGTTATAGAGAAATTGGATTTTTCAAACATAATCTCTCTAAGAGCATTATATAATGTTACTTTTAGAGCTTCATGTACAACTTCTTCTTGAGCCTGTACAACTTCTGCAGGAGTTTCAAAAATCACTTCTTTGGGAACATTAGGGCATGAATTTCTACTAATTTTTTTTTCTTCAGGTAATTGAATCTTTGAAACTTATAGGTCTGCCATGTTCTTGCGTGCAACAAATTCATTAGCTACCTTATTTGATGTTTATCCTTATTCAAAGTTTATCCTACAGGGACACAAATTCGAGCAAATGCATTTATAGTTGGCACATGTGTCTTTTGTTACTTTAATTGCATCATTAAATGACCATGTGATACACAATTGCCTGAAGATGTAATATTCTCCTAATCTCATAATCACATTGGGATATTTTAGGGTCCAGATGAGACAAAGTGGAAGTAATTCACACGTTTGTTCTCCATTTGTTGTTCTCTAAGAATTTGTTTATCTTTCCTTAATGTCAGAATATAGTCTCATAAAACTGACATTCTGCAAATCTAACAGTAAAAATGTTACCAACAAAAGTTTGAGATAGCGGATAATGGAAGGTGAGTCAAAACCAACATAAATGCCTAAGCGACATTGATAACTCATCTTAGTTCATGTTGGGGGTGGTATAAGAACATGTACAACACAACCAAATTTGCATAAATGTGAAATATTTGGTTGACAAATTGTAACAAATGCTAAAGGCGCATATCGATGGTACAAAGTGGGTCTAAGGCAAAACACTTTTGCAGCATGTAAGATTGCACGACCCCATGCACTAGTGGGTAGTTTAGACTGCATGAGTAAAGGCCTAGTAGCAAGTTGTATACGCTTAATTAGAGATTTTGCTAAACCATTTTGTGGATGTACATGTGGGACTGAATGTTCAATTGAAACATTTGTCAAGAAAATTTTGTGCATTATCAAGACTATTATAACTAATGTGATGGTCAAAGAATTGGGCCCAAAGTTTAATAATTTGCGTAAAGGAATGTGGCAAAACGAGATTACGAGTGAAAATAAGACACATATAGAACATCTAGTGGAAGTGTCTATTAAAAACATGTAATATCTAAAAGATCCACTAGCAGGGTGAATTGGCCCACGTATTCTCTGTAAGAATGATGGCAACTCAGTAACAATCTTAAGATGATGTGGTATAGTAATAAGTTTACCCAGTGAATAAGGAATACATAGGTCTCTACTAGCTAGGGAGGTGAAGTTGAGTGTGTGCTAAGGGATGCCATTAAAGTTCTTTAAAATTTTCTTCAACGTGGTCGATCCAGGATGACCTAAAAGATCATGCCAAAGAAGCAAAGTTTGTGGGTTAATGAGTTTGTGGCGTGCCTTAAGCTTCTGGCTTAAAATGGCATGTGATTCAACAATTATAATGGTTGTACACTATAGTCTTAAGGAGATAATGAAGTATTTCTCTAGTATGAGCTTCTGGCTTTCAATACTAGATATAATGCATTAATATTACTTACTCCCTTCTAGTTGTCTCAATATGATACATGTTTTAGCGTATATCTTTAAAATTGAGTAAGTTTCTTCTGGAACTGCTTGAATATAATGCATTCGGGATAAATCATGGGTACTGATGATACACCAAAATGGTCACATCCCTGAGCCATACATGTGTCATGATGATCTCGAGGAATTACGGGCCCCAACGTCAACCCAGCACTGATCTGGCCCAAGCGGATCCAAGCTTGCCTAATGCAGCCCGCTAAACGGACCCGAACTCTTACAGCCTACTAGGCCCATATGTCTCGCAACTATCCTCAATACTCGCAAGCCCTACTAAGACAAATATCTCTAAGATCAGCTTCAGACAGACAAC
Organism: Berberis thunbergii; assembly: GCA_003290165.1. Classification (NCBI taxonomy): domain Eukaryota; kingdom Viridiplantae; phylum Streptophyta; class Magnoliopsida; order Ranunculales; family Berberidaceae; genus Berberis; species Berberis thunbergii. The sequence continues at coordinate 505,829 of QNQO01000495.1, forward strand.
TACAACAGCTCTCTGCTTCCAACTAGGAAGCAAATACCAGGGTACATATCACACAGATAAACTTCTTCTTACAGAAGACCCTCAGATAGGGAACTATCTCCGGCCTATCTAGAAGTACATGACTAACATGAAACTTCTCTTATACAACACAACTCTTAATTAGAGAAGGATTTCCACAAAGATCTCATTCCTAAACTACGCCATCGATGGCATGGTTGAACCAAGACTCCTGCACTATAAATAAGACATAAGGTTGGTATGTTAAGGTACGCTACAAATTCCTTGTTTATAGCATTACACATTTCTCATATCTCTATCTGACTTTAGCATTGGAGTGTCATCGACCACCATAGCGGTGGTTTGTGGGTCATGTGTGTTATTTGTGCAAGTTAGCAGGACTAGGTCAAAGCAGGGAGCAAAAATGACTGCATCGGTTTGGTGTCATCCCTGGGAAACAACAAAATTCCTAACCTTTCACTAGCATCGTCTCCCATGGAATACAGAGAAATGGTGACTACTAGATCACGTAACAACAGATAACAATGGGACATGTCAAACGCTCAGGATAGATATATTGTCATCCCAAATACAACAGATCGCCAAAGCGGTAAAGGCTCTCCCACAACAAAATCCTCCACCTGCTAATGGAGACAGGGGCAGTGCACGCCCCCATCTCCGGAGGATGACAGAGAGCAAACACAAGATAGTCAAGCCCCTGCTAGTTCTCATTGGACTAGAGGAGGTTGCGCAGCTAACGCAGAGCCCACTGCCAGGGTGAAGTGGCTTGGCCCTCAGAACCCCCTCTATGGAGGAGGCACACGACCCAGACGTGATGTACCGTCTTTCTGTCTCACATTCCGTGGATCAAATCATGAATGAGGCCCTTCCAAAGAAGTTCACTCCTTCGAAGTTCGACTTCTACGACAGAACTACTGACCCATTCGACCACCTGCGCCATTACCAACACATAATGGCTATCAAAGTCGGTGATGTGCAGAACTTTTCCCACTAGCTTGAAGAAATCAACATTAACATGGTTTCACTGCTTCCCACCGAGGACGATCAACTTCTTTAAGATGCTGGCAAAGGAGTTCCTGACAAGCTTCATTGGGAGCCAGCGTTTCTGAAAATGCCTACACTACATACTCTCTCTAAAGCAGAAGTCCAATAAAACACTCAGAGAGTATGTCACGCTCTTCAACAATGAGCTGACACTCATTAATGGATGCAACAACGACACAACCGTGACAACATTTACTGTGGGCCTAAAGGAGAGAAAACTTTACTAAGACTTCACATTGGAGCCTTCTCTAGACATGATGGAGCTCCTCAAGAGCATCTAGAAACACATTACCTTGGAGGAGTTGAGGACCGTAAAAAGGGAAATCGAAGGCGAAAAGAAACCCTTCGCTCTTAAGGACAAGAAGGAGGGAAAAAGACGCAAGGATGAAGAAATGAGCAAGAGAAAGTACAGTGACAACATGTCATACCCTAGTCGGTCCAAGTCAGAGAAAGTCTCCAACTACGTTGGATCCAAAGTCGTGGCACCCTTCAATTTTAGCATGTCAGGCGTACTAAACTCCATGAAAAACTGGGAAGATCTGAAGTCATGCCTACTACCGAACATGACTACGCAACAATGACCCTAAGTCATTTGCAACGCAAACGGTCAAGTCTCTACTGCGGACAGACCACTCAACGTCCTATTGATTCAACCAGCCTATGCCAAAGCAATACAACAAGGCAAAAGAAAAAACATATAATAGAGACAACAAACACAAAACGGATAAAACTGATTTCATTAACGGTTGGAACAAAAATGGTACAAGTATACAAAGTTTACTCTTTATCATGAAAATTCACGGAAACGGAAGAGCTAAGCTTTACGGAGGAAGGAGCAGAGGTCGCATCCACACACGCCATGACCTAAGCATCAGGGTCCAAACCGCCCTCCTCGTGACGCAAAAGCAACGGACAAGTCTACGTACGACCAATATCACATTTTGAATGCTCCTCCTTCATTAGCGCTAGCAGCTCCAGCGTACCATGTACGTCCCAGCAGAACTCGCATTTGCCTTGTTCCTGCCGAAACTCTTCCTCTCGTGCCTTTGGGTCACCCAGTTCACGCTCCAGCAGCTCCAGCTTGCCAATCTGCGCGCCAACCTAAGATTGCTATGTAGCCAGACTACTCTTCATGGCACTGAGCTCATGTTTTTCCTGTTCGAGCCGGTCCTCGGCCTTCCTCACCTCCCGAGCGTTGAACTCCACATCGGCCTCTAGTTGCTACTTTTGAGTGGCCAAGTCGACCTAATTCAAAACATTATTTTCAGCGAAAGACCGTAGTGCAATGCTTGCATCAGCCGCAACTTTCTGCGCGACCTCCAAATTTTGGCGAGTCCGACCCAACTCCTGCTTGAGTTTGTCTCTTTTAGACACCGCCTCTGCTAGATTACGCTAAAGGGCCTCCAGACTAGCCCTCCGAGTTAGAGCAACCACGACTTATTGTTCCAACATCTTCTCCTCGGCCAGCTTCTGTAGCCGCTCAATTTCATAAAACACGTCAGAATACAGCGCCTACATGTGTAAGAAGATACGCTCCATGGTGTATACCCTTTCACGAGTCGCCTCGACTTCTGTCCCAGCAATTGCCACCTAGCTCAACTCTCAAGTGAGACATACCCTGCATAAGGTACTTTAAGCCCTTATCCATACACCACCCTAGCGTATCCTTCTTGGGTTTGAGAGCATAATCCATCAGCCAACTATGACACCTGTTAATATGTTTCCTCAAAGCATACTCCACATCAACCTCCTGATGTCGGACCTGAGTGCTCATCCTTACCAAGTCCAGTGCAAACAGGCTTATCCGCACATCCGGATGAAACTTTTCCAAATCAGGAACCACGTTGGCACCACCTTTCCCAGTCGCCATTGTTCCCAGGCTTTCCTCCGCAACTTTTCCCTTGTTACGAGTAGTTGGCCCTTTAGTGCAAGATGGCTCAACATGATCTAGAGGAAGGGGAGGAAGAGAATTATCCAAAGGGCCCTCCAACACCTCGAGCTGTGGCATGGAACAAGATGGTGAACAATGCGGACTATAAGAAACTTGGCTTGTGCCATCATGTCCACTATCAAAAAGCGCACCAATGGGACGATCAGATTCCACAACCTCAGACGGATCTTCACAAGAACCTTATATTGGAACAATTTTTCGCGAATCAGCACCGGCAGAAGCTGACTTTGCAAATCCGCATCAACTGCTTACTCAAAGCTTCGGCTTGCGCATCACTAAGGTTCGACCTGTTTTCAACCCGGCAAATCACATGTAGTCTTTCTCCCAACCGGATACATTAGTTTCCGCCCAGACGGGCTGATCAGACTTGTGTTCTTCACTTATTGGAGAGGATCGTGCTGAAGACAACCCAATTCTGATACGGGACCTCTTCGAACTCACAAAAGAAGCAAGCTTCTCAAACGACTCCTCCGTGTCAGGCAAAACATAAGATTTGGCCCCAACAACCTTCATTTTCCTTGAAAGGGCCCCATCTTTAGGCTTGACCTGTGATGTTCGGTAGAGAGTGGGGGGGCTACGTGTCAGTTGTCCCACAGACCACTACGAATGAAGTTGGGGACGCATAAGACATCCACCACGTTCCTCGTTGACAAGCCGCAGAACGTCTCCATAGTGTTTTGCTCCTCTAGGGTAAAAGGAGTAGTGGGAAACCTTCCTGCAAAAAAAAAACACACGCAATCAAGTGCAGCGAAACCAAAGGGAAAATATGCACTTACGAAGTGGTTTGAACTCCTGCTCGAGATAACGACCCTTGAACCAAAAGTACTTTGAATCCACAGGGGCTAAGAAGCAATACTTCTGCCAGAACTTGAAGTCATCGGGCAGATTCACAAAGCAAGTTGGCGACGTCATCTTGCAGACGACGTTACTTTTTAGCCAAGGAGAAGTCAACAACTTGATTACTCGCGGAGTCACGCGAACAATAACCTCCTTCGCCCTAATTAGAATGAGAAGGATAATCCTATATCCATCAGGCCCAAACTGAGCCGGAAGAATCCTAAGGAGGTCCAAAAATTCCCAAATCACGTACATAATGAGAAAACACACTCTAGTTTGAAGCAACCCACGATGCAAGCAGATGACCCCCGACGGTGGTGTCATTGGCATCTAGTCACCCTTCATAACATACAACGGCAGGTCCTCGGGGACCCCAAACTTCGTACGGATTTCAGCAAGGCCAGGCTTAGAAAGAAACATATCTTCAATAAACTCTGGGCCCTTGGCCAAGGTTGCGTTGTCAAGAAGGTTTTGTTGAGCCATGAAGAAGACGAACACTCATTCTAGTCAAAAGATGAATAGAGCAATATCTTCAAAAGCAAAGAAAATAGAAGAGTTATATTCCGCACAACGGATGACTAAATAGGGATTAGGTTCCCGCCTTTTTTTCGCTAAATAGATACACATTCAATAAATGCAGTGCGCGACTCAAGCAACGATTCAGACTCAATCATCATGAGTGGCGTATATTTTTAGGAGATGGCATCGAACCTATGTGACGACCCACTAACTCGGGAGGAGTAGCTGATGATACACCAAAACGATCACACCTCTGAGCCATACACGTGTTATGATGATCTCGAGGAATTACTGGCCCCAACGTCAGCCCAACACTGATCTGGCCCAAGCAGTTCCAAGCCCTCCCAATGCAGTCTGCCAGACGGACCCGAACTCTTACAACCTGCTAGGTTCATATGTCTCACAACCATCATCAATACTCATAAGCCTTAATAAGGCAAATATCTAGAGGATCAGCTTCAGACAAACAACTACAACAACTATCTGCTTCCAACTAGAAATCAAATACCAGAGTACATATCACACAAGGAAACTTCCTCTTACAAAATACCCTCAGATAGAAAACTATCTCTCGCATATCTGGGAGCACAGGGCTAACATGGAACTTCCCTTCTACAACACGACTCCTAATTAGAGAAGATCTCCACGAAGATCTCATTCCTAAACTATGTCATCGATGGTCTGGTCGAACTAGGACTCATGCACTATAAATAAGACATGAGGTTGGTAAGCTAAGGTACACTACAAATTCTCTGTTTACAACATTACACCTTCCTCAGCTCCCTGTCTAACTTTAGCATCGGAGTGCCATTAGCCATCACAATAGTGGTCTGTGGCTCACGTGCGCTACTTGTGCAGGTCATCGGGACTAGGTCAAAGCAGGGAGCGGAAAACGAATGCAACAGGTACCATTTGGTAACGTCAATTGAGTTCTAACAGAGCCTTCAATAATTTGCGTTGGGTCAGCTATGGTCGATACCTTTTGTTTTTTATTGTCTAGTGATGATAAACTTTTGTAGCTTTTTAGTATTGTATGTATAGTGGCACTATCAATCAACCATGTATCATCCTCCACCATTGACTTGTCATGATGTACTCCTTAAATAATAAACATATAGGTAGTCAAGAAATATATCAATCTAGCTAATAAGTATATATCAAGCTACATAAGTTTATCTTAAATAAATTGTGCTTATCTTACATATAAGAAGCAAGATGATATAAAAATACAACATTGCACAGATGCCTAGTCGACATCTTGAAAAAAGTCAAAAGATTTCAAGTGAGTAACATGGACTAGATGTTCAAATGCATCACTATTATCTTCCCCTTGCATCGAATTTGTCTCTTTGGTTTAATGAAAGCCCGATAATTCTCTACTGCCTTTTTATGGTGCACAACAAACATGTGGCCAGTGTCCACACTTGCCACATCTATGAAAAGTATCACATCTAGAACGATTTTCAGTATCATTCACATGAGTTTTATCAGTGTCCTGGTCAGGAGCTTTATACCATTTATGGTAAGTGTTATGACTACCTCTGCTAAGGTAATCATATTTTCTTGAGTAATTGTTATAACACCTCTGTTGGAGTGATTATTATAACCACTTCTGCTGCAGTGATTATGTTGTTACCTTTTTTCGAAATTACCACATCTTCCGAATTATTTATTTTGTTGCATATGTTACTTCCTTATCTTTGAGAGTTATAGTTGTTGTTTACTTCTGGAAATGTTATAGAGCCCGATAGTTTGACATTGTGATTTTTCATTAAAACCTTACAATTTTCTTCTACTATTAGGAGACAAGTCACTAATTTAGAATAATTAGTATAATGACACTCTCCATATTGCCACTGCAGGAGCACACTTGATGCATGAAAAGTAAATAAAATTTTCTTAATCATCTAAGCATCTGTCACATTTTTTCCACAAAACTTAAGACGAGAAACAATATTGAACATTGAAGAATTAAAATCTTGAAATCTCAAGTTTAACCATTCGTTCTGAGCAAAAGGGTGTATGACCGCCCTCTAGTGGTCATATCTATCATTTAGGGACTTCCATAAAAATAAAGGGTATTCTTTATTGAGATATTCCATTTTAAGGTCATCATGAATATGGTGACGCAAGTAAATGAGTGCAGGTGTTCTACCTTCTACAGACATTATATATATATATATATATCTATTTAAATTGTATCACCTAATTTCTTAGCTAGCAAATGAAATTTAGCATCAAGCTGTCATGACATGTAATTTTCTCCATTAACAGCAAAGGCTTTGAAACTCAAGTTTTGACATCTATGAGAAAACATGCATAAATAATTTATATGTATCTATTGCACAAAGTTTTCAAGCAAAATAAAATAAAAATTTCAAGTTTCTATGTGAAAGGTCATGGCATCTGAAGAGTTGATTTATCAATGATTTTGTCGTGATTCCAAAATCTGACAGTATATACAAAATATAGCCACAATTGGCCAAAATGAGATATTAATTAGTCAAATAAAACTAATAATATTTACTCCTAAGCAATTATATACATCATTAAATCATATTCTAATGATCAAATCAAATCAACATGAAATTAATTCGAGTTAGAAATACGTACATCCAAAATGCTTGGATTGAAAGAAAACCAGAATAAATAACAATGCCTGTTAGTCAGGATTGCTCATGCTCTAAACTCGACGAATCGAAGACCAAAGAAAATATGACCGGCTCAGTTGGTTGATGTACTCGTGCCGACAACGTGTTGAGAATGTCTCATAATTTACTGATCCATTATATGTGTAGCAAATATCTCATAACTTACTGATCAATTACAAATAATTCATTGTATTTTTATTTTGTCACTTCTTTGTACCTTGTCCTTCGTTGTTTCTTTTCTGGTTTATAAATAAACACATGCTTCATATTTATACACGATAAAAGGAGGTGATTCTCCTTCAATGGATAAGGCTTACAGTAACATTAGCTAAGATCATGCAACCTTAGATATCTCATGTGATGAGATATTGTCACCTCACAAGCATGAGGTGGACATCCACAAGCTTCTATGAGCTTCCATGATAATTTTCTTGTAATATGATCCATGGGTGGACCTATTCAAGGACCAGGGGACAGCTACCCTCCCCTGAACTTTAAAAAAATCTTAAAAAAAAATTTGGTTCATATTTTAAAAAAGAAAAAGTTGACTATTAGTCAACTTTAACTCACACACATGACACAGCCGCACAACACAGGGAAGTTCCCCTTCTCTCACGCAGTCTCGCACGGGCGGGAGGTGGCGTCACAACCTGTTGTTCCTCTTATCTCGTGCATATGAGGGAGGCAGCGGCACAACCTGTTGTTCCTCTTCTCTCACGCAGTCACGCGCAACTGTGCAAGGTCCTCTTCACGCACAAGGTCTGTAAGACTTTGTTTACTAACCCTTTCCAGTTCCCACATTAGTTTAGGTAGATAATCTCCAAGGAAATGCTCGAAAAGGACAAAATGTGCTACTAGTATTACAGCTTATGGTTGATTTGTCTGACAAAATGTTTAATTTCTCCTCCATTAAAATATAACATAAAGTAGAAGTTAATTTTTAATTATATTTGAGAAACTCAACCATAGAATGTATAACAAGAACATTTTTCATTAACTATATATATAGTAAAAGTTAATTGCCAAAAAACATATTTCATTGATTAACTTCTCTCATTAATGCTTTCCAAAAAAACCTATTACATGTTCAAACCATTCCCTGACGAGTGCAGAAACTCTAAATGTATATTATGTTTTGGGAGGGATTACACTCTTGCAGCTCGGGTACATTAACCTTTTGTTAATGAAAATTAATCTTCAATCTTGTGAATTTGATGTTTTCATAAATATTGTTAGAGTTTGTATGTTTTTCCATGATAACAATGTTTGAAATTAAATATTATATTTTTATTTACTTAATTAATTTTTTTTCCAACTATGGACAAGTTTTTGAAAAGAAAGTCTATGTCAGAGTTACCATCCCCTAGCTTACAAAATAATGAGGGTAATCAGTTAGATCCAATCTCAAAGCCAATTCATGTGGATTATGATATGTCAAATCTCCCAACAGATCCCGGATCAAGACCTCGAATCTCAGACTATCATCCTAATGATCAGGACATAATTAGAAGAAAATATTTACAACGGGGTCCATGTCAGCCTAAGAATCACAAATTTCCACAAAAAGAAAATGGGAGGTGGGATGAGATGTTTTAATCTAACTTGGTTCGACCAACATAAGGATTGGTTGGAGTATAGCATAGAGAAAGATGTTGCATTTTGTTTACATTGTTATCTCTTCAATCATAATTTCGGGGATCAAAGTGGTGACAACACTTTTGTAGTGGAAGGGTTCGATAATTGGAAGAAACCGAAAATACTACAAGGTCATTTGGGAAAGACTCATTATGAAGCTTATACAATGAGTCAAAATCTGATGAAGCAAAAGCAACATATCCAAACCTTTTTCGTTAAACAATCAGACCAAACTAAACTTAAGTATTGAACCCGCTTAAATGCTTCAATTAACCGTGTTCGATTTCTTTTGCATCAAGGATTGACTTTTCGTGGTCAAGATGAATTTGAAGGCTCAAAGAATAGAGAAAAATTTCTTGAACTTTTGGAGTATACAACTAATCACAATGAAGACATAAAGAAAGTTGTTTTAAAATATACTCCTGAAAATCACAAGTTGATTTCACCTAAAGTTCATAAAGACATTACAAAAACGGTTGTAATTAAGACTTTCGACGTTATTCTTGAAGATCTTGGTGATGCATTATTTGCAGTTTTGGTTGATGAATCTCGTGATTTTTCAATCAAAGAGCAAATGGCAGTTGTTTTACATTTTGTGGACAAAAAAGGGTGTGTTATTGAACGATTCTTAGGTATAACTCATGTTTCTAATACAATCGCAATTTCACTGAAGATGGTACTAGAAAAAATGATTTCCAAGTATAATTTGAGCATAACAAGATTGTGTGGACAAGGTTACGATGGGGCCAGTAATATGCAAGGTGAGTTCAACGGACTTAAAGCACTGATTATGAAAGAAAATCAATCTGCATTTTATGTCCATTGTTTTGCGCATCAACTTCAACTAATACTTGTACACGTCGCAAAAAACCATATTTGGATCGCATTATTCTTTAAATTAGTTTCTACAGCAGTAAACATTGTTGGGGTTTCATGCAAACGCAAAGATATTCTTCGAGATAAACAAACTATTGACCTTATTGAGAAATTCAATAGTGGTGAACTTTCAACTGGTAATTGAACCAAGAGACAACTCTCACACGAGTCGGTGATACTCGATGGGTTCTCATTTTACTATAATAATAATGTTGATTCTTATGTTTTCTTCGGTAATAGATGTACTTGAGATTGTCGTTGGAGATGACACCAGTTCATAACAAAGGGGTGAAGCTTGTGCTTTACTAGAATCAATGTAATGTTTTAATTTTATCCTGATTTTACATATAATGAATGATGTATTAGGAATTACAAATGAATAATCAAAATCATTGCAAAAAAAAAGATCAAGACATTGTGAATGCCATCAATTGGTTTAAATATCTAAGCAAATGTTCCAAATGATGAGAGAAAATGAATGAGATTCACTCATTGCCAATGTAACTTCATTTTGTGGGAAACATAATAACACCGTTCCTCGAATGGATGATGACTTTGTACCTCGGGGGCGATCACGACATAGACAAGAAGTAGTTACAAATCTCCATCACTATCGAGCTGAATTATTTTATACGTGCATAAATATGTAGCTTCAAGAGCTCAATAATAGTTTTGACGAGGTGAATATAGAGTTACTTTTGTGTATGACATGCTTAAGTCCAAACAATTCATTTTCAACACTTGACCACCAGAAGTTGATCCGCATTGCTCAATTTTATCCAATGGATTTCTTAGATTTTGATTTGATGGTGCTTCAAGATCAATTGAAACCTTATAAAATGGATGTGCGATCAAATAGTGAATTTTCAAATATAATTGGTATAGGTGGTGTTGCTAAGTAGATAGTTGAAACAAAAAAGGATGTCGTATATCCTATAGTTTATTTGCTCATCACGTTATCATTGATTCTACTTGTTGCCACTGCTATAGTTGAAAGGGCATTCTTAGCTATGCATATTGTGAAGAGTCGTCTAAAGAATCGAATGGGAGATGATTGGATGAATGATTGTTTGGTGACATATATTCAAAGGGATGTTTTAGATACCATTGAAAATGAAGCCATCATGCAACAATTCCAAAACATGAGATCGCGACGTGAAGATTTGTAAAATCGTGGTTAAATGATATGGTTATAAAGAAATAGTAGGTGTTTTGATGGGTCTTTATAAGGACATTCATTTATAGATAATACCTTTTGTACGTATGAGTTGCATAGTTGCAATTTATAGATAATATTTTTTGTAAATTGGCGAGGTGAATTTCTCTCATCTCTCTCATCTTTTGTGAGTAATACAATATCTTATTTTATGAATTAATAAAAGAAAGTAAATAGTAGTATTTAAATTTGTCACTTAATTTTTTTTTGGAAAATAGTTATTTTAGTAAATTATTAATATCGACAAATATTACTTTATATCATTTCGCCTCTTGGAGTGAAATCCTGGGTCCGCCCCTAGTATGATCACTTATTTGAATTTATTGCACCGGAAATTATTAAAACCTTTTGATGCGATATTGTCACATCAATTTATTATATTATTTTTATATATAATATAATATAATATACCCGATCGGTTCAATTTATATATTAAAAAAGAGTGAGGCTACCTGTCGAGGGAGTGGGCGAGGAAATCAATGAGGGGGGACCGTCTATCCCTTGGGATGGGTGCATAAACTCTGACGGCACGCATCCTGGGGGATGGACGGTCCCCCCTCGACATTTAGAATTTCCCATTAAAAAACACTTAAAAACCGAAAATCGAGTGATCATATCGGATTCAAATTTTCAAAAGCATAAACTGATCCTAGAAAAGATACCCACAATGGCATTATCGTAATTGGAGACCCCTATAAATACTTCGCTAAACCAAAAATACATCACTTCAACTGGGAGTCCAAATTTCTCTCTTCGAAAGCTAAAACCCTTCGAAAAAACTCTCTCTCCTCTGCTTTTAGGGTTTCTTTGCTTCGCTTCTACTCAACACATCATGAGGTAACTTTTTTCGGATTTCGTTTCTTTGCGTGTTAGATGCTTTTGTTCTCTTGTACGGTTGGTTTTGAATCTGTGGTTGATCTTGTAGTCTCTGTTGATTTGTCTTCTTCTTTGGTTCTGCTTTTGATTTTTAACTGTTAAAGATGTAATAAAGATTCAAAAAAAAAATTCTCTGTTTTGGTGGATTCTATAGCTGAAATCTGAGTTTTAGGGTTGAAGTGGGCTTAGGTTTTCTTGATTTCATCGAAAGTTCGTATCTTTTTGGTGTGAAGATTGTGGGATTTTGTTGATTTTATCTTAAGTGTGATCTAGGATTAAAAGAGTTCCGGTCTATGTTCCTTATGAGCTTGTTAATTATCTATGTTATTTATGTGAAAAGTAGCTTGTTTTTTGGTTGGGGTGTTTAGGGTTTTTGTTTCAAGTGAAGGGGAAGTTCTTATTTTCAACTTGCAATTACGTGCTTCCACCCAAAAGAGATGATCTGCTTGGTTGACTTTGACTTCATTAGGGTTAGATCAGGTTTCCAGGCGGTTGCTAAGTGGGAGTTTAACGTTGTTACTTAAAGGAGATTCAGTGACTAATTTATTCAGCATTGTTACTCATAGGATTTTTGGTGAAAGTATGTACCTTGAGAATCCTATTTCTTTTCTGGACTTGTGATGGTAGTGCTCCATATTTGGGGACCCCTGAATTTAGGTGCCTTTGCAGCTGCACCGTGTCAGTGGCGGAGCTCTGATATAAACTCGTCAAATGTTAGTTGTTGTTCAAGTTTATAGTCTTTGTATTGTGAGAGTCTTGGTTTGTAAAAGGAAAACCATGGATGCTTACCCTTAATTAGTAAGCACGGGCTCTTTGAAAACTTGTCGTATTTGTGTCCGACATCGACGCTGGACATGACATGCATCGAACACTTGGTCAACGTGTCGGCAATTGTTAGACACATGGTCAATGTAGTCAATGTGTTGGACGAACCCCAGATTCACTCAGAACTTGGTCAGGACACAGTCAAGACACAAACTATGCAGTTAAATCGGAAAGCGGTTGCAGCGTGATCCAGGACCAAATTACATTTAAGCGGAATTATCGAATTTAATCGGTTTACTTTAAATATAATATATAATTTAATTTTTACCAATTTACAATTGAATTTAATTTTGCAGGTACCTAAACTTGTTTAGGAATGACCAAAACAACACAACAACATAAGTAACAATAAGTGATAGCAAGTTAACACTTAGTAACATCACTCTACTCCTAAATAGCAATATGTAAACTCTAAAACTAACATTTAATCATTAAAAAATAAATCGATATAAGTTATATCAGTAAAAATAATTTGCATTCAATCATTCATAAATAAATCGATATAAGTTATATTAGTAAAAATAAGTTAAAGCGATAAATCGGCAAGTCAGTTGGGCCGATTAATCGGTGACTTGCCAATTTATCGCCGATTTTTCCGAGTTCGCTAAACCCCAACCGATTTCACCCACTTTGGTTCGGTCAAACCTTGAATTACGATTAATCGACAATTTTTTGCCGCATTAATAACATAGCACACGAAAATCAACTTTGTTTCATCGAAGGCGTGAAAGTCTCAGAGTGTGAGGTTTTTCGATATCTAGGATCTATAATTAAAAAAATGAAGCTATTGGAGAATATGTAGACCATAGGATTAAAGCTGGTTGGACAAAATGGATAATGACATCAGGAGTATTATGTGATAGGATGCCAGCAAGGTTAAAAGGGAAATGTTATAAAACAATTGTTCGACTGGCCATGCTATATGGTTCAAAATGTTGGGCTACTACAGAACAACTTACGCATAGGATGACTGTAGTAGAAATGTGTATGTTAAGAATTAAGATGGATGTATGGTAAAACATGTTTGGATAAAATTAGGAATGAAAGAATTAGAATATATTTAGGTGTACTGCCCATAGAGGATAAAATTAAAGGACATTTAACGTGGTTTGGTCACGTGCACAGGTGATCAATCACGACGTCAATTAGAAATGTCTAGATTAGCAAGTTAATGGAGAGTGTAGACGAAGGGGACGATCGTTGAATTCTTGGATGAAAGTGATGAAGGAAGACATCATTGAGCGTGAATTATGTGAGGATATGTGGGAAGATCACATTGCTTGAAGAACCAAAATTCGTGTAGCCGACCTAAAAGTATTGGGAATGGGCGTTGATGATGATGACGATGAGATGTTTGCAAATAATCACCTAATTTAACGTGTGTTGATCCATCTGAAGTGAATAAATTTTCGCTTGTGATTTCAGACAAATAGGGCAAAAAGCCACTAAAGCATAGATGTAGTCTATACTTTTTTTTCTTCCCTAATTTGCTTATTCTCTCTACTTCTCTAGTATACTTTTATCTCTACTTTTGTTTTGGCAACAAATTGTCTGAAGAAGACTAATACATTTTATTAGATTATTATTTATGTTTGTATGATTTACTAAACAAAAATAGTATGACGTGTTGACGTGTTCTCAAGTCCTAGTTTTTGGAAATTTGTCGAGTCGGCACGTCGTGTCCATGCGCCCTAATGTAAGTTGCCAAGAGTTCATCCACTTCGGGTGAGAACATGTATTCAATGTTCTTATTGTGGAATTTATGGTGGTACCTAACTTGTAGGGAGTAGGGACAACATAAAGACAACGTGTTAATTGGGCTTTGTGATGAAAATGAATTTTCTGCTTATCCATCAAAACGAGAAAAAAAAATGTAATGTGCATCATGTAACATCATGGTTTATTTGGAAGGTTCAATATCAATGTCATATACTTGTTTGAAGAAAATGACCCTTGACGTGACACTCACAACTTACCATCTTATCTCATTTCTCAATAAAACATGTGTTGATTGTTATGTTAACAATCTCCTTATAGGGCAAAGCTCTCTTGATTAATTATTCACATTTATAATTTGCTTTTTAGCCTTGGTTAGATTGACTTTATTATGTTTGGATTTATCAGTCGTCATCCCGAGGTGAAGTGGGCACAGAGGGAGGACAAAGTTTACATCACCGTGCTATTACCTGATGCTAAAAATGCAAAGATCAATTTGGAACCTGAAGGAGTTTTTACTTTCTCTGCGACTGCTGGTGGAGGAGATAACCTTTATGAAGCCAAGTTGGAACTTTTTGACAAGGTTAATGTTGAGGTAAACATATGTTCTCCTTGACATTTGTTGGTTTTGCTAAAAAAATCCAACTTTTATTTTAACAATTGCCTTTATGACTGCGGCCTGTCATGGAGAGTTTGATTAGGTGGATAGCTGGGGTAAACCGATATATCTATGACTGGGAGGCAGGAACTATTTCCCCCTAATTCAAACTTTGCCTATACCTATTTGGAATTATTTTCATCTTTTGTAAGGAAGTTCATGAACAGTTAAGAATTAACAATGTCATTGTATAAAAATTTTAGTTTTTGTTCCTTTAATGATCTAGATGGGCTACCAATGTAAGGTTATCAGGATGTGATTTTACTTCCTTTCCATTTTAGCGATTTATTTTTTGTTTTAAAAGTGTATTTTTTTACAATTGTTTGTCCCTTTCTTGAACCAGGAAAGCAAAATAAACACCGGCGTTAGGAGCGTGTTTTGTGTTGTTGAGAAAGCTGAAAAAGGTTGGTGGCAGAGGCTATTGCGTGCAGAAGGCAAGACACCACATTATGTGAAAGTTGATTGGGACAAATGGGTAGATGAAGATGAAGCTGATGGTGTGTTTTTCTCATTTCCTATTGTCTACAAGTTTCTATTTTTGTTCGCACATGGGAATTAACAAATTTCTTTCATCTTCATTTGTTTTAGGTCCTGCTAGTAACGTAGATTTGGGAGGAATGGACTTCTCGGTATGAATTTTGAAAATTAATTTTAGGTTATTTTCTTTATAATTTTTTTGGACACTGCTAATACCTTCTTGGTTTCATTGGCGTGAAGAACATGGGAGGTATGGGTGGCATGGGTGGCATGGGCGGCATGGCGGACATGATGGGTGGAATGGGTGGTATGGGTGGCGGCATGGGCAACATGGCGGAAATGATGGGCGGCATGGGCGGTATGGGCAACATGGCGGAAATGATGGGCGGCATGGGTGAAGATCTAGATGACAGTGATGATGAAGGTAACGCAACAACTAAAACAAATTTTAACACTATTTATCTGTTTCCCTGAACTGACCCATCTTTTCTCCTTTCCAGAACAAGTAGAAAAGCCTGCTTTGAAAGAAGCCGAAAAGGCGGATACGGCAGCTCCAGATGCAAAGGAAGAAGCTGTACCAAGCAAATGAAATGTCGAGGGTAATTAACTGCTTCCTTTTGTCGACATAACTGTGGAGACAAGGTGTTGGGATGGTATGAGACTCTGGCCAGATGCATGTGATTGATGATGAATAGCGCCTTTTTCAGGCTTCAGACGAGTAAAAAAATTAATAGAAACTTGTTATTTTGATTTCTTCAACCAGTGTGATTTTAGATCAGATCTCATGGATGGTTTATCTTATATTTGATGCATGAAAATGTCCCTAGTTATAATAATGTTAGGCGTTACTTATTTTCTCTTTTCTGGTTTTTAACCTTATGATAGCTTTCTTATTGGTGAGTTCTTCGACATTGAATCCATCATTTTATAAGGCTTTTGACAAGCTTATTAAAGGATCCTTACAATAACCATAGTTGCTTTTGACATCTATATCAATGTTCCGACAAACTCAAGTCCGTTCCAATCTGGCCCTGTATGTGGATGAACATGATATTTAGATATAAGTGTTGACATCTGCCATTCAAAATATGGGATGCCATGATCATATAGGAAACCAGATGGAATTCAAATATGATGCCAGGTCAATTTTTTTGTGAATTTAATGAAGTCAAGCCAGTGAAAATGGATCTTCTGATCATTCCACTGTTTGCTTTGATTCTATCTTGGTAGTTCTGTCTCTTGATTTCCCAAACTGGAGCCCTTATTATTATTAGCGAGGAAACAGGCGAGGGACGGGAGTGCAACCCTCCAACCCCCTCGAGATGCGTGCCATTGCCCAAACTGTATACAGATGGCAACTTCTTCAAACTTTATTTTCTGATCACCCGACATGATTTTCTGATTGCCCCTGGCATCCATTTCTGTGCTGAATAGACCAACAGGTGTTGAATGTATGTGATTTCAGAATTTGCAGCAAAAAATTCTCAGATTTTGATTGAATACTGCAAATATCTGAAAGTGTGACCATCATTGCCAATAAGTTGAAAATAAGCCCTTCTTTAAAGTAATCTTTGTCCCAAATGATTGTGGACTGAAGTTATAAACGAGCAGGTGCTCATGTATTCCCTTTACATTAATTCTAGGGGGCGAGGGAGGGGGTGTAACCGCCCATCGCCTTCGAGATGAGCAACTCGCTCCCTAGCCTTACTCATTCCCTCTCAGAGTTTGCCGGTTTGAATGTATGTGATTTTAAAGTTTGCAGCAAAAAGTTTTCAGATTTTGATTGAATACTGCAAATATCTGAAAGTGTGACCATCACTGCCAATAAGTTGAAAATAAGTTTTTTTTAAAAAATATCAATCTTTGTCGCAAATAATTGTGGACAGAAGTTATAAATGAGCGGTGCTTAATGAATTCACTGTCAGAGGGAGCATGGACATTCAATCAATTGCCCTCTAGTTTTGTCATGGTATTGGCAGCTCAAATGCACACTGTAGACTAGGCAGTTTATAGTTTTTGTTTTTCCTTCAAATCAAAACTAGGGGTTAGGAAGAATGTTACCCTATAATGACTATTAGATGCTATCTTATGACCGTGGCAGGGTTGATTATGCACCTGATGTAAAGCTATTGGAGAATGCACATATGCAACCTTATTTTGCTTTTGTTTTGACTACGGATGTTAAGATCAAATGAAACAAAACGATTGCAGTTCATAAATTTGGAGTGGGTACTCGAGCTGGGAAAAACAGCTTTTAGTTTGCACAATTGCAAAAAATCATGTCCATGCAGATAGCTACTTTGTAAAGTCCACTTGTCCTCTCATTATAGCATCTGTCAAAGGAGGGTTCAGAGTGGTTATTGGTCTTCACACTTTTTGAACAACTATAGGATTATTCTCACTTTTAATGGTCTCAAGTAGTGTAATAATATGCATCAGAATCCTTGACAGCATTCATTCTTCTAAAAAAATAAATATATTTCATGTTACATATGCTCTCACCATAGAAAAACCAGGTGGACAAAATTGTAATCACCAAGACGCAAAGGAGGAAGCAACAAAACAAACCTTTCCTTTCGCAAAACAACTAACAGTGATAAGACCCTGAAATCATACTCCATATTTTCACATACAACTTCATTGAGAAAAACACCTATAAAAGTGGTCAATTTGCTCCCTACAACTTGTTGAGTTAAAACCTGCATCAGCCACGCCCACGCCCTCCACCTGCAACCAAAATATAACAATGAATAGCAATGAATTATAACAATAACTATTTTGATTTATATAACAGGTTATAACTCCAACAGAGAGCTAACACCAAGGGGCAGGTCACCAACATAACTTTGAATATAATTTCTCAGGCATTCCAAGAATAATATTACTATTTAGGACAATAGCTAAGGAATAAGAGCATACTTCTGTTGCCACCACTTCTGCCTCCTGGCCCACCCCTGCCTCGGCCCCCACCCATGCCTCTTGCATTTCCGTCATCTTGACTTCGGCCAATGCCTTTTGATGGTCTCCCACCGAGGCCATCCTCCCTGCCTCGTCCTCTTCCTCGTCCAACGCCGGGTGGCTTCCGATCTGAACAAATTAAAATTGAGACATAAACCACACCTTAATTGTTTCTTGTTTTCCTGAACAAACTGGGCCTTAATTTGAACCAAAGACACGGTGGACAACAAACTAAATGCACTCGAAATGCTTTGTGAACACTGCTGAGCTCACAAGGATCAAATGAAGTCCATACTGGTAAAGGATTTCATAAGCTTAAGAGAAAACGGTAGACCTGCTAACATGCAAATTTTGTGCCATTTAAACTTAATGTGATACATCACTTCTTTCTAAGATTACTGCAGAAAATCAATCACTAGACCAAATTTGAAATAGAGAGTATACCTGAACGGCTCTTGTTTGTTTCCTCCTGAACTTTATCAATCACCTAAAAGACAAACCCCCGAATCGTTACCATAATCCAAAGAGTAAATTAGTGCAGAGCTTGACAGACAGTAAATTAGCATAGTTCAAAAAATTATTGTGCACTGGAGTTGAAGTTTAATTGATAATAAACATTGGACCAATAATAATAACTAGGGAGGGAGTAGGCCCTAAAATTCTTTTTATAGAATAGGGGCTCCACATGAGGCACTTAGCCTATCGTTTATCAGCTTAAGCATACTTGACAAGACAAGTGGAAGTTGTAGTTTTATATTTTTTGGAGTTGGCACAAAGTTGAGCAGTTCACCATCTACGATGGGAACCGCTTAGCTTGTTATTGTGCATCGTCCCACCTTCTCCCTCCTTTTAGAAGCTTCCAAGGCCACAAAATTGTTCTCTAAAAACTTTGATTTTTTTGTTCCTGATTAAAAAAAGAAACTTTGAGAGGGGTTATTCTTTTCCCTTTCTTGAGAGCCACACAAAGAAACGGGAACTTCATTGATGATCAAATGGCTCAGGGGGGACTTCATTGTGGAAACCTCCCTTCAAATATATATAAATAAATAAATATATATATATATATATATATATTTTTTTTTTTTTTTCTAACATACTTTTCAGGAAACACGTACATCATTGTTTGACTTCTCCTTGCTGAATGGACAAGGCCGTATTATTTCACCTTGCGAGTCTATATCTAACGAAAAGAAAAAACATGTCAAGGGAATATGCATACTTCTTCTCTAGACTAAGAGCCCCCTTTTCTCACAAATACCATCTTGTGTATAGCAAAGTTGGTTTTATCCTCAACTTTTAACCATCATCCAGGGTCATCTATGTTTGAACTTTGAACAATCAAAGTTTGAAAAAATGCCCTTGGTAACATTTGAGTGCAAAAAGATATTGCCAATATTAGTCCATCAATATCAGTTAAATTTTTTACTTAAAGCCCTAAAAAGGAAGAACAAGGAGAGATTCCAGTCTAGTAAGGCTGGGCAGAATCTGATTTCCTATTTTCAGCACTTCTTATTATTTACCACCTATGTAGTTAAATCGGAAAGCCGTCGCAACGCAGTCCAGGACCGAATTACAATTAAGCAGGATTAATTGGGATTGATTAAATTTAATCGGTCAATTTTTTCAAAGCGTATTTATTTTTTAAATTTAATCATAATCATAGATTACAAAAATAAATAATTAATCAAAATGGTGTAAATTTGTAATTATACAACTTTACTAATTAATCATAGTCATATATTACTTTACTAATTAATCAAATGAATTTAATTTTGCAGATTGCAACATTTATATCACTATAAACAACCTAACTTTCCAATATAGCGATAAATCGACAAGTCGACTGGGCCGATTAATCGATGACCGCTAAACCCCAACCAATTTCACCCAGTTCGGTTCGATCAAACCTTGAATTGCGATTAATCGTTGATTTTTTGCCACATTAATAACTTAGTTTACCACCAGACTGAAATAGCTGAAGTGGAGAATTTAGCTTTCACTTCCCAAGCAATTTACAAAGTTATACCCTTTGCAATGAAGCATCCATGAACATTCTACAATAGTTATGAACATTTCCCCATTATCCAGTGTATTTCCACACTTTTTAACATGACCTCCACACTTTTTAACATGACCGGTACCACCTAAGAGTCAAAATCAACCACGACAGTCTCCTAAACAGTGTTCATTTACATGAGTAACAAAGCAGCATCTTCTCTTAGTATTGCTTAGGTAGGTATGTGTGATTAGGCTGGGACTATAATGTAAAAGGATGAGGTAACTGCTTCATGTCCACACAGAGCCCAACACAGCTTATTTTTGCTTTCAAAAAAATCACCACTGGAAACAAGAGGTGTTCTTATTAGATGATCAAATTACAAATATGATAAACTTTGTAACATACTCTGGAAATCGAATTTTTATAAGAATTGTGATTGACCTTGCTAATGGAAATCCGATTTTGGGTATGTGCTCTTTCTACTTCTGGCCTTTTTTTGTCAAAAGAGGACTCAGGACGGTCAGGATGACATAACACAAATTTTATCTGAGATTCCAACACGTAGCAGCAACAAGCTTGCTGAACCCATCATTCTACTAAAATCCTCTCAAAAGGCATGCACGATAAACTGAGATCCCTTGAATTACCAAAAAATGGGGTAACTAATGACATGAGATCAACGAAACCACAAGAACATTCAACGCCAATGCTAAAATGGCTCAAATACAAAACTAAGCAAAAGAGACAGAAGGACAAAAGTTGTCAAGGAAACTAAGGGACTGATCGTAGTCAGCAAGCACCAATTTCCATGTAGACCTGCTTCAAATCAAGGCTCATTTAAGGCCCAATGGAAGAGGACATTATCTGATATTAGCTTCGTTCACTTAAATGAAATTCACACCTCAAAAACCTTCTAAGTGAATTGTCTTGAAACATGGCAAAGGAAATCATGGAAACCGTAGTTCTTAGTTAAACTTGAGAGTTACCTTCTAGAAATTGGTATTAATCCTTTAACCATCACCTCTCAAGAACATAACTAACCATTTCCAAAATCCCTATGGATACATTACCATACATTATCTCAATATAATGAGACTGATATTTGGCCAGGCTTCTTAATTTTATCAAGCAATCTCAATCCCATGATCATGCATCAGCATGTTAGAACAAGACATGTTTACAGAAATCGCCGAGATATACTACATTACAGCCCAAAAGGAAAAATGGCTGTGTTACCATAGAGTAATGTTGCTTCCAATACACTCTTCAGTCTTCAGCAATATTTGAACCAAAAGGCAAATAGCACATAGTATGACCAATTGACCATAAAGTAATGTAGGTGCCCATTATAAATAGTGTTGAAGAGTGTATTGGCACCTATCATGAAAAAATTCAAGGAAAACCAAAAAATAGAGAAATGAACAATGTCGTAAACAATTTCTTCGCCTTTATTAATGCCTATCATGAAACTTAGGAAAGTAGTAAAGGAGATATGTCAATCATAACACATAATCCAAATCTCTAATTTTGACTTCAACATACACATCTGCAACTCTAGCACTAAGCATACCAAACATGACTTAAAACCAGATGAAGAATTTCATAAGAGAAGAATAATAGCTTCAGTCTTAAGTCAATATCCAACAAAGTTTGAAGCATACCTCATCTGGTACTCGTAGATACTTAATTGTATTTCCACGTATGTAGCACTCTGGCATTCGCCAAAACCTATCTCCATCCTAAATTAAACACTTGCAGTCAGCACGATTTGCACACCAAACAGCTAAAAGCATATATAGTATAATTTAAATTCCACAACAGCGTAGAAAGACCTAATATTTCTTGGTGTCTACAGGGTCCAAGTACAACTGACACCATAAAAGGGTAAATGTTGTAAAAATCATCTATATGTATTGGATACATAGTTCCCAGTGCCAAAATATGCCTGATACCAAAAAATTTATTAAACAGTGTCCTCGATACATTTAAAATAATCAAGTAATGGAATCGATTACCTTAGAAGTACAGATGACTTCACGAAGATGGATATTCATCCAAGTGTCACAATTCACCAAATGCCCATTATAAGTCTCTCCATTCTTCAGCTCCACTAGCTGTCACCGTAACAATCCAGTCACCAAACAAAGAAATCGCACGTAATTGAACTGTTCAAAAACAATCTGAACATGTACAATTACAAAGCACTTACCATGGGGTGCCCTTGGGCAGTTTTTAACAGAGAAAGTGGAAGCTACAACACAACAAAATTGCCAAAGAAAATAACAGTCAGAATCAATTGAACCAAAACACTCAATGAGTCAAATTAGAAGCTCAACTGAAACCCTAAATTAAGGTTCAGAGAAAAAGTGACTAACCATGATGTTTGTCTGTATGTCTCCAAATCAAAGAAAGCGAAATACGAACACCTGCAACAAAAGATCAAAATTTGAATCAATTTGGTTTGTCTAAAGAGTGAGAAATTAAAACCCAAGATTCTGAAAAATCCTAGATAAATGAAAGAAAGCTCAAAATGGAAGAAATTTGTAAAAATGGGAGTTGAAGAGTAGTAATGAAAGAGATGGGAGAGAAGAAAACGATGGCGAGATTGAAATCAGGAACAAAAGGGGTGGTTTGGATTGAAAAAGAAGAAATGGGTGCGAGTCGATTACCGATTTCGATCTCTCTGAGTGGAGATCGAGCGGGTTCTTTCTCTCTCTTGAGTCTGAGTTGTAAAAAAATGGTTTTGAAGTGGAGGAGAAAATGGTGTTCTTGTGTCCTTGTCAAGAAAGTGAAATTTTTACAGAATGAGCAAGTGAGCAGTAATCTAAGGGGGTATGTATATTGATTGTGAAGGATTTTAAATTTTAGGTTATTCAATTTGGATTTAAAATAATTATTTAATTCAGGATTTAAAATCTATCAAAATTAAAGGGTATTTAATTCAAGGAGTATTTCTTCCAGGCCTGGGAAACCAGCGAGGTTGTTGTCTGCAGAGGGGGGGGGAGATTTTACACTTTTGCCCCCTCTTTTTAAACACCTTTTCCAAAAGGTTGTTAAAGAGAGGGGGCAAAAGTGTAAATTCGCCCCCCAGACAACAACCTCACTGGTTTTTCCCAAGCCAGCTAGAATTTCGGTAATTCAAGTTTTTTAAAAGTCCACCGATATTAAAAAATAATGGGTTTTGATGGATTTGTTAAAGTTGTGCATTTTGAAGGATTTGTGAGTGAAAATTATAAATAAAAAGAGTCATTTCAAATCCAACATTCCCCTCATATTTCAATGGATTTGTATTATGTCTCTCATTATCTCTATTCTTTTAGGGTTCTTGTTCTTTATGACGAAGATCAACAAACTCATCATCTCAATCTCAATTGAATCCATCATCTGCTTTTTACGAATATACCCCTCCTACCAAACCCAATGTCAGTGCCCAATAGATTTGAATTCATTTCAAGCGAATCGACAGTTCGATTTTTTGAAGAAACCGCAAACCGAACCGAAATTTCAGTTTCAAAATTTTCAAAACCGAAATCAATATGAAAATTTCATAAACTGAGCCAAACCGCGTGATTCGATTTCAGATCGGTTTCATTGGTTTCAAACAGGGAAGACGATATTTCTAAGAAATTGTTGAACATAAAGGTTTCATCACTTTGTCGATTTCCGATCTAGCTCTCTCACTCGCTTCGCCTTTGATCACGATGGAGACTGATCTTTCACTTTTAGAAGAATTCATCAAAGATGAGAAGAACAGTAGCAACATCAACATCTTTCAACTCGATCTCGATTTTGATTTCACTCGTTCTCCACTCATCATTTCCAATCCTGTAAAATCTATCAACACACTGATTTTTGGTTATGATGTAAATACCACCATGAAGAATATTGTCATTCAGATTCATGCCTATTTGTTAAATTGGGTGATGGATTAATACTTGTCATTTACAGCAGTTTGGTTGATTTTGACTGTAAATGTCACTGTCTTCAATTAGCTTATCAGATTTTCAGTTTCGATAATAAGAAATTCACATACTCTAGCATCCTAAGCATTACTGCAATAATGAAGTATGAAAAGAATATCAAAGCTTTTCGAGAAAAAATCGTATTGTTTTTTGCTTCAAATCCATCGG
This sequence comes from Berberis thunbergii, assembly GCA_003290165.1. Classification (NCBI taxonomy): domain Eukaryota; kingdom Viridiplantae; phylum Streptophyta; class Magnoliopsida; order Ranunculales; family Berberidaceae; genus Berberis; species Berberis thunbergii. The sequence goes on from QNQO01000495.1 coordinate 530,215, forward strand.
ATTGCTTACATTCTAGTTAGAAAGAAAATAGATTACAAGGAGATTCATTATCTTGTCACAATTGGGACAAAGTTGGATGAGTTGCAAGCAAGAAAATGTGGAAATGGGAGAAATAACTGCAAGGGAATTCTTTGAGCTTGAACCCCAAATGAAATCAACTTGTATATTGCTATTCAATATTTATCTTGCCAAAGGGACATGGGAAGATGTTGCTAAGGTCAGGGCAATGATGTCTGGTAAAGGTATAAAAAGGAGTTTGGGTGTAATTGGCCAGAGGTTGATGTAAAAGTCCATGTTTTTCGCCCTAGAGATGGACTTCATCCAAAGGCCTTAAAGATCTATTGAAATTGGATGAATTAGGTGTTTTTTTCATGGTTTTCTATGACTAATAAAAAACATAATAATTCATAGAATTCTATAAGAATCCTTTAAAATTCATCAAAATCCAATCCTTTAAAATCTATATAAAAAAAATAATGTTGATTTCATAAAATCCTTTTGAAATTATTTAAAATCCAAGAGTTTTAAAATCCTTCACAATCCATTAAAGTCCTTGATTGAATACACCTCCCTAATTGATATCCTATTTTCAACATTTCCTACATTTTTTAATATAATGCTTAAGAGTCAGGAGTATAGCGCGTAAACAATAAATCTTAACTATAGGAGTAAAATTGGAAGGAATTTTCACATGTGGACAACAGATCCCTGGTGCCGTCAACTTATTCACTCCACCCGATCTCCAAGACATCACCCCAATCCTTTTCAAAACATTCGCCTTAAAATATAAAAAAAACTCAGTCACAATCTGACCCGCTGGAACAAATAGGTTTTTCGCAATATTAATCAAAATATTACGGAAGCCATGGCAGCTTTGGGCAAACTCCAAAACTCTCCCCCTTCCTTAGATAATGCTTCGGCTACCTTTATTTTAGAGGATCGTCTCCCAGAACTCTATCTTAGGGAAGGACTTTTCTGGAGGAATAAATCAGGAAAATCTTGGCTCGAAGACGGTAACAGAAATACCAAGTACTTTCACTTCTCCTCCCAGCTTCACTGTAAAAGGAATCTCATTTTCCGCCTTCGCGACGATTCCAATAATTGAAATCTACCCATTAGTCGATCGGTCATGTCCTTAATGGGTAGTTTAAAACCATCTTCCAATCTTCTAACCTTGAACGCAACCCTCTAATATTGTCCTTGGTTACCCCCACTATCCTTTGGAAATGAAGCTTTCATTTCAATTTCTAACGAAGAGGAAATTGGGATGACCATTTTTGGTATGGACAACCATAAAGCCCCTGGACCGGATGGCTTCCATGTTTTTTTTGTTTCAAAAATACTGAAATATTGTTAAGCAAGATGTGATCGGCATGGTGGTGAATTTTTACCTCTCATATCATGGACCCCAACCTCAATGAAACCTTTTTAGCCTGGACTCCTAAGATTTCCAACCACCACTCCCGATAAATTCTGACCGATCGATTTATGCAATGTCGTTTACAAGGTCATTTCTAAGATTCTTGCGAACAGACTGAAACCCTTGTTGGAGAACATCATCTCCCCCAACTAGAAGTTTTCTTCAAAGGTCGTTCTATTATGGATAATGTTAGCCTTGCTTATGAAACATTTTTTTAAATAAAACATTGCCGCAATAAGAAAAAAGGATGAATGACCATCAAGATAGATATGGCCAAAGCTTATGATAGGGTGGAATGATAATTTCTTTTTCAGATTCTAAAACAATTAGGATTCGCGAGGGCTGGATTAATATGATAGAGCCATGTGTTTCAACCTCCTCAATGGTTCACCCTCCCCAGTAAACTAAAACACAAGGCCAATACCTAGTTTGTGAAAGTGAATGACTGAAAACTATGCTATGAAATAATGAAGCAATAAACAATTGCATACAATAAAGATCACACCAAGAATTTAACGTGGTTCGGCTTTGCATACTCCACGGATGATGACTCTATAACAATTTTATTGATATGAGAAAAACTTACATTGGAGATTACAAGAAGGGGAGAAAACTAACTCACTATTCCTTCACCTGAAATACATCGAGAAAAACAACCCCTGCTACACCTTGTTTCTCACTGTTTTCCTGCCAAAAAATAACCCAAGAACGACCCTATAACCTGTTCTTACACCATCTTTTTCTCCCTGTATAAAACAACCAAAGAGGTGGGTTTACAACCTGCAGGAGTAGTTGAAATCAACCCTGTATCTCACTGAGCACACTCTGATTTTCATGTTGTGTATGACCTGATTTTCACATTGTGATTGCTACACATATTCCACATTGTATATGCTTGCTTTAAAAGAAAAAAAAATTGACATTGAGTCCTTGTCTGTATAGGACTTTGAGTCCCACATAAATTGTGAGCCACAAAGATAAATCTTTGTCTAACTTGAAGTCTTGAGTCCTGATTTCACAATCTCCACGTTGGCGAACAATTTTAGGCCACTACACAAGCATCACAAACAACTACATAAGCATCTCCACCTTAGCATGAAAAACTGCCAAGACCCATTTCTCGGTCACTATAATCATTGTCATGCCTCTGCCCCCTTGGGGCGTCAACACTGAGAGAGCCTGATCAAGTTGAGACAATGCTCAAACTTGATCCCTGGAACCACTTTTGTCAACATATCAACTGGATTGTCTTTAGTACTAACCTTATCCAAGATAATGACATCCCTCAGAAAATGATACCGCACATCAATGTGTTTTGTCCGGGCATGACGAACCTAATTCTTTGCCAAATGGATAACACTCTGATTGTCACATAACACTATCACCTCATCCCAAATAATACCCAAATCACTAACCAAGCCTCGAAGCCAAATGAATTCCTTTACTTCCTCTGATAGAGCCATGTACACTGCTTCAGTAGCAAACAAAACAACTGTAGATTGGAACTGAGATTTCCAACTCACCGGACCCATCGCTAATGTAAAACAATAACCTGTAGTCGAACAACGCCTATCAAAATCACCAACATTATCTGAATCAACATAACTTCAGATCATATTTGACACGTCTCCTCTCTCATATACCAAACCAACATCCAGCGAACCCCAAAGATATCTCAATATCCACTTCACTGCCTGCTAATGTTTTTTTCTTGGCTTTGACATAACCTGCTAATCAGACTGACTGCATAAGCGATATCCATACTTGTGCAGATCATGGCATATACAAGACTACCAACTGCACTAGCAGAGGAAACCTGTGACATGTATTCCTCTCATCCTCTGTGCTAGGAGACAACTTACCCGAGAGCTTAAAATGAGCAGCCAATGGACTACTTACCCAGCTTAGACATATCCATGTCAAAACTATGAATAATCTTCTCTAAGTATTGTCTCCGTGACAATATCAGTGTGCCCTTATTTCTATCTCTCACCATTTCCATCCCAAGTATCTTATTCGCTGAACCAAGATCTTTCATCTCAAACTCCATGCAAAGTTTCAACTTGAATTTATCAATTTCTTCCATGCTCTTCGCAGCAATGAACATGTCATCAACATAAAGTAAAAGAAACATGAAAGACCCATCATTGAGCTTCTGTGTGAATACACAAGGATCATACTAACTCCTCGCATATCCTTGCTCAATCATAGAAGTATCAAACCTCCTGTACAACTACCTCAAAGATTGCTTCAACCCATACAGTGACTTCTTCAGTTTGCATACCTCCATGCAACAACAACATATCCGTTGGGCTGAGACATGTATATGCCCTCCTCCAATCTCCATGCAAGAAAGCAATCTTGATATCAAGTTGCTCAACTTTAAGTCAAGCTGCAATGCTAAAACCAAAAGGACTTGGATATAAGTGTGTTTCACCACCTGAGAGAATACTTCATTGTAGTCCACACCTTCTTGCTGTGCATATCCTTTAGCCACCAATCTTTCCTTGTATCGTATACCTGTACAAGTACCCCTAGAATCTGAAATCATGTCTTTCACTGTGAAAACTCACTTACACCCAATCGACCTCTTCCCTTTAGGGAGTGTCACAAGCTCCCATGTATGATTCTTTTGAAAAGATAATATCTCCCATCTAAAGCCTCATTCCACTCCTCTTTGTAAACACTTTGCAAAACCTGCGTATAAATGGTAGGAACATCATCATACCCGTCAAGAACTGAAAATGCGCAAATTGTGTCCTCCTCATAGCCAAATCTAAATGGTGCACGTCTAAATCTGAGTTATCTGTCTGCTGCTAAAGACGGTGTTTGTAGCTGTTGAACCTATTGTTGTGTAGGATCTGTGTCCCCATCAGTAGGAACTTCATCTTCTGTCACTGTCTCATCAGGCATCATATTTGTATCACCTCTTCCCTCAGTAAAAGGAACATCATGTTCTGTGTGAGATCTAGGAGTTCCGAGCTCCACCTGCAGAGAATCTCTAGCATCTTCATTTCATCATAGCTATCACCCCTTCAAATAGGGGAGCCATTTTTGCATCTCTTACACTTTACCTGTAACAAAGCCTCCTCATGGAACTTCACATCTCGACTGATCACAAACTTCAGCAAGTCAGGGCACCATCATCTATACCCTTTCACATTATCTGAATAACTGAGAAAAATTGTTTTCTTGGCCCTTGCTCAATTTGTCCTCTTGAACATGAAATATGTTGGACAAGCAAATACTTTCAAGTTAGAATAATCTGAAGAAATACCAAACCATACCTCCATAGGAATATGAGACTCAATAGCTGATGAAAGAGAGCAGTTAATGAGATAGCATGTTGTGTTTATTGCTTCAACCCACCATATTCTGCCCAAATCTGCATTAGACAGCATGCACTATGCTCTTTCCGACAGGGTACAGTTCATCCGCTCTGCAGTGGTGTTGACTTCATTGTGAAGTGTCTTCTAATGCCATGTTCCAAACAAAATTGCTTCAAGGGAACCTCGATATATTCACTGCCATTGTCAAATCTCACTACTTTGATCACCCTTCCAGTTTGTTTCCTAATCATAGCTTTCCAATTTTTTAAGATATCAGTGACTTCATTTTTATACTTCATGGTATACACTCATACTCTCCGACTAAAGTCATCGATAAAAAAACAAAATACCTGGAACCCCCCTTGGATGTGACTCTAGAGGGTCCCCAAACATCAATATGGATGTAATCCAAAATCCTCGTGGTGCTATGAGTAACATTACTAAAACTGATTTTGCACTGCTTCTCATAGATGCAATGCTCACAGAAATCCACCTTTGCCATTTTATCACCGCCAAGCAAGCCACGTTTGCTTAAAGCCTTTAGTCCACTCTTTCCAACATGCCCTAATCGCATGTGCCATAACTGTGTGCGAGTCAAGCTTTTCTCATCACAACTGTGTGCGAGTCAAGCTTTAAACTACATTGCCTTGAAGGAAATACAGATTTGCATGCTTAACCGCTGTCATAAGCAACTCGTCACCAAAATAAATATCGCAATACCCATTCTTATCAATATACTTATAGACCTGAGCTTCAAGCACCCAAAGAGAAATCAACCCTTTTGAAATAGCTGAAACATGAGGTACCTCGGTAAGTTGTTTACATGACCCATCTGCCAACTGGAATTTGACTGTACAACACCCATTGTCTTGCAAGGCCGAGAGTCACCTATTTTAACTGAACTGCCCTTAATCTCGCGATAACTGCTGAACTTTCCCTTATGGGACACATATGATACAAAGCTCCCGTATCCAACATCCAACCGTCATAATGGTCATACGATTTTTCCATCAATACATGTGCTAAGTCACCCTCGATTAGAATATCCTTTAACCACATCCGGTGTCTCAACAAGATTCACTACGCTCTTACTCTCATTCTCTTGCTTGTTGTGATTATCCTTCAACTCTGGACAATCCCTCTTGTAATGGCCCTTACGCTTACATTTGTGACATTCAACCTTAGACATATCTCTGCTTTTTTATTTAGACCGATTCCTTCTGTAGTTGTTCATCTTATTGTAATTTCTTTCCTTGTCACCAAAAGACCATGTGCTTGAACCTCCTTATTCGAAGCACTCTTTCTGGAAGCCTTTGCATGTACAGTTTGAACAATATCACTATGCACAAATTTTGCTTTCTTCAATGTTGTCATCTGATCAACAAATAGTTCCCATTCAGGTAACAAAGAAATTAATAAGATTAATGCCTTCTGACTATCTTCAAATTTAGCTACCGAGCTAACATAATCTGAGTATAAACATTCAAACTCATTTATGTGACCAGTTATGAGTTTACATGGCTGCAACCTGAAAGTAAAGAGTTTATTATATAGGTACATCCCATTCATCTGATATTTCAGAAGATACATAGCTTGAAGCTTATCCCAAATACTTTGAGTCATCATCTCATCAGCGAAATTGTAAGCCACATTGCAAGAAGTACATAAACAAATTGTACTACATGCATTCTGATCCATTTTACTCCACTTCTCGATAACCTCAACCATCGCTTCATCTAATGAGGATTTATTTCTTTCATCCAGTGCATCAATCTGATCCAAACTAACCATAATATTTTTACAATCCATCTGCCAAACTTTAAAATTGTACCTCCCACTAAATCGAACAATGTCTAATCCATGTACTTTCACATAGCCATCATCCCACGATGAATAAACCCTTTCAACCATCTTATTTGACACCTTGAAAGCACAAACACCAATCAACCGGCGCTCTGTTACCACTTGTAGTAAATACCTGAAACAATCAACCCAAAGCCAACTGCTGCAAGTAAATTAAAACACAAGGCCAAGACCTAGTTGGTGAAAGTGAATGACTGAAAGCTACGCTATGAAACAAGGAAGTAATAAAAATAATAGAAAATAAAGATCACACCAAGAATTTAACGTGGTTCGACTTTGCCAACTCCATGAATGACGACTTTGTAACAATCTTATTGATATGGGAAAAATTACATCAAAGATTACAAGAACGAAAGAGAACTAACTCATTGTTCCTTTACCTGAAATACAACCACAAGAACAACCCCTGCTATACTCTGTTTTCTTACTGTTTCCCCCCCAAAAAATACACAAGAACAACCCTATAACCTGTTCTTACACACTCTTTTTTCCCCTGTATAAAACAGCCAAATATGCGGGTTTACAACCTGCAGGAGCTGTTGAAATCAACCCTGTATCTCCTCACGCACACTCTGATTTTCACGCTGTGATTGCTACACATCTTCCACGTTGTGTATGTTTGTTTTAAAAGAGATAAATAGGACACTAAGTCCTTGTCTGTATAGGACTTTGAGTCCCACATAAATTGCAAGCCACAAAGATAAATCCTTGTCTAACTTAAAGTCTTGAGTCCTGATTTCACAACAATCTCATCTGGAAATTTGATAAAAGAGGTATTTTCTATGTGAAGAGTGCAACCAAGGACTTTTTTTTTGAAGAAATTGAAACCTCCACCTCTTCTCTTCCTACATCTGCACTCCAAGCTAAAATTGAGAAATTTGGATAATAAATGCCCTCGCCAGTGCACTCTTCCTTCTCTGGATAGTTTTCCAATTATCCCTATTGTCCAACTACAGATAATGGTCATCGAACTTAACCAAAACTTAGTTTGTTTCGACCTATGACGATGGCTTATGGTTCGCTCTAATGCCCAGTCCGTTAAAGGGTGCCAACGGTTTAGAGAGTGGCAACTTAGTCAGCGCTCTGGTGTTTGATCGAGATAACTTGCCAAGGATCATTGTCCAAACATGGAAATAGTGATTGAACCCGACAAAAGCTTAGTCGGTGACAACCGATGACAATAGCTTCTGGTCTGCTCGAAGCCTAGTTTGCTAATAACGGATGGACCTCATCCCGATGACAATAGCTTCTGGTCTGCTCGAAGCCTAGTTTGCTAGTTTGGGGCTATTAACGTGGGCACCTCACGTGATGGACCTCATCCCAATCCCATCCTTTTGTTTCATCTTCCGGACGAGATAGACTTCATCCTGACCTTCTCTCATCCCAAACGGGTTCTGAATAGGACAAAACTCAATGAACATAAGGTGATTGTTGATATATTTTGAGATAATATATTTCTTGGTAGTTTTCAAGCAACCACTCCGGAAGAATCATAGTGTATAACCTCATGATAACCAATTCCTTATGGTTGAAGCCAAGTTTAGTTTGCTGATGTTAAAAATGTGTTAGTCAATCATGTTTACTTATTTTGTTGATGACAAGATCAAATTTCGATCGGTTCTTCAAGAAAACAAAAATCATATTCACAGATTACTATAACTGTTAGTACGTGATGAGGTTGTGAATTTAAATTAATATAGGGAAAAAAAATGTCACTCATCAAGTGACCCAAGCCCATTTAAGTCTTGGAATTGGGCTTTCAATTCGTCAAGTGCCTTATTGTCGAGGAAACCAGCGAGGAAAAAGAGGGGGAGGGGGTGAACCGTTCATTCCCTTCGGGATATGCGCATCAAAAAAATGACATATATCTCGAGGGGGGTGAACGGTTCACTCCCTGCCACCTCTCTTTCCTCGCTGGTTTCCTCGACAATAAGATTTCTGTTTTGCTAACTGTCAAGGAAAACAGTGAGGATGCTCCCTCGCACGTGCTGTCGTTTCAAAAAAAAAAAAAAAAAAAAAAACCAGGGAATCGAAATTTTGGGGGAGAAACTCTCCCTCTCCCCATTTCCATCTCGACAGAGACAGAGAGAGGGACAGAGAAGAAAGCAGCTCCCCCTTCGAATCCACCGAGGAAGCCCTCCCTCTCCCGCGCAACATCGAATCACTCCCTCTCCCCCAACGAAGACCGACAGTCAGTGGTGTCACCAAGAAGGTCAATTAGGGACTCAGTGTTCCAAAGCGTTGGGGCTTATTACAGAAACAACAAAAGGAGGTGCATGGAAGAGCAGACGGTGGAGCTCACTCAGATTGGTGCTGAGAGGACCAAAAATCTTTTGATTTTGATGAGCGACACTGGTGGTGGTCATCGAGCCTCTGCTGAAGCCATTCCGGATGCTTTCAAATTGGAGTTCGGTGACGAATATACGGTAAAAATGGGGTTCTTCTTCTTCTTTTGCTTGTTTGCTTAAATGGGTGTTTCTCTGTTTTTTCAATTGGATGCTCTGTTCTTGTGTTTTGGTAGTGTTGTTTGGTTTTGATTTTTAGGGTTTTGGTTATTGTTCTTGAATACCCATTTGTTGTTTTTGCATATTTGGTGGTTTTGATGTAATGGGTATCTCTTGGTTTTAGCTTTTAGAGTTTGTATTGCATAAAGTTTCAACCTTTAGCTGGGTTTTTGGGTAATTAGGTTTATTTTGATGGTTTTGAGTTCATCTCCTCTGTGGGATTAGTTGTTCTCTGAGTGTTATTCAATCCAACAAATATGAAGTTTCCATTGATATATTTTTTAAATTATTTGTTAATTATAGTAGTTGTGGTTGTCCTGTCCTTTGATTTGTTTTTGTTTCCTGGTCTAGATCGAAGATCGTATGGATCTTGTTTTATTGTTGATCATACTGATGGAGACATTGGTTTTTCAGATATTTGTGAAGGATGTTTGGAAGGAATACACTGGCTGGCAGACCCTTTGCTTCAGTCTCTGGGTGTTATTCAATCCAACTTCAAGATTTCCATTACGAGTACATTGCCACAGTCACAGCCAGCAGACCCCCTTTGCTTCAGTCTCAATCTGCTATGCCTACTCGGCCAAAGCAATCTGCTGTTCCTATCCAGCCAAAGCTTTCTATGCCTCCTCTCATCCCACCATTTCACCCTCTCGTGCCTATGCCTTTGCACCCTGCTTTTGCTCGAATTGATCACTGCTACTATGGACTAAGGTGCAACAAACATGTGTTCGAGAAGCCAGGAGGCAGGACAGTCTATTTTGGATGCGGTAACCGGTCAACCAGAGGTGCTATGTGCTCTTATTTTCGAAAGGGATGTTTAGTTCAGACTGAAGAACCAAAGCAAATGCTTCCAATCCATCCAATCCTCTGTGTTCCAGTGCATTATTAGGTGGTTGGTTCCATGTAAATACTTTGTAGTTCAAACTCTATTCTGAAATGTATATAATTGATATTTGATTTTACTCGCAGCAGTGTCTTAAATTCTCGAAGTACTTTTGCAATTCAAACCATCTGTTGTTAAATTTTCAAAGATTCAGATTGTGTGTTCTCATGGATATTTAGTTGTGTTTAATAGCACTTTGAAATTTGAACACCTTTCCTGTATAACACTTATGGTAGAATCTGTATCTTTCAAGTAAGGCAAACATTCATTGAACCTATTAACTGACTTATATTACTACAAATGGAAGTATGTTAAACATATTTACAAATTACAAATGCAGGGGCAAAAACAAAAACAAGAACAAAAATTTCTTTACAGTAGAAAAACAGGTTCCTAAATCTCCTTCAGGAATCGGACCCAATGTTCTCTTGCCCCTTTCCATCTGATGGAGGAATGTCTGCCACATTCTTTGAAACATCATTTACTCTAAGACAAGAATCAGTGTCATGGCAGTCAACCAAGTTGGTACTACAAGCAAACCCCAAATTACCACTAGTTGCAATTGCGGAACTATTTTACACGCCTGCTTTCTGGCTTTCCTTGCTGGCTTAACAATAATGTCGGCAAATGGAACATGTTTGTCAAGCAAATCATCTGGGCCTGAAAACTAGCTCATTATCCCCACGAAGCTCTTGAAGAAACTGTCTACAATGCCCACATGGGGCTGAAGAAACAACGATGTACTTTAATTGTGGATCACCATTTACAGCCGCATTAGTGACCAGGAACTGCTCTGCATGAACAGAGTGATGCAGAGGAAGACCTGGAAATTCCAGATTTGCTCCGAAGAAGATCCGCCCATCTGATCCCAACCCAACAGCTCCAACATTGTATTTGGAGATATGGGGTCTCGCCAAATCTCGTGCATACTTCACTAAGGATGGGAGAAACTAAAGAACAGAGAGACCTGCTTGTTTCATAGGCTCAGGAAGTCTAAATTTCACAGCGATTGGGTCCTTGTTAAACTGGGCATGTTTCATACAGACGTCGCCAATAGATCTCGAGACCTGCATCAAAGAGGCATTTAAGGCACATGCTACACAGATTTTAGTAGTTGGAAATAGTAGACAGAAATGCTGCTAGGCAGATAAGTGAAGAAGTTTGCATTCAGACATATCTTTGTTGCACCACAACAGATGGCCAATCTATGTAAGAAAAAACAATTCAGGAAATAAAATTTTCTCATTAGAGTGATCCATAGAGGTGTCATTGAGCTTATATGTTCCATCTATTATTATTAGATTATACTCCATAAGTGTTTGTATCTAGTAAATGTCTCTTTTTTAACATTATAAACGAAGAGTACAACAGCATCGAGAATGCTATATGTAGAACCAAACACTTACAATCCAAGTAAAACCCAAAGAATTCTAAACATACTCTTTTGCTTTCAGCCATGTTCAAAACAGCACCAAATAATTCTAAACATACTCTTTTGCTTTCAGTGAGTGAAGGTACCCTGAACTCATGCATCATCCAATCTAGTTTGATCCCTTTGGCTGCTCTGCCTTTGTAGAACAAAAGTGACTTCTTCAAATCACAGTGAAGAAAAAAAGAAAAAAAGACTTCAGGTAAGTGAAGCTGTAGAACTATTTTGTGAGTATATAAGTGCAGACAGTGAGCTCACCTGATCGAAAGCAGGAAAAATATAATGTGCAACCTGAATCTCTGCAATAGCTCGGTTCCCCTGTCTCATTAAGTAAAAACCCAATAGTCTAAATCAGTGTAAAGGAAAAAAGTTAAAATGCAATTGAGAATGTATTGAAACACCATATTATGATCACAATGTATTGAAACCAAATAAGCAGATTACCCAGGATTGCAAAATCAAACATCTAATATATTATGATCACAATGTATTGAAACCAAATAAGCAAGAAACAATGCTTCAAAACCTTTTGCTTTCCTCTAATATATCCAGTCTTATTCCTGTCCAAAATTAGCTATCAATATGACACTCAGCATAGAGAACTTGCATGCCCAAAACGAACGAACAAACACTAAAACAAGAATTTACTGGGTGAAGGCTTACTGGCTGTATGAATAGCTAATATGAAAGCCTCAAAAGATCCAAAAACCGGCAATGCGTTATGCTGATCAATAAAAAAAATCAGGTCTGCAAGGCTTACTGGCTGTAGGCAATGACTATTTCTTATAACGCCTTCTGGCTCTCAGCTTCGGTTCTTACAAAATAGCATCCAACTCAATCTAAATTCTAAAATTCTGCAACTTGCTCAATACTAGACTGCTAATCCATGGTGATGAACACCAAAGTCCATTAGATACCATTTTACAAAGAACATTTCTCTCATTTGATTCAATGACAATGAGAAATTCTGCCAGGCAAAAGGATTTTCACTAAGGTTCAGGTTGTTTCATGGGCAAGTTTTTCAAGGATGTTTGTTTTCCAAAACCTAGATGTTCTAGTATTTGTTTCGAAGAAAACTATACCCTTCAAACAATATGAGTTCCAAAATAGCCTAATGGGTAGAAATCAACATACTATTAAACAAGATTTTCCTCAATTTTTTTATTTAAATTCTCCTCACTTCAAAATAGCATAATGTTCAATGTGTTCCAAAATAGCCTAATATGAACCGTAATATCAAATCTTCTTAGTGTTATCCTAATATGAACCGTAATATCATCATAAATGAGGTGGTTAGTAATATCTCCTCTATTGGTTTTATTCCCTCTTAATCTCCCACTAAATAGTCTGTGTCTTGTGCCATTTCTCTCATCTTGCAGGTTGTGAAAATGAGCATACAAACTGGTGTCCCATCTGAGTATACTCGTATGATCATAGTTCAGAATGAAAGACAGAAGCAAGGCACCCAATCAATTGACAGTCAAGAGGTAAGCATAAACCCATTTGTTAAAACACAGAAATGAAGAATGCACACCACAAATCTAAAACCCCATTTGTTCAGAATCCATAAACCCATCAAAAAATTGTCTCAACACAGAAAGAGAGATTCTAAATGTCGAGGGAAAGGGCGAGGAAATCAGCGAGGGAAATGATCTGGCGAGGTGAGAGCCATTCATTTCCCTCGAGATCCGTGTGTTGACTTTTTCACGCGGATCTCGAGGGAAATGAACGGCTCTCACCTCGCCAGATCATTTCCCTCGTTGATTTCCTCGCCTTTTCCCTCGACATTTAGAATTTCTCACACAGAAATGAAATCGAAATAATTTTTTTTTTTTTTTGCTCAATCTAGGGTTTCTGATTCAACAAATAAACCCTAGATCTAGTAGAAACCATAGATGCGGAAATCCCCAACAAGAAATCACACACAAAGACGGAGAGAATGAGAGGGAAAATAAACTAAAACAAAGGTAGAAGCTTTACCTTTTGGGAGAGGGTATTCGTCTTTGAGAGGGAGAGACTGTCTCGGTCTCTGTCGAGCGGGAGAGGGAGGGCTTCGTCGGCCTTCGCCTTTGGATTTGAAGTGGAGCTGTTTTCTTCTCGATTGTCGCTCTGTCGAGATGGAAATGGAGAGAGGGAGAGGGTTCCCTCCTTTTCTCCCCCAAAATTTTGATTCCCTCGTTTTTTTTTTGAAACGACAGCACGTGCAAGGGAGCATCCTCGCTGTTTTCCTCGACAGTTAGACAAATTCGCCTTAAATTGATGATGGTGCAGTGAGAGTCATGCATGAGTTTGTCAATCAAGAACTTAATTACAAGTAAATTTGTAAGCAAATATACCATTTGAATTGACATAGAAGAATAACAATTCCTTCTCGACTTTAATATGGCATTGTTTGAATATGCTAAGTTCATTAATGAAATAGTAGATTTAATTTGTGCTATCAATATAGCACTCTTGTTGTTATAATATGGAGAAGTCATTAATAATAATAATAATAATAATATTGTATGGTAAGAAAACCCACTTTCATGCACATAAATTTGTAATTAATAATAATATCAAATAAATAAGTCCGGGACGGCATGGGATGGGCGATATTGAAAATATTCATCTCAATCTCATTCCATTTTATATTGGGACAGGATGGGATCACAATAAGTTTAATCAATCCCAAAAGAACCCAAAAAAATCGGGATGGGTTCAAGATAGCGGGATGAGATGTCCACCCCTATTATTCACTGATGATACATAAAAACGGTCACATCCCTGAACCATACACGTGTCATGATGATCTCGAGAAATTACGAGCTTCCGCATCAGCCCAACACTGATCCGGCCCAAGCAGTTCCAAGCCCGTCTGATCCAATCCGCCAGACGAACTGAACTCTTACAACGTGATAGGCCCACATGTCTCACAACTATCCTCAATACCCATAAGTCCTACTAAGGCAAGTATCTCGAGGATCAGCTTTGGACAGGTAACTACAACAGCTATTTTCTTCCAACTAGAAGTAAATACAGAGTACATTCTACGCATGGAAACTTCTTCTTACGGATTGCTCTTGGATTGAGAATTATCTCTCACGTATCTAGGAGCACAGGGCTAACATGGAACTTCCATCCTACAACACAACTTTTAATTAGATAATGATCTCCACAAAGATCTCCTTCCTAAACTACGCCTATGATGGCCTGGTAGAACCGTGACTCCTGCAATATAAATAAGACATGAGGTTGGTAAACTAAGGTACGCTACAAATTTCCTGTTTAGATCATTATGCCTTCCTCAGATCCCTGTATGACTTTAGCATCGTAGTATCATTGGCCACCACAATGGTGGTTTGTGGTTCACATGCGTTACTTATGCAGGTCAGCAGGATCAGATCAAAGCAGAGGGGCAAAAATCGATTGCATCAGTTTGGCGCCGTCCATGGGGACGACAGAGTTCCTAACTTTTCACTAACATCATCTCCCCTCAAAACAAAGAAATGATGACTAACTCATACAAGAAAGGAAAGTGAGGGGAAACGTCGGGTGCTTAGCCTGGCACCAACTCGCCACCCTCGACAACACAAGTAACGCACAAACACCAAGTTGGCGCTCATGGATTAGCGGCAGCGCCAATGAACCCCGAGTCGGGTGTACGATCTTTTCTAGTACACCGGGCTTGATCAATGATTAAGACGCTCGCATTAATGAAGCAAAGGCCTGACGAAACACTAAAGGCGTATTTAACCCGCTTTAACAATGAGTTGACCATTGTCCACGTGTGCAACAACGCGACGATCGTCTCAGCTTTCATCAATGGACCGCAAAAAGGAAAATTCTACCATTTTCTGACACTGGACCCTCCAGCAAGCATGGCAGACCTAACGAAGGAAGCGCAAAGCTTCATCGCCCTAGGAGACAAATGGGCAGCGCGAAGAGAAGTCGAATTCAATGAGCAAGTGGTTAACAAAATATGTGTGCTACATGGAGCCCATTCCAAGTCTGAAATATCCAACAGGTCCAGGAGAGGGCCCTACGAAGTATGAGGATCCAAGCGATACACGGCGAAGAGCGGGTATCGCACGATTGGAAGCAAGACCCCTCCGAGCTGCTAGTATTTACGATAAAAGACATCCAAGGCATGCAGCTAGGGGTGGGCATCCCATCCCGCAATCCCGATCCCGTCCCGATCCCGTCCCGTCCCGTCCCAATTTTTTCGGGTCTTAATGCGATTGAAAATTTTCATCCCGATCCCGTCCCGTCCCGATCTAGAATGGGATGGGATGGGATGAAGATTTTCAATCCCGCCAATCCCGTCCCGTCCCGAACTAATTTATTAATATTAATTATTAATATTTTAATTTAATTATTTATTTTAGAATTGTGGATGCCCATACAAATATACTGATGTATATAACATTTTTACTTTTTTAGCATCTCAATGAATCTCTCACACATCTCTAAATTTGTATTTTGTAATACTGTTCAATTCTCACTTATTCCAGATTATCAAGCTTTTGAAAAATGCATACTATTATCCCCAGCTTCCCAAACAGAGCTTTGGATGTCTTGGAGATGATTTGAACTCCTTGAGATGAATCTCTCTATATACAGACTATGGAGATGTTCTGTTTCAGGCAGATATCAAGGCCTGCCGAAACTGCTTGAAGCTCATGATTGCTGATGGACTTGTGCAGACTAGCAACATACATAGAAATGACATCACATAGTAGTCCCTGACAAACCTCATGACCCACTCTTAATTTGGCCAAGAAAAATCAGAGGTGAAACAAACCCAGCCAACAAGATGAGGATCCCACTTGCATATTGTATAATGTGAATGAGGGGGAGGAGATGGTAATAGGTAAGTTTCAATAAAGGAAGAAACTGGTAGTGGTAGGTTTTGCATTCTATGAATGAGAGTTCATGGTCTCATATGTAGCCATGTGACCAAATAGTAAGATGGTTATAGCACGACTATATGACCAATGATGTTTTTAAGATATAAATTGCAACTTTAGAATTGCTAGTGTTTTTTAATACATTATCATTCCTTTCTAGTAAAGGAAATGGGCATGAAGGCTCAGACTGCTGTCCTAAAGAGTCAGTTGATGCCTGTTTTATTGTGAAACTTGCTTGTTAACCAATACTGAAGAAGAAGTTCAGCAGTTTATTTTTTAATTCTGCAAGTGAAGAAGATTGGCACGCTGATCCCGTCCCGTCCCGATCCCGTATGAACGGGATGGGATAGGGATGGGTATATCTCGTCCCATCCCGTCCCGTGCCCACCCCTACATACAGCTCCGGCACAATGACACCCTAACGGTAACAATTTCCCTGGCGGACTGGGAGATAAAGAGGTCCTTAGTGGACACAATGAACTCTATGAACGTTTTGTTTCTCCATACGTTCTGCAACATGCAACTATAAGAGATAGCATTGATCCCCAGTGGTCATCCGATGATCGACTTCAGTGGCGAAAGATTGTACCCTGTGGGAAAGATACAGCTGACTACAACAGTGGGAAATAAGTCAGCTTAGAGAGCCCTATTACCAGTGCATCAAATATCCAACAAACTGAGCAGTCGGTGCATTGAAAGGCGATCAAGTAGCTGCTAGGCAGTGCAAATGCATGACGACCCCGCCACTTGACAATTCTCAATTGGTGGCCAGCCCAACGGCTAAGACAACCCTCCGTTCTACCCAAAGTATAGGAGGAAGCAACCGACTTCAGACAACGAGGCATCAGTTAGCCCTCGGGGCAGGCCCAATGCCATACAATCAGAGGAAGAAACCGTTACGATCTGTCTTGACGACCCTCACAACAGCAAAGCCGTCCAGATTAGTTCCCGTTTTAATGAAGAATTGGTGAAGCAACTCATGGAGCTACTACAACGTAACCAAGACATCTTTGCATGAACCATGTAGGACATGATGGGGATTGACCCATCGATAATCACCCATCGCCTAGAAGTGAACCCCTCAAAGAAATCCGTTAGGCAGAAAAAGAGGCTCGTAGCTCCTAAAAGGAGCGCAATCATAAACGAAAAGGTACAACATCTACTCAACGCGGGCATGATAAAGGAAACACGATACCTTGACCGGCTGGCAAACATTGTTCTTGTAAAAAAAAAGGGAAATGGAGGGTATGCGTAGACTCACTGACCTAAACAAAGCATGCCCAAATGACAACTTTTCACTCCATCGTATCGATCATATTGTGGACGCCACTTTCGGGTACAATTTACTCAGCTTCATGGACGCCTATTCAGGCTATAATCAAATATTGACGCACCTCGCAGATCTAGAGAAAATCTCTTTTGTTACAGAAAGGGGAATATAGTGTTATAGGGTGATGCCATTTGGCTTAAAGAATGCAGGCGTTACGAACCAACGACTGGTCAATCGAATGTTCAAAAAATGGATTGACAGGAACATGGAAGTGTACATAGACAACATGCTAGTCAAGAGCCTCCGCAACCCCGACCACATACAAGATTTCGCCGAAGCATTCAACCAACTCAGAAAAAATCAAATGAAACTCAACCTGCACAAATGCACGTTTGGAATCGAGTCTGGGAAATTTCTAGGATATATTAGGGGTGGGCACGGGACGGGATGGGATGAGATATACCCATCCCTATCCCATCCCGTTCATAGGGGGATCTGGATGGGACGGGATGGGAAAAACCCCATCTAGACCTCGTCTCATCCCAAACGGGTTCGGGACGGGACGGGATCAGCAGGTACCCCATTTCAATTCAAAGGTTGACTTAATTTGTGAACAACAGGAAGCTTTTACTTCTTGTAACTACCTCAACTCAAAGTAAAGGGATTATTTTGACCATTAACAATGAACTTTCAGGCAAAATGTGTACAAAAGTTTCAACATTTGTATTCGTTTTGAACTCTAAACCTTTCCTTGGTGATGGCATCTCAAGGGTGGTAAGTTGAAAGAGTTTCAAAATTGCTTCCTTCATAGATTGCAGACTTGATTTTACCTTCATTTCCTTTGTTCTGAAACACAAAATCTAAAGACTTTAGGCCTATTAGCCTGATTGGAGTTGTTACAAGATCATGTTCAAGGATAGGAGGTTTGAAAGTTGCATTATAGGGGTCATTCCAAGAAGCTTTTGTGGAAGATAAACAAATAATTGTTGGGCCTTAATTGCCAATAAGGCTATTGATCCTAGGATTTGTACGACATCTGAGTGATCTACTATTGATTCATTCAGCAGGGAGGAGCAAGGATTTGAATCTGGGTTGAAATAGAAAGTTTATCACTGCACCAAGGAAATAAATAATAAATTTATTATAGTAAGTGAGATTCTAAATAAAAATAAATAATTAAATAAAAATATTAATAATTAATATTAATAAATTAGTTCGGGGCGGGACGGGATTGGCGGGATTGAAAATCTTCATCCCATCCCATCCCATTCTAGATCGGGACGGGACGGGATCGGGATGAAATTATTCAATCCCATTAAGACCCGAAAAAATCGGGATGGGACGAGACGGGATCGGGACGGGAACGGGATCGCGGGATGGGATGCCCACCCCTAGGCTATATAGTAAACAAAATAGGCAAAAGAGGTATCGAGACTGACCCAAAACAGATTCAGTCTCGACATGAAAACTCTAGCCAATATCAGAGATGTTCAGAGCCTAACTGGGAGGGTGGCAGCACTCAACATATTCATATCAAAGTCGTCCGACAAATGCCTCCCATTATTCAACATACTGAGAGGGAATAAGGGATTTCCTGGAACGAAGAGTGCGAACAAGCCTTTCAAAGCCTGAAAGCATACATGGGGAGTCCAGAGCTATTCTCAAAGCCTACGACTGAGTTCATCCCTCGTATGAGACAATCGAGAGACTCAGAGGCCAGTATATTACACCAGCAAAACATTCGCAGAAGCAGAAGCACACTACCCGGACCTGAAAAAGTTGGTTTGGCACTGGTCGTATCCTTCGGGATACTGAGGCCTTACTTTCAGGCCCACTTCATAACGATCCTAACAAAGCATCCACTCCGCTCGGTGTTGCATAAACCCGAGCTATCAGGTAGGATGGTGAAATGGGCGGCGGAGCTCAGACAGTTTGACATAAATTAGGTTCCAAGAACCGCCATCAAAGCCCAAGTACTGGCAAATTTCATTGATGGGTTCACTGGTGGACAAAAGCCAAAGGTAGACCACCAACCCTCGGATTCAGATGGCCAAACATGGATTTTGGGTTGCGGCGGGTCATCAACTGGAAAGGTGAGCGAAGCAGGGATCACACTCTTCTCCTCCAACGACTTCACTCTCGAAAAGATCGTCAGGTTCAACTTTCCTGCTTCAAACAACGAGCCGAATAAGAAGCACTATTGTCCGGCTTAAAGCTAGCATTAGGGATCGGTATAGATCGCCTAATGGCATACGACTCGAGACTAGTAGTCAACCAGGTCAAAGGGAATTTCAACAGCAAGGACCCTCGCATGATAGCCTACCGCGACAAAGTATTTGACATAATTGGTAGGTTCAAGAGCTACGAACTCACGCAGTGCCCCCGAGATGACTACAAAAGAACTGACGCGCTAGCCAAAGAAGCCACAACTTCCGACGAAGTCTCCAGCGACCTCATTAAATATCAATAGCGATCAAGCCTTGATGAAACAAAACATAGAGATATATGCGATGCGGAAACACAACCAAACTGGATGAGTCCAATATTGGGGTAATAGCAACCAGAGCCCTACAAACCGATAAGATCGAAGCAAGGAGACTAAAAAGCAAAGCAGCAATGTACACTCTTCCAAACGACAGGTTATAAAAGATCAGTGACATGCCCCCTCCCCTCCTCGATGTCTATCACCTTCAGAGGAAAGCCAAGCCCTGGAAAAAAATCCGCAGCGATATATGCGAGAATCACCAGGGCTGGAGAACCCTTGCCCATAACGTCCTAACCCTAAGGTATTACTGGCCGACCATGCAGTGAGATGCCAAAATATTGTTCGCAAATGCAACAAATGTCAGAGATTCGCACCATACACGCATATGTTGGCCCAACTACTATTTCAATGACTAGCCTATGGACATTTGCACAATGGGAATGGACAGACCGCTCCTGACATCATCTGGCAAAACTTTCCTTCTTGTGGCTGTCGACTACTTCATCAAGTGGGTCGAGGCCGAGCCCTTATCCAAAATAGGACAATCTAGATCAAAAAATTCATATGGGCAACCATCATCTATAGATTTGGCATCCCTAGAGTATTGATCAGCGACAACGGAACCCAATTCGAATGAAGCAAGGCCAATAAACTGTGTGAAAGTTTAAACATCGACCACCACTTCTCTTCACTAGGACACCAACAAGCCAACGGCTAAGCGGAGGTTATCAACCGAACAATCCTAGAAGCCATAAAAAAAAACTTGACACGGCCAAAGGGAAATGGGTTCTAGAGCTACCAGGGATACTTTGGACATATCGGACAACTAAAAAAATCTCTATCGGGGAAACACCTTTCACCCTAGCACACAAGTCATAAACCATGGTTTCAGTAGAACTCGAGGTGTCGACGTTCCAAACAGAGTTCAGACCAGACGGTAACGATGAAGCCTTGCGCGTAGAGCTAGACCTCCTTGACAAGAAGCGGGATCCAGCCTCCACCAAAATAACCGCCTACCAACAGCAAATGGCGCAGCATTACAACAAGAAGGTCAAACCACGCGAGTTCAAAGTGAGAGATTGGGTGCTCAGGAAGACCCAACAGAACACCAAAGAAACCAAAGCAGGAAAGCTAAACCCAAACTGGGATGGACCTTACAGAGTCACTAAGGTAACCAGGCCGGGAACGTACTGGCTGGAAGATACCGTCGGAGACGGGCTTAAACGACCATGGAATGTAGAGCATCTCGAAAATATTATAATTAAAATATTTACTTTTACCAAAAACTTCCACTGTTGTCTCTTACAACTCTTAATAAACCCGACTATGGCCAGACTTGAACATCTTCCCAAAGCCTAATCAGCTGCGCGCGGGCCATGATGACCTAGGAAGTGGTAGTCTTGTCAGCGCTAGTCCATTGATGACGATGATTCGCCAAGGGATCATTGCTTTCCAGCAGACAATGATCGCCGAACTTACCAGGTAAGCTTAGTCAGTTCGCGACTGATGACGACGACTTTTGGTGCCCAAAGCCTAATTCGCTACATGTAGGCCACGACGACGGAAGTGGGAATCTAGTCAGCGCTAGTCCGCTGATGACGACTACTCACCAAGGGATCATTGCTTTCCAACAGACAATGATCATCGAACTTACCAAGTAAGCTTAGTCGGCTCGCGACTTATGACGATGACTTCTGGTGTCCAAAGCCTAGTATGTTGAGTGCGGGCCATGAAGGTCGAGGAAGTGGGAGTCTAGTTAGCGCCAGCTCGCTGATGACGACGACTAGACAAGGGATCATTGTTCTCCAGCAGACAATGATCACCAAACTTACTAGTTAAGCTGAGTCAGTTCGTGACTGATGATGACGGCTTCTTGTGCCCAAAGCGTAGTCCGCTGCGCACGGGCCACGTTGGTCGAGGAAGTGGGAGTCTAGTCAGCGCTAGTCCACTGATGACGATGACTCACCAAGTGATCGTTGCTCTCCAACAGACAATGGTCGCCGAACTTACCAGGTAAGCTTAGTCAGTTAGCATCTGATGATGACAATGACTTTTGGTGCCTAAAGCTTAGTCCACTGCGCGCAAGCCACGACGGCCGAGGAAATGGGAGTCTAGTCAGCGCTAGTCCACTAATGACGATGACTCGCCAAGTGATCATTGCTCTCCAACAGACAATGGTCGCCGAACTTACCGGGTAAGCTTAGTAAGAAGCGAGAATCTAGTCACCGCTTGTCCGCTGACAACACACCAAGAAATAACTACAGACAATGATCGAGGGAGCCTGGTCAACCCTCAACCCGCGATGGTTTCTATCACAAGGTCAACACAACAATCAAATGCAAAAATATAGTTTGGTTGAAAGGCGTTTTGCCCAGTAGTACAAACTCTGTGATTTATGAAGCGTCTAAAACAAACACGACAATACGGGACAAAACAACACTTTCATTCAAAAAAGAAGGATATTTGTTTGTCCAGGAAATAGGGATGGCAGTGGGGCAGATTTTCACGGATATCCGCCCCACCCAATCCGTTTGGGGCGGTTTTGGATATGCCTAAACGAATTTTGGGGCGGATACGGATATCCAAACAACATCCATTAAATATTCGGGGCGGATACGGATTTGGCCATATTTGCCCCATGGATATCCGTTTAAGTGTTGATATTACAAAAATACCCTCAACCCTTTATATGCTAAAAAAATACCCTCAACCCTTTCATCTGCCTCTCACCTCTCTCTCTCAATCACTTTCACTTAAAAAAATACCCTTAGCTCTCACAAACCAGAGGAGCGACTTCGTCCCTTGTTCTCCCTCAAAACAGCGAGCGACCCTCCCTTCGACTCTTCA
Organism: Berberis thunbergii; assembly: GCA_003290165.1. Classification (NCBI taxonomy): domain Eukaryota; kingdom Viridiplantae; phylum Streptophyta; class Magnoliopsida; order Ranunculales; family Berberidaceae; genus Berberis; species Berberis thunbergii. The sequence continues at coordinate 553,134 of QNQO01000495.1, forward strand.
AGCGACCTCCCTTCGACCAACCTCCCTTCAACCGACCTCCCTTCGAGCAACCTCCCTCCGAGCGACCTCCCTTCTTTTCTCTCATAGCGAAGGTCGCGAAGGGTGGCAAAGGACGACCCTCCCTTCTTCTCTCTCACAGCGAAGGCGGAGACCCTCGCTTCTTGTCGCCCCTTCTTCTCTCTCACAGCAAAGGCGGAGATCCTCCCTCTTCTAAAGTCAGATGGATAACCGCAAACGGATTGGCGGATCGGGGCAGATATCCGCCAATCCGCACGGGGCGGTTACGGTTTATAATAAAAATTGTAAACGGATTTGCGGGGCGGATTGAGGATCCGTTATTCCTGACGGATCGGGGATGGATTTGCTCAAATCCGCCCCAATCCGCCCGTTGCCATCCCTACCAAGAAAGGACGTTACAACCATTTTTAAGGAGAAACATCCTCTTCAGCAGCTAGTCCTATGGAGCCAGAGCACTCCCCTCGACGAATTTGCCTGAAAACAGCCATCCTGTTGTGAGCAAAATCAAGGTCGACGCTAGGATGCTCTCTGTCAGGACTCAAGGTCAGAGGCCTTCCTAATGGTCTCAAAAACTCAATGTTCCCTTTTGAAAAGTGCTCAAATGTTTGGCATATATATTATAGGGGGAAGGTTTGAGCTCTTGACTGTGAGGACGTGTTGCCTCTATTGCATAGTCGGGCCAGACTGTACCACTAGCATTTTTATTGTTCCCTTTGCATTGCTTTTCAACTTCAAACTTGTATTTCCATTGATCGATAACATCAAACTAGTCTTGAGCAACGTCCATCCGAACGTCCATCCTCATTGTAATCTATTGAATGTGAATGAGAGCTTTTACTGACTATTGTGCATTGTTATATTATCTACAGATTGATATTGTGCATTCTCAAGTTAATATTTGTGCCCGTCAACGTAATTACTCATAGGATTACTAGTGAATTGGATAGCTAGTGCCGCACAGATTGCTAGTCCGTGACAGTTGGTATCAGAGCCAGAGCTTGTTGAATGCCAACCAGGATGCAGGAACTAAATGAGCGCCTTAGCGCTATGGAGGAACGACAGGCTAGTCGAATGCATAGACTAGAAAGCAGAATGGACCAGTTGAACACTTTGGGAGAACAAATTAGTCGGTTGGATGGACTCTTTTCACTGGCAGACAGAGTGGATTCGCTGGCTGAGCATGTTATAACTTAGAAGGACGGACAGTTGCTATGGAAGAGTCGCCTCACCCCACAGCTCAGGTGATGAGTGACTTCCAATTACAGTTGGAGGACTTATTTGCAAGGGTTGGCTTGCTCACTAAGGCCACAGGGATGACGGATCACCATAGAATGAAAGTGCCTGAGCCAAAGTCATATGCTGGGGCACGAGATGGGAAGGAGTTAGAGAACTTCTTGTTTGATCTGGAGCAGTATTTTCGCGCGGTGAACCCTGAATCAGAAAAAGCCAAGGTTACCATGGCGACCATGTACTTAGCAAGCGATGCGAAATTATGGTGGAGAACCAAATATGTAGATATGGAAGAAGGTCACATCCTTATTAGAACTTGGGCAGACATCAAGAAGGAACTCAGAAATCAATTCTTGCCTGAGAACACTGATTTCTTAGCAAGGAGGAAGCTCCACACCATCAAACAGACAGACAATATTCGAGACTACGTCCGACAATTCTCAACTTGCTTGCCAGATATTCAAGACATGTCTGAGAAGGACAAAGTCTTCTGTTTCATGGAACAAGCTCAGCCGCTCCTACAAGCAGAATTGCAAAGGCTGAAGGTGACAGATATTATAAGTGCTATTGCGGCAGCAGAAAGGTTTAGCGATTATATGCCCATGACTGGATCCACTTCACTCAATCACTCCACAGCTAGAACTGGCAGTACCAATTCAAGCTCAGGGTCAAATGCTCGCTCACCTCACCAAAACTGGGGAAACTCAAGTCAGAACCGAGGAAACTACAATTCTCGGCCATCCAACCAGAATTGGAGTTCCAACAAAAATTGGAATGCCAGCTCTAGCAATTCAAATTACAACAACAAAGGAGGGCAAAACTACTCTGGGCAGTGGAGACCATCTGCCCCTACCCCATGCATTCTTTGCAATAGCAGGGATCACCCAACAGGCAAATGTCCATCCAAACCAGCTCTACACTCATTAATGTCCTTGCTTCAAGCAGAACCTTCTAACTCGACCGCATCGAGCTCGAACCCCACCAACAGTGAGGACCTCCCAGATGGGAGCTCTACGCAAGCTCAATGCTGTCAAAGGAGAAATGTATGAACACCCACACAAAAAGGCTTTGCAATTCATCGACATCACTATCAATGGGTTCCCTTCCCAAGCATTGTTGGTTTCCGGAGCAACAGACAATTTTATTGCCCCAGATGAAGCTAGACGTGTGGGTCTGAACTTAGAAGGAGATGTGGGTAAGTTGAAAGCTGTCAACTCTGAGGCAATCTCTATTAATGGTATGGCTAGAGCTGTGCCACTACAAGTTGGTCCATGGGAAGGAAGATCAAGCTTCTTGGTCGTTCCACTTGATGATTTTAAAGTGATTCTTGGCCAATAATTCTTCCAAGGAGCTGCAGCAGGACCATTACCTTTCATGGACTCCTTGGGGTTTTTCGGACCCAGACTACGCATTGTACCAACCTCAATTCGACCAACAACTCATGATAGAATATTGTCGACGCTCCAAGTCAAGAGAGGCTTGGCCAAAGGAGAAGATACGTACTTAGCTGTGGCAAAGCTAGAGATGGAAGATGATACATCATTTGCGAGAAGTGTTCCAAATCCTTAGGGATAATCATCTCTTTGTCAAGAAGGAAAAGTGCTCATTCGGCCAGACCCAGATCAATTTCTTGGGTCATGTTATTGGCAATGGCAAGATTCGGATGGACATGGAGAAAGTCAAGGCAATCCATGATTGGAACTCTCCTAAGAACGTGTCCCAACTACGTTCTTTCCTTGGACTCGCAAACTATTATCGTCGCTTCATAAGGGACTACTCTAAGAGAGCTGTTGCCCTGACAAATTTGTTGAAACAAGACCGAACATGGGAATGGGATAGGCAGTGTGAAGCTTCATTCCAAGACTTGAAATTGGCCGTGATGAAAGATCCAGTATTGGCCTTGCCAGACATCACCAAGCCCTTTGAAGTACAAACAGATGCATCTGACTATGCCTTAGGGGGAGTTTTACTTCAAGATGGTCACCCGGTAGCATATGAGAGTCGAAAGTTGAATGATACAGAGTCTCGTTACTCAGCTCAAGAAAAGGAATTGCTAGCCATTGTACATTATTTACGGGTGTGGAGACACTACCTCTTGGGGTCTCAAGTCCTTGTTAAAACGGATAATGTTGCAGCAAGCCATTTCCTTACTCAGAAGATGCTAACCTCCAAGCAATCTCGATGGCAGGAAAAATTAGCAGAATTTGACTTAGTATTGGAATACAAGCTAGGGCGCACTAACAATGTAGCTGATGCACTCAGTAGAAGGGCAGACCTTGCAGTGCTAACCCATACTGGGCCGAGTCACACCATCTTGGAGAATATCAAAGTAGGCCTACCGACAGATCCACAGGCGAAGGCGATTACAGAGTTGATCAAGCAGGGAAAAACTCGACGGTTCTGGATAAAAGTTGGAGCAATACTCACAACTGGTAATCGCCTCTATGTTCCGAGAACTTCGGGTCTGAGGAAAGAACTTTTGAGAGAATGCCATGACACCCATTGGGCGGGACATCCAGGTTGGAGACGAACACTTGCATTGCTAGAGAGGGGGTACTATTGGTCGCAGATACAGGAGGATGTAATGGCCTATGTTCGAACCTGCCTTATTTGTCAGCAAGATAAGGTTGAAAGAGATCGACCAGTAGGCTTACTAGAGCCCCTGCCTGTTCCAACTCGTCCTTGGGAAAGTGTTTCCATGGACTTCATTACGGGGTTACCAAAAGTGGAGGATTTCAGAAGTATCCTTATAGTTGTTGACCGATTCTCAAAGTATGTGACATTTGTCCCAACCGGACTGACTTGCACAGCCGAAGATACGGCACAATTGTTCCTCAAGCATGTCGTGAAGTATTGGGGACTGCCTGAAAACATTGTTAGCGACCGTGATGCTCGCTTCACAGGAAAGTTCTGGAAGGAGTTGTTCAAGCTCTTGGGATCCAAACTTAATATGTCAACAAGCCAACATCCCCAATCCGACGGACAGACTGAGCGCTTTAACTCTATGCTTGAAGAATACCTTCGTCATTTTGTAAGTGCAAACCAGAAAAATTGGGTGGGACTACTTGATGTTGCACAATTTTGTTTCAACTTACAAAAGAGCTCAGCTACTCACTCCAGCCCCTTTCAGTTAGTCACAGGTCAGCAACCATTGACACCACATACAGTGCTGGCCGGATACCAAGGACCCAGCCCAAGCGCTCTTGAATTTGTCAAAGCCTGGCAGAAAAACATTGAAGTTGCTCGAGCCTATCTTGAGAAAGCCTCTCGTCACATGAAGAAATGGGCCGACAAGAAACGACGAATCGATCCTTTTGAAGTCGGGGACTTGGTATTGGTGAAGTTAGATATGTTCAACAAGTATAAACGGACGGCTAGAGCACACAACAATCTGTTTCGCAAGTATGAGGGACAAGTACAGATTATTGAGAAAGTAGGCAAAGTCTCCTATCGCGTCAAGTTACCACATTGGCTCTGTTTCACCCATCCTGTCTTCCATGCAAGTAACTTGAAGTCCTACCATCCCGATGCCGCTGATCCCACAAGAAATGTATCTACCCGAGCATTGCCTAAGCATCCTACTAAGCCAGATCGAGAAGTGGAAGAAATCTTAGCCGACCGCCTCATCAACAACACAAGCCCGAATAGAGAGTATTTGGTCAAGTGGCAGGATGAACCTCCTTCAGAGATCAGTTGGGAGCCAGTCGAGCATCTGCTGCCATATCTCTCCAAGCTGGAAGAGTCTTTGGAAAAGTTCGCTGAGAGGGCGTCAGCGATTTGAGTGTGGGAGAGTGTCAGGACTCAAGGTCAGAGGCCTTCCTAATGGTCTCAAAACTCAATGTTCCCTTTTGAAAAGTGCCCAAATGCTTGGCATCTATATTATAGGGGGAAGGTTTGAGCTCTTGACTGTGAGGACGTGTTGCCTCCATTGCATAGTCGGGCCAGACTGTACCGCTAGCATTTTTATTGTTCCCTTTGCATTGCTTTTCAACTTCAAACTTGTATCTCCATCGATCGATAGCATCGAACTAGTCTTGAGCAACGTCCATCCGAACGTTCCTCCCCATTGTAATCTATTGAATGTGAATGAGAGCTTTTACTGACTATTGTGCATTGTTATATTGTCTACAGATTGATATTGTGCATTCTCAAGTTAATATTTGTGCCCGTCAACGTAATTACTCATAGGCTTACTAGTGAATTGGATAGCTAGTGCCGCACGGATTGCTAGTCTGTGACACTCTCCTCTGATCAGCTCTTGGCAACCCATTCCGCCTCTCTCGGATTTCTGGGCTACCGGATATGAAGAACACCAGTCCACGACCACATCCAGACGTTCTAATTCGGCCTTCGCCTCAGATCAGCACGAGTCGGTGTCATATCAGACTTGGCCGCACTCAGTTGAAACCTCATACCGGTAAATTTTGCTTCGGTGAAGGATGTTGGGAGCCCAAGATTTGCGGAAGTATTAGAATTCTGCAACTGACCATTCAGGGAATCCACTCGATAAAGAGTATCTGAATATGACATCTGTAGGTCCGCAAATGCCTTCTCCAATGCAAGAACCCTCCTGCGAGCCTCAAGATGCACTGAAACAAGATTGGATGACTCAAGGGCACGAGTGATAATTTCAGAACTACGACAACATGAAGCATCAACACGCATACCAACTTCCTCCCCCTCTAGGTTAACAAGGGAAGCAAAAGCATCTAGGAGAAAGTCACGACACCTCGAGGATACCGCCCGGGAAAATTGCAACATCCCATGGGGAGAAGTCGCCCCATTAGAGGGTTGCCTCTTCCTTGAAACAACAGGAGGCACATTCACCTCCAAGTCAGCAAGCCTAGATGAGCTAGGCAAAGCCACACTTCTCTTCCTCGAATGACGAGAGACCACCCACTCAGCCGGTGAACCTGATGCAGGGCGAGCACCATGAGAACACCGCAGCAACCCGATGCGCACAACATTGCCTGGCATTATAACATCCTCAACAGATATCAAAGGGAGCTTAAGAAACCCCCTCTCTATTCGTCTTTCTTGCTCGCTAAGAGACGAAACAATGAACTTCCCTGAAATGGAGAAATAACATTATAACTAGCACCACACAAAGGATATACAAAAGTACACATACATTAATGACCCAGAAACTCACCCAGATCAAATTGAAAATATCAGGACACTCTACGACTCCCAAGCTTAAAGTGCCCAGAATCCACCGAAGCTAATAACCAGTGCTTATGTGCCATCCGCCGCCAAGCACAGACAAAAAGGATAGCTCAATATGCAGAGACCCTTAGGATCCAATCGAGCATCGGTCATGTGATGGATCACCGGCGAAGTCAAACGAATGCCAACATCATGAGCCCTCAAGAAGATTGTGAGCAGAATCTTGAACCCGCTCGGAACCATTACAGTAGGAGGCATATAGAAATAAACAAAGAAGTGCCAGACATCATCTGGCACTGGAAATCGAAGCCCAAACTCAACATGCCTCGGTGCAAACCTATGTACCCGGCCCTGAGGAGGTACAGTTAGGCCCAAAACTCCAAGTGCGAGAATAATGTCCAAGTCGCCTGAGAAACGATATAAACTACGAAGTCTAATCAACTCAATTTCGTCAACCAAACTACTTTCGAAGAGTTGGACGCAAGTGAGGGATAACAGGTCCTTAGGAGAAAGTTCAACATTGTCGGCCATCGGTAGAAAAAAATCAAATTTCACAGCAATATTATGGCTCAAAAGAACAGTACAAATAAGAATAAGAAAATCTGCATCAAAGCGGCCAATATTTATAGGGAAGACAAATCGCACTTTCCCTCCTTAAGCAGTCGCGTACCCTTTAATGTTGTGCGCCGCTCGAGGCAAACACTTCAATTCCAATCATCGCGACGGTACGATATATTTTGAAGAGTCAGCGGGCCGACTTAACCCCCCACTAACTTGGGGTGAATAAATGATGATACATAAAAACGGTCACATCCCTGAGCCATATACGTGTCATGATCAGTGTTCTAAAAAATGGCCTAGGCGATAGAAAAACGCCCAGATTAATGGCTAGGCGGCTTTTGGGAGGCCTAGGCGGTCTAAGCGGAGTCTGGGTAGTCTGGGCGGGGTTTAGGCGGTCTGGATGAGTTTTTTTTTTTTTTTTTAATAAGGCTGATTGTGTTCTTATTTTATTTTTCTTTCTCCTTTTTGGAAATAAACAATTTAATTGTTTTTTGTTCAGTATATGTCTAAATGTAGCAAAGGATGATTACTTAATGGAATTCTCAAAGGATCTGTCGGTACCTTTAGTAATGTAAATTTTATCAAACATGACTGAAGTCATTCATGCAATTTGAAGAAAAATAAAAGAGTAGGTTTGGATATTTGTCCACAAATTCAACTTTGTGTAAAATACCCATCATTACCAACTTCAGTTATTTGAGTTTTAATAAATTTTGTTCACGATTGTTAATGTTTCATGTTTTTAAATTTTGCATATGTATCTTGGCATTAAATTGGATTTAATTGATAAAGTATTATGCTTAACTTTTGTAAATTATTAAAGTTATAATACAAAACCTAAAACCGCCTAGGCCTCTAGGCGCTAGGCACCTGCTCACCGCCCGCCCACTGCCTAGCATTTTTTAGAACACTGGTCGTGATGATCTCAAGGAATTACGAGCCCCAGCATCAGCGCAACACTGATCCGGCCCAAGCGGTTCTAAGCTCGCCTGATCCAGTCCGCCAGACAGACCCGAACTCTTAAAGCGTGTTAGGCCCACTCGTCTCACAGCTATCTCAATACCCGTAAGTCCTATTAAGGCAAGTATCTCGATGATCAATTTCGGACGGGCAACTACAGAAATTTTTTGCTTCAAACTAGGAAATAAACCAGAGTACATTCCACACAGGGAAACGTCCTTCTATAGATTGGCCTTGAATTGGTAATTATCTCCGCGTATCTAAGAGCACGGGGCTAAAAGGGAACTTCCCTCCTACAACACAACTTCTAATTAGAGAAGGATCTTCACGAAGATCTTCTTCCTAAACTACGCCTACAATGGTCTGGTAGAACCAAGACTTCTGCATTATAAATAAGATATGAGGTTTGTAAGCTAAGGTACGCTACAAATTCCCTGTTTACAACATTACGCCTTCCTCAAGTCCCTGTCTGAATTTAACATCAGAGTGTCATCGACCACCACAACGGTGGTTCGTGGCTCATGTGCATTACTTGTGCAGGTCAGCAGGATCAGGTCAAAGCAGGGAGCGAAAATTGACTGCATAATTAATGATTTAAGTTAAGAGGTAAACACTGTGATCTTTTTATATCTGAAACCATGTCACCAAAAGGAGTAATAATAATAAATAAAACAAGTTTATGATATTTCTGGCTCCATTAGATATATTTTGTGTAAATTGACGAGAACCATCAACTTATATAGCCTAACCCAAACAGATCTAACGATTATTTGAATCATTTGGTTTGCAACGTTGAATAATTAATGACTTTGTACTTTCAAAAAATTTATAGTTTAAGTTTTGAGACTATTAATGAGCGAGTTAGGAGGTAAAGACTATTATCTACTTAGAACTGAAAATTTTCCCCTTTCTCCCCCACCAATAATAATAATAATAATAATAAAAAATAAATAAATAAATAAGAACAATGTGATACTTTTAGCTCCATTAGATATGTTTTGGAGAGTGATAGTAGAAATAAAAAATCAGAAATCATCAACTTATATGGTCTTACCCAACCAATAATTTGTTGGTAATAATTAGAATAATTTATAAAATGGTCTTTGATGGTCATAAAAGTATAAAAGTAAGTTTTCTATTTGTTTAGGAATGGTGAAAATGTCTTATAACTTAATGGATTAATCTGGGTTAATAAAAGAATCATTGTTGGTTATAAAAGTATAAATGTATGTACAAATTAGCCATTACATCAACTACGGTATCTAAATGGTCTATTTTGTGGAAAAGTAGTTTTTAAAAGTCACTTTCCATTTTTTTCTCGAAATGAAAATTATCATAACTATCTACTTAGTTATCAAATTTAGGTAAACTTGGTATTGTTTAAATTCATTTTTGAAATTATATCTAACAAAATTAATGAACGATACAACCACTTACAATTTTAAAATATGCATTTCAAATCGTACGCATTAAAAAAATAATCTAATGTATTTTATGTGTGAACATTTTCAATCTCTTTTAAAGGAATGATAAGGATTTCTCTCAAGGCATATTCAACAAACTCCAACTTATTTCCCCCAAGAAACCCGAACTTAGTTTCTACTTTTTATTTATCGTGCCAATGACATGAGTAATACACTGACATGTATAGAAACAATAACATAAGATTAATAATACAAAATTACGCTAGAAAAATGGCTTGAAACTTCAACCTTGTGATTAACGAGGACACGCTCTAACCAATTGAGCTACTCTGCTGCATGGCTAGGTTACAACTATAGACTTTTATATATTATACTTTTCATCCAGCTGCAAAGGTTTGAAAATTTGTTTTCTTGTAGAACCCGTCTTAATGCAAGGAAACCAGCGAGGGAGGGGGTGCATTTGGAATGCGCAAAGGAGGTAGAAGACACACATTTTGAGGGAGATGGAGGGTTGCACCCCCCCTCACTGGTTTCCTCGCCATTTAGAATTTTTGTTTCCTTTAATATTGAAGGCAAAGTTGAATAAAGCTGATAGTGTTGATTAAGAAGGTGTTGGCTTGCATCATCCATAGGCGGCTATTGTATCATTAAGGGAAAAAAAACATAAAAAAAAATTGTATTTTGAAATACTAGAAAAGAACAACTCAACATAAGACTTTCAACTAGAGGTGGGCACGAGACGGGATGAACCTCATCCCTATCCCATCCCGTTTGTTCGAGATCGTGATAGGATAGACCTCGTCCCATTTCAAACTGGTTCAAACGAGACGAGGTAGAACGGGATAAACATATACTAAATTTTGGATTGAAAATTTAATATGCAATATTGAAAATTTTGAATTTACCAAACATACAACTCTAAAAACAACTATATAATTTTAAGTCATTGATTATTATTTCCCCATTTCATTAATTTTTATTTCGTTTATTTAAAAACGACTATTGAAGATAGTCATTTTTTATACATTGCTAACAAAAATGATCAATGAGTTTGTCATTTAAAAACTACAAGGAACACACTTTGTTATTGCCAAGAGTTAGGAAGAGGAAAAAGAAGGGAGATGGTTTGAGTTAGATTCATTATCTAGATGAGTCACATGAAAGCTTGTGAGAATAAAATAGTCATGTTAATAAATAAAATAACAAATAAAAGTCATGTCATCAAATAGTTTCATACTACATATTTCATATTAAATATTAAAAAAATGGTTTGAGATGAGACAGGATGGGCGAGATTGAAAATCTTTATCCCGGTCTCATCCCACTCTAGATCGGGATGAGACGTAATCGGAATAAGATTGATCAATCCAAATAGGACCTTAAAAAATCAAGACGAACCAAAACGAGATCGGGATCATGAGATGAGATGACCACCCCTATTTTCAACAAAAGAACTTGATAAATATTGTAATAATATATACGCTATACAAGACAAACACACACATTGTGCACAAATAACCTAGGAAAGAAATAAAATATCATGATACTTGAGAAGGTCTTGGAAACTTCCTCAGCACAAGAGGGAGCTTGACGCCTATGTAGAGCTCACAATGGAACGGGCACATCGACCATAAAAAAAAAATAATAATAAATAAATAAATATCAACATTTGTTGATAAAAGTGGACTGTTATTCCCTACCATACTATCACCTAAAAAGTGATTTTTCCCTCTAAGACCATTAAATAATGTTCCACGTGCCATACCAAAATGAAATTTAGAAAATTGGATATTTCCCTTTAAGAGTAATGATTTGGAAGTGCAACATTGAAAGGCCCAAGAAAATTGGATATGGATGTGTCACATAATGAAATTTAGAGGTTGGCATGGGACGGGATGAACCTCATTTCATTATTTTATTTTTGAAATAAAATATACTTCATCCCATTTCAAACGAATTCGGGATGGAAAAGGACAGGACGAACATGTGAATCAACAAAAGTAACCATTTATTTGCTTGGGGCACTCGGACAAAATCTGAGAGCCAAAATAACGAATGTTAACTTGAGTTAAAATATAAATGCAATAAACAAATTAAAGATGGATTACTTGAAAGGCAATTATCCTCTTCCCAGTGACCACCTTTTTACCTTGCAAGCGTATATCTGAGTGCCCATATGGGAGCCAAAAAGTTGGTGTTCAACAAGAAAATTTTATATTTCTAAAAAATGAAATCAACCTCAACTATGGCAAAACAAAGAAGCTCGTCAGATTCCTCTTGAAATGTTTATCCATTAAAATTAAATTGGTCAAAGAGAGTTCCATAGTTTTGGCAAATCTGAATTTAGTGGCTACAGAAGCAACTCATAAATTTGCACCATGGAGGTTTCTTTACCTCCAGGACAAGCCTTAAAATCAGTTTTGACTGAAGAATTGCTTCATTCAGGAAAAGATTATCTACATATAATTATAGAATCAACATCATTCAATGGAGTTAGTCTATAACCAAATTATGGTGCCCGCTAATCAATAAAACAATTTCCATTTTTGCCTACTCTTTATTAAAAAAAATTTAAGTAGCGGGAGTAAACTTTATGTGCTTAGAGAAAAGCTAGTTTTGGTTCTATAAATTGACACTCGCGTTGAAGTCCAATCACAGTAAGGCCAACTACTCAGCTAAAAATGGCGTTTCTACAATTGCATTGCATTGCTGCTAGATAAGAGATAGAATAAGTGATAATAAAACAGAGGCAACAGAGATACAAGTAAGTTGCCGAGGTCAACAAAATAGAAAATTGTCTCATTCAAGCGGAAACTCAGTAAAATATTAAAATTAATAATAATAAATAAGTTTATGACATGAAAAAAATATTTGTATTTAAAAAAATATATATGTATTTAAAAAAATAAAACTTTTTCCGTTGCCGGGATTTGAACCCGGGTCGCCTGGGTGAAAGCCAGGTATCCTAACCAGGCTGGACGACAACGGAATTGTTATTAAGTGTACGTATCAATATAATTAAACATTTGCATGTCATTTTTGGAACCTCCGTCCTTGGGTCCAAGACTCTCAATCTCATTCTCATATATGCAGGACATAAAACGTAATGTTAACATGTACAACCATGTGTCTGGATTTTGTATTTCACACGAAAAATGAGTTCTGCCTCCAGATTTCAAATGTACACAACTTAAAAGATAAGGGGGCAGAATGGGTTGTGTCTGTCTGCCTTAAACGATAGCGAAAAGGCAGAAGAAAAATCGAGTCCAGCTGAGGACTCGGTGCTTCATTTTGACCATGCTCTAACCAACACCTACCTGATGCAATGCAACATGCTCTACTAAGAGCTCGGATCATTCTTGAGGAGGGCTGTCAAATCAATCGTCTCGTTGTTGGCCTACCTTGTGGACAGTTCCAATTGGGGACTTCAGCTGTGCCAAGTTCTTGAGTATCTGAAGAACAAATGATGAGAGAATACAAGCATTCCTGAAACCAGAGTATACTATAACAACTACTGTTCGAAGAAGGTGGTTAAATAGTAGGCCTGTAAAATTTGTTTTGAATTGAACAGAAAACTTGAAAGTAAATTCTATGAATGATAACACAAAATATTAAAATGAAACCAAGGAAAAAGTCCTAATAGTGTATTTTGGTATTAAGATCACTGATTTAAGAACTTCCACTAAAAAAGATGAAATTCCTTATATCTAATACACTACTTATATTTTATTTTTAGATTTTTCAGAAATGTGGGCTGGATTTTTCAGGATTGAAGAGTCACACAATTAAATTCAGTATTCAAAACCACAATGTTGACATGAAATCTAACATATAGATTAGTTTTTAACTAGGATTAGCATACAACAGCCAACAAGGTTCAAACAATTCAGCAACAAGATGAAAATCTTGGATGTGCAGGTGCAAATAAAAGATGACCTTCTAGTCAAGAATGCATTTTGAGTGAAGAAAGATTGTTACCTTTTCCATCAGATTCTTTCCTAAGGCGTCTCCAATCATAACAGATGATCGGCAAGCACATGATGCTAGCATCCCACGTAGTGCAAACCTAGGTTTTAGTAGGGGGGCGAAATGACAAATACTTATTAGTTGATAATAGTAACTAATAAAGAAAATACAACTATCAAAAGTACATTGCATACACTAAATTGAATCCAATGTAGCCTAATTTTAAGCCAAAATAAGGTTACAATATCATTATTGATAACCTTAGTAAGAGCAAATAAGCATAATAACTAGAATATATAACACTAAATTCATAAAATAATTAGAATAATTATCTAGTTGAAGCTTAAAAAATATGAAATTTGCAAACATAATAAGATCCTACTACAATTTCAAAGAAAAAAATGGTTTATATGAGTATCAAATTGTGTATGAGTTGGCTAATAGCTATTTTCATTGAATTATATAGTTATTATTCTGGATATTAATTTCAAATATTTTTCTATTGGAGGTTTTATACCACTTGTGAACAAACAATTCATTTTTAAATGTTTGCAATTACATATAAAATTATATTGAAAACAAAAAAATAGAGGGCGGGTCACAATGATAGATGGTAATTGTTAATTGCCAAATAAGTTTTTATTAAACTAAACAAATTTTTTATTTTGCAATTACTAATAAAATTGCAATGAAAAATAAAATTATGCGAGCTCCAAGAGTATCAAACTTGAGTCGTTTACTAAAAATATTAAACTTCCTACCACCACACAAATAAAGACATGTAGAAATAGTAGAATGAACAATTATCATATTATATTATATATTATATAATTTATTTTTTGTAAAGCAAAATATTTACTAAAAATAATTTGAAAGATATCACGGACTCGTGATGGGCTAATAGAATCTCCATTATGTCAGTATCGTGCAATCCCCTTGACTATCAGATGGGGGTATAGATGAGCTCCTTAACATCTGTTCAAAGATATCAAGAAGTTATTCCGATAGAATTTAAAACAACAATAATCAAAATAAAATGCACAAGAATTGAAATAACAGAATAATTTGGAATAATAATGATAAAATAAACAAAAATAACTAATAAACTAAATAACTTTTATTCCATAAAAACTTGAACGATATTGAATGATTTTTAAATTTTTTACAAAGCTGTGAGAATAAAATTATTAAATAAAAATGGGTGAAGACTAGGGAATCCCTCATAATTCTTAGTGCCCCATCGATGATTAGCCGACGAGCTTTGGTTTGGTGAAAAACTGCTTAGGTGGTGTGCAATGAAACTGCTACATATGCCAAGTGGTAGTAACCAAGCATGGTTTGGTACTTTGATTACACTATTGAAACAATGATCTAAGCCTTCAACATTGTTTCAATTACCATATAAATAAAAGTGCGTCAATCCAACTGGAAAAAAAAACGCCTTAACACAAAAAAGAGCACTACTACATAGCACTGGGGGTTAGCCTGGTGTTTTGCCTGGTGCTAACCCCCACCATCCATTTTGCTTTGAGATAAGTGCTACACCAATCTCGAGGCACAATGAACGGTGGGGGGTTAGCACCAGGCAAAACACCAGGCTAACCCCCAGTGCACTTTAGAATTTTCGCACAAAAAAGTTATATATTAGTTTGCTAGTTGCTTTTTAAGAACTGAGTTATGATACTCATTCTTCATCAATGACACGAGATATAAATGAGGAGTGCGTGTAAGAAAGAACAAAAAAAATGAATGTTTATTAAAAATCTCATTTTATTAGTTTTTTTTTGTCTTGTATATAAGAAACTCACTAAAATACTAAACTTTGTTATTTCATTCTAGGCAATTTGGTAGGAGTGGGCATCTCATCTCGCGATCTCGATTTCATCTCAGTCATGTCCCATCTCGATTTTTTTAAGGGTCCTTTGGAATTGATCAAACTCGTCCTGATCCCATCCCGTCCCGATCTAGAGCAGGATTGGATCGGATCGGGATGAAAATTTTCAATCCCGCCCATCCCGTCCAGTCCTGAACTTATTTATTTAATATTTATTATTATTAATTTTAATCAAACTACTATTCTAAATGAATGTTTAGGATGTGTTGAAATTTAATCAAACATCTATTGTTTGAAAACTTGCTTGATTTGATACTCTTTGTTTAGATAGAAACTTCAATTTGAATATTTTCGGTCAATAGAACCCCATGAAAATTTATGATTTTTCACATTTTATGTTGATTATAGGACAATTATTCTTGTAGAAAATAAAAGCAAATGATGGTTTTGTTTAGTTTTGCATTATGAGTTATGTTGTTAGAAATTTGGTCAATGAGAAATATTTTTCATTTTTGAACTTATATAATTCTAACAAGATACAATTAGTAGCAATGTGAGATGAAATTTTATATGACATTTTATAATGTTATGATGAAAGTTATATATATATAAATTGGGCATTATTGGTTTGTGAGCAATGTGAGATGAAATTTTTTGTTATTCTTTATGTAAAGATTGTTTAGTACATGCTCATCCCGTCCAGTCTTGTCTCGAGCCCATTTGGAATAGGACAAGGTCGAGATGAGGTATATCTCGTCTCAATCCCATCTCGGTCCCGAACAAACGGGATGGGATAGGGATGAGGTCCATCTCGTCTCGTGCCCACCCCTACAGTCTGGGGAGAGAGCACTGATTATTGTCTGGGGAGGGTGGTCCGCACGTGAGGCAGGTGAAGTTACCAACTCTACCCTCTCTTCATCTTCTCCAAGCCCATGTATCCACCTCCGCCACCACCACCCACATATTCATCTCCTCCGCCACCACCCATTTATTCACCTCCAACATCACAATCTTCATCCCCATCTCCGCAACCTCCATCTCCCACTCCTCATGTTTTCTCCTTCCATCCAACTCTCTATTCCCTCTCCCTCACAATACCCACCCCTTCTTCCCTGCAACCCGGAACTCAAATCAACCCTGCAACCCGTCATCAACCACCATGCCCACCACCGCCACCAGCACTTTTTGTCATCGCAATGCCCCGAACCACTACCGCCATCAGCCGTCATTTTTTCTTTTCCTATATTTCTTTACAAAATTTGTTTTCTTGTTAGTTTCATTTCTATTTGCAGGTGGCGTGGATTTGGAGAAGATGGAGTTTGGGGAAGATGAGGTAAAATGGGTTTTGGGAAGAAAAAAAAAAGGGAAGGAGTTGGATGGAGAGAGAGGGGTAGAGTTGACACTCACGTACTGGACACCCTCCCTAGGCACAAGGACTAGGTTGATTACATTTGTTGTTCTTATTTTTTATCAAAATTTATTTCAACAGACATTTATTCATTTCATTAATTTATTTTGAACAAAACAGATGGGGAATTGCAATCATTTTCGTAGATTCAATTTTGAGGCCCCTTTGAAATTGGATTTCCCATGTCGTGAAAAATTAATTTCTTGTCGGTAAATAAAAAGACAACCAAGAATGTGAAACCAACTTACTTGGAACAGGTAACGTGACCAACCCATCCTTTAAAATTCTATCTAATTTGATTTCAAATGATGTAAAATATGATCGAGGGGAAGAAGAAGGAACTGCAAGAGTGTAGATAGCAGTGTTCTAAAAATCGGCCTAGGCGGCCGCTGCGCTAGAAGGTATAAAACCACCCAGATTAATGGTTGGGATGGCAGTCTAGGCGGTTCTGGGCAGTCTGAGCGGCCTAGGCGGTCTGGGCAATTTTTATTTATTTTTTAATAAGGCTGATTGTGTTCTTATTTTATTTTTCTCTCCTCTTTTTTAGAAATAAACTATTTAATTATTTTTTATTCAGTATATGTCTAAATGTAGCAAAGGATGATTACTTTAATGGAATTCTCAAAGGATTTGCCGGGTACCAATTTTACTAATGTAGATTTTATCAAACATGACTGAGGTTATTCATGCAATTTGAAGAAAAATAAAAGAGTAGGTTTGGATATTTGACCACAAATTCAATTTTATATAAAGTACCCATCATGACCAACTTCAGTTATTTGAGTATTAATAAATTTTGTTCATGATTGTTAATTTTTCATGTTTTTAAAATTTTGCATATGTATATTGGCATTAAATTGGATGTAATTGATAATGTATTATGCTTAACTTTTGTAAATTATTAAAGTTATAATACAAAACCTAAGACCGCCTAGGCCCCTGGGCGCTAGGCACCTGTTTGCCGCCCGCCCAGCGCCTAGCGATTTTATAACACTGGTAGATAGTAGGAAATTTGGGGCTTTGTTTTCTCGAAATCCAGGAGTTTGTGTTAATGGGTAAATTATGGGAGGGACAGGTGTTGTAGCACTAATTGATACTTGTAATCAAATCAACGAGTGAGTGAGTGAATGAATGAATGCAAATGACTTATAAGGCCTACATTTTATAATTATAGACCATGTAAGACCCTAATAATTGAAAATGCCTACTTTTTGTAATTCAAGACTATTTAAAGTCACAAACCCAAACCATGGCTAAAAGATATGTAAAAAGATAACTATACACATATTCCTAGACATATTAATGTCATGTCGTTATTTATGTATTCAAATTTCAGTAACATTGAAACAATCGAAATATGCAATCTTTTAATGTAATTTGATATTTTTTTCAAAGTTGTTTCATGTCCTACAACTAATCAATTCTTGCTGGGTAATTTGAAACTAAAACATAAAATAAAATAAAGTACGAAAAAAAATATGGAAGTTATAAACTTATGATTGGTTATAAGAAGGTGAATGAATTTTGATTAATAATAACCTGACTCAAATAGAGGAAGTCAATATGGAAATTCGGTATGTTCTATTGAATAATGTTTTTTTTGCTCGACACAAATATTTTTATTTAAGATAAGAAAGGAAACAAAATACAAGGGGAATCATTCCTATAGCAAATAATGCATCCAGGAGATTGAAATCAAATTCTAATGCATTTTCAATGTTGGGTGTTTAAGCTATATTCAGACACCATATTAATTACTTGTAGTTGAAAAGAAATCGAAATAGTACACAGTGGTGGTGGCATCTAAGATATTGAAAGTGACTCAAGATTGAACGGGGTTTCTTAATCCAAATAGAGGTCGGGGTTAGAGATGGATAAAGAAGACTAATGGTGGTGGGAGAGTTGTATTGAATTGAGTCAAAGCTCATGATATGATCCATGTGATTTTGCTTTTGAAAATTGATCACTTAAAGGGTGAAAATGTCTTTCTAATTATTTTAAACCATTGGTTGGGTTTGTGGCTTTTAAGAGTATTTCATTATAAAAATAAAAAATAAAAAATAGGTTTTTGAGACATTTTCAATTGTTAAAGTATGATGTGGTCTACAATTATAAAACATAGGCCTTAAAAGTCACTTCCCTAATTTTCATATCGATTTTGCGCCCATAATATACTAAATAACACCACCACTTTTCTTGATGGACACCATTACCCACTTTTTTTTTGGATCTACTAAAAGACGCCACGACTATATTAAAAAAAAAACTCTAACCCTATCCCCTCTTTTCCTTTATCCCCCTCTTCTCCATCAACCCCACCAGTGCCACCTCTCTTTTTCCTCCCCACTTATTTCTCTCATCTTCTTCCCACCTCCTCCTCCTCCTCTCATCCCACCTCTTTCCATCTTCTTCTTTATATCAGTTTTTCTTCTTCTTTTTATCCCTGTGGCGTGGTGGTGGTGGTGATGGAGATGAGGAGGGGGTGGTGGTGGCCTTCTCCTTTTTTTTCTTTTTCTCCCTGTGGCGTGGTGGTGGTGGTGGTGAAGGGGAGGAAGAGGATGAAGGGGGTGGCCTCCTCCTCGTTTTTCTTCTTTTTCTCCCTGTGGTGTGGTGGTGGTGGCTAGGTGGTGGTGAAGGAGGAGGAGGGGTAATGGTGTCCTCCTCTTCATTTTTTCTCCCTATGACATGATGGTGGTTGTGAAGGGGATGAGGAGGTGGCGATGGCCTCCTCTTCATTTTTTCCTCTCCCTGTTGCGTGGTAGTGGTGGTATTGTGGTGGTGGTGAAGGGGAGGAGGGTGAGGGTGGCGGTGGCCTCATTTTTTTTTATTTTTTTTATATTTGCTCTCGCAGGAACCGCCGTGAGGACGAAAAAATTGTCCCTTGCGGCGGTTCCTGTGAATGGGGAACCCAAATCTCTGCAGGTGTGGGTTTCTCATTTGCATAAACGTCACAAGAGTGGAAAAAAATAGGAGGAGACCACCACCACCCCTTCACCACCACCACTTCACCACCTGGCCATCACCACCACCACCACCTCACCACCATCAAGGAGAATAAGAAGAAGAAAAAAAGGAGGAGGAGGTGGGACACCGCCACCTCTCCTTCTCATCCCCTTCACCACCACCATTGCCACCTTGCTATCACCACCACCAGGGAGAAAAAATGGGAGGAGGTGGGACACCGCCACCTCTCCTCCTCCCCTTTACCACCACAACCTCACCATCGCCACCTTATTGCCACCGCCAGAGAGAAAAAAAGATGAGGAGAAGAAAAAAATGGGAGGAGGTGGGACATCGCTACCTCTCCTTCTCCCCTTCACCACTGCCACCTCGCCATCGCCAGGGAGAAAAAAAGTTGAGAAAAAGAAGAAGAAAAAAAATGGGAGGAGGTGGGACACTGCCACCTCTCCTCCTCCTCCCCTTCACCATCACCACCGCCACCTCGCCACCACTAGGGAGGAAAAGAGAATGAAGAAGATGATGGGAGGAGGTGGGATGAGAGGTGGCGGTGGTGGTGGTGAAGAAAAAGAAAAAACGAAGATGAGGATGACGAGGTGACAGCGGAGAAGAAAGGAAATGAGGAAAATAGAGGGAGAAATAAGAAGAAAAAAACAGGTTAGGGTTAGTTTTTTATTGGTGGTGTCCATCAGTAGACGTAGTGGTGTTATTTAGCAGGTGATGCGAGTTTAACTAACCTAAATAAATAGGCTAATTTAACCCACTTGTAATAACCGCAAGTGCACGGTGCCTAATTGGTAGACAACGGCAAGTACGGGTCGATCCCACGAGGAAGGTGGATGCAATTGAAATTTATAATTTATTTTAAACTAATTTAAATGAAAAATGGGATTACAACATTTTTAAACTAAACTACAAATAAATTTAAAAATAAGAAAAGTAAAATAAAAGAAAAATGTGGATTTTGTGGGCTTGGACTCATCAATGAGTTAGCAAAAATTATTTAAATCTAAATTACTGAATTTAAAAACGAGAAGCTTTAGGGATGAGAATCATTTGCTTACACCGAGTATGTGATCGTTAAAATCCAATTAAATTATATCATGTTTCTATCAAACATTAACAAATTATTTCAAGTAAAAGCAATTTATCAAAAACTTTCATAAATAAATTGTAATTAACAATTAAGCACACAATTCAGTAAAATCAATCACAATAACTTATACAACCCATTTAGTTTGTCGCACACTCGATGTGGTGGTACTCAGCAGTTGGTCTGAACACGAATCCTGAGAAAATGAAGTACAAAAGCTCTGTGGTGGTACAGAGCGGTAACCAGGGTGCAAATAACGAAAATTAGAGTATCTTCACTCCTCGCGAACAACTTCCTGCTCCAGACCTACAAAATAGAGAGAGGGATGGAAAATCGGTGAGAGAGGTGTAATGAAAATTCAAAAAATCAAAATAGAGAGCGGTGGCGGAGCCCTGTTTTTGCTTCTGTCGCGGCGGTTGCGTGATGGCTGACGCGCCGCTTGCGACGGTGGTTGTGAGAGAGGGATGCAGGAAGGAGCTCGAGATGAAGAGAGGCCGAGAGAAGAGGAGGAACAATGGCGGCGACGAGGCGGAACAGAGTCGCGGTGAGGCTGTGTTTCGTGGCGTGGTGGTGGTTCTCGGTCTGTTGTGATGCGGGAACAGAGAGAGCGAGGTGGAAGAGGGATAAAAATAGGAAGGAAGGCCGACAGAGGGGAGTAAGGTATGTGGCGAGGCGGAGGTCTGACGCAAAACAATTGTCACTCCCCTGTTTCGTGGTGTGCGGGGTGGCTGATGGTGGGAGAATAAGATGGTAGTGGTGGCTGTGTGGATAGGGGAGAGGAGCAGGGACCGGGAGATGTCTAATGCGAAACAGGGTTGTCACTCCCCTGTTTCGTGGTGGTGACGGTGCTCGCACGGTGGTGGCGGGGTGAGGTGGTGATGGTGGTGGCTCTGGTGTGATGAAAATCACGTTGTGAGGAAGAGGGTTTAATTTTCTGTAATTTTTCTTTTCCCTTCTCTTCCTCCCCTTTCTCATCCATTGAATTTTTGTATTTATAGATAATTAGGAGAAAATGAATATAGACAAGTTCAAGGGAGGGTTCAATGAGTGATTTAAGGCAAAAATAAATCAAAATCTTGAATAATTTAGGGAATGTGTCTAGGGTTTGATTGAGCTTAGCATTGGATTTGGATTTAAGTTATGGGCTTGGTTTTGGGTTTATGGGTTAGGTTTTGGGTTTAGGTTATGGGCTTAGGTTTTGGGTTTATGGGTGAGGTTTGGGTTTAGATGTGTGACCCTCTACTTTACACCACCGCTAGAATCGACCAATTGTCGTTCCTTAACTTGTCGCCTTAATATGATTTCATCGTTTACGCTCAAATTCCTACAAAGACATGCAAACGAAATAATTACTATAAAATATAATAATCGAAACACTAACATATATAAATTGAAGGATATATTATGTAATAATTATGTGAATATCAGGAGTGGCCTAAAAAATGGTAAATATGGCTTCACCCCGGGTACACACCGGAGACGTTTAGTGTGTTAGACTAACATGATAACCACCTACACCACAAAACCTTTGTTGGCAGATTACATGTACAAATTATAGAAAATGGGTAAGAGTGTAATCTTCATTCATGAGAAAGTCAATCGATCAGGACAAATTTTATCCTCGAAAAAATATAATTTATTTTATAAACACAAAATTTAATATGATCAAAAAAATACGGTCATGTGAAATTTCTAACAAGAGATCTACCATCCGATCCTCATCGAGTCAAAATTGACGGCGCTCGAAGAGATCAAACCTATATTCTTTGTGCCAACGGGATACTAGCTCAGCGGTAGACTTGTAGATGATGAAATCACATGTCCAAGGTTCGCCTTTTTGAGGTGGAAGAGATTATGGGATAAAAATATAAAGAGATTATGGGTATCCCTGGCGACCTAGCTACAAGATGAAGTTGATGCTAACATAAAATTAATAAAACCCCTACTAAATAACACCACCGCTTATACTGATGGACGCCACCACCCAATTTTTTATTTGGATCTATTAAAGGACACCACCACTATATAAAAAATAAATAAATAAATAAATAACCCTAACCCCTATTCTCCTCATTCCCTCTCTTCTCCATCAACCCCACCACCGCTACCTCCTCCCCACCTCTTCCTCTCATCTCACCTCCTTTCATCTTCTTTTTTGTGTCAGTTTTTTTTCTTCTCCCTATGGTGTGGTGGTGGTATGATGGTGGTGAAGGGGAGGAGGAGGGGGTAGTGGTGGCCTCATCTTCATTTTTTTCTTATTCTCCCTGTGGCATGGTGGTGGTGAAGGGGAGGAGGAGGGGGGTGGCAGTGGCCTCATTGTTTTTCTCCCTGTTGCGTGGTGGTGGCGGCGATGTGGTGGTGAAGGGAAGAGGAAGAAGGGGTGGTCTGCTCTTTTTTTCCCTCCCTATTGCGTGGTAGTGGTGGTGGTGGCGAGGTGGTGGTGAAGAGGAGGAGGGGTGGCGGTGGCCTCCTCCTTGTTTTTTTCTTCTCCTTGTTGCATGGTGGTAAAGGGGAAGAGGAGGGGGTGGTGGCCTCTTCCTTTTTTTTTTTTTTTTTTTTTTTTTTTTTTAAATCTTCGCCCTCCTGGCTGTTCCTGCAAGTGTGGGTTCCCCACTCGTAGGAACCACCGCGAAGGCAAAATAATGTGTCCCTCGTGGCGGTTCGTATGAATGGGGAACCCAAACTCGCCCAAATCTCTGCAAGTGTTAGTTCCCCATTCGTAGGAACCACCGTAAGAGTGAAAAAAAAGGTTATTTCTCATTTGGCCCCCATTAGTTTATACTTATTCCTCTTTGGCTCTCATTTATTTTATATTCCTGTCTAACACTCATGACCGTCAGCCCAACAAAGCTGACTAGCAAATTCCATTTAACTTTTTGAAAAGACAAATTTACCCTATACATAATTTTGCAAACACTTTTTTTCTTTTTTTTATTCCCACACCTCACCTTCCCTATCTCTCTCTATTTTTATTAGTCAAATTAACTCAATCCATCAACAAGGCAGTCAGTCTACACACATGAATATCTTATTATTCTTCCCCTCTCTATAAGTTTATGGCATTCATCGCCTCCTCCAATCCAATATCCAATGGCCAATGACCAATTCATCCCTTATCCTTCCTTCATCATGTCTCTCTTCCTCCCCCTCCTATTTTTTTTCCTCTTCCTCTCCACTCCTTCACTAACAATCGCTCAACAAGACGAAAAATTCCAATGCAAGATTCGTTATTTACAACTCCACTGGTTTGGTTTTCATCAATTCCGATGTTTATCAGCCTCTTACACTTGCACCTCAACCACTGGGGTCTGATGGGAAAGTCATTAAATAAGACGAGTCTGTTAACTTACCTTCAGATCTGGGTGCTAATAGGTTGAGAAAATTACTTCTTGATGATGATGGGAATCTCAGGACTTATAGCGTCAATTCGGGTTTGAATCAGTGGGTTGTTGTGTGGCAAGTTATTCAAGAGCTTTGCACTATTAAAGGTGTTTGTGGCTCAGTATTAAATTTACTCATCTAGTGGTAAATTTAACTGAATATTAAACGACCTTTAGCTTCTTAAATATGTCATTGATTCTCTTATTTACTTATGTACTTGCAGATTAATAACTAGCTTTATATATGCATGAGCAATGGCTCAGTGTTTGTAGCTTTATATAGTCACAATCAGTGGGTTTGAATCAATTATATATGCATGAGCGATGGCTCCAATTCTACATTTTGTGTTTGCCACCAAATCGGCAGTGGGAGCAACAAGGCTTGTGGGCGAATACTAGCTTTATCGACTAATCCCCACAAAAACAAGTTCCTTCAATTGGACTGCGCAAGTTATGTTGGGGGATCCAACCAGACAGATTTGAAAACTACAACATGCGAAAATGGTTGCCTTAATGATGCTAGTTGTCTCGGTTTTTAGTACAAATTTGAAGGAAAACAGTACTATGTACACAGATTAGACAAGCTTCTATATGGGTATTGGTCACCAGGGATGGAAGCAGCAATGTTTCTCCGGGTGTCTAGATCAGATAATGGTGTCCAAATAAGTCTACCACTTCCACCCAAACAGTCCAAAGCTACGACTAGAAATATTGCCATCATATGCACTCTATTCGCAATTGAACTCATAAGTGGAATTCTAGCCTTCTCGACTTGCCTAATGATGTATATTAAGTATAGAGATATGGCTCAGACCTTTGGATTGGAATTACTCCCAACTGATGGTCCCAAGAGGTTCACCTATGTTGAACTCAAAACAACCACTAATGATTTCTCGAATGTTCGGTTTGGAAAATTAGGTATAAGGATAAGTTTGTATTTTCAAAAATATTGGATAGAAGTTGTTGGTCAAAGTGGTTGAACACACAGTCATGGATGTTAGACTGGAATACAAAAACTAATGGGGGTCAAAGAGGAATAGGGATAAATTAATAGGTGCCAAATGGGAAATAATCCTAAAAAAAATAAAAATAACATAAGGAGGAGGAGGCCACCGCCACCCCCTTATCCCCCTCCCCTTCACCATCACCGCTGCCACCTCGCCACCCCAGGGAGAAAAAAAGAGGAGGAGAAGAAAGAAAGAAAATGGGAGGAGGTAGGACACCGCCACCTCTCCTCCTCCTCCCCTTCACCACCACCACCTCGCCACAGCCAAAGAAAAAAGAGGAAGAGAAGAAGAAGAAGAAGAAGAAAAAATATGGGAGGAGGTGGGACACCACTACCTCTCCTCCTTCCCCATCGCTAGGGAGAAAAAAAAAAAAAGGTGGAGAAGAAAAAAAAAAATGGGAAGAGGTGGGAGCCACCGCCAGGGAGGAAAGGAAAAAAGAATAAGAAGATAGGATGAGATGGCGGTGGAAGGGAGGAGTGGGGGAGAAAAAAAGAGGAGGAAAAGAAGAAGAAAAAAAATGGGAAGAAGTAGATAGCCCGTGGGCCTAAAAAGATGTATATTGAATGTACAAATTATAGAAATATGGTTAAGAGTGTAATCTTCATTCATGAGGAAGTCAATCGATCAGGACAAATTTTATCCTCCGAAAAATATAATTTTCTTTTCTAAACACAAAATTTAATGCGATTAAAAAAAGACAATCATGTGAAATTCCAAACAAGAGGTCCACCATCTGATCTACATCGAGTCAAAATTGACTGCCCTCGAAGAGATCAAACCTATATTCTTTGTGCCAACAGAATACTAGCTCAGCGATAGACTTATAAAGGATGAAATCACATGTCCAAGGTTCACCATTTGGGGTGGAAGAAATTATGGGATTAAAAAAATAATAATAAATATATATTTTCTTTGTCAAGAGTATCACTGGCGACCTAGCTACAAAATGAATTCGATGCACACTTAAAACTAATAAGGCCCCTACCAAAATAACACCACCACTTATACTGATAGACACCACCACCCACTTTTTTGGATCTACTAATAGATACCACTACTATATAAACAAAAAAAAAAACCCTAACCCCTCTTCTCCTCTCTCATTCTCTTCTCCACAACCCCACAACCACCACCTCTCCTCGTCATCCCCACCTCCTCCTCCCATCTTCTTCCCACCTTCTTCTTCGTATGTGTTTTTTTTTCTTCTCCCTATGGCGTGGTGGTGGTAAAGGGGAAGAGGGGGTGGCGGTGGCCTCCTCCTTGTTTTTTTTTCTTCTTCACCCGGTGGCGTGGTGGTGATGGTATGGTGGTGACTAGGTGGAGATGAAGGAGAGGAGGGGATGGTCGTGGCCTCTTCGTTTTTTTTTCTCTCCCTGTGCGTGGTGGTGGTGAAGTGGGGAGGTAAAGGAGGAAAGAGTGGCCTCCTTGTTTTTTCATCTCCCTGTTGCGTGGTGGTGACGAGGTGATGGTGAAGGGGAGGAGGAATGGGTGGCATTGTGTGAGACCCTGGAGTGGGCGGACCTAAGGGTGAGGGTTGGAGCCCAACAGGCCCGAGAGAGGTTGGACAAGCTACAAAGGGGGACATAGTCCCACATCGCCTGGGTGCGGGATGGTGATGTGCTATATATGTGCGAGGTTGGATCCCCATAGTAAGATGCCTTTTAAAGTCGTGCGGGCCGGTTGGGCCCAAAGCGGACAATATCTTACTGTGCGGATCGGGTCGTTACAGAATGGTATCAGAGCCTGACCCAGCCGAAAGTGTGCCACGTGGAGGTGGGCCCTCGGGCAACGTGGACGTTGTGCCTGTGTGGCCAACGAGGACGTTGGGCCTTAAGGGGGTAGACTGTGAGACCCTGGAGTGGGCGGACCTGAGGGTGAAGGTGAGGGTTGAAGCCCAACAAGCCCAATAGGCCCGAGAGAGGTTGGACGAGCTACAAAGGGGACATAGTCCCACATCACCTAAGTGCGGGATGGTGATGTGCTATATATGTGCGAGGTTAGATCCCCATAGTAAGAGGCTTTTTAAAGCCGTGCGGGCCGGTTGGACCCAAAACGGACAATATCTTAATGTGCGGATCGGGTTGTTACACATTGGCCTCCTCTTTTTTTTTGTATCTTTGCCCTCACGGCGGTTCCCCACTCGCAGGAACCGTCGTGATGGCAAAAACATTTGTCCCTCGTGACGGTTCCTACGAATGGGGAACCCAAACTCGCCCAAATCTATGCGAGTGCGGAACCCACACTCATAGGAACCGTCGCGAGGGCGAAGATAAAATAAAATGAGGAGGAGGAGGCCACCGCCACCACCTTCTCCTCCCCTTCACCACCACAACCTCACCATTACCACCACCCCCACCTCGCCACCGCCAGGGAGAAAAAAAGGAGGAGAAGAAAAAAAAAAAGTGGAAAATGGGAGGAGGTGGGACACCACCACCTCTCCTCCTCCTCCCTTCATCACCACCACCGCCACCACCTCGCCACCGCCAGGGAGAAAAAAATGGAAGGACGTGGGAAACTGCCACCAGTCCTCTTCCCCTTCACTACCACTGCCACCTCGCCATCTCTAACACCACCACTAGGAGGAAAAAAATAAGAAGGAAAAAAAATGGGATGAGGAGGAGGTGGCGACGGTGGTTGATGGAGAAGAGAGGGAGAGAAGAAGAAGATAAGAGGAATTAAGAGTTTTTTCATTTTTATTGGTGGTGTCTTTCAATAGTGGTGGTGTCTTTCAGAAAATAGGGTGTTGGTGGTGTCCATCAAGAGAAGTGGTGGTGTTATTTAGCAGAGGCCTTGTGTTAATTGTTTTTCTAGTGTTCATCAAGTTCTTCCTAAAAATAGCTAATTGAGTGTCTTGCATAAAAGCATCTTTGAGGACGCAAATCTAGCCTATGCAAAAATCGGATTTTTAAGGGACGCACTTCATATTCCAGTTTAGGATCTTGCATTGGAAGATATTTCACTAAAACCAGTCGCAAGAATTTTTGTTTAGGTAGGTTTACAATTGGAGATGCTCTAACTCAATCAAGCTCTTGGGTTACAACGATTTAACCAGTCATATTTGCTAGCTATTTTTTTGGCCAAGTTTGAGTTTTTTTATACTTCTACATGGTGTTTGTGTTTTAAAGAGAATGGATAAAAAATGTAAAAACACTCAAAAACAATGGCTAAAAAACCTGACTGACTAGACTTACTCCTTGGGTTATTGAGTTGTGTGCGGAGACTCAGACAGCTAGAAGTACATTGTGTAATCTCGTGTTAGAAGTGTTTGAATTCAGAGGTGAAAGTTCTTGGCGTGCAAGTTTAGGATCAGTGTAGGGTGTGTGGTATGAAACACAACAAACCATCTTCCAATTCAATGGTTTCTTGGTGCCTCGGTGTAATCAACTCACTAAAAACTGAATTGAGTTGTTATTGGTGTCACTGTGTCAGGATATAGGCTTCCTTCACCAACTCCCATGACTACAGGTTTTTTAAGCTTGCAAACGAGTTCGAAACAAACCAGCATTCCGGAGATTATGAAAACTGGAAGGTGAAGATAACCTAAACGCACTAGATTTGCCTCTTACATTTATTATACACCAGTGTAATGATGGCGTGAGATTCTTGCACTAGTACAAGTTACAAAAAAACCTATAGTCAAGTGACAGTGGATGCCAAACCCGAGATCAGTAGATCACAACCTTCTGACGGCTATACAACTAAAAAATTAAACACACATTTCACTTCCTTTGTTGTCCTATGTTCATATACATGAAAAAGGATCATATTTGCTAACCAAAAGACTGTTGGGAGGAACTATGATTTCTTTATCGAAGTAAAACATAATGCTCCAGTTTCCCCTGATTGACAAGAAAATTAACGACTTGCGTGTTCAGATTTATAACAAGTAAAATGTGGTTGCAGAAGAAATTAAAGCAAGAAGACTGTCTGTAACTGAGAATGAAAAACTATATTAATACTGTATTATCACTCAGAACACGAGATATGTCACAAAAACTATATTTATACTGTACTATCACTCAGAACACGAGATATTTCACAAAAACTCATTTAAATACAAGCACCGGCGCGAGAAATGCAAGGTACAAAAATAGATCATAAGGCATCTATTCTGAAAAAAAATTATACTGGATGGATTTCAGATATTGTAGCTTATACATACAGAAAACAAGCCAAGCCTCCAAGTCTACTTCATTTTCCACTGCCAAGTTTTTTCGTGATGTCTTTGGTAAGGCTAATTTGCAATGTATTATGCCATGGAAATAGGGTACGAGTAACTGGAAGCTTTCTTCGCAGGTCCTGCATCACAAGTCACAAATAGAAAGATTTGAAGGAGATGAAAAGAACATAAATAGCCTTATCTGGCATTTCCAAAGTTTCCAAGTTACAGCAACTTCCTTGGGCGACAATCGATACAGAAAAGAGGTTTCAGATGTTGAATACTTGCATCTAGCTCCTATTATATAGTTTCTTTCAAGATCAAAATGTATCAT
This sequence comes from Berberis thunbergii, assembly GCA_003290165.1. Classification (NCBI taxonomy): domain Eukaryota; kingdom Viridiplantae; phylum Streptophyta; class Magnoliopsida; order Ranunculales; family Berberidaceae; genus Berberis; species Berberis thunbergii. The sequence continues at coordinate 582,632 of QNQO01000495.1, forward strand.
TTGGTACATGGGACGCTCCCATGACACGTAAAGATTTACTGATCAAAGTAACTGTAGGTATTTCAGTAAAATTATTTGAATTCTTATTCCATTGAAGAAATTGGCAATGTTGGCTATCAGCTATCTACCAAAACCTAAGAATTTGGAGGGACTAAAATTTGGAGGAAAACCTAAGAATCACAAGAATAAAATCATCCAAATCATCTTCCCTAATTATATTATTTGCAAAACACCACAAAGGAAGTCTTATTGTTGATTTGGTTAAAATAATTTCTTAATTCAGAGTTTACCCTGTGCCAAAAGTGTGGTCGATATACTCGATAACCAGGGCAGTGGCTTACACAGATTGGAGTTACCACAGTTGCTAAAATGTCTAAAAGAACATTGCGCCATGCTTCCACTTTACCAGAGTTAAGTTTAAATTTCTAATTGACAGTACATACAAAAACAAAAGAAGTACCTTGAAAGTGGTATCTGGCAAATGCAAGTAGGATTCCTGCCAAATTTGAAACCATTAGTAACGGGATTATAATGTCACAGAACTTAACATCGTATTAAGTGAACAGGACAGGACATATATGTAAAACCTCTAGAGATGACAAATACTCAGTCTCATGGTGGCGGATAATGTTTGCTATGGAAACCGCACAGTCGTCAGCAGACTGAAATGAGAGATTCAAGTCAGTGATATACAATAAATCATATTTTATACTTGACATGCTAGCAGTTAAAAAGAATGTCCATATCCTCAGTTTAGCATTTCAGAACAAAGATAGGTGCTTGGGTTATTAGTAATATTAGTATTTTAGTAGTATTAGAAGTTTTAGTATTAGGACATTGGTTTCTAGTTAGGTTTAGGTTTTGTTTCTTGTTTTCGAAGTTAGGGCAACTATAAAAGCAGTATAGGTTGTTCATTGTTATTACATTGATTGAATAAGAGAATATATTTGGTTTAGTTATTTTTCATTGATTTAGTTTCTTTCAATTATCACACTGTCTTTCGATTCTGCTTATTTGCAAGTTTAATTCTATCACATTTCATTCCTCAAGTCAGATGGAAAAATATTCAAGAAATGAGACTTGAGCCTATTGACACAACAAGCTATATATGCCTATCAATTAATATGAACGCTAAAAGTTTTAAGCTACTTCCATAGACTACTACTACATCCTGTTGATGCCTGTGAAAACATGTTCACATAACTGCTATTCTAAGCCCTAAGGTTGTACGAGCATGGCATTAAGTTACTCTGCTATCCAACAAAGTTCATAGATCACATGGTCATATTGGGGAATGACAACAATCTAGCTGTATAACGTTAATTTTGGGATGTTTGTATCTTATAGAACCCCAAACACTGCAAATAATTTGATGGTATATTAATTAATAAGTGAGTTGGACCCAACAACATAGAATTAGGGCTTTTGCTTTTGCAACTAGAATTAAGAATTCAATTCAAGTAGGAGTTAAGGTTTCCATTTGTTGAGGCAACTAGTTGCTTGCTTAGCAAGCTTAGGTCAATTATAAATTAAGGACATTGGCCAATGTAATAGACAATTGTTTGAAGTTTAGAAAATTTATTTTCAGATTGAAGAGTCTTTGTCAATTCAAGTTTCTAATATTTTTTTATTGCTTCCGCACTTAAATCTATGCTATCTTGATTCGTAAAAAACCTGAAGCTATCCACAAAAAGTCACGTCGTGAGATTGGGCAACAAGATAAGAATGCCCGAAAAGCAAACATTCCACTCTTGACTCCGGAAAATTCTTTCTTTCGAAAAAATCTTCCTTGAGTATGATTTTGAGGTTGTGCATAACTCCCACGTTGTGGCCTATTTTCAGATTCGTTTGACAAAGAGATGTGATCCCTACTGCCGTTGATTGGGAAAAGTGACTTCGTTGATGATTACAAAGGTGAGGATGATGAACCTGATCTTTCAAAGTCAGATATTCAGGCTATCTGCGAGTTGTCACATCGTAAGACCATGAAACCCCGCGTTACTGATTTGGAGAAATAATACCCAACCCTAGTAATTCACAACAACATCCTCTATGAAGAGGGATCGAAAGAAAAAGGGTGATTGTGGAGAACAACCCTAATTTCCCCAAGTTTCCCCAATTCCTAATTCTAGGGTTACTAGAGAACAAAAATTCGCTAATTACGAATTGTGATTGGCAAAATAACCAACCGAACCTTGTTCATAAGCTGAATTTTTTTTTGTGAACCCTAACCTTACCCACAACCAAAGAGGAGGAAGAAAAGCAAACAAGGATGAAGGAATTGAATAACAAATATCTTTGAAAAAGACTTTTCTCCATGAGTAAATAAAAGACTTACTATCTTTGGGATCTGATGCTACACCGCTGCTCAATACCTTAGTGGAATCGACTCTATTACATAAGTTGATTCCTAATTTTTATCACATATCAAGCAATAATACCTTATCTAGATCCACAACATAGCAGAGCCCCTACTTATTGTCACTATCTCCCTTCGCATCAACAGTCACCGTCGGACTCACCACTGTGCCCAGAGCAACCACCAGCGATTCAACAACATCCCCCCCTTTGAACTGAACAAAAATTGCCCAGTCAACGTGGAATAACTCAACCCTTCTCCGCTCGACGTATGATGTTGATTTTGGCGAGAAAGTGCGATCAAAATCGACCTGTTGTGCAAGCAACTTCATCTTTTGATGAAGCAAATAGTTTTGTTCATGGAGTTCAATTAGGGAGAAGTTATTTCCACCCTAACAATTTTTCTGATCCACCACAAAATATTAACTCTTTCTGATGAGGACCAGATACCCAACACCACTATTCTCGGTATATACAACCATCGACTTCAGATTCTGATGGACATGTTATTCACCAATGCAGGACAAGCTATGTACTCATTCGAGACAGAGCTTATGACTTCAATTTGAACTTTATCAACCACCGCAATGAGCCAATTTTCGTCCATCCAATCAAAGGGGACGAGTTCATCATGATGCTTATAGATATGAAAATAATTTTGATGTTTTACCTATAACTAGATTGTTTTGTCCACTGCTTGGAATGTATAGAACATGGTGATATTAAATTGGATGTTCCAACTTATGCTGGTCTTGGTGATGCTGATGTTTTTGTCGATTGGGTTGACCAAATGGACACGATTTTGGAATATAAGTCTCTAAACAGGTACTAAAGCTATGCATTGAGTTGCAACAAAGTTCGAGGGTACCGCATCTAATTGGAGAGATTTGATCACAGAGAGCCAGTTGATAGGGAAGGTAACAGTTCAACTTAACCTAAGAAGAAAAAAACTATTACAACGTGCTTTCATTCCCCAAGTTTATCAACGTGATTTGTTTGGCAGACTGCATAATTACACAGGGCAAGTTTACAATTTCTGAATACGTTTGAGAAATTTCGTCTTTTGTGCAGTAAACTATAGATAAATGAATCTAAAAAGCAAAAGGTTGACACGTATTTGCATGGACTTTTTTAGCCTATACAGGAGGCTGCGGATATAATTCTGATTACTACCATGACAAAAGTATAGCATTATGCTAAGAAAATCGAAGCACACTCCCAGTATCATTTGACTACTTCAGTTACATCTCAGACAACTTTGGTCCCTACTACACATACTTAACAATTGCATTGCACGTACTGTTGCTTACAATCCTAATTTTAAATGTTTCGATTGTAGGTAAGTTGGTCACCTTCATCGAGATTGATAACTACTCTTAGTGCAGACGACAAAGATGAAGATATGTTGGTTGTTGATGCTTCCCTCAGGATGACACCGCAGATGATGTGGCCCATGAGCACATTTCCTTGGTCGTTGATGGCTTGGCTGACAACGACTAAGTTCGAACGAGCTTTCTCGAAGTAGAGGGAATGTTGGTTTATTAGTATTAGTATTATTTAATAAGTGGGTCAAACCCAACAACGTAGAATTAGGGTCTTTGCTTTTACAATTAGAATTAGAAATTCAATTCAAGTAGGAGTTAGGGTTTCTACTTTGTTTAGGAAACTAATTGCTTGCTTAGCAAGCTTAGGTCAATTATAAATTAAGGCCATTGGCCAATGTAATCGACAGTTTTTTAAGTTTAGAGAATTATTTTTAGATTGAAGAAACTTTGTCAATCAAGTTTCTGGATATTTGTTTATTGCTTCCGGGTTTAAATCTATCATATTTTCATTGATACGAAATACAAAAAGATTGTTATCTGACACAAAAAGTAGAATATTGATCCTAACTATTACCTATTACCATGGTTTAAAAAACGGTGTGAGGAGAGGCTTGCCTCAATGTGAGGAGAAGCTCGCCTCAGTGCGAGGCTTTTGGTGAACGAATTGAAGCTTACGCCTCATAGGTCTTTCAACAATTGAGTAAATCAAATGATTTTTATTAAATCATATACTGATTGAGTGAGGCGTAAAGTTCAATAAGGCTTGTGCCTCACTTACACCTCTTGCCTCATAAAGGGTCACACCTCAGTCCCGATCCTTTCATACCTCAGTTCCGATTAAGATTCTTTAAACCTCGTCTATTACTATTATTTGAGATAATGTAATTCACATATTCCAGCTATGAAAATAATCTGATACTAAGAACCACTTTGTAATCAACATAACAGCTCATAAAAGAGGACCATGATGGTTTGATTTCCTTTTTGAAATGCGAAGATTCTATTGTTTCTTACTTTTTAACAGAAATGACCATATGTTTCTACATATGATTATTAAAAACTTTGAATTAGTGACTTCTATTCTTTATTTTTTTATACTAGTACATGCCCTACTGCCTCTAGCAAATTTGATTGATGAATATTAGTTGATTCTCTTATCACAATGAATTGATGAAACAATAGTTAATCTAGTAGCTACTGCTACATTGTTGGTATATCATTCTTAGAGACAAACTTGATTATTCTTTCAGTCAAACATGAATTCCTGTTCTTAGTTACCCTCTCAAGGACAAAACATTAGAGTGTTGATATATCACTTAGAGTCAAACTTGGAAGTTCATTCTTAATTTCCTTACCAGCTCAATTGCAACAATAACTAAACCACTCAAACCTTACTTGATGGTAAGGGAAGTATTAGAAGAAATGGCCCTAGATAAGGGAGATTATATATCAGGGATGTCTAAATTGCAGCTATTGAGCTTTAAAAGAGGTAAAATGATTGTTTGTAATAACCTGAAAAATGGTTGAGTCCTTGCATTCATGCTTAGTTTCTAGCTGTACATTTCCTTCTTCAAAGTAGTGCGCCCCCACCTGAAGGAAACCTCATATAGCAATGTATCTTTAGTTCACAGTGCACATGCATGATGTACCCACACCATGATAAAACACAAAATACATGTTAAGGCCACAATTTCATCAACCACACAAAATGCATTTCTCATCAGACATCATGATCAGTGTGGATGAAAATACCTGCAATGTTCCTTGCAGATCCACTATTTGCAATTCATCCTTAAATTCAATTCTCCAAATTGAGCGCCAACTTCCATTGCTATGCAATAGGGAAATGGAAGTTAGGAATAAGAAATTTCAATATTTCATGGCATGATATTATGAAGATTTTGAGATGGATATAGACAAGTAGGAGAAATAATTGCTGAGACTTCATCAAATAGATTTGAGTCTAAAATCAGTTCGATCCAATGACCGGCAACATACATTGAGAGACATGGGATGGCATGTTAGAGCCATGTGAACATGTGTTGGAAGTGTGGCGATCAACATGCAAAAGCATAAAATGATCAACATTAAAAAAACATGCTAGCAAGTTATACAATTTAGAGAAACGAAAATGACATGTTGAATATATTCTAACATGAACTAAAGACACAAGATAGATACTATTTAAGGCAATGCCGAGCCATCCAAAGTGTGATAGAGACATGGGACGACATATCGAAGGCATACTAACATGAGCTAGACAAACATGATTGCTAAAGGCATGCTTACATAACACAATGCCAGTGTTGAAGCCTTGAAGGCGCAAGAACAAGGGGTAGACAAAAACAGGTTAAGAAGTCGAAAGAGTATAACATGAGCCAGAGATACCGATTCAGTATGACCGTGCATGCTAAGAGAATCAGAAAAAATGGTTCGACATGTTGACAGCTTACTAACACATGAGCTATAGGCACGGGATCGGTATGCTGATATGAATTTTTTTTTTTTTTTGATAAAGATCAAATTAACAGGATGACTAGGTATGCACAATGACTAGAAAATAAAATTTACATGGACAGCATTCCAGGCAGATGCCTGGTGCCTTACAATCCATCTCTAACAAGCCGAGCTCCAGTTGCAGTCAACAAAATGTTGGGGAGTCATTGCTTTTAATGTATTGTTAATCTCACTATTGGCAAGGTTTGAACCCAGGATGTGTGGTACTATCAACCATTGGCCTTCCAAATATGCTACTTGGTATAAAAAAAAGTGTTGGGTAAGCTAGCTTTTAAGTTTAATGAAAAAAGTGACTCGGTGCTTGCAGGGTACCCGAGACTTGTGGCATTATCACATCCTAGTCTTATAAACTAGCAGGCTTCTGCCAAATACAATACATACTGGAACAAACAGATGTTATAGTTTCATATTTGCAAAATCCAGGTTTACTACAGTTTTTAATTTATGACATAGGTTTTAGACATTAGGACATTGTGTTTCTTAAATTCCACATTGTTGAGCACTTGGCATGAAATGTTTTGACATTTATGACATAGGTTTTAGACATTAGGACATCGTGTTTCTAAAATTCCACATTGTTGAGCACTTGGCAGGAAATGTTTAGACATACTGTGTGTTTACGCTTTCTGCAAGGAATAAGAAGTAGTGGGAGTTGTCTATACACAATGCCAATGGAATAAAAAAGAATGAGAAACCGGTGTTCTAAAAGCGCTGATTGGATATTCGGTGCCAGTGCTACTATCCAAAGTTACATTAATGAGTAGGTCATTAATGCCTATGAAGACTAATACTCTGCTAGTCTGCTCATTCCATAGTTCCCGGCAACCACTTAAGCTTTCAAACGAGATGCTAGTTTAACAATGCCAACAAATATCCAACTGTTTTTCATCTTGAATTGTAAATCTATATTACAATTCAGAATGGTGTTTACTATTCATTACTGACTGGGACAAAGTCAAATCAAAGGGATTAGAGATAAAGATGTTTAGGATTGAAAGTTGGAAAATGTATTGAATTTGAGGGTTAAGATTTATTTCCTATAATGACATATTTATAAATATAAAACATGTATTAGGGCAAAAATAATGAAAAACTTTTAAAAAAAGTTGGGGGAATGAACATGTGGTGGAAAGAGAAAATATTATGTTTTCCTTTTAACAAAATGAAAATTATCATAACTATCTACATCGTCGTTGGATTTTGGTAAACTTAGTATAGTTGAAATGCATTTTTGAATATCTTTCCAACAAAATCAATCAATACAAGCGCTAAAAATTAATAAATATATATTCTATAACTAAAAAGACATCCTTGAGCTTGGATTATGCGAGGGATATGTGGGAATACCGCTTTGCTTGGAAAACCAAAATCCATGTAGCTGACCCTGAAAATATTGGGAATGAGTTTTGATGATGATGATGACATTCTATAATTAAAAAGTGTAAAATGTATTTCACATCTTTAATATTTTTTCAAATCAATGAGACGGACCGATCATACCAGGAAAAAAAATGAGTCGAGTACCTTAATGCACATTTAAACAAAAACCTTAAACTTCATATTTTGGTGAATTCAAAGATTTGAGGAGAACTCACTCTCGACATTTAAATTTTTCCCCAAACTGATTCAAATTTGACCGAGTATAACCCTAAAATTTATAATATAAATTTTTACTTTAGAATAGGCTTACACTTCAATACTGATTGAGAACGAAAATAGGGATAGTGACAGAGGTGTTCAAAACAAAATATTTAGCAAAAAAAAAAATTATGTGGAGTGCCAATGGCACGGAGCATACTCTAGTATATGAACAAAGTAATGGAATACGATTTGTGTCTTGCTAGAAATTTAGAATACCATCCATATGCTTGTGGTCCATGTTAGGTCTCATTAAGAAGATTCTATCAGTAGAAGACAGATTATGAGATAAACATAGCAGGCTTTGTTTTGCAGAGTAGTGCATAATTACATTTCACCTAAAGCTTCATTATTATCTATAGCAATGAATGTGCAGAATGAATGTTTCTTAAGCTAAATCTGTTCAAACTATCCTTCAACCTATGTTATCCTAGGCGCCAGGCAAAGCGAGGAGGGTGGCTAGGCACCTAGTTCCCTGAGCAAAAGGCAACAAACCAATGAAAAATAAATAAATAAATCATGTAGGTGACAAAGGCATGAAGTAGGGTATGAATTAATTATTTTCATCTTTTTAAGAGTTAAGTGTCATTAATAATCGATCTGATTACGAATAGAAAAAAGTCAGGACCCCTGCCTCGCATACAGGTAAAAAAACTGCATTGGAAAGAAAAACTGCAGAAACAAGATGAAAAGCAAGATCTGTAACACATTGTAGTTATATATACCAGAAATTTTGTGGTCTATGTCTAGCAGCTGAAATCAACACTGCAAGTTCAAAATCAGCACCAGGTTCTTCGACCTCCTTTCCATTGGCACAATAAACTGAAGAGATGCCTTTCGGATAAGCTTCACCAACATATTTGACGATTTCCCCATCAAGAGCACATCTGCATGAACCAAAGTAGAAAATAAAAAACGAAACATGAAGAGTGAATTGTACCAGCATTTACTGCCAAGGCACAAGTACAGGTGATTGATCCTTAAATTTCAAAGTACACAGATATTAACATCAACAATGCTTTGGAAGATCCAAAACAAAAAAGAGTGGCATTTGCTATCAACAACATAATGAAGGCAGTCAATCAATATAGATTGATCCAAAATCTGATTCAAATCCGCTCGCCACTCCCCGAGGCCAAGGACGAGGTCAAACCGTCATTCCAGGATTTGCAGTCCAATACATTTCCATTATGTTACCTAGCCAAACCCAAAGCCAAGCCAGATGAAACAAATAAAATAAAAAAAGAAATCGATTCAACGAGTAAAGGGAGAGAGGGATTCGAACCCTCGATAGTTCTTTGTTCAAGACTATGCCGGTTTTCAAGACCGGAGCTATCAACCACTCGGCCATCTCTCCAAAAGACAATCTCTATTTTATTTCTATTCCCCCGAATAGAACATGGCCATATAGGTTGATACCATGCTATCACTCTACACTTAATTTCATACAATACATTCCTCTAAAACTGCATCACACGCGATATTAGCCATGAACGGTGTAATATAAGTTTGACAAAGAACTAGATGCCTTACTAACTCTGCCAAAAGCATACAAACAGACACAAGTGGTGTACATGGGAAATTTTATTTCTAGTGACAATGATATTTTTTGTTGACCTTTTAGAAAAGTTGCTTACTAAATTGTGTGGCAAGGATAGATTTCCTTATATTTCTCATTTACCTTTTCAATCTTCATTAAGAATTTGACCTTCTCAGTCTTCACTAAAAATTTGTCCAGTTCACTTTCTCATTCGTCTTCTTAGTCTTTGTTAAAAATCTAGAACAAAATCACATGCATGAATGCCCTAGCAGGCATGATCTACCTTTGAAGTCATATATGATTACAACGAACTCTCCAATTTATATTTAAGAACAAAAACTCACCGAAAGTCCTCGATATATGGGGAGGGAAGCTCCTCATCCTCAGCAGGTCTTACTGCTGTACAAACCTGAAAAAACGGAGGGAGTTAAGGTAAAAAGGTTGACGACCAAAATACAACAGTTTAAAAATTCTCATAAGATCAACTTCCTTTTCCGTGGTAGTTTGCCTAAGTTGATTCCCAACAATAAGAGATATGTAAGTAAGTTTCAATTTATTTAAGTATTGTTTCACTTAAAGAAAATGCTTCCAAGAAAAAGGCCATCACAGAGAAAAGATGAGAAAGCGAGGAAAAGGTTGAACAACTGGGCTGTGATTGGTTTTAAGGAACAGATTTCAGAATAACAGAAAAATAAATAAATAAATAAATGGATTGGGAGAAAGGCAACGAGCAAAGAAGAAATTCCTTTGAGGTTGATGATGATGCTTTCTCTCAAATTGTGGAAATAATTTTGTTGGGGGAGGGACAAGGATGTTTCCCATTGGAAAATAAATAAATGAACGTATACAATATCTTCAACCTCGACCACTCCACTTTTTCCCTTACCTCCCCCCCACTCCTCCTTCCTTCTCACTTTTTTGGAGTGTCTTCCATTTATTTATTTTAAAACCAAATATGGCCTTACATTCTAATGTCTTCTTGATTGGATGAGAATTTGCATTTGCTTCCAATTTAAAGCTATTTTAAGTTACAGCTTCATTGTTATAAATACTGTTTTAACATGCAACAGCAGAGGTACCGTGTTTCCTTCACTTGACATTTTTCTTCAGAAATAAAACATAAAAAGGATAAAATAAAAATAAAAACTGTTGAATGAGTTATAAAGTACCTGCTTAACATGGTCAACCGTAGCAACTTGGGCAGTTCTAGGGTCAAGATAATCATTTGCACTAAGCTCCCCAAATTTTGTAACTAGTACCTGAAAGACCACAGCTGAGGATGAGATACAAATTACACTTTTGTGTTCTGTAAACCATTACAAGGAAGTGAGAGAATCTCAAAAGACCGAAACAAACAACAACAGAAAACTGACCACTGTCAACAATGACTCAACCAACATAATTCTCAAAGCAGCTTTCAATCTAAAACTAAATTCAACAGCATACGAAATCCTTAATTCCATATCCATCATATAACTTCATTTTCTGAATGTTTGAACTAGTCATGTACCTTCACATTCTTCCTTACAACAACATCATCCATATAATTTTCAACCTTCTTCCTGTATTTTCTTGTGCCTTCAAGTTGCACAAACCGGAAACAACTAACAACTAATAAAGATTAAGGGTGATTCGAGCAGGTAATCACTATGTCTTGATTAAGAATCAAAATTCATTATCTACTCTCAAGTAATCTCTTGTTATGATCTGAGCTAATTAGCTTCCAGTTCTTTAACAACTCATAACCAACCAAACCCCCGCCACCTCTTAAAATTCAATTCTCAGGAAGGCTGACCTAAAGTGCATAATGGCAGCTATGTTATTAATGCGGCGAAAAATCACCGATTAATTGTAATTCGGGGTTTGACTGAACCGAACTGGGTGAAATCGGTTGGGGTTTAGCAGACTCTGAAAAAACGGTGATACATCAGCGAGTCACCGCATCGGCCCAGCCAACTCGCCGATTTATCACTATAACTTATTTTTACTGTCATAACTTATATCGGTTTATTTATGAATGATTGAATGCAAATTATTTTACTGATTTAACTTATATCGGTTTATTTTTTAATGATTGAATGTTAGTTTTAGAGTTTACATATTGTTATTTACTGATAGAGTGATGTTGCTAAGTGTTAAATTGCTATCACTTGTTATTACTTGTGTTGTTGTGTTGTGTTGGTTGTTCCTAAATAAGTCTAGGTACCTGCAAAATTAAATTCAGCTATAAATTAGGAAAAATTAAATTATATATTAATATTTAAAATAGACCAATTAAATCCGATTAATCCCGCTTAATCATAATTCAGTCATGGACCGTGCTGTGACCGCTTTCCGATTAACTGCATAGAATGGCAGTGCTAACTAAGTCATTAATTACTGTCAAGTACCAAGTAAATCAACCAAACAAGAGAAGCCTACCATCAGCTCAGCTTTGATAAAATCTTATTAGGACGACTAGCTGCACAATCCTAGTTAAATAATTAGCTTTCAGCTTTTGAGTTGAGTTGGCTATTTCCTAACATCTCTCCTACATTTATTCATTTATTCACCACTTAAAATCACCAAAATTTCCATCTTTCGCAACTAAATACCTATTTATCACACCTTTAACCAACAACACACTTGAAGATCCACTAAAACACTGAAAACCTAAAAATTGAAAAAATAAAAATAAAAATCCTAATAATTGGAAATGCAGATTAAATGTTCGAGACTCACATCTCCGCTTCTATAGGCATTTCAAGAGCGATAATATGATCTTTATTGTAGACCGGGAACGCCTCGGAGACCGCCTGGTTGTAAACAAGTTCGTCCGTCAAAACCGATCGAAGGTCTGTCACAAAGAGAGAGAGTGAGTCAAAGCAAAGAAAGCATGAAATCAAAATCGAGGAAACGATGGTAAAGGTGATACCTTTGGCGACGTATTGGATTTCTCCAGGGGGAGAGTTGGTGAGGAACCATTTGGCGATCTCTATCTTCTGCTTCTCGCTCAGCTCCTCTTCTGGTTCTGAAGATTCTTCTTCGTCCGCCATGGTTCGGTGTGAGGGAAAACTGATACCAAAGCAGTTGAAGGGAATGTTGAATCTCTCTTGATTGATTTGATGATACAAACAAATGAAGATGACAGACAAACAGACAGTAAAGTGTGGTGAGATGGATCGAAAGATGTGGGGTTTGGGTTACCAACTGGTTTTAAGTGTAGTCGTGACCGGCCAACGAATGATATTTCTCCAAAAATACTGAAATTGAAATAAAAAAAATAAAACTTTCGAGTTATCGAAATTTGGCCAATCTCAGTTTTCGGAGACCCATGATTTCCATACATTATAAGTTTAGCTTAGTATTAAAATTTTATGAGTGTTTTGAGAATTTTTTAATTTCCATACATTATAATTAGTATTAAAAGCACTTATTTATGTCTAGGATGGTGGTTCGCATGTGATCTGACCAACTTTACCCCTCTCCAACTTCTCCAAACCAAGGGTTGTGATTTCGTTTTTGAAGTTAATTTCGATCCCCCAATTTTAAGAAATATTTTGTGAAATATTTCGTTTTGTGTAGAAGAATGTGGAAATTTTGGTTGTAAATTCGAATTTAACAATATAAGTAATGCATTTAAAATTTTTAAATACTATATTAAAAAGTCTCACATGACTTGTAGTGTTATACAGACTACATATTACATAAGAATCATTCACATAACAAACTTTTAATACTAAAATAATATTATAGCATGTTAAAATATACATAGATTAAAATATTATTTATTTTCTTAAAAAAAATTGACATATTTTGGATTTCGAAAGAAATTTTGATAACTTCATAATAAACAATATTTTGTGAATTTTTACATATTTTAGATAAATCACATTTTTTGTTTCAAACCAATGAAGAGAATGATAGAGTGGTCCGATCATATGTGGATCACCCTTCCAAGCACAAATTAGTATTTTAGGACCAGACTCCGGAAAAACTACGGGGAAAGTATGTTTTTAATACACAACAAAGTATTTCTTAAAATTAATTAGAAAATAAAAACACAATCCTTGCTCTCCACCGGTGGGACATTTTTTTTTCTTTTTCACATCATTTGGTTTTAATTATTTTTTTCAACTTCAACATAGAAAACCATACGCCAATGGTGTTATGGCCTAGTGGTTAGGGCTGTGTGGTTTTGTCCCCACATCCCATATTCGAATCCCACTTTCCTTAAAAACTCAGCTCACCTTTCAACCAAAAAAAAAAAAAACATACCATGTGATGATTGACACCCATATGATGGGAGGGATGTGGGGCTTCCTTTAGAGGTGGCCGGACTTCCTTTAGAGTTGGCAGAACTTTTGTAAACATCCTTGGTGAAATGCACAATACATGTTTATTTCTTGGGTTAATCAAAAGAGGTTAATTAATTTTCACGAGTTTCAAACTTGAATTTTGATTAATAATCAATTTTCTCTTTATCCCACCTTTAGAAAAATGAAATTTAGGTATTCATGGAATTTGTAGAATTTTCTGAAAGATTTTTTGAACTCATTTATTTCAATCATAATTAGCTTGCTTTGGACAAAGTCAACCAATGGTAGAATTATGGATGGACCTACTAAGGGGCGAGGGTAGCAAATTTATTTGAGTTCGATACTCTTCAAGTGTTCGATACTCTTCAAGTGCATTTTTATTTTATTAGTTATTGCAGACATTAAAAAAATATTTAGTTTAATAAAAACTTATTAACATTAAATAAATGAATTGTTTTACACAAGTGGTACAAATTTTGAGCTTCATATAAACTATTTTTCTATGAAATTGTATTATGATCATATTAGGTTCACAAATTTTTTAAAAAATTAGCTTCACCTAGATGCATATCCTAATTATTTTGTGATATTAATTATATATTTTAGTTATTATGCTCGTTTGCTCTCAGCGGAACTTTTAAAATATTGTTATTATATATATTTTAGTTTAAAAAAGGCGATTATATAATGTAAAATACAATATAAAAAAATTGTTTATACAAGTATTTAAACATGTCTGATTTAGTGGTTGGAGGTTGATCATTTTTAGTAAAAGACCCGAGTTCGATATTCTTCGAGTGTATTTTTATTTTATTTTCAATGCAAATTTATTAGTAATTGCAAACATTAAAAAAATGTTTAGTTTAATAAAAATTTATTAACATTAAAGAAATGAATTGTGTTTTCACAAGTGGTATAAAACCCCAACAAAAAATATTTAAAATTAATATCTAAAATAAAAACTATAGAATTCAATAAAAATATATACCATTAGCTAACTCGTACAAAATTTGAGCGTCATATAAACTATTTTTTCTATGAAATTGTATTATGATCATATTAGGTTCACAAATTTCAAAAAAAAATTAGTTTCACCTAGATACATATCTTAATTATTTTGTGATATTAGTTATTATGCTCGTTTGCTCCCATGGGCAGACCTCCTAAGGGGCGAGGGGGGGGGGGGGGGGGGGGGGGGGCTCCCTCCAACTTTTAAAATTTTTTATTATATATATTTTAGTTTTAAAAAAATATCTTTATATAATGTAAAATACAATATAAAAATTGTTTATACAAGTATTTAAACATGTCTAGTGTAGTGGTTGGAGGTTGATCATTTTTAGTAAGAGACCCGAGTTCGATATTTTTCAAGTGTATTTTTTTTTCAATGCAATTTTATTAGTAATTGCAAACATTTAAAAAATGTTTATTTTAATAAAAACTTATTAACATTAAAAAAATAAATTGTGTTTTCACAAGTGGTATAAAACCTCCAACAAAAAATATTTAAAATTAATATTTAAAATAAAACTATAGAATTCAATGAAAATATATATCATTACTCGTACAAAATTTGAACATCAGATAATCTATTTTTTCTATGAAATTGTATTATGATCATATTAGGTTCACAAATTTAAAAAAAAAAAAATTTAGCTTCACCTAAATACATATCCTAATTATTTTGTGATATTAGTTATATATTTAGTTATTATGCTCGTTTGCTCCTCACTAAGGTTATCGATAGTGACATTAATATGACTTAAAATTATACTACACTGAATCCAATTTGATATATGCAATGTATTTTTTATAGTTTTATTTTTTTTATTATTAATTATTAGCTCTAATAGAAAAAAATTTGGCTTTACCATTGATAACTACTATTATCAACAAATAAGTATTTTTGATTCCGCCCCCCCCCCCCCCCCCCCCAATTAAAATCCCGAGTCCGCCCGTGGGTAGAATTAAAAAGATTTACAGAGCGTGTACATTTCATTCTCAATTTACAGAGCCTCTAAATTCACACCCCTGTTTTAAGAAAACCCACAATCTTGGAGTACTCATGATAACTGAGAAACCTTTGTATTATTATTCGAAAATTCTAGGGAACGAGGGAAAGGGGCAAAGGATGGGTGGAAGCCATCCATCCGCTTCGAGATGAGAGACATCATGCATCTCAAGTTTGATGTGCTCATCTCGAGGCGTTTTGGTGGTTACCACTCATCCCTCACTCCCTCCCTCGACCTCTAGCAAAGCTCATTATTATTTTGCGTACATGCATGCATTCCTTTCAATGAACTGACACATACCTACTGCTACTCAAGAGTTCAAGTACACCTCTGATATTCTACAAACCCTGATTCTAGGGGGCATCATCTCGAGGATCATGGATGGTGGTGGGCGGGCCTCACCCCCACCTCGCTATCTCTCCCTCGCTCCCTAGAAGGGCTCTTCTACAAAACTTTTGAACTACCAAAACTGCATTTGGTATCAGTTGAGGGATTCTTGTGTTAGACAACGTTACAATAACTGCTTCCAATATATACTACCGGCAATCCCATTGGTGGAATATGTTGGCTTCAAAGAACTGTTTCCACACCTTCAGAGGACCAACTTCCTGAGCTGTGCTTGTGTTCAAGTTTTCCTTTTGGGTTCTATTGTTTATGAACATACCCCTTGCTGCAAAACCCATCAGATCAGTTGGGTCCATGTAACCACGTACTCTCGACATAATCCCCTCATCGCGGATAAGCCAAAACCAACTCTGAAATATCGGTCCGCAGTAGGTGGGGGTGATGATGGCTCTTGGTCAAGATTCAAATTTCGTTCAGTTTGGATTACTTTTATCAGTGAAGATGAACCCTCATCTTCTGCAAGTATGTAGGTGCCCATGCCAAATGCTTCCCAATCCACTTCCTGAAATATGCCAGTTGCTCGTTCAGCATTCTGGAAGTGATACTTTTGAAGCTTGATTGAGCGCTCGAGAGCTAATCTATCCACTTGTACTTTTAACTCGTGCAGTCGTTGGCCAATCCTTGATGCTACAGCATCATACAGTTTGCCTCTTGGAATAGATTCATTATCCGCAGCCAACAAGTCGCTGAAATCGATGGGGTCACCAATAAGAACAGTCACCTATAAATTGCCAAGCAAAATAGAAGTGCTATAATAAGTTCATAAAAATGAAGTTCACTTTCATGATGTAAACACAAGGAAAATTAAAAATAAATAAATAATGTAAGTATACTTGCTAGTACAATCAGGACAAAAGAAAAGAAAAGAAAAAAATGATATTTTATACCACATTCTCATGAAATGGAATCTCTAAAACAGACAATGAAACAGATTTCTCTAGAAAGACACTAGTGAAGCTAGGTAAAAAAAAAAACTCAAAAAGTAAAAATGTCAGATTCAAGAACTTGCATAGGAAAGTGACCAGAAAGTAATATCCAGGACACTAATAAAATTTAGCTTGAAACACATCCCTATAGGTGACACAACAGCCCATGCTTCTCCTCCCAATAGAATTTGCGGCATGTTGAAAAATATCGACGGTCCATCCAACTCTTGTGATACTATGGTACACCTGGGTTCAATAGTTGCATATGATTAAATTGATAAAAGCTTTGGACCAATCCACGAAAAATGTATTGCCAATCACCAGATCAATGGATCTGGTGCCAACTTGAA